>OX297854.1:129172505-129772505 GCA_946477585.1 Cheilosia urbana | reverse complement strand
TTCCATTTTACTTTCTGGTGCTTTTTCCCCATCTGTGTGGCCCAATTTCCGTAATTTCTAGCATAGGTATTTTTCCAAACAAAATTTTGCTCTTTTTTTCTAAATTGAAAACAAAAACATTTTATGGTATTTTTTTCAAAAAAAAAAAAAAATCTTTCGGCGTAATTTCCGGGAGCCCATTATTGCCTATGTCAAAAAACTTCAATTTTTCTACTGAAATTTAACTTCACGTGTTTTTTTCTTTTTGAATATGTAATACAAGTTTTACTTTTAAAAGTTTGATTTTTTAATTGAGTTCGTTGAAAAGGGAAAAAATACTACGGTTCGTGGGCAAAATAAAAAGAGGGAGTTGAAAACACTGACTAACAGTAGTGTTTATCCCAGAGTTTAAATATGTTGTTTTATTTCACCATGAAAACATGTTTGTTGCGAAATAAATAAAAACTAAATTAAACATATGAATAAAGGAATAAACTGCGAAATATTCATTCGTTGTAATAAAATAAGACATTTTTGTTCCTACAACTTATGCGTCCGTTTTCGTTTGTTGTTTTTGCGAAAAACTGCAACCAATTTAAACAGAATAATCGATTAAGAATATTAAGATTTGAAATATAATGGGAGTAATTAATAAAATTACATTTGAAAAAAAAAAAAAAAACTATTTTCTTCAAAATACCAAAAAGATCGAAACTCAAGAATCATTTTTAACCTTCAAACAAAGTATCCTGCTCACGCTTAATTTTATCTCCCATACAAAAATGTCTACAAAGATTAAATTTAGCGAGGCAGTTTAGCAAACCAGTACCTATCCTGCAGCTTATTTCACCAAATCAAAATTATAATTACAAATTTGTATTTGTTGATTAGATACATTTACAAATTTGTTTTTACTGATTTTCTGTTTCACAAACTTACAAACTTATTTCCAACAAATTTGTTAAAAAGAGAAAAAATTAAGGAAAATCGTATTTGTTTTTAACAAAAAATATAAAACGGAAAAACAGCATAAGTCACTTTTTGCAATTTTTCAGGAGAGCGGTTTGAATGTTTACCTTTCCTTGTGCGTTGTATGACGTATGTGTTTTTCTTTCTTCTATAGGTAATTCAAAAACCGTAATAGATAAAAATACAAAAAAATATGGCAAAAAGAATTGAATATTACGCATACGATGGTGTAAAAAACTCAATTTCGACATAAGTCGACTTATGTTGTTTTTCCTTTTTGCCACAGAATCGATCTGGAAGTGCACGTTCTTTTTCATAAAACAGAGAAAGAGCACTTCTAGATTTTCCCTTTCCCTAGAAATTTCTTCCAATCGAAAACGCCATTAGTTTATGTCCCTGTCAAATCTCGTGCAAAAAATCGCGTGCGTGGTGTTGTACTCGTAAGTGAATCATTAACCACCAAAAAAACAAAACTACATAAATGGTTTGAAACAATGAAAACAAAATGTACCGAAATTAAGCAAAAACAAGAATCTAGTGTAGTGGCTCTGACAGCTACATAACTGACTTGATGTGTCTCAGGTTAGATTGACCTATGTCAGCCGCATGAACATGTATTTCAGTTGACATTGATGAATGGGACGAATGTATTTTTTTTTTTTTTTTTTTTTCCGGATTACTAATTTGACAGTTCGTATTTGTATTGTTGACGGTGAAAAACGTGACGTTATACCGACCTATCTAAAGTGACCTTATAAAGGATACATATTGTAGGGTGGGATACTTTCGACAATGGGACACTTTTGACTTCTGCTATTACAGCACGGCAGTTAATTTTTAAATAAAATATTTGATGGCAACTCGTGCCACACTGTTTTCTCAGATCGTACATGAACTATGATTTCTCTTCTCGTTCTTCTGCAGCAGTTGCGGTGGTTTTTAATTCGTTCAGTAATTTTTTTTTTTTTTTGCAATTTTTCCTTTAGACGAGATAAGTGATATTTAAATGTTTCTTATGGGAATTCTTTGGTTGTGAGTGTCATACACTGGGGTTTATAATATATTTAAGTTATTTATAAGTATAACATTTCATTGAAATTTCTTGTATTAGTTCTGTGAAAAACAATAACATTTACTGAAGCCAACGACGGGGCACTTTCGAAAAAAGTACATGGGGGGCTGCTGGATGGTCAAGATATTCAAACCTTATCTTTTTTAATTACGTTGATAGGTACGGGTCGATACAACATGCAATACTTTTTTTTTTAACAAATCCTTTTATTCTACATATCCTTTAGGTACTTTCTTTCTTTCTTTTTGTGATCTCAAAACTAGAATGTGATTTTAAATATTTTTTATTTTTTTAATTTAATTTTAGTTTAAAAATTAACTTCTGATCTCATTTAATTTTAATGTTTAGATAGAAGACATAGATTTTAGATTTGCTTAACTATTCAAATAGATACAGTATTGATTCTTAATACTTAGGTTAGGTTAGGTTAGGTTGACGGGTTGGTAGAGCAGGGTAGACCCTACTATACCACACTTAGGTCCTTTTGGACCCATTGTGATGCCCTTTGTTGGGGGTTTATCGTTGGTGCTGTAGATGGTTAGCACATGTCTCTCCTTCATATATCTACCCGACGTTGTCCAGCCATCCTGATATCCTCAAGAGCCTGTAAATATCAGAGAGTGTAATATCAGAAAGTTCTTCTAAGTCATGGAAGTAATAGCTTCCAAGTGTTCTTTTCCTCAAGTGACAGAGGTTCGGGCAGTGGCAGAGGAAGTGAGGTGTGTCCTCATGAACCTCTTCGTCCCTGCAGGCTCAACATATATCGTCATCTTTGAGATTTAGTTTCATCGTGTGGTTTCTTAGAAAGTTATGACCTGTTAAAGCCCCTACCAGCTTAGACAGCGATGACCTGTCAAACTGTAGAAGTTTGATGGTTCGGCCACTGTCATATACTGGCCATAGCTTCCGAGATACTTCACAGGTAGTTAGTTCTTTCCACCTGTTATTGGTTTTCATGCGAATCTTGTTCTCCACTCGTTCTCTGAGATTACAGAGTGGAGGCTTGATCGACTGTAGTGCTCTATCATGATCCATTGCAGACCTTTTTCTCGCCAGTTCGTCAGCTTTCTCATTGCCGGCTTTGTCACTGTGTCCAGGGACCCAGCAGAGGTTGGTAGCGTGCTGCGAGCAGAGAACCTTGAGCTCTTCGCGACAGCTATGAACTAGCTTGGATTTTATTTCAATAGCAGAAATTGCCTTTATAGCCGCCTGGCTGTCAATGAAAATGGTAATATCATTGCGTGGTATTGCCAACAATGACACCCTTCGGGCTGCTTCCGCGATTGCCAGAACCTCTACTTGGAAGACACTGCTGCTGTCAGGAAGCCTAATGGAGCAGTATATATTTAATTCCACACAGAATATACCGGCACCGGTTCCACAGTCCATCTTTGATCCATCTGTGTAGATGGATATCGATTTCCCCTTAGTGGGTTCGTCTGAATTCCATTCATCTCTACTCGGAAAAGAGTAGGAGAATGGTCTATCAAAGTTCAGATGGGGAGACATATAGTCAGAAATGACAATGTTCCCAACGTATTTGCTTAGAATATGTGCGTGGCCAAAATTGCATGGGTTCCAGGTATTAGTTTGACTAATCCTTAAGGCTCTTTTGGCAGCAGATTCTTCCATGTAGAGGTCCAGAGGAGTCAGATTGAGGATTGCCTCCAATCCATCATTGTCATCATGTCATTGCCTTGAGATTGGTTGCCTTGCCCGCGGCTTGCCACCAGACTATGCTGCCATATGTGAGTATTGGCCGCACGATTGCCGTGTACATCCACAGGATTATTTTGGGGTTTGGTCCCCACCTCCTGCCGAAGATGCGGTTACATGCGTGGAAAGCATTAGCTGCTTTTTTCACTCTTTCATTGACGTTCGGCTTCCAATTAAGTTTCCTATCGAGGATCACACCTAGGTATAGGTATTTTTCCCTATCTGTCACCTTTAGAGGTATTCCCTCAAGAGTCGGTGGCTTGAATTGTGGTATTATTCTTTTGTTTGTAAAAAGGACAAGCTCGGTTTTTTGAGGATTAACTCCGAGGCCGCATTGCTTTGTCCACGTATTCTTAATACTTACATTGCGTTATGATGAATGCATGACAAAAGTGCATCGGGATGCCACCATGGGGTGGATTCGCGTGAAGATGACTTTTAAGAAATTATTCATTTTTGTACTAAAATAATCACAGCTTTCAATAAAAAAGAACAATTTTTAAATATTTGTCTGCGAAAGAAGTAATTTCAAATCTGCGAAAAAAGGGTTGAATCTGCCCGACTCTACCAAGACCAATCTTGTCGACCAATGATAACTACATTTTTCAAAGGTGTCCAATCTCAAACAACAAACTTTAAGAATTTACCATTTTTTTCTCATTTCAACAACATAATTGACAAATTCGAATTGAAACTGTGATTGGCAAAAACTTCTTCCGATTGCTTTTTCACCAAAATAGAAACTTCATTCGGAACTTCGGAACTTTGGTAATCAGCAATTCAGACGATTTTTGCTTTCATGAAATTTATAGCCACATATATGAACGTAAACCAGCTTAACCGTGTCGAACATTGTTATACCGGTATTAACATATTTTTGTAGTAAATTAAGCTTGTAAAAGAAATGTGTGATTTATTGCGCTTTTTTAACCACCCGTGGATATGGGAAATTTGTTTAAAATATTCCTCTAGTAAAACGCTATTAGCTTAATCAACGCGCCTTAAAGCCGACAATTTATGGGAAGCTTTTGTGAGTTATGGCTTCATTATCAAGTCAAAGAAGTCAAAATAAATTATTCGCATTGAAGCTATAAACCTGGTCTAATGATCCATAATTGGTCTACCGAATTTCTGTGGGTAGAGGTATGTTGAAAATAGTTTGTTTATTAGCGACAACATCGGTTCAATTTTGGTGTAGCCTTGGTTGTAAAACTTTGCTCCTGCAGGAAAGAATTTCAGCTCAATGTTCTTTTTAGAGCTAATATTGCGACAACCCACTAGTTGAACTTGTAGACACAAAACGTTAAAAAAATATTTTCAATCGCTCTCGATTTTGACATTTGATGAATAAGTCAGAGAATTGTAGGTATTCTTCTGCTCACATAAGTCAGTTGTAAATTTTTACGTTACGTTCTCCGCAAAGAAGACCAAACAAAACGAGTCTCTATTATTGTGTTGTTGTTTTTTTTTACTGTAGATAGGTAAATTTATTTCGTTAAAATTTAGAAACAAAAAAAAATTGGTGAAACCAGAACATAAATAGACAGAACACACGAGCGACTGAGCTGTGATTCAGGCACTAAACTCCCACATTTCATGTTTGAGTAACTTGATGCCCAATTCTCAATGAAACACGTCAATTAAATTCAGATTCTGAACGAAAACTGACACCGGCTATTATTTAGTTTCATCGGCATATCCATTATCCAAATGTCCTTCAAATTTAATTAAAATTATGTCCTTCTATCGAATCACTAATAGCATTGAAACAGCTTGTCATAACTACCGTGTAAACCTATCCCTCATAATAACGGTGTGCACACTACTGCCCTAACCTAAACAGACTATCCGTGTCCAGTCTCTCTATCTCTGCCTCTGTCTACATTGGCATTCACAACTAATTATATTTACAAAATGCAGATTGTAAAGTAATGTCAAGTCTGATTTGGGTCAAGGCATCATCGCATTATCATCTAATTTCCATCGGTCGGTTAGCATCTTCTTAGAACACGAAAACATTCCTCTCGCACTTCGAAGGCCTTAAATCACGCCCTTTGAATGTTACACTATACGAATTCACCTAGGGAGTCTATGCGGGATGCCCACTTAATTAAACCCTAATGACAGCCTTCTGGTCGGTTTAATTTAACCACACGTTATACGTACGGGATACCTGCACACACATATGTATAGTTTTGGAACACCTTCTTCGACGCCGACAACAACGAACGACACCATCGGCACGAGTCCCATAACGCGCATCTGTCTTTATCCATATACATAATTATGTGATGTCGTTGCCGGGGTAATTAACTCGACGATGGACGAAGTGGACAATTTAAAAGGCAAATGTGCTACCCAGCCATCAATCAGGCCTCAACAGTCGGGAATGTCAGCGAACTGATGTGCGTGAAACCATTTACGTTTTAAGCGTGTGCTATAATTTATGCGAAAGAAATGAAATCACTTGGCTTCTGGGAGGGGATTTCGTTTCGTATGGGATCTCATCTCATTGGTCTCGTATGTCTTGTGTGTAATACAAAATTGAGATATTTTCGCAAAATTACTGAATTCGTTTTGGAAACAGTATACGGTACAAGGGAGGGAAAGACAAGAATTGTTTGTAATTTATTTCTTGTATTGGATATTTTTAGATAGTCAACGGAAACAACGTCTCAAACATCAGGGATAATTCCGGTAAAACGTATTTGCTACACCTTCATAACATTTTCGAAATAGCCAGGCACAAGCGCTTTCGAAAACGGTTAGGACCCGTGAATAGAGATGCAAGGGAACGTGTTTTTCTGTCTCTAAATACACATTCTGTATAGTTATAGTCTAATAGTCTCTTAGTGCAATTTGGTTTGTTGTTTTGGTCCACGAAAATTCTTCTTCAAAAATAAAACTCTAAGGGCCGATTTTTCAATAGTCAGATAGCCAATCAAATAGGGGTTAATTGTCAGATAAGACATAAATTCACTTTTCAATAGTCGAATAGCAGCTATTCGAATAATAAAACAGCTAACTGTCTTATAAAGTTATCTGCCCATTTCTGAGACGGAGAAAATATAAATCTCTAGTTAAAGTAAGCGAACTGTCAAATTCGAAAATTCTACTTTACAAAGTTTTGTTTAGGGAAATATGTTCATATTGTTAAAAATGGAATTGTTCGACAGTATTGACGATATTATTATTGAAGAAGAGGAATTAGCAAACAATTACTTCAACCCAACAAGGAGACAAAGAGTACCTAGTGAGAAAGAGACCTAATCATTATGTACAATTTGAACAGGCAATTTATCTGACTATTGAAAAATCGGCCCTAAAAAAACAACATCCGTTCGGGTTCTATTTTTTACTATACTTTTCGAAAATCGGAGGCTCTGTACTCCGTCTACTCATGGTAAAACAAGTAATCAAAAAGGGGATAATACCCTATTCACAGGCACGGTTGCCAGATTGGGCGCTGTGTCGTATTTTGGGCTTTTTTTCTTTTTACTTAAAAAACGATAGAAATTTCTTCCATGAGCGCCCAACACAATTTTGGGCTATATATCGTTTTAAAAACTGTGTTTTAATTTAGTTTGTTTCATTCTTTTACAAAACTAAAAAACAGCACTTTTAAAACTTTGGCAGCACTCTTGCGGTCAAGTGACATCGAACAGTCGTTCAAGTTGCAGACCCACCAATTCATTTTGCAGGACTTTTGGTTTGACACAAGCCACAAAAGCCAATTGCAGATGATAGAAGTAAAAAAAAAAAAAAAAAAAAACGCGAGAATAAGTCTGGAAAATACCAAAATTTTAAACGATTTTTGGGCTTCTTTCTGGGCAACGATATTGGACTACATTTTAAGGTTTGGGCGCTTAGAGCGATATAAAATGCTGGCAACCCTATTCACAGCGAGTCGAAAACTGGGAAAACACTCAAAAACTTTATCGAAAACAGAAGTTTTCCAATACGTATTTCTGAGATAGATAGATATAAGTTTATTCAGATAATTTACAATAAGTTTACATGGTCTGAATTACCGCACATTGCCTTACACAGTGATTTGATACCTAATCGCATCTTTCTACTGAAATAGTTTGATATTTGTGGTAAACAAGATACATTATACATATGTTTAATAATAAATTGAGGAAAAAAAGAAAAAAAAAAAAAAAAAAAAAAAAAAAACCTCATTAAAGCAGAAATAAATATATAAGTACACAACAAATAAAAAAAATAAAAAAAGTATTAAGTAAATAAATAAAAATATGGATAAATAAATAAATGTATATAATTTTCAAATAAATAAATATAAATAAATAAATAAGTAAATATATAAATAAATAAGTAAATAAACAAATAAATAAATAAATAAATATATATATATAACAAATAAATAAATAAATAAACCAATAAATAAATAAATATATATACAATATAACAAATAAATAAATATACAATAAATCAATAAATAAATAAATATACAAGTAATTTCTTATAAAAGGTAACTATATATAAATTGCTTTGGTATATTGCAAAAACAAAAAAAAACAAAAAACGACTAGGAAAAAAGATTTTTTACTAGTGTGTTGTCAGAGTAACCACAGCGGGCCTTAAATTTTTCCGTAAGGGAGTTCATTCTTTCAGAGATCAGTTCAACATTCGCTCTTTTATGTAAAACTCTTGTAGAGAAATACCATGGAAGATTTAGCATCATTTTTAAAAGTTTGTTTTGTGCTATCTGTAACTTGGCTATATGGCACTTTGCGCAATCACCCCAAACCTGGCATCCATAAAGAATTATTGCCTGAAATATAACTTTATGTAATATCATTTTGTTTTCAGTTGATAACAGTGACTTTCTGCATATAAAGGGGTATAAGAGTCTTATACTTATATTTATTTTGTTCAGCGTTTCGCGCACATGTTGATTAAATAATAGCTTTGAATCAAGATGAATTCCTAAGTATTTTACGGAAGAGCTCCATTTGATTGACACATTAGCTACTTGTAAATGATTCGAGGGAATGTAACATGCTTTTCTTTTTCGAGTGAAAAAGATAGCTTGAATTTTTTCCATATTTAGTTTTATTTTCCACTTAGTGAAATAGCTTAAAAGTATATCTAGCGCATTGGAAATATTCCTCTCGATAATAAGAGGATATTCATGCGCTGTAAATACAACAGTGTCATCCGCGTAGATAGCAATACCGCAAAAAGGTAGATTAGGCATATCTGATGTAAAAACATTGTACAATATAGGTCCAAGAACAGAACCTTGTGGAACCCCATTGTTGAAGTATTTTATTTCAGACTGGACATTATTAACAGACACACTAAAGGAACGATTACTGAGGAAACTTTGGATTATTTTACACAAAAAGTAGGGGAAATTAAAACCAATCATTTTGAAAACAAGGCCGTTATGCCACATAGAGTCGAAAGCTTTTTCTATATCAAGCATAACCATGCCAGTTGATTTTTTTTGAGAACGTTGTTCTTTAACATGTTTGACTAATCTTAATGCCTGGTGGGTAGTGCTGTGGGAGTTCCGGAAACCAAATTGTTCGTTTGGAAAAATGTTATTATCAATAATAAACTGCATTAACTTTTCCTTAATAACTTTTTCTAACAGTTTACTTAAACTACTGAGCAGACTAATCGGCCTGTAACTTTCGACTTTATCGGGAGGTTTGCCAGGTTTGTTGATTGGGATAACTTTTGCCAGTTTCCAAGAATCGGGGAAATATTTTATTTTCAAGCAAGCATTAATTATAAATTTTATAAAACTGATGCCAGCCTTGGGTAATTCTTTTAAATAGAGGTTGCTTATTTTATCAAAACCAGGGGCTTTTCTTACCTTGAGACTGCTTAAGTGAAATTCAACGTCGTCGTCAGAGACGAAGGCGCTTTGTGGAGTATCAATATGTGACATGTTAAAGCTATTGATTTGGTTATTAACCATGTCAATTGTAATAGGGTCGCTTAGATTCTCTGACACTAAGTGATTTTTAAAAAAGTTGGAAGCAAGCTCATTTGCTTTATCAACATCACTGTAAATATCATTTTGCAAAGGTGGAATCTGTCTATTTTTGTTTCTTATAATCTTAGCAATATTCCAAAAAGGCTTTGCGTTTTTTTCTAGGCTCTTAAGTTTCTTATTCCAAGTAATATTACGTTCAAGGTTAATAAGCATTGAAATTTGTTTATTCAGGTAATTCAATTCCTGCTTATAGGCGGGAAGCCGATATCTCTGCCAATTTCTTCTAGTTGAATTTCTAATTTTTATTAAAATTAGGATGTGATTTGGTAATTTTGGATACCATTTGATTTTTTGTACTTTTGGTACAGATTCATCAAACGAATGAAGAATATTACGGGAAAAATATTCCACTGCAACATCAACATCGTTCTTTGAATTTACAGATACCAGATTTGTGGAAACGTTTTTTAAGCTTAAGGTCATTTTTTTCCTATAAAGTGCCCAATTTGCGTTTTTAACATCTGATATGTACTCAGTCTTACATTCTCTGGAACAATTAAACGAACATAAAACTGGATTATGGTCCGAACTAAGAGAACACACAGAAATAGGTTGAGTTAACTGACTAGAAACATTACTTATAAAAATATCGATCACAGATGGACTCTTACGAGAACTATCAGGTACGTAAGTCGGTGTTGAGGGATATGAGATGGTTAGTGGGAAATCATTACAGAGATTTGACAAAACAGTTCCCCAGGCGTTTGCCCTACTGCAACCCCAATTTCTATTTCTACAATTGAAATCTCCACCAATTATAAAATCTCCATTTGTACTAAATAATTTTCTAAAATCATTCGCGAGCCCTATTTTCTTGTTATTGTTTATTCTACCCCCCGGAAAATATGCGCAGATAAGAGTGATACATTTACCATCACTAAGGTTGACTTTGATTGCAACGTTCTCTATGAACTTAGTTCGTATGATGGGTAAAAGGGAATGTTGAACCGATCTTCTGATAAGAATAGCAACTCCACCACCACTTCTTTCGCTTCTGTCAACACGATAGCATTTGAAGTCAGCAGTAGATAAATGACATGATGTCGTTAACCAAGTTTCGGTAACTAATGCAACATCAACGTTTTTGGTATTTAGGAAGTTTAAGAATTCTACTTTTTTCTTGCAAATACTTCTAGCATTCCAAGTACAAATATTTATTTTAGAACAAAGCATATTACTTGACATTAGAATATAAAAACTTAGTTGCTAAATGTGCGATAACATTAAATTGATCTAATTTTGTCTGATGATTACATCATGTACACCTAATTTTGTAATCATTTCCATAACTAAGTTATTTAATTCCTCCATGGTGAATAAAGTGTTATTGCTATTGGGCATACTGCTGTGTTCAGTGGTAGAAATTCGTATTTCTGTGTTGAAAACGAGTCGTTTAAAGTCGTTTTCCACGAAATGACCACAAAAACGACTTCCAATCGTTGGGTTGTTGACAAATAACAGAGCTTGCAGTATTCAGCAAATTCAGCGAACAGCTCACCGAACAAATGTCACAACTCACAACTTAAAATCGTTTTCCACAATTTATTGATGGGCTTATATCTATATCTATATATACTCGTATACATATAAAAGAAAGTGATGTTATTATCTTATATTATAACTCAAGAAAGCCTGGACAGATTTCGATGATTCGCAACAATTCGGAATGGTCTCCGGCCGAACAAGAAGAATATCAAACAAAATTCCCGAAAAATCCCCGAAAAACTAAATTTATGAAGAAAACTAATTTTCCCATACCTTTTGTATGGAGCGAGTGACGATATCTATATAAAAGTAGGCATTGATATACTTGATTTTTTTTACTTTTATTGAATTTGTATTTCCTAATGAACTATTGAACTTAATTAAAATAGTAAATCAAGTTAAGTTAAAAGGTATCATTAAATTCATTGACCGTTAGGCGGTACGAAGTTCGCCAGGTCAGCTAGTTATTTATAAATGGAATAGGTAAATTTTATTTGTTAATTAAATTAAGTAGTTTCAATTTTTCAATTCAATTCAATTTATTTATTTGATTGGTGTGTAGGTACATTAAGATAAGATGTTCCGACATTTTGTAACCAGGGTTACCAACTTTAAACATAATTTCGGACAAATATACGAAAGACAGGAACGGAGAAATCAACATTGGGACAAAGGTTTAATTTTCCAACTGAAATTTTACACACATTCTGCTTACAAATTATTTTTTTATGAACAACATAACATCACAATTGTTTATTTGCCTTCCGAAGTCGGACACCTTAAATGCATTTTGAGCCTCCTAAGGAAAATGCGTTGGGGAGAATTTTCCGTTCTGACGGATACCTCGCTAGGGCCGAATATCTTTTATAGTATTTAGAAATTAAGAGTAATTTTACACAGAAGTTTCACGACAGGTGTCTCGCAGCTGATTAAAACGTCAAAAGAAAACTAGTTGGTGTTCGGTATGAATGCATCTTTGAGTTTTCGACGAAAACCCAAGTGTGAATAGGGTATAAATCAACTACTAGCTGTCAAATTTGTTAAGCGTAGACGAAAATTTACTTCGAAAAACAAACCTCTAGTGAAAACCCCTTTTTCTGGTTCCTATCATTCGGCTAGTTTTCGAACACCCGGAGCTGTTTTTTTATAAGTCTTAATATACCTAAATTGAAATCGCCATCCAAAACGAACGCGAATCAACTGTCAGCTGTCAAATCGGTGTTCGCCGGGGCAAAGTGTTGCCAATTCGAAAATCAAAATTCTGCAAAAAAAAAAAAAAAAAACCCATGCGCCTCAGAAATGGTCACATTCTTTTTTCTTTTTTTTTTCAGAAGATCAAGTTGCAAGACATCACTTTATATTTTATTCATAGAAATGTTTATACGACTTCGCCCTTGATTTCCATCTCCTAGCTACCTTCAATTAACTATATAGGTATGTAGGTAGCTATATACAAACAGTACAGATAGCTGTGTCTCAATTAGCCCGATAAGTTCTATCTGTTCCCTACACTGTGGTGACGCCCCAAGTGCATTTATTACCGTGAAAAGATCCGACCTGATAAAGGTGTTGATTGGAAAGTGATGCTTTACAAGAGAAATATCCTGTCCATCATCAATCTTTAGCCAAAAGTGGGGCGCACTCATGAATTTCTCAGTATGAGAAATTCCATTTAAAATGTTGACAGCAATATTTTACCATACACAGCGATAGTGACTGCCTTCGACACGTCGTGTGTAATCACGTCATACCAATGTAACCCATTAACAATCATCAACCCCTCGCCACAGGTAGGTATCTATAGCAGCATCCGCCGCGGATAATTTCCCAGCTCCTCGCACTGAAATGGATGCCGATGCAGCGAGCTATCATCATCCTCATAATGATTGTCAGCGGTGGCAGTGCATCCATGGTGTGCCCTAAACGAAAGATCTCGCGCACTGCGTCAGCCAATCTAATTATAATCGGTCGCCTTTCGGTTTTATTTATGATCGCGCCGTTGAGATGAGAAAACCCCCAATCAATTTGGGTCAGCGAAATCGAGTTCTCAGGGTTCAGTTGGGTTCCTTCTTGAGCCGGATTAAATAGCACACCGCACTTCGATGGCGGTTGAGTAAACATTTTACCGACAACCTGGTAGTTATCCCCTTGAAGAAGCGTGCGTAGGGAATTAATCGCGCCCGCCATTTATCCGTCGTTTCACAGTTCAAGTGATTGAAATTAATTGGCTGGTGATTGCGGTCTACACCGTGCCCGTGCCCGTGCCCGTGCCTGTTATCAACACCGCGTCATGTGGTCAATATGTATAGGTGCCTATACAGCGTGAGACGCCATTTCGGGCAACTAAGCGATGTCCGCTGCGGCTGAGATGCGAAAGATGATTATAATTATTATTATTTTTCGTGTTAATCCAGTTAGTGGTGATGTATGCGTGCAGGGGGTCCTCGTAAAGGTGATTTGTTGGGATGTCGTTAAACTCAATAGACCACTGCATGAGAGATATTTTATGTAAGCGAAAGCTTTTTACCCATTCCCAAGGTACCCTACATCATAAATTCATATAAATATAGTTAGGGTTTCTCGAAAGAAAGCCAGCCATTGTTCCTTTTGTCCGATGCATGGCGTGTTAAAATAAAAACTGTAACCACACATATTATGCAGGCAGACTTATAAATCAAACGCTGTGCGGCGAAAAACCATTCAAACTGGGGAATGCTTTTCCGTCCCCCGTCCCAATGTGCGTTGTGCAAAACATTCCCGTTGTCTATGCGGGCATAATTGTTACACGCCTTCCGCTGGAGCTTACAGCTGGTTTTTGGAGAGCGTAGGACATTGTTTCCGGCTGCGGAAAGCGGAAGCCGGAACACTATGAAAATGTGTATTCTTTTGTTTTCGGGGTGAGAAAGGATTAGCACGACACAACAATTAATTATGTTTCGCTGTGGTCAGCAGGACTGGGTATGTTGCGAACGGTGCGAAAATGTTCACCATTTTGCATAGTTTGCAGGATCCCGGATTTTGGAGGTTGAAAAAATAAGGCTTTTGCGTGACAACATGGTGTTTTGTTTCTGCAATTAATTTTCGTGTTAAAATGAAGCAAGGACAGTCATTAATTTTTTTAATTAAAATGGAAGAAAAACTGATTAGAAATCAGCGGCAGAAGCGATGCTACGGACGCGTGACAGTCAGATGAAGTTACAAGGTGAAATCGCCGGGTTGGTTGGTTGTGCGGGTATGCAATCTTGTAGAAAGGTAATAGAAATAATTTCAGTTAAAGGATTTGCCCACCGCCTAGCTTTTTTTTTTATATACTTCTCCCGGGAAAGGCGAACCTATAAAAGAAAGTCAGTATTCAAATGTTTTTGGCCACACTCCGTAAAGAACGTACCATAAAGTTACCAATTGCTTCAAAGAGAGTAGGTGTTTATCGGTTAAACGGCTTATAATCATACGAACAGGCTTTCAGGAATAGGTTAAGTTATATTGCTACCGCGGCAGATGATGTTTAGAGGAACTTAAAAAATTATTTACTCGAGTTTCAGGAGACAACAACTTACAACAATTATTTAAGAGCAGAACCGACAATAATTATCTGTAAGCATCTCGGGCACTGTTAACTTTATACGTCCGCCTTTCCCCTGACACAATTCCATTTCTTGGCAATACGAACTACCTAGTTAAGAACGCATTAGATTTACACTTGCAGAAAAAAAAATATTTACCGAAATTAAAAAAAAAGAAGAAACCAAGTTCAAAGTTCCCAAAAATCTGGAAAGTAGGTAAAATACGAAAGAATCATACATATGTATTCTTCTATTCTTATATATTTATATATTTTTTATATATAATTCTTTCGGGGTGTAACTCGATGATGATGTAACTCGATAACCCCTGCGACGATTTTTATAATTCTTTTTTTGTTTTTTTCGTATTGCTGTATATCAGGTTTTTATTTACTTTTTGTCGCGAAAACAAAACTTGGAGGGGATGAAAGAGGTTATGAAAATTTGTATGGGGTAATATACTTTGAAAAAAAAAAAAAAAAAAAAACTGGATAGAAATCGATTAGTGACACTTCAAATAAAAAAAAATATTTTAAATTTTAAAAGCAATTGTTGTTGTCAATTATTTTAATTATTTTCCAAGCAAATTGTTGTTGGCAACAATTTTGAAATTTTTTTTTAAATATATCTACCTAAAAAGTTTGTTCTAATAAATTATTTTTACTTTGTTACATTTAGTAACTTTTTGAAATGAAGTAGATACTTTGAAGTAGATATAAAGATGATATGGATGACATTATTCTGCATCGAATTCGCACTGTGACATCGGACAATGAATTGGAGATGTCATATGAAATGCGTAACAAAGCTTTGATTTTTATCGAGGATATTATGTCTGCCTATGAGTGGCAATTTGTTGTGCAAATTGGGGATGACACAGCCAAATCGTTCAATGCAAGACGCATTTAATCGAGAATTGGAGCGAGAAATGGACTTCGATCGAATCGCATTGACTCAAGCTGTTCGAACAAATGTGCCAATGTTGAATCAAGAACAAAAGAAAGTGTACGATGAATTGATGCAACCAGTCGATAACGAAAATGGCGGAATTTTCTTCCTTGATGCGCCCGGTGGAACTGGAAATGCACTGATTTTGGCTACAATTCGTTCGAGATCTGAGATCGCTTTGGCCCTAGCCTCTTCTGGGATAGTGACTACTTTGTTAGAAGGCGATCGAACAGCTCATTCTGCATTGAAATTGCCATTGAATCTGCAAGTGGAAGAAGAACCTACATGCAACATTTCAAAGAACACTGCGATGGCGAAAGTACTGCAGCAATGTAAGATTATCGTATGGGACGAATGCACAATGGCTTACAAACGCGCATTGGAGGCCCTCAATCGTTTACGTAATGATAAGCGACCTTTCGGTGGAGCAATGATCTTGCTATCAGGCGATTTTCGCCAAATGCTGCCTGTCATTTCGAGATCAACTCCGGCAGATGAATTGAATGCTTGCCTGAAGGCGTCTGCTTTATGGCGATACGTCAAAAAATATCATTTGACAACAATGCGAGTCTCTTTACAAAATGACCAGTCCGCTGCAGAGTTCTGGAGGCAATTGTTGGCGATGGGCAATCGTGTGATTCCAGCAAACTTAATCACCGGCCTGATTGAGTTTCCACAAAATGTTTGCAACTTTACAACGACACCGGAAGAACTTATCATGAATGTTTTCCCGAATATCGCTCAGAATAAATAATATTGACCATTGGCTGAGTGTAAGAGAAGAGTGATTTTGGCTGCGAAAAACAAGAACGTCGATCATTTGAATTTCGCCACTCAAAACCAAATCGCTGGTGAGTTGCATTCATACAAATCAGTCGACTCCGTGATGGATGAAAACGAAGCCACCAACTATCCCACTTTGTTGCGCAACCTAAATGAACCAAAACCTTTTAACGGTACGCGTTTGATTGCGAAAAATTTAATATCAAATATTATTCGAGCAACGATTTCTATTGGAAAAGCAAGATGTTCTTATTCCGCGGATTCCACTTATTCAGAACGATTTGCCGTTCGTATTTAAGCGTCTTCAATTTCCCGTACGTCTCGCTTTTGCTATATGACAATTAATAAGTCGCAAGGACAATCGCTGGATGTGTGTGGCATAAATCTTGAATTTCACGTGTCGACAAAGCTTTGTACGTGTACGCATCCGATAATAGAAATGGAACAAAAAATGTTGTATAGGTACCATAAAGCATTTCAGTGAAAAAGCGGACGGTTGGCCGACAAGTCAATCACTGCAATTCGATTGAAAAACATCGACAATGTTATATTTAGGTAATACACCTTTTGAATATGAATGCTGTGGATTAGACCCATCAGTTCAAATGAATGTATAACTGTTCGTGCGAGATCATACTTTGCGCTAGCAGTTTCTTCTTCTGGAATAGCGGCCACATTGTTAAAAGGATTGCGTACAACTCATTCAGCGTTAAAATTGCGGTTAAACCTTCAAACTTTTGAACAACCGACATGTTACATTGCGAAACACTCGGCAATGGGCAAAGTTTCAAATCGGTGGTGCTATGTGAAGAAACTTCAGCCGACAGCGTACATGAGAGTCGCATTGCAGAACGATCCATCAGCTAAAGATTTCTCAGATCTATTACTGACTATCGGTAATGCCTATGGCCGTATTTCTGTTTAAGAATTGAGCGGATTGATTTCGTTTCCTTCGGGTTTTTGCAATTTTGTCTCATCGAAAGACGAGCGCATCAACAAATTATTCCCAAACATCATTGCTAACCACAAAAATAAAGAACAAGCGAGAACTTTTAGCGGCTATAGGAATAAAAATGTCGATGACTTAAACTTTGTTATTCAGAATCAAGTCCTTGTTACTCTGCATACAATCAAATCTATTCACTGTAAACAAACGAAGGCGAAGCAACCATCTATCCAACTGTATTTTGAAACTCCTTGGATGGCTTACCACCGCACAATTTGCATCTAAAGGTTGGCTTGGCAGTCATCGTGCTTTGAAGTCTAAACCAACCAAAACTATGCAATGAAACGGGTTTGGTGATAAGAAAACTGATGATCAATGTGGTTCAAGCGCGACGATACATAAAGATAACATTTGAACCAGACCCTACTCTGGCTATTACAAGCCGGCTTTTGTCATCCCACATGCTTTTTTTTTTACATTTAATTTTTTTTCCAAACGGATACCTACCTCGATATCAATAGGGGTTATTGATTGATTTCATTCCCATTAATGATATTTTTGCCATCATTTTATAGAAGATCCATAACTACCGCTGTGCAGTGAACACATCCATTGATTTATGTCGTTTTCCATTGGGACCGCCAGATCTTCTTTTTTTTTCAGATCTCAGATTTTACGCGGTTAATGGAACATGCAACGATATTGATCTTCTTTTGTTTATTGATTAGCGCGTTATTTGGCAGCAAATTAGCTGTTTAAATTTCATTTTTCGTTTTTCGAAAAAATCGGACGCGCATATCGACTTGAAAAATGTTTCCCCTGTTGCAGATATAAATGGAGTATTTTTGGTGATTCGTAGTCTACAAATGACGAGGAATACTATGAAGATAATAATTCCTAAAAAGTATATCCATGGCTATTTACGTAGGTATTTCTTTATTTTGGTTTTCCCGAAACCCTGCGCATTTGGTTTACAACAAACTTCTTAAAATTACGTAAAACAGCTATGCAAATTATTTTGGTATGTTTAAATCTGAAACAATATCGAAAACTATAATAAGTGATCCGATTCAAAAAAAAAAAGAATGAAAGCTTTGAATGTTCCATTAGGCAAAAAAATCTAACTTTTCTTTATATAGTGCACATTTTAACAGCTGATTTTGCTGCCAAATAACGCACTTATGCATTTACAAAAGCAGAGCAGTTTCGTTGCATGTTCATGAAAACGAGATAAGAGATTCAAAATAACCTGAACGCCATTATGTAGATTTAGTTAGTAATCATTAATTATTGATAAATTCAAGCTCTGGATCTTTGAAGAGGTCCCGTATCCTGTCAACTTTTCGACACATGCGGCTGCAGTCAAATAGATCTTTAGTTGCATTTGTTATTGTGTTGTCTTAGGCATACTGCAGCTTAGTCTTTATTTGTCGAAGTCATTAGGTTAGACTCAATATACCTAATCGATCACCTTTTTTTTTTGCAAATTTCTCCAATAAAATTAAAGAACCTACTCAAATATTGAAGCGAAACAGTGCAGTCTTTCATTAAAATATTTATTTAATTTTTTTTTTATAAATATCCTTATTAAATGTAATTAAAGTTAAATTTATCAGTAATTTATACAATGCAATCGTAAAAATATTGTATGTACGAGTATAAATATTATAACCAATACACATTACAAACGGTATTGTTCAACTTTCTGATGAAAAACAAAAACAAATGGTTACAATATCTAATTTATTAAGTTTAATTAATATGTTAAATATAGGTTAAAATTTTAATTTTATCAATAACTACAAAAACGAAATAAAAACTATACGCTTTAGTGGAAAATATATTACAATAATAGATATCTAAACACTAATAGAAGACAATTGAATTGATTTTTTGCTTCTTAATTTTCCCAGACAATTTTTCACAACACAAACCATTTATGTAAATTAAACACTGTAATATTCACAAACAAAATATTCACGCACACAACAAAGAAAAAAACAAATGCATACAAATGAAAAGACGACATACTTTTAATATTGTAAGATTACACTCTATCATCATAAGTATATTATGTATATGGTGTTTTGTTTTATGTTGCGTTATTTTTAATAAGAAAAACGTTTTTAGTAACTCATTACCAGTCATTTTTGTTTTATATAGAATTCTATTTAACACCAAAAACAAAAAAAAAATTCTATTTGTTAACGCAAATCAATCCCTGATTCCTGCCAATGTCGTTTGTATATATATATATTTATTTTTTTTGGCACAATTACAATAAAAAAAATACAGAACTGTGCAACCAAAAATTCAATTGAATGATTATCATTTGTTTAATAAGAAACTGAGAGAAATAAATTTGCACTAAAACTAAGTAACAACATAGAAAATATGTATAACAGAGAAGAATCAAACTTAATTTCCAATGTAAACGACATTTTTTTATTTAAGAAAAATGGACGGATGTGCTGTGCATATGTGTTATGTTCTATTTTTCAATTATGTAACAATAAATCGATTGACTGAGGAGAAACTATAAACAGCCAAAGACCAAAATCGGATCAAAAAACAGAATAAATTAATATAAAACGGAAGGAAGTTCAACTGATATGTTTAGGAAGAAACAGGATAACGATGTCTTTTGCTCTCTATTTGCCTAATTAACACAAACGACAGAGTACATCAATTTGGAAATATATTTACCTATTTGTTTCAGATAGGTAGTTTTTTTTTTTTTTTTTTAGAAATTAACATTTTGTCTATCGGACATACGAAAACAATTTAGCATTGGGTGTGTTTAGAGGGAAATTTAGCGTTGATATGAGAAATGGTTTCTACGTAAAAATCCATCATTGTTGAGCCCAATAAGGAAGCGGTCTCGTGGATAGATGACAATAATTATTTACAGCGCGTACTTTGAATTGTTTACTGCATTCATTAGCCGGTCTAAAAACAACAGAACAATATTGAAACTAATGCAGTGTGAAATCAACAATTATCGGTTGTCGTTGTCTCCATCAATAATGTGAGTTTGTTTGTAAACTATTAACAGTCCTTTAGATCGATTACAAAAACAGCTTACGAACAATCAGAGAGATATCCGTTCGGAAATAATTTCGATACGAAAGCTAAAACCGATCGGAACTCAAATTGCGTTCGAAGTATCCGTTTCGGAACAAAATAAATGAAGCAATATAAACGCGTTCATTTTATATGAAAATATTCCGCAGCAATTCGTTGCCGGAGAGCTTCGGAAAAAATGTGCCTTATAGCTGTAAAAAATAAGTTATAATAATTCGAATAGAATTTCTGCAATTTCGTACAAATAGAAGATAATTCCGTTCCGAACGGAAACCTCGATAGGGGTAATATTTAAGCCAAAATAAAAACAGGCCAACATTCATTCAAAAGACCACCGACGAGCAGCTCCATTTCAAAGTATCAACGATATAGCATGCCATAGGATTGGCAACTTCGAGTCAGGCAAAATCCCCCCCTTCTTACAACACATTTACAAAAAAAATTACAACTAAATTGCAACACAACCATTTTACTAGACAAAAAGTAATCACATTTGTAAAGAAAAGAATTTAACTAAACTACAAAAATTGTTTCAATTAACGACAAACTACAAATACTTTAATTAAGAAAAGAAAATGTACGAGTATATATATTTTTTTAATATTTGGCTAGAGGAGCTCTAAAAAGCTTAAAATCTTCACAAACATTTGGCAAGAATACCAAAATAAATTTTTACAATGAATTTCATATAATTTACTTTTTATTTTACTTAAAATTTGTTGAACTTTTACCCTGCAATATGTTGGATTGTATTGATGGAAGTCACTCGCCAGTGAGTCTACTCTCAAGGTTGGAAATTTCAAAACTACCTATCAACTTATCTTATTCCAGTGGATCTGACGGTGACTATGGTGTAGTGGGACATGTGATTTACTAACGTACTCGAGTCCATTTTTAGAGTTTCGACCCGGGGGTCAATTCTGGCTCTGTGAAAGAGCGAATCGAATAAATCATTTTTTTCATTTCATTTTTTCGATTCACTCGGTACTTAAAATGCGGGTCTCGCTCAATGAGTGAAACTATCGTGGTGAATTCAATATCGCCCACTGTGTTGTATGAAATTAGGTTCTCAATTTTAAGACTCTCACTAGCAACAATCACTTGCAAATGAGAACATGAAAACAAATTATTCATATGAATATGATTTTTGAAGTTTCACATATTCGTAGAAAGAGAATTGACCCCCTGGAATACTTGCCATAATAATAATTTTATGGCGCCGAGTGCTGGACCATAGGCAAGAAGGAAGAGCTGATACTGGGCTCCTTCGGAAAAAAAATTCTTCGGCGGATTTTTGGTCCTGTGTGCGAGGACGGCGAATGGATCGGAAGATAAAACCGCGAACTCTATGAGCTGTACCAAGATGTGGATGTAGTCCAAAAAGCCAAAACACGTCGACTAGATTGGCTCGGTCAGAGGATCTTCGAATCCCAGCCCCCAGGTTCGAGAAGACAAGGAAGTTCGAACCTCCGTTTCAAAGACCAAGTCATCGCGGATGCCAGAGCGCTTGGTCTGGACAACTGGAAGCAGCGTGCCCGGGATCGTTGAGGATGGAAGGCTGCAGTATCTCAGGCAGAGACTCTTCACGGGTCGGGAGCCGGATAAGTAAGTAAGTAAGAATACTTGCGTACATGTATGTAAACGTAAAACTACAACTAGTTTTGTTTAAGTTAAAAGATTTCATTCGTCTTTTTTTCTTTTTCTTTTTACATTTTTTACTTTTTTTATACGAAAAGCATGCAATCAGACTTCTTTTTGACACTTCAATTAGCTATGTGTATATAGTAAATCATCCGTCTCTCTGTCTGCAAGATGACGTGGTGTAGCTTTGACCATTTTTACTGAGCGCCGGCTGATAGTCGGGTGCGTATCCAGTTTACATGAATATCCTTATTATATATTTATCCGCCGTAAATCGGAAGCATACATAATTAAACATGAAGACGAATCAGGGGCCCTTTCGTTAACTTGAAACGAGTTATATAGTAATATATCAAATACTGATACAAGTGGACAAACGGAATCAGATGCATTCGTGAACTGCTCCAAATGTTGTAGGTGTCCGAAGATTTTTGTGATTAAATGTACCTTGTACTTTGATAGCTACAATAATCTTCTGTTAGAAGTGTAAACTTTGAATAGGTAAACAAAATGCAAGTTTTCTTTCTTCCTCAATCAGCAAGTAAACATGTTCACTTAATTTTTGCACTTGAATTCCAGAAAATGATGCTGATGAGATGACTAACAGCTGAAGCAAATAGCAGATATACATCTATATATTTTAAATAAAAAGCTACGATGCGACCCGACAATTGTTGTCCTTAGTAAAGTGATGCTTTGACATTTAATAATGTGCAATTATTCTTTTTCAAGTTAAAAGCTTTGCCACAAGAAGAAAGCAGTGAGACGCCAGGCACTGAGACTGAGACCGTCGTAGCCTTGCCAAGCTTTGAGGCAAAAAACCAAACTAACTATGTGTACAGTAACCGCACCTTTTAACAAACGTTCCCATACGAACCCTAGACTGACCTGAGTTCATAGGATGACATAATACGATTGGTCTTAGTTGGCAATTGCATTTAACAATGGATAAACCGAAGAATGATTCTTTTATTGTCCGCTGGAAACAAGAAGATGCACAATGATTGCATATTGTAATTGGTTGTAACAATAAGAGAAACCGAATTTTACAGCCTTCGTAAGCTGTGACCAACAACTCCTCGTGGGTTTTTATGAATTAGCTGTCTATCTCAAAACTGATTGGCCGCTGCCACTACCTCCTCTGATCGTTGTATAGCCTTTGTGCTAATGGAAATTACTATACAGTTCTCATGACTATTTCACTCAGCCCGTCCACCAACCCCCCACTTTGAATCTGATTACATCAATAATCGCTTTTTAGGCCGTTTTTATTAAGTACCAACCAAGCCACTACTGGAATAAGGTAACCTATTCCTGTAATAACAATAATTTGCAACAGTAATTCTGGGTAAAAGTCAACCATCCTAAATCGATTTCACAATCCGAATTATTAGCTAGAAATGTGGGTACAATTTTTTTAAGATTTTGTTTAAGAAAAAGAAAGAATACTTAACGTTTCCTTCAACTATCGTAAGTATAGATAAGAATAATTCAATTGTAATTTCTTGGGGCATTTGGCGTCGTTCGTTATTTATTTGTTATTCTATTAGTATATGTATATATATTTTCTTTTTTTATAATTTTAAAATTAGTTAGCGTTAAATTTGAAAATTTTCCCTTTTGCTCTGTTTTGTGTTTGTATTACTTGCTTTTATAATAAATATAAATACATTACGTTTCCTGTTCAATGTGAATTTAATTGATATTGCATTTATGTTCATTTGCAATTGGGCTTTTCATTCATTTTGTTTTGTTTTAGTTTATACAAATATATATTGTGTATGTTTATTCAGAGCATTTATTTGTTAACAATGTAGTTAGTTATATTTATTGGAAAGCCACGTTATGTTTTTGTTTTTCATTTAATATTCCCTTAAGCATTCGTTTTTTTAGAGTTTAAAAGAAATCAAACTCAATTTGCCACATTGTTTGATGTTTTCTTTGATGTTCTCAGAATTGGAAGCATGAATTTTTAAAATGGAGAATATTTTGTTTTGAAGTATACTTGAACCGCAAAAAAAAAAAAGCGGTAGCATAATGTGTAATATCTTTTCATCGTTCAATTTTGTTTTTGGCTTTGATTTTCAAATGTTACCCAATATTAAAGCGATTGGGCGGGCAGACATCAATGCTAATGAAAAGCTTTCTATCTCCGCGATATATAATTTTCTACACTTATTGCTACAGTGTTGCATCGTTTGTTTTTCTTTGACTTATACAATTAGAATAAGAATGTTTCTTAGAATACGAGTGCACAAAACAAATATCTTTCACTTAAACTTTGTGAACAACAGAAGAAAAAAACAAATAGAACTAATTAGAATTGTTGATTAAGTGAAACGAAATTATTATTAGTTAACTAGGGGTAAACACTATTATTATGCTATGTATAGTTAAAGACTAAATTTTTACACACTAGGAGTTATTCTCACAGTCATCGGGTTTGTGCTTACTTCGGACATTGCTGAGTAGATCGGCGCAATTGTTTACCATTGTTAGGAAATCACCGTTTTCCAAGTTCACCTCGTTGCCGCCGAATGGTGAGGATGTGTTTTGCGACAAGCTTTTATCGTTTCTGTAAGAGAGGTTAGATTGTTTGAGTAAATGATGTTAAGGTGGAAAAAGCTGAAAGGGGTAGCGTTTCATTCTCAGGACTGAATTGCTATAAACACTAATGCGGAAATTCTGAAAAGGGTCGTTATATCAGTGTCACCAAAGGAATCCACTTTATATTGCTTTGTTGAGAAAGATGTTCATTCGAAACAAAAACAGCGACTCGTCTGCAGGCAGGTGTTTGGGAAATCACGCGGTGGTTCACTATTGTTCTTACATTTTGTATGTTTTCAAAGTGTCCATGTATGGCACAATGTTATGCGTCTTTTAACGGTGAACTCTAGATACCTGGGAACCTCTAATTTCAATTTCATTTCCCCTTATCTGTATACAGGGGATGAGTGCAGAACAACCTCCCTTCCCCCTTACTCGTTGATCCAAAATACTCGTTAAACAAAACAACAAACAAAGGGACTGGTGTAAATGAATCGCGCACCTAAAACCGATTCTCAGACAGAAATTACGGAGGAGGAGGAAAATCTTCAAGAACCGTCAACAAATAGGACTGCTTCGGTTGTTTGTAGCGAGGTTAACAGTTGACCTCAGACTTGAGAAGCTTTGTCTTGAGGATGCTGTCACTCGATCCATCGCCAGCTCAGCCAAATTCTCCGTATCTTCAACAGTTTCTATTAGGCAAAAAGTAATTGATTGTAAAATGACGATTAAGAAGCTGCAGAAAAGGCAATACCTAGGGGACTATGACAAACGGCGACTTCAAACTGCTCTTGACTCTCTGGGAAATCAGTCTTTGCAACGCGTAGAGCCTTGTGCTAATAGCCCACCAAGCTCGAGCAAGGGCGCTCTAATGCAACATGCCTGTGCATATGCCTTAGCCTATCGGGGCAAGATATTTCACCGGGAAAAGCAAATTCGACATTGGACAGTGCAGTTGCTGTTGTCGATAATCCAAGTGAGTCAAAGGATACTGAAAGTTTGGATATAACCGAAGCCTCAGCTGTCACCGCGGCGAATTTGGTGGAAAACAACAAGCCGTCCAGTACAGTAGTTGAACAGACAGATCCACTTAAAATGCACGTAGGTTGTTTTATAGGTTAAAACGCAGAGACCCCAGCTCCTTTACGGAAAGGGAAAGGGCACAGCTAGCTAGAGCTCGTGAATCTACGAAATTCATGGTAGGTACATGGCGCAGCAACCAGAAGGATAGGAAGTAGAACCCAACAGTTATAGGGAAGATGACTGGACCAAGGGAGGAATGCCTGTTGCATCCCGCCTTGAGTGGGTCAAAACCCTAAAAAACTAGGCGTCAACTCAGTTAAGGACTCGTCCAACGCTGAGGAGACACCTGACTGTTGTAGGAAGGTTCTGGCAATGAGTAGCATATTAGAGTTGAAGAAGCCAAGGGCACGTGTCTCTGGAGTAGCCGGAGAGAAATCTGTCGCATTCACCGCTGAGAGTATGCATGCAAAAAGAAAACAGAGAGTGTGCTTGTGACCACACACCAGATGTAAAACTTCGTCCTAAAAGCTAAATGGGAATGATAAATAGAATTGTATTAAGAAATTGAATTTAAAAACCAAATCTTTATCGTACTATAATCCTAATGCAGCGCAGTAGACAATTTAATGAACTGCTTCAGTAGTCTAACGTCTGTGTAAGACCAAGCTTTATCAGTTCACTCCCCAGGTCCAGTGTACCCATATAATTCTTCACTTTAAGAATTAAGTTGAATGAATTGAAAAAAAAAAAAGAAAAATGTTTATATCGTATCCAAACTACAACCAACTAAATAGTTACATTCACAAAATTCCATTGAAATCGGTTGAGTGGCTTAGAAGATCGACAACAGCGCCACCATCCGGTCCAAGACTATTCTATCTTCCAAACTGCAACCAACCACTCAAACCCAAAAAATTGAAATCGGTTGAAGGGTTTAGGAGATCGACAACAGCGCCACCTATCGGGTCCAAAACTATTCTATCTTCCAAGTTGCAACCAACCATTTACGCCCACAAAATGTCATTGAAATAGGTGGAGTGGTTACACGATCTACGATTTTACAAGCCGCGATGCTTAAAAACCCACGCGCAATATAACATTCCCGCGGCACGTCAGCGGAACTCTACGCAATCGAGCTGCGAGTGAAGGTGGATGGTCGGCGATGCCATCGATTGAATTGATTTTAAGGTTTGTTGGACAGAGTGAATCGTCGACGCTACAAGTTACACACCCAGAACATTTCATTAAAATCGATTGAGTGGTTTAGGAGTCGGCGGCGTAGTGATGGTGACAGGTAAATTTCCGCTTCCACGCAAAAATTTCATCTCATTTGAGTCGACTTTACTCCCAACTCGCGCCAATAGATGTTTTACATCAAAAACACCTAGTGATCGCACGCCGAAGAGTAGGTTTGCAATAAAAAATGCCCCTAAAATCTCTGTACAAAGAAAGGGAAGACGAAATGAACTTATCGGTCCTTCAATAAAAAAAAAATGTTTACGTGACAAAGATCTCCTCGTTAGAACTGAAAAAAAGTTCTCTCTACTGTGTGAGATATCAAAATAGTTAAATCAGCTATTAACAACCGCCAGATTTCTTTCGAAACAACAAAACACACCCTCTTCACTTGAACAACAACAACAAAACAAAAAACCTTTCAACCACTGTACCACTTACTTATTTGTTATGTTTGTTAACATTTGTTGTGTCATGATCACAGCATTTTCCAATTCCTTTAGCATCAGATTGTTGTTGCCAGTACTGGTCGGTGAGGAGTCTTCGCAATTCTTTAATTTAGCATGCAACTGCATAGCAGCGGTAGTTGTTGTGTATAATTTATTAATTATATTGTACACTTGTGATTTTGCTGCAAAGAAAATCAAATTCAGTCTCGCAGTAGCAACATGCAAACCAACTGACTTACGATCAGATTGTTCTATATCGCGGGTTGGGAAGTCTACGGGTTCGAAATTGCCACGAGCCTTCACCACATTCGGACTATTCATGACGGTCTTCTTGTGATCCAATGACAGATTTCTGGGACGTGGAGGCACCACTGGTTTGCCACCATGCGTTGATGAACTACCAGGCGTCTCTTCTGAACTTGAATCGTCTTGTTGGCCTGATCCTGAAATATACATTTCCGGTTAGTTATAAGGAAACGCCATTTTTAGGTCTGTATTGATACCATTGTTGAACGAAGTCTGTAGACCTTTACGCCGGCTGGAGGTTGCAGTTGTGGTTTTGTTAGCATACTGTCTCGACGCAGCTAGGGACAAACGAGATTGAAATCAATATCGAGATGCAAATACTAATAATTTATGAAAGTTACCAATAGGGCCATTGGTTCTGCTTTGACTCTGAGCCGATGGCCTCACTGAGCCGCCTCTAACCGCATCCTCAGGTTCGGAGTCGCTCTACAGTAAATGTTTGTATTACTTCAAAGTAAGTGCGTCGGACTTATGAGCAACTTACCCCGTTGTTAAGAACATTCATTGAAATACTCTGCGAAACTAGCGCTGTACCTGGCGACTTAGTACCCTGCAGACTATTCCGCTTACTTGCGGAACGTGAAGCTGGTCCAGATCGGTGATTTGGCCCGGACTTTTGTACCTGCGTAGGTGTGCCATTGGGTTTAGCATCTGAAAGAAACAAAAATACGTTTAACAGTGTTCTGGCTCAGGCTGGAAGTATACTTACTCTTTCCCATGTTTCCCATGTGAAGGTCACTCAACGAACATGCACGTCGAATGGAGGATTCTTCCATTTGCACAGGCATTAGGTTCTTATTAGGGGTTCCTGCAAAATTGGACAAACTCAATTTAGATAAAGTGGTAACAAGAGTGAAGTTCAAGGACAGAAAATAAG
Source organism: Cheilosia urbana (assembly GCA_946477585.1). NCBI lineage: Eukaryota > Metazoa > Arthropoda > Insecta > Diptera > Syrphidae > Cheilosia > Cheilosia urbana. The sequence goes on along the minus strand of OX297854.1, from coordinate 129,743,847 downwards.
TGTGTAAAGTATATAAGTAACGAATGAGCAATTTGCAAAAATCATTTGATAGAGGAACAAACTAAATAATTGAGAAACAAAGTCAACTGATTCAAGGTGAAACGAAATCTATATATATAAAAAAAACTTGATAAATGTGTGTGTGACTGCCTACCGACTGCCAAACACATCCGATTTTGATTTAGTTTCTTTTGTTGGTTAATAGACCATGCAGAGAAGGTTAATAAATTAGTATGATCAATTTTTGAAAGAAGGCGCAACCGCCATTCCAATAAATTCATTTTTGTACACTTTAAAAAAAAAGAAACTGGATAGAAATCGAGTAGTGACACTTCAAATACAAAAAAAAAATATTTTAAATTTTAAAAGCAATTGTTGTTGTCAATAATTTTAATTATTTTCCAAGCAAATTGTTGTTGTCAACAATTTTGAAAGTTTTTTTTTTTTTAAATACCTATAGGTACCTAAAAAGTTTGTTCTAATAAATTATGTTTACTATGTTACATTAAGTAACTTTTTGAAATGAAGTAGTAGATACTTTTACAAAGATGATATGGCCGACGATATTTTACATCGAATTCGTACTGAGACATCGGATAATGAACTGGAGATGTCACATGAAATGCGCAACAAAGCTTTGATTTTGATCGAGGATATGTATCTGCTCAGGAGTGGCAATTTGTTGTGCAAATTGGGTATGCCACAGCCAAATCGTTCAATGCAAGACGCATTTAATCCAGAATTGGAGCGAGAAAGGGACTTCGGTCGAATCGCATTGAGTCAAGCTGTTCGAACAACTATGCCAATGTGGAATTTTCTTCCTTGATGCGCCCGGTGGAACTGGAAATACATTCCTGATTTCACTGATTTTGGCTACAATTCGTTCGAGATCTGTTATCGCTTTGGGCCTAGCCTCTTCTGGGATAGCGGCTACTTTGTTAGAAGGCCGTCGAACAGCTCATCCTGCATTGAAATTGCCATTGAATCTGCAAGTGGATGAAGAACCTACATGCAGCATTTCAAAGAACACTGCGATGGCGAAAGTACTGCAGCAATGTAAGATAATCATATGGGACGAATGCACAATGGCTTACAAAAGCGCATTGGAGGCCCTGAACCGTTTACGTAATGACCTTTCGGTGGAGCAATGATCACCGGCCTGATTGAGTTTCCACAAAATGTTTGCAACCTTACAACGACACCGGAAAAACTAATCATGAATGTTTTCCCGAATATCGCTCAGAATAATATTGACCATGATTGGCTGAGTGTAAGAGAACAGTGATTTTGGCTGCGAAAAACAAGAACGTCGAACATTTGAATATCGCCATTCAAAACCAAATCGCTGGTGAGTTGCATTCATACAAATCAGTCGACTCCGTGATGGATGAAAACGAAGCCACCAACTATCCCACGGTATTCTTAAATTCTTTTGATGTTTCGGGCTTGCCTCAGTAATAATTTTGTTGCACAACCTAAATGAACCAAAACTTTTTAGCGGTACGCGTTCGTATTGTTGTATTTCAGGTTAAAGCAAACTTAAAAGATAGGATTTTTGACCCGCTATATGGCGTTGTAATCGATCTCCGAAACCACTCACCCGATTTCAATGAAATTTTATAGATTTAAATTCTTCGTTCCCGCTTGAAGGATAGGATACTTTTGGACCTGATAGGTGGCGCTGTTGCCGATCGCCGAACCAGCGCTACCAAATTGATTGAAATTTTGTAGATGGATATGGTTGCTTCCAGTTTTAAATTTCGGATAGTTTTTGACCTATAGGTGGTACTTTGAAAAACACAAGCGGGATAAGAAAACGGATTGTGGCACGTCCCATTCAAAAATAAAATCAAACGCTATTTCTAAAGTTGTATAATGAAAATTATTAATGGACGCTGTCGAAATAAAGCAATTTGCGAAATGTGAGCAATATTTAATACGAAAGGTACGGGCAAAGCCGGGTGGGTACTCATAACTCGGGGACGGATCGTTCGATTTTTATAATTTATATATTTATCTACATAATTCGGATTTGAAAGTTGGTTCAGTTAAAATTCTGTTGCGAAACATCAATGTACCGAAACTTTGCAACGGATCGCATTTGTTTTATGGTGAAGGATCTCACATCAAATATCATACAAGTGATGATTTTAAGGGGAAAATTCAAAGGCAAACATTCTTATTCCGCAGATTTCGCTTATTAAGAACGATTTACCATTCGTGCGACTTCAATTTCCCGTGCGTCTCGCTTTCGCTATGACAAATAATTTATTGCAAGGATAATCGATGGATGTTTGTCAATTTAGTGAAAAAGTGGAAGGTTGGACGACACGTGAAAATCGTGGAGGTTTGATTGAAAAAAATCAACATTGCTATTCATCATTTATTTCTATTGCATTTAATATAACTTTTGAATAAAGAATTTTAATTGGTCGAATTACATAAATTAGCAAGTGCTTGGTGCATGCTCGGAATTTATTAACAAATTAACAAATTTGGACGAAACGAAGTTTGTCGGGTCAGCTAGTAAGTAATAAAACAAATTTTCTCATTAGCTACATTCACCGTCACGACTGAGTTAGCTTGGTTTCACAAGCCATTCCGGCTTGCAGTGCACTGGGGCGCGACTAATCACACATTCTGGGAACAGAACAGTTGATGTGTTTGAATGTTAGCCCGAACGCCTGCTTAAGTGTCCTGGCTAGTGCTAGCGAAAGAAACTTGACAAGTGTTTGTGAAACTACGTCAGCGGACGTCAGTCGTCTGCGAATATTGGGGAAAAGCATGACATCAGAGCACTAATCGAAGTGGTGAACAAAGGTGACGAGAAAAGCTCGCCCTTTGATCAAATCTGAACGAAATGTAGCACGGTTTTTTGCGACAGAGTTTCTTGTCAACTAAACGTAAAAAATATCGACTTGCTGTAAATATGAAGTAGCCTGGTTCTGGCGACGAAACTCAAAACACTCTTGTAGCGAATACTGCGCAGTTCCACGCCTGCATTTACAATTTTTAATCCCTTTATCGACGGAACTGTGTAGTTCTCTCTAAGCATGAGATTTTGTGTCCCTGATGACGAAAAGATAACAAATAAAAGAACGACAATCCAATGTGTAAAACGAAATCATATCTGTACCAAAATTAAACGCAACACACGGTGGAAAAAAAAAATCATAAGACACGTTCCACATGGTGTGGAACCCGTCAAACTGAAGCGAGTAAGAACTCAAATAAAACCAACGAAAAGGTGCCACTCCACATGATCAAACCTTTGTCCTTGCCACCGCAGTCATTACGAATCTTCTCACTCTCATGTTCATCCGTGTCCGTCATAAAGTCGAAGGCTTGCAATTTGGCACTCTCTAGGACATCTGGAAGACTTATATTCCGCGTCATTCTACTGTATTCGCTACCACCGACACCGCAACCCGCCCGTTTCTGTTCAATCTCAATATCCCTCTCTATGCCACGGGCCAGTTTGTCAAAGTTCATGGTCAAACTCTTCACGTAGCCCTTCTCCTTGGAATTGCACTCGAATGGCTTCATTCGCGTCTCTGTCGCCAGCCGGATTTGTTCCAACTTGGTCTCCTCCATCTCGATCAGTTTGTTGATGATGTCGATCTTCTTGGCGATGTTGCGACACTGATTGCTGGTATTGTTGTCCAGCGAAGGCTGCTGCACGTAAGTCTTTTCGTTCTGAGAGTTCTTCTTGCTCTTGTCGTCCTGAAACTCGTCTACTATGGGAGGCGGCTTGGTGTACAATTTAAGACTGTCCATGTTGTTGTCGCGCTCGTTACCGTGTTCGGAGATGTACATCTCAAAGGATTTCTCCTCGTAGTCGGTTCGATTGCCACTGGACCGACTGCTGCTGCAGGAAGAGGACCGTTTGTCGCATGGGGTGTACTTGATTTGGCTCACGGTGTTAAATCGAACGGAGATCTTGGGGCGGCTTCGCGATCGCATGCTTGACGCCCGCCGAGATGAGGCACCTCCAGTGTTCAAGGACTTCTGACTCGATTTGAGACAGCTGCCGTGGGAGCTCAAAGCTCCACTGCTGGCACTGGTACGCATGCTCTGTTGCTGCTTTTCACGTTCGAACTTGGCCAAGTTTCGCTCGAATTTGCGCACTACACTCGCCGTGCGCGAAGGGCAAGTTATGTCTTTCGTGTCGACGTCGAAACTGCACGACTTTTTCACCGACTGCGGAGCACCGCTCAACACCGACGATATAAGACTTTGCGGCTTGGCTGGAACAGGCGGCTTCTCGCCGACAGGCTTCTTTGTAAACATGTAGTCGTCGTACTCCTCGTTGCTGAGGGGATGCTTCTTTTGTCGCTCATAGGCAAACTCTTTACTGAGTGACTTGTTAACGCCCGAGTTGTATTGGGCGTTTTTGTATCTCATCGTCGGAATGTCATCGTCGTTCTTGGGTGACTTTGGTGGAAGGCAATCCGACAGTCGCGGGTATGTCTCTGAAGAGTGAATGCTCGTAGGTAGCTTTTGGCAGTGCGCTTTATCGGAGATCTCATTGAGTCCATAAGCAGAGACGTCGAAACTCTCATATGTGCAATTCATAGACCTCTGCTGCATGTAAAAGTCCAACGAACTGTATGTATTCGGGCTGGAGCCGTATGACTTTGACACATTGTCCATGACCCGCCCTTGCAGGAGATTGGCATAGGGTGCTCGCACGCGTTTCTTGTCGAATAGCATCTCCAGAGGAGCGCTCTTGCAGTCCGATTCATCGGAGAGGATGCTCTCCATGCTGTTGTAGTAGCTGCCATCGCCGTACTCATCGGACAGCAGGCTCTCTTGACTCTTTTTATCAGGATACTGTGTAAGGAAGAAGCTCGCACTTGAATGACGCTGAGTTTCGAGGAACTTTGCCTCATTCAAGTGGTCACCAACTTTGGCCGCCGATGGGTCATCGTTCAAAATATCCGACAGGGAGACGTTCCTATGGATCGACTGATCGTAGAAGTCATTGTAGATGAAGTACTCGCTGACAGATCGTTTCGGTGTCGTTGACGATTTCTTCTGATGCTTCTTACAGACGCTCTTCTTCTTCCGTCCAGCGCAATGATTCTTATCGTAGTCCAGGTCGAGGCTGCAGTTCTCCAAGGAATCCGAACTAAAGTTGCCATCCTCGTCCTTTGGTGAATCTTTGTCCTTTTTCTTCCCACCCGACGCGTGGTGATGTGGATTGGGCAAACTATGCGTATTGCCCAAACTATGCGGCACCGACGCCGAAGTAGATAGTCCCGCAGATTGTGCCTCATTCAGATCGCCATACTTCTTCGTGATCTCTTCAATCATGCGCTCTGTGTCTGTGTGGATCATATCGAGGATTGTCTTGGCGTCGTCGCTATAAACCGAATGCCGCTTCGGCTCGGTAAAAATGATGTTTTTGTTGTTACTTGGAAGGTTCCTCCAGTCGATCTCCTCGTGCACCGGTGAAACTGGACACGACTTGTAGTTCTTCAGGATGCTGTTGGTTTTACGCGATTTAGATTGGCTAGTGTTGTTATTGGAAGATGTTGCGGAAGACTTGTCATCATTGCTTATGTCTAGATTGCTTGGCTTTGAACGCGGAGAAGTGGAAGAGGTGGTTTTGTCTGTCTGCTGAACGGTTGATGGTGTTAGAGTGGTGGTAGCGGTATAAACACCAATATGGCGCGGATACGGAGGATAGTTTTGATGCAACTGACGCATTACATTGCAGTTCTGAATGAGAACCGACTTCGAGGCAGCACAATTGAAGAACAAATTGGAGCTGTGCGTTTTGTATCCTAGTTTATTGTTAATCGATTGTTTACCCAGAGAGCAGCATGTATTTGTTTTTGAGAGAAATATCAAACGATGCAGAGTTGACTGAATTACAATAGTTTTTATTTAGAAAATCATTTTCTACTCACCAGCTTTGATATAACGGTTTGGTGTTCTAGTAATGTCTACATTTCCCGCGAGGCTGAGGTCCGATATACTGTGGCTTCCCCGCAGCGGTCGATAACCCACCTAAAAGAGTTGAAAAGAAACGAAAATTATGAGGAAAACTGTTCCACACTGATGGACAATGGTTAAGAGATATTAACAAAAGAAAATGCGGTTTTAGGTGACATTAGAGAGTCGAGTTAAGAGTTTCGTTTGTTTGTTAGATAGGCAATTCCAGCTGTAACGGCATTCGCTATTCGTTTAGTAGGTATTCCAAAATGATTTGTTTTTTTAAGTAAATTTTGTAGATTGTTGTTGTAGTGAGAAAGTAAAACCGATGATGTCTGTAATACCCTCGCTAAGCAAGATGTTCTGGCGGCGATATCAAGCTGATTATGTGAATTTGATTTTAGAGCTTATTTTAGTTTTAGGCTGGCGTAGTTAGGGTTATGTTTTGGGGTTAGGTATCTACTGGCCTATTCAGCAAAGTGGTTAATTTTTGTTTTAGAAAATGTAGGAATACTGAAACATTCACAATGTCTACCCCTGCAAAACTAAGGGCGCAAAAGTAGCCGTAGAGCAAAAAAGGCCATAAGTCATAGGGAACGTTGACTGCGTGAAAAATGCTGGGCGACAGGTGAAAAATATTTAGAATTATTTACTCCCTTTGTCAATATGGGACTTCTGTTGCAAACTTTAAGTACCTACTGCTCCCAAAATCAATCAGATTTTCTTAGCCGCTACAAAAAAAAAAATTAATAACTTTTTTCCTATTTAATGAATCTGGTTAATTTTTTATTTTTATTTTGCAGATGAATTTGTATTAATTTATTTATTTAACAAAAATGGATAACTGCGACACTGAAACAAGAATTTGGATTGTCCGCCGCTATCACGCACTGGAGTCCGTAGTTTCCGTTCAAAGATCGTATAGGCGCATGTTTGGCGGCAATCCTCCGAGCAGATGGACCATAATGGGACTTGTTAACAATTTTGTCGAGCATGGGACAGTCAAGAAGCAAAACCAACAAATTTGAATGAACTAAAGCAATCCATTCAAGAAACAATTGCGGCTCTTCCTGCCTCAACTCTCCAGCAGTTTTGGTAAGATGCCGCACATGCATCAACGAGTAGGGGGGCATTTAAATTTCATTATTTTTAAAACTAATTAAGCTTTATTTAATAAAATTGAATGAGCTTTAAAATGAATAAAAGAAAAATGAATTCCATACACTGAAGAAAAAAGTTATTTGAGTTTCTTTATCTAGCAATATTCATCAGCCACCCTGTACATACAATCGACCAAGTACTGCGCTTAAAACTGCCTACGAAGTTTATGTAATCATCGGCATCGTTTTTATTGAAGCATTAAACGAAATTTCATAAAATTCTTTTTTTCTAACAGTCCGGAATCTACAACGCGGATAAAATCCTCTATTTAGACCCGATTCTGCATCCATTCTTAAAGTCTGCTAGACTACCTCAGGGTAGCCATATTACCTAGTGTCTCCACGAGCAATATTTCATAGCTTGACATCTGTCATATTTGATAGAAAGAAAGAACGATAGTATGCAATAAAATGTAGGGTCGACATTTCATAGCATACTACTATTTCATTCGTTCAAATGCCGCTGAGCAGAGCATGTCGTTGCATTCTCGCATTAGATGCCTTAATACACCGTCCATTCGCTACTCAGCCATCGTAAAAAAAGGGGTACAAGTGTCAAACTGCACAGAAATGACAGCTCATATCATACTATCGACATCATTCTATGAGCTGAGCAATATATTTCAAGAATTTGTTTATACCATACTATTTGTGGTCTCCACTGGCAATTTTCATAGTATGATATATTGCAAGATATGAAATATTCCTCGTGGAGACTAGGTTAGGTCCGTGCCTTTAGTTTTAAATCTTACGAATTTTTACTAATTCTTACGAATTTCTACGAATTTATACTCAGTGACGTTCCTTAACACGAAAAATTCGTAAAAGAGACCATCATCGAGAGAGCAATATATTACCCCTCCACTGAGAATCTTACGAATTTTTACTCAACAAATTTCTTGGTGTAAGAAGTGAAAAAGCTGTCAGTCACCTTAAAACTAACAGCTGTCCATTTGGCATATGCGTGAATTTGTTTTTATTTCTTGCGTATTAAAATGGTATAAACAGGCGGTAAAATGAAATTAAATGTTTCCTCTAGATTCTTTTGGAAAGTGGTGACGAAATTCTGCCGCGCTGTAAGGCGGAACAATCTCCTCCTTCTCCATATGTAATTAATGCAGTGTCGCTTTTTCCTCTTCTGTATGCTTTTACATAGTTCAATCAGTACAAAATTCTCCACATACTTGAATTCATCAAAAAGAAGTTCGATTCCAGATCACTTTCATCGGTAGGTAGATGATAAAACTTATTTTCTTAGTAAATGAGCAAATTCCTCGAGTTTATCAGACATTTTAACGACTTTTCTTACTATTTTTTGAACATTTGAATTATGTATCTGTCATTTTTCATAGATTACTACTTAAGCGTTCCCTAACTTCTTCGTAAGTATCTCTCTCTGTGAGAGAATTTATCCCCACCAATGCCATTTTGACAGTCTTTTCCATTCTTACTACAAAAGTAAAGGAACAGACCTATTAGGTCCGTGCCTTTAGTTTTAAATCTTACGAATTTTTACGAATTTTTAATCAGTGCCGTTCCCTAACTCGATTCATAAAAGGGAGCTTCATAGAGAGAGAAAGAAATTACACCTCTACTGAGAATTTTACGAGTCAGTTATTTTACAATTAACGGCTGATTTGAAATTTGTTGTTCCATTTGGCATATGCGTGCATTTGTTTTGATTTCAAGTGGCTCTTCTCAAGAATCTTTTCGAAAGTGGCGACGAAATTATTCCTCGCTGTAACAAGGAACAGTCTCCTCCATGTAATTCTTAATGCAGAGTCGCCTTTTTCTCTTCAAGAATGCTCGTATTTCAATCATTACAAACTCTTCTGCATACTCGGATTCATCAAAAAGAAGCTCGATTAATTCCAGATCAATTATTATAAGATATAACTAATTTTCTTAGTGAATTAGCTAATTCTTCGAGTTTATCAAACATTTAAACGACTCTTCGTACCACTTTTTTGAATATTTGAATTATGTAAATGTCATTTTTTTTCAACTTATGGTTTTTTCCACTGCGCTACCTCTCGCGAACGTCTGACAAACATCCGAGAGTATAAATGTCTTGAAAGAGCTTCTCAAATAGCCGTTCGGACTCGGCATGAAATTGCGATCCGTTCCATTCGTTCCAAAAATGAAAAAACTCACACAAAACGAATGGTTGCGAGAAGCTAGGCCTAGGGACCCTCCGGACCTGTTGCGCCAACTATTTTTTTTTTTTTTTTTTTTTTTAAATGTCATTTTTCATAGATTACTACAAAGACGTTCCCTAACTTTTTCGTAAGTGTCTTTCTCTGTGAGATAATTTATCCCCACTGCTCCCATTTTGACAGTCTTTTCCATTCTTACTGCAAAAGTAAAGGAACAAACCTATTGATCCCATATTTTTAATTTTGGAAATCAATTGTATTTATTTTATGTGTATTAGTTAAAACGTATATATTTGTAGGCGCAGTGGTTTAGTGTGGTTTGACTTCCAAGCGAGTGGTATGCTCGATCGCCGAAATTCCATCTCAAGGTTTATTACACTGCGCCTTCTTTTACGAACGTGTGACATTAATGAAACTGTAATAAAAAGAGCTTCTCATTGGCCATTTGAACTCGGCATAAAATTGCGATCCGTTTCATTCGTTCCAAAAATAAAAAAACTCAAACAAACAGAATGATTGTGAGAAGCTTGGCCTAGGGTCCCTACGATCCTGTTGGGCCAACTATTTATTTATTTAAACGTATATATTCATCAATATTGTTACTAGTTTAAGTATGAAATGAATAAAATCAACTATCTATCTATATATCTGTCTAGACAGGTCAAATGAGTCATCATCAATATCCGAAAGTCAATGGGGACGTTCGGATTCATAGTTTATGTAAAACGTCAACTAGATTGGTCGTGACTAGGAATCCGAACGCGTTGACTGAGCAAGTTGAATTGTTTTTGTATTCTCGCGGTCAGCGTTGCCTTTGTTTGATTTGCCCTTTTTTATTCGGAAAAGACCCCTCATAATTTTTTCAAATAAGTACATTTAAAATGTAACACGGTTGCCTATCACAACACTATTACACTGTTATGTGAACTGATGGTTGTTAAATATCGTGCGAAAATTCGAAATTTGCAGAGTAGCTTTAGAAATGGCACCCTTTTCTCTCACTGGCCCTTTTATCGACTCTTCAGAATTCTGCCACGGCCACTCTGTTTATTACAAATCTGACTCTTCGAAATGTCAACTGAGTATGCAGGCGGGATTTTCCTGACTAGATTTGTCGGCTTCCCCTCCATAAACGTCAACTGCAAAAACTAATCACGTGACCACTCTGGGCCAAAACTGAAATTCATCTAGTCAGACAGCTTGTCAACTTACTAAACTATGAATCCGAACGTCCCCAATCCTGTTCGAAATTTCCCCCACTGACTGTTTTTCACATGGATAGCTAGATATCCGCCACAGTGACTTAGTAATTTCCTTGAGGCTAAGTTCAATAAGTCGCAAGTTATAATATAACACATACTCTCGTTAATGTATTCCAACCATACATCGACAAAACAAGACCTTCAATCAGATAATTCTTCTAGGAAATGAAATGGTCTGTGTATTCTTTGCGACATCCAAATACCTCTCTACTATTAGCTTCTTCAAGCTCAATAGTTCTTACTGGAGGTTGCCCAGTGGTAGAAATTCTACCATTATGTGGACCTGCCTTTTACACAACATATTGGAAAACAAATTACAGACAGCATTGCATCTCTGCACTATCTTTCCAAAAAAAAAAAGCTAATATGTTATGTTTAAGGTAGTGAAAGTGGTTCTTAACTATTTTAATTTGCATATTTGCATATAAGATTTCGCTAATCGTTTTAACCCTCTTTCGGCACCGTCTTAAATGTGCCACCCACCTTTTCATAAAAAAGACATATAGCGGAGGTTTCGTTGATTAGCTTTACAGCGACCTTAGCCCCGAGACACTAAATCTAAATAGTACATAGGTAAATAGAGCTCAAAGGCGACATACAATTTGATCATCTAAATTTTAGTTGGCAGCACTATAAGCCTCGGTTCAGCTCTCTCATATTTGGTCTGTACCCTATTTCTCAATCAATTTTCACAACGAATTAAGGCAACCGTGAACCAATGCCTCGAATGCTGTGTTAAGTTGGTATATTATTAGGATATTCGAAATTCCTTCGACTTTTACCTCAACAAACTGTAAATACTCTCGTCTTTTATTACATTTTATAATGAATCCCAACGCATTTTTGTTCTTTTCGTTTAGTTTACATTGCAATTGGTGGACTCTTTTGCACTGAAATAAATCTGATGAAGCCATTACTGGCCTTGGCAGTACCTGAATCGAACTATTCTTCTGTTTGTTTTTTTTTTTTTTTTTTTATTAAGGATTATTATAGTAAGGATTACAATCTAAGATAAATTACATTCTAATACAGAAGGCACTAGCTATCAGGGCTTTCGGCTATAACGAATTGGCCTATTAAGTGTAGAACTATCAGAATGGATTCATTTCTTGCCCTATTTTGGCATACAGTGGTGAGCCCACAAAATACCTTATTCCTGTGAAGCTACCAAGTCGATGAAATCTGCGATGCATTGAATAAATAGCGAAGAAAGATATCCTTTCGTAATGAAAATGGCATGGAGGCGAAGTCCCATTAAATGTAAAGTTCATCGACAATAATGATGATGATATTAAATAATAATGACAGCACGCTGTACTAATAATCATATTTAGTGTCCAGGATGTCTACAGGGCGGACCAAATACAGGGATTTCTTTTCAAACATGCAACAAAGTGAACAAAATTAATTTTTTTTTTTCCAAGCATTATGGCTTTAGCATTAAAGTACTATTCACATAAGAGCGAATTGCGAACTGCGAACACGCGAATATTCGTAGTTTCTGACACTTCATTCACATGACAACTTTTTTTGGTCGCAGATATCCGCGTATCAGTTTCATTTTTAAAGGTTATGTTCGAACGAATTTTTCATTCGTGGACTTGTGGATCGCGACCGTTTTGTGTGGATTGTGAATAAAATGTCACAGTTCGCGGCGAGAATTTTCAATTCGCGGGAAAATTGCTATAATTGTTAATTTAGCTGTTTAAATCAATTTTTATATTAGATGTTAGATTAATTAAATATGTATACTGGTTTTGTAATAGAACAAACAGCAATTTTCAATCCATAAATATAGTTGAACTGATTTGTTCGTAATTCGCTAATTCGCAGGGAAAAATTCCCATTAATTACGGAACACAACGTCAATGAAGTGGCTGCCTCGGCTGACTTCGCAGTAGCGCATTCTGTCACTCCAATTTTCCAAGACCTTGTTGGGGGTTTCGGGCTGTAACTCACGGATTGCTCGGATGATAATAGCCTTAAGTGCTTGAATCGTTTCCGGATTGTTGGCATAACAACGGTTCTTCACGGTTTCCAAACAAAAAAAAAAAAAAATTCCAAAGGTTTCAAATCGCAGCTCCAAGTGGCCAATTGACATCGGCAAGACGGCTGATAACACGATTTGGAAATTTGGGGCGCAAAAGATCGATTGTGGCATGGCCTGTGTGGCATGGCGCGCCATCCTTTATGAACCAGAGGTCGTCCAAATCCATGTCTTCAATTTCAGTAAGAAAAAAGTCAGCTAACATGGCTCTGTAACGCCCACCGTTAACTGAAACGTTGTTGCCAGAATCATTTTCTAAGAAAAATGGTCCAATGATGCCACCACTCCACAATCCGCACCAAACTGTCACTCTCTGTGGATGCAATGTCATTGGCATTCTCGACAATAACGTGCGGATTTTCAGAGCCCCATTTGTAGCAATTTTGTTTTTACCCGACTGTACACAGAGAGGGTTATGTGTTTCGCGCGTATCCTATGTACGTTCCTACGTGACCTCCTGTAGCCTAAACGGCTTGACCGATTTTAAAGAGTGAGGTGTCACTAGATTCGTATTCTTCCCCGGAGTGTCATAAGCTAAACAAATAATTATAAAAATATAAATTTAAAAAAAAAAAAAAAAACTAAAAAAAAATAATTGTCACACAGTGAGAAACGCAAGAGATGGAATACACTGAACTGAGGAATAAATTAAAAAAAAATTGTTTTTGTTGTATGACTTAAAACAAACATGCTATCTCAGCGAAAGTAAAATACAATAAGTAGTGTCACCTCCTCCAAGTCAGTCTGAAATTGTGCAAGCGTTTGATAAAGTGCTAGTTGATATCTCTGTTTTTTTTTTTTTTTTATCTCAATTTGGGGAGAAATCTCGTGAATCGTGTCCTTAGGGCCCAATTCTGTGTCAAATTATCCGGGTTACTGGTGAATAAATCCTTAAATATGTACTACAAAAAGTGAACTACTGTGATCTACAAAATTGGGTCGGGCATCAAAAAAATGTTGAGACTCATTGTGGCCTCATTTTCGCTGTTTGTAACACAAAAAATTACCAGCGAGAATAGTTTTTGAGACTGCGAAAAACGTAGCGGCTGCCCGGATTTCGTTCAAACTTCGGATTTGGAGTTATGGGCTTACGTTTCGTATTAAGAAAATACGTACCTAGTCATTTATCATAGAGTATCTGCAGTCATGAATTCAATTATTTTAATTGAAATAATATTATTTTTATTGCATAAACACATCGAACACTATTTGAGACCGGCAAAAAATAGATAGCTACAATCCTAAGACACTGACAAATAAATATACTGTACACCATTCACAAAAGAAATTTTGTTTGTGTATTCTTCTAAATATATATAAAACTAAAAAACTAGAAATAAAAAAGTTAATTTAAAAAACCAAAAAACCCGACTGACTGTAAATTTAAAAATATTGAAACAAGGCACTTTAAGGTATAACTGATTGGCAGTCGGAGGCTGCGTATATTATTGACAGATTGTCTAGTTACCCGACTATCCTATGTACGTTCCTACGTGACGCCCTGTAGGCCAAACGGCTTGACCGATTTTGACGAGTGAGGTGTCATTAAATTGGTACCCTTTTCCGGAGTGTCATAGGCTAAACTATTAAATATAAACATATATGTAAATCAAACCAAATAAACAAGTAAAAAACCAAAAAAACCTGACTGAGAGACACCACAAAACACAATCTGACAAGAATATACGCAGCCTCCGACTGCCAATCAGTTATACCTTAAAGTGCCTTGTTTCAATATTTTTAAATTTACAGTCAGTCGGGTTTTTTGGTTTTTTAAATTAACTTTTTTATTTAATGTAGCGTACTGCAGACGTGGGTGCTTCATTTCGGCCAAAACTTCTTTTCAAAAACGGCACTGTTTGGCCTATACAGCAATCCGTTTGTAAAAAAGTTTTCAATATTTCCCAACGTTGTTCAAGCGTAAAGCGACTCATTTCGTTCCGCGAAAGTATGATCCTGATGTCTTTTTACATTGGGCAAAGAGAAGCGTCCGGGAGAATACGGAATTGAAAGATTTGCTTTTGAAACCAATCCACTAGCACAAAAAATACTCTTCTGGTAACAATGAGAAGAGAATTTCGCTTCTCGATTTGAAGTTAGAATCCACTCAATAAACACTCACACAAGTGACAAGTGTCATTTCTATGTATGTATTTTATACAAGTCAGATGACAGCCACTACTTTTGTGGATTCAATCGGAAGCAGAATTGTCCATTGGATTACAGAAAGAGTGGATCCCCAAGTTAAATGAAAACGAAATGACTTTCTGTTAAGATTTCGAGCGGGAAACATCTGTCAGTGTCAAAATAACCTATGATTTAAAAAGAAAGCACTAAGCCCACTCTCTATTACAAACCCACATTGGGGACATTTTCCAAGTAAAATGAACCATTGTGAGCAGAAAAATATTTTGTGTGAAGGTTAAAAACGATTATTAGTAAGATTCAGCGAATATAATACAGTATTATGTATGGTATATGTGTATGTATGTTGGTATGAAGTCCAAACAACAATCGAATTATTCAATTTGATTGCATCGCACCGATAACCATATCAAAGGTGGTATCGATTCTCTGATGCATTGCGTGCATGCAAAGTTACAAATTCAAATTACTGCACAAACAGCAAACATATTATATATGATTACACAAAACTCAAAATGACTATTTCAATGTTAATGGATTTACAGGTGAATGACGGGCAAATATTTTCAAAACATAAGCAAAGCTGTTAGCATTCTGTCAGGCAATATTCGTCTCCAATTAATACTTTTTTTGCGTTTTGCTTTTTGGTTATGATCTTCTCTCACCTCTGGGATTGCACTATTCTTTTTAATTCCATTTTTGTAATTTCTTTGTCCCTAAAACAGTAATGATAAATAAAAAACAAAAATATAAATGAAAAAAAGACAACACAAGACAATTACAAACAAAAATTAAATAAACTATGTCGAAAAAGTGCAAGATGACTCTAAAGATGAAAACGAATCAGGTGCACAACTCTGGGCCGGGAGATAAGTGAAACATGGTACACTTTTTGCACAATCGAAGCACCATAAAGCATCGGCTTGAATAGATAGAAACTTACATTTTCCAACTTCTGTTTGGCCTCGCTTATCACCTTGAGCAGTTCCTCCTTCTTCGTACTGGTGTATGACTTGGTTATTGACGGTGATTTGTTATTTTCCGTGTTATGTTTGGCACTTATGCTGCGACGAGCTACGCAAAATACAGAGAAAATTCATAAATATGGGGAATGTGTAAAATATTGGGCGGTCTTACTTCTGTCGCTGCGTTCTGCGAACGCTGGTGGCCCATCTAGTGCTTGTTGCAGGAAGCTGGATGAGGCTTGTGGAATGCTCTCCACACTACCACCCAATGTGGATGCTAGGGATCTGTCGGCGTTCTCTCCACTTGGAGTGGAGCCTTCATCCTCTGTATCGGAGGTGCCAGTTCCAGTGCCTGTACTCGCTGTATGCGATCCGCCGCTTAGGTTGAGTCCGACCTTTTCGAAATTTTTCCGTCGCATAGATTTGCGCAGCTCTTCCTCGTTCATGGCATTGACTTTGAATTCCCTGTGGGGAAAAGAAATATTAATGAAATGAGAACTAAGAGTGAACCAAGGGGATGTGGTCAGAAAATGGCGACGTTTCGACTTCGATGGGAAAACAAAGTCAGGTGGCCATTTCGTTCGATGTACATGGATCTATTAAGCGCCATCGTATGCTGTGTGGTTAGACTACTTACGTGGGTGTTCCCGGCGATATATTCGGATAGAACATTCCATGATCCGAACTCGTCCGTTCGCCATCCGAAATATCCTCCACATCTCCGTCGTGATCATTGTTCGACTCGAATCGCAATGATGGCGGTACTCCTGAAGACGATGTTTTCTTCTTTTCCGGCACTGGTCTTGTCCCACTTATAGCACCGCCGACAAACTTCAGTTCCCTCCTCGTTTCCATGCCGCTATCAATCGAGCTGTCCTCACTCAAATACGTCTGGTTGTACATAATGTCCTTCGAGCTAGCACTATTATAGTCCGACGTCTGTGTGTTGCCTACAAGGCCGCTGCTATAAGGCGGAGCTCCCAACGGACTCTCGGAATTACTCCGCAAGTCAAGGGCATCCGATTCGATTTGACCGCGCTGAGCCCACCGGCCACGCGGCTTAGGAACCCCAATGACCTGACTAGGACTGGAACTCAAACTCGGTGCATTCGCTTCATCGTATGCCGTCTTTCGTTTGGCCCATTGAGGTAGTTGGCCCACATCGGAGAATTTATAGCCCGGAGTTAGGGGAACTTCATCCATAAAGAGACGACCTGGTGACACACCAAATTTCTCCTCCTCTGTCAGGGGAGATTCTATTATAATCTCGGAGATGGGGCGCGGTAGGGGTGGATGACCGGAACGCAGACGCTGCTGAGACAGTCGCGCTTGCATTGTGACGATCATGTCGTGGGGGATCTGCCAGATAAACACACAACCATCACCGCTGGCCGATATAAGATGTTTGCAGTCGTTGGTGAATGTGAGGCCTGTGACCAGCTCACTATGCCCGTACATTCGTGCCATGCACTCGTTCGAATAGTAATCGTAAACGGAAAGCGTTTTGTCTGTGCACGAGGTAGCCACGTAGATTCCACTTGGGTCGAGACTCAGTTTGATGAGACTGCCATCGTCCGAGTGGGAGCCCTTGAAGGTTTTTGTATGCTTCTGACTCTGGGTGCCGTAGACTCTAATGTTGCGGTCCTGACACGCGGTGAGAATGTGTTTGTTATTGCTGTCCACTTCCATGTCATATAGAGTTGTCTTACCGGAGCAATTGGTGCCGCGCAGGAATTGGTTACTCTGATAGGTGCGGAACATGATCGATTTGTCCGCTCCGCACGATATCATCTGGAACGCCAGACCGCTGCCGACGAACTTGATGGAGGTGATTGAACTCGAGTGATCGTCCAGCGTCTGCAAGATCACATATCCCTGATTGACGTCGAAAACATGAATCAAACGATCACGACTCGCACTGGCCAAAAGTTTTCGATCGATCTTGTCGTTGGTGTACTCCAGACACAGCACCTCAGAGTCATGAGCCTCAATTGTCGTCAACAGCTTCAGGTTAGCGAGATTGTAGATCCGAATATTACCGCTGCGATCACCACTCGCCAAATGAGTCAACTCGGGACTGATTTTGATGCAACGCACCCCATTCCGACCGTCATAGCTGGACTTCTCCGGGCTCGGCACAATCGAGTTGTCATTGTCTTTGATAAAATTAAGTTCATCATCGATGTAGACCACCTTCAGTAGATCCTTGCTGTAGATATTCTTGCGGTAGATTTCGTTGTTGGCACACCCATCCAGACCCCACACTCTGATCGTATCATCCGACGAGCAAGTCAAAAAGCAATCCTCCGGCAGGGTTTGTGACAACTCTCGCTCAAGGTTGTATGGCACGGTTTCCACTCCCCAGATACACGTCGAGTGGTACAGAAACGAATGACTCTTGCCAACGCGCTTAATGTCCCTCATGTCCCAGATGTACAGACTGTGATCGTTGTACACACAACTGACTTTCGATCTAACCTCGTCGTACACCATGGCAATGGTGTCCGGGTATTTGGCATTGTGCGGCACGGTCATTATGTGATTGATATGTACTCCGGCGGCCACATCCACCCCCAGATAGTGCGTCCTTGGCAAGGTTGTCATATACTCCAGCGTGGCCGCATTAAAAATCCTAATAATAGACTCGGCACAACCGACCAGTATAAACTGGGCTGTCACACAGATACAGTTGGCGGAGGTCGTCCGACATGCGACCCATTTGTCCAGCAGGCGGCGGGAATTGAACTCCACTAGATGGCCTTGGCGCGTGATTGCATACGTGCTGCAGCTGTTGCTATCAACATATTCAGCCTTACCGCATGCGACCGCGCAAAAGTCATTGTTGCGTAGCTCTCCTAAAATGGCACTCCGGCCCATTAACGGCACGGGATCTTTGTACTGCTGAAAGAAATTAACTCCACTTAGCTAAGGATCTGAATACTAAATGGTGAATACTAACCTTTCGTCCTCCTTCCAGATACCAATACTTGACGTGTCTGTTGCCAACGGTGACAAAGTAACTGCCGTCCTCGCTAAAGCTCACCGCGGACACTTTGGCGCTGACTTTATTCGAAGCCATCTTGAGATTGGACTTCCAATCGAAGACATTGACTATCATATCGTGTTGGGAACCAACCGACACCAGGTACTTGCCCGTCGGCGAAAAGGCCTACAATAAAAATGCGACAACAATCAGATATTGATTTTCAGAGATAGATGTTCGACTTACCACACAGCTGACCGCATTCTTGTGACCGATAAACTCTGCCACCACATTGCCACCAACCGTGTCCTCCAGATTGCCGTTCGGTGAGTCCAGCTCCCACACCTTGATGGCAGGATTTAGGCCGCATTCACCTGTTGCCACGTAACGACCACATCGTGAGTACGCAACAGCGGTGATCGCCTTTCGCGATGTGTTCACAAGGTAAGCCTGAGTTTGCTTTTTGGCATTGAATAATATAACTGTGCACCTAAAGGAAGAGAAGAAATAAAAAATGTAAATTTAAATTGCAAAAAGGAAGGATGCGGTCGTAGAGCGCCACCAACCACCATCGACGCTGTCTCCGCGGTATGGCCTCTGAAAATTAATGAATGAAATTGTTTTCCCTCGAAAGGAAGGACGAACCTTTATTGTTCGTCGTTACTTTTTGCACGACTTGCCGTTGCGAACGGATGGATTCTTACTGTATCCTCAGTCACGGTTAAGGTTGTTTTAATTGTACGAGCTCCTGCTGCTACTGAGCTTGTTTAAATGAAACGTTGTCCGGGGCAGTAGGAGTCGGTGTAACTGATTATTATTTAATTTGTGGTCGCAATATAAAGAAGCAGTCTTTGTAAGGCAACTTTGGAGAAATTTTAAATTGAGATTTTAAGGAGTAGACTCGAAAAATATAATATGGGTTGCAGAATGTACTATGCTGGGGATTTAGAGAGCATTTTTTTTTACTGCTAAATCAATGCAGAGGACTAAGTTATGACGGAGTGTTTAGCTCGTTACCCGAGGGAGTAAAACACGACTGGAATTATGTGTATTTAGCGTTTTATTTTTAATTTGTTATTAAGTGCGGACAACGATGTGCTATGAATGGATAAGACTTGGTTTAGTGCTATAAAGAAAGGAGTCGAGGTAAACGATGGTTAAATATGAACAAGCTGTGCGTTTAATGCTGTACGTCAGTACGATATGATCAGAAGGAAGGAACTGCATTAAAATAGAGTCGTAGCAGCTGGGCATAATATTCGTCCCTCGATTCGGGAAGCTGCTGACTGCCGCTTGGTTTCAACCGTAGCGTAACAATCAAGCTCGTGACGAAGTGCGGGATAGGTACAGCGATAGCATCAAAAAGAAACAATATACAACAAGTCGTTAAGTGATTAAGAAGGTTTGGGAGTATGCTACATCTACGTATAGATATATTTTGTAGACTTGGTCAAATAACTGAGTGCCTCGCGGTCACTTCTGGAGGGTACAGCTTACAGCAAAATTATTCTAAACCAATTTGATGTCTTTGATAAAACTGGTCAAACTGTCAAAAAGGATTATTCTAGACAGCTCCACCATGAGGTGATTGATTCAAGTTTGGATCATATTTACTTCAGTCCTGAAATTAAAACAACCGCCGGAAGATCCATAGCTTTTGGGCATTTAACATCAGCGAGTCCTGTAATGGATAGACGGGACATTCGAAATGCATATGAACGATTTGAACAGTCCGTCGAATATCCACTACCTCTTCATCTACCCGGTGTTCGTTTTTTTGATTTCCAAAAGTTCTCAATCTAGAGCTCTTTGGCTTGTTCTGTGCAGCAGAGGTATATCGTATACGGTATACGGTATACCCCATAAAATAAAAGGAACATACCGCAATTCGAGCCACCAGCTATTGAGGGAACTCCCCTAAGAGTGGCAGAAAATGCGAAATATCTGGGAATAATTCTAGATAGGAAACTCAATTGGAAACCAAACATCAAGGAAAGAGTAAAGAAAGCAGCAAATGCATTCTATGCATGCAGCCGTATCTTCGGCAGAAAGTGGGGACCAAACCCTAGAGCAATTCTGTGGTTGTACACGGCTATAGTGCAACCGATACTCACATATGGCAACTTAGTCTGGTGGCAAGCCGCGGACAAGGTAACCAATCTGAAAGAAATGACAAAAATACAAAGATTAACATGTATAGGAACAACCAGTGCAATCAGAACGACACCAACCGCTGGGTTGGAGGCCATTCTCAACTTGCTCCCCCTGGACCTATATATGCAAGAATCGGCCATCAAAAGTGCACTCAGGATTAGCCAAACACAAGGCTGGAATCCTAATGCTACAGGACATGCGCAGATTTTGAAGAGATACGTAGAGAACGATGTTAGCTCTGACTACATGTCTCCCTACCTAGATTTCGACAAGCCATTCTCCTGCTCCTTTCCGAGCAGGGAGGAATGGGAAACAAACGAACCCGCTAAAAGGAAATCTATATCCATCTACACAGACGGATCAAAAATGGACTATGGCACTGGAGCCGGTCTATTCTCGGAGGAATTAAACATACGCCGCTCAATCAGGCTTCCTGATCATAGCAGTGTCTTCCAGGCCGAGGTTCTGGCAATTATGGAAGCGGCGTGTATGGTGTCAATGAGGGCAATACCACGTAATGATATTACCATATTCATTGATAGCCAGGCAGCCATTAAAGCTATTTCGGCTACTGAAATCAAATCAAAGCTAATTCGCAGCTGTCGCGAAGAGCTCAAAGCTCTTGGCTCGCAGCAACATATAAATCTCTGCTGGGTTCCTGGACACAGGGACAAAGCCGGCAATGAGATTGCAGACGAACTGGCAAGAAAGGGGTCTGCAATAGACCATGCTCAGGCACTACAATCGATCAAACCACCACTCTGTAACCTCAGAGAACGGGTGGAAAACAAGATCCGAATGAAAGCCAATAACAGGTGGAAGACACTAACAACCTGTGAAATATCAAGGAAGCTTTGGCCTGAATATGACAAAAGACGGACCAACAAACTCTTGAAGTTTGACAGATCATCACTGTCTAAGTTGGTAGGTGCTCTGACAGGTCATAACTTCCTAAGAAACCATACAATGAAATTAAACCTCATAGACGACGACATCTGTAGAGGCTGCGGTGATGAGGAGACGCATGAGGACACACCTCACTTCCTCTGTCACTGCCCGAGCCTCTGTCACTTGCGAAATAGAACACTTGGAAGATATTACTTCCAAGACATTCAAGAACTCTCAAATATCTCACTCTTTGATCTTCACAGGTTTCTGAGGACATCAAGATGGCTGGACAACATCGAATAAGGAGAAGGAAACGAGGCCGAAATACAACACGGCTAAACCCCACAAATAAAGGGTATCACAATGGGTCCACAAGGACCTGAGTGTGGCGAAGCGAGGGTCACCCGCTTCATCAGCCCAAAAACCTAACCTAACCTATACCCCATAAAAAGCGAATATCTTTGCCCCGATTTTGTGCATTTTTTCCGCAATGGCGGTTGCGGAAAGGGTTCGCCTACAGGCGGATTTCATAAATGTGTAAGTGATATCAAGAAGTGACAACTACCAATATTTCCTTTTCTAATGTACACTTTTTCCTGGAAATTCCGGGCGTCCTTTCCCATGCAAACTTTATAATTCATAAGCAACATTTTAAGACCAAGATTAAGGTCAACCATTAAGTTTAAGTGGTCAAAAAAAGCAAAAGAAAATCTGTACGGTTCCGTTTTACGTATGGCTATAACTGGGGTCTAAGCTACCCTGCAAATTTAGAATTTTCGCACATATTTATTTCGAAATCACAGTTGTTTATAGAATTTGCAAAGTACCTTTTCCAACTAAAAGAAAGGGGAAAAGTTCCAACAAATTGTATTAGGGACCTCGAAAAAAGTGTCCATTTGTCGCACAAGGGTCAGCGCTCGGTGCACGCACACAGTCAAATCCGATTCGGAACGTTCCCTAGCGCAAATGCGAAAAAAGAACGCACAAAATCAAGGCCCTGATATTAAATCAACATTACACCAGGTGTAAAATAATATTAAGAGCATAAATGAAAGCGGTCAGAGGATATTTATATTCAATGTGGGGTCCCGCAAGGCTGTATTCGTTCGCCGGTATTGTTTCTATTGGCGATTAGGAATGTTCTTCGCGCTGATTTGTCAATGTCCCAGGGGAATATTTTCCATGTAACTCTTTCAAAACTGACAAATAAATTGGCATGTGCGTATTCCCACTTTGAAAACTGAACACTTCATTGCTTTTTTGAACTCCCCGTTCCAAAACTTTTTAGTAATATTCAAGTTTTTCATTTGAGACAGTAAAATTTGATATTTCACGAACTCTGCTGAGAAATGTACGTCGACCGGCCTAAAATCACTTATGGCGTTTTCGATCGAAGAAAAGAATTGCCCTTTCTAGCAAGAGATCAAATCTAGAGGTGCTCTTTCTATGTTTCCTGTTTCATTGAAGAAAAGAGGGCACTTCCAGGTCAATTCTTAACACGATAGAAGGGCTCTGCGAAATAAGGCCCCAATGAAATAAGGCCCCAAAAAATTATAAAGGAAACAGCAGCAACGATTTTTAATAGAATTTGGGGTGTTATTTCCTTTTTTGGGGCCTTATTTCTTAATGAAAATTGGGGTCTTATTTCATTATGAAATAAGACCCCAAAAGAAGAAATGAAATAAGTACCCAAAATTATTTTTTCATTATTAATTGTTACCCTTCCGATATGGAATGCGTATGGGGGGCATGCCGCCCCCTGCAACCCCCTGCTTGGGTTTACTGTTAGATTGTGGGGTGGGTGCGAGGTTGAGTTTATAAAAAGTTCCTTTAATCTAAACTAGTTTATCCAATATCAACAATATTAAATGAAAAGTAGTTTTCATTATTTTTAATTTCATTATGAAATAAACCAAAAATTTGGGGCCTTATTTCTTTTTATTTTGGGGCCTTATTTCATCGCAGTGGGGCCTTATTTCATATTTGAAATTGGGGTGTTATTTCATTATGAATGCCTTATTTCATTTTCTCTTTTGGGGCCTTATTTCATTGGGGCATTATTTCCTACAGCCGACAGAAGTGTCGGGGATCTTTTTAAAGAATCGCTCTGAACTCACCAACCAAATGTCAGATTGAAATGTCTGTTGTGTGTTGGAAGTTAATTTTGCGCTATGTGATCCGAAAATATGCAATTTAAAAATGTAAACTTTAAATGAAATAACTTGATTTGGCTTATTAAAACACTAATATTTATTTTACAAAACAACGAAAAGGTAGCAATAAAAAACCAAAACCCACATGGCTTGTACCACTGTTGCAAAAGTGCTCCAACGAATTTCATTGAAACTAGCAATTCTGAATTTCGGTCGGGGCAATTCTTTTCAATGAAAAACGCCAGCGCCAACGCCCAGCCAGCTTTTCAATTCATGTACAGCGACACGTAAACGTCAGATTTGGCAGATTACGGAAATTTTCCAAGGGACATTTAATGAGGAAAATTTCGAACAATTTTTCCGTGGATGTAAATTTTTACCTCTTTTGACTTGTTTACGAAATTAGGCGTACTTACGGGAGCAAGAAAAGAATGGTAAAATGTATTAAAGAAAGAAACAAACATTTTGATGGCTGGCCAAGTGAAGTTTTGGACAAGGCGGGTTTGAAAGCATTTCGCCTTACCCATATACCACTCAATTAATATTTCACTCTGAACCTATTTCAAACAATGCCCTAAAAATTGCAACAAATCATTAAAATGTAGTCAGCCTTACAGTATTTTACATCCTGTCATTTTACATTATATGTCAGCGAGACCTCTTTCCACAACAAGTTATTTCAAGAAATGGGGATGTTGATTGGCCTCCACGGTCGCCTGATTTTAATGCTCCGGACTTCTTTTTGTACAACCAAACTTCGAATCCGTTCCAGAGCTCTTTCATTTATTAATATGACCATTAGCTCATATGTAGCTTAATCTGTACAGCATATTTGTGAAATAAAATCAAGACTCATGGATGAGAAGACTGCTCCATCAATAACTAATTCAATCGGCTTTTCCTGTCGAATATCAATTTCACATGCATTCATACGATTCCAAGTGAACCGAAAACTCACGCGAGCGAAAACATACACACACTCAGTGCTTTGGGCTGGTTGGTGGCTCTTATGCACTTGGCAAATTGCACACATCATGTCAATGGGTTATGACATTGCATCCATGCATAAAGAATCACATTTTGCCGTCATACTGCTGGTGGTGGTAGTTGATGGTGGTGGTTGATGGCAGGGCAATACCCAATGCGGTGGTGTTCTCGGATTTTCACTGCAATAAGCCGTTTCGTTCGGGATTATTGAATTGGGGACAATTTTTCGGTTGGAAAACTTTCTCTCTGAAAATAGTTTTTCGCCACCTACAGCGGAGTATGTCACCAGAACCAGGTAAACCATGTCCTCTGCAGAGATTGTCAAATTTTCTCCTCAGATTAAATGTTTACAGGTAGTGAAACAAATTTCTTCTCTCGGGGAAAATGCTCAATTTGGCCCCGAAATGTTACGAAACTTGATGGTGGATATAACGAGGAGGCGACGTGCCTCTCATGGGTGAAGTGAATAATTTCCTGCCAATGGTCGAGAGGAAATTAAAATGTATTTCCGGATGCAATGGACCTGTTTTCACAGCCCCCATGCCGCATCCTTTTAAGGTATGAATTTCAAACTGCACTCTTGTGGTCGAATTGTTCGCTGTGTGGTCTACCGCATAATTAAACAGAGCAAAATATAAAAGCTTAGTTAGCAGCAGTTAAATGCAATACTCTCGTAAACGGCTGAATAAATCTCCAACTGAAGCACTTCGCACTTGTTATACTGAATGCAAGTTGTATCTTCCTCGTAAATTTACCGCAGAACTTGATCGAAAAACACGGATTGCCAGGGAACTTTTCAAACTTTTTTTTGCTGTTCTACACTATCGCCCTACTTATGCGAGAAGGAGGAGGAGGAGGAAGCCTGTGTGCGGTGCAGAGAAGAAGAAACGCCTGGAAGCATGCCATTCAATTGGCAGCGATGCCTTTTTTCCTTTTATAATGGAATACGACCATCACACTGATGGAAAGGGAAACCACACTAAAGTTCATCTCGCAAAAAAGGAGGCCATTTCAGACCAACTAAACCGCTTGGATGTCATTGCAGTGAAATGGATCGAAGTGCAGTAGTGGTGGTCCCACAAAAAAATAAAATAATATAATACTCTGACCACATTGTTTGGAATATTAATAAAAGTATTCTGTGGAGGATTTGTTAACTTTAAGTACAAAAGCGCTACAGGTAAAAGGTTCAAGACCATTCGTATGCGCATTTGCATCTTTGATCAGCCGATGGTACATGGTGAATAATTAATTAATTTATTCCCCGTGCCAACAAAAGATGTCCAAGAGTTTTCCCAGACGAAAATTGTTTATAAGAGGTTTTCGAAATTAAGAGAATAACTTGGGAAGTTCATCGAGGACGGAGTTTGTGTGAAAATACA
Source organism: Cheilosia urbana (assembly GCA_946477585.1). Taxonomy (NCBI): domain Eukaryota; kingdom Metazoa; phylum Arthropoda; class Insecta; order Diptera; family Syrphidae; genus Cheilosia; species Cheilosia urbana. The sequence goes on along the minus strand of OX297854.1, from coordinate 129,717,625 downwards.
CTGCCAACGGCTTGAAGTTGCGTGCTCAGGTGAACAGATTTGCATTTCTATAGGCAGAGAGCTTTGAATATGCAGATCCGACATTGTCTGCACAACGAAACGACTAATAAGTGAAGCTGACTTCATAGAAACACCATCTTGATGCAGATATTTGAAGGGGAAGATTCTATAAACCAGTTTACATGATGACCGGAAGTGAAGGACTGCAGCTGGGAGACTACTTATGCGAATGCTATATAGGTATAAATAGGCTGCATATTTTTCGTCGTACCGATTACGGCGTTATTTCAGAAGAGATGTTTATGAAACATGCGGACATGCGGAATTTCCTCAGATTAATTCCCACCTAAAACTTGTATTTTGTCGCAAATGTTGAGTTTGTTGTCTAATTGAGAGAAACCCTTTCTGCGAGTGGTTTTTAATTGAATTTACGCCTCCATTATCCACCATTCTAAACCCATTTAGCTCTCTTCTAGAATGCAGTCAAATTTTGCCCACTAAAAGTGTTCCCAGTTTATATAAAACAATAGTCGTATTTTATTACCAGAAAATAAAACAAGATGGAACATTGTAAAATTGTATTTTTAAGTTGTGGCAACAGGTGTTTTCAAAACACAGATAAAACGTCAGAATATGATGACGTTTGTAAACGAAAAACACAAGAATCAAAAAATGTAAGCAGTTGCTAATGTAGGTACATGTATTTTATTTTATTCTGAAATCAATTTCTTTATTTTGAAGTTTCTTTTTCAAAGCGATGATAAAAGAAACGAAAATGGCACATCCCGTCTTTTCAATATAAGAAGAGAAAAGCACAGATTCGTCACTTCCAGTGCAAAATTTGCATCGCGTAGTTTTTCTTCCGTGTGTGCTGAAATTCGACTTGAATCCTGGATCAGATTCTGTAAGGCGAAACGTTCAAACGTTTTCGTGTGCACGAAGAAATTTGCTCCGTGTAACATAGGGCAAATTATTCGTGCACACGAAAACGTTTGATCGTTTCGCCTCACAGAATCTGACCCCTGCCTTCTTGGGACTAAGAGAAAATATTATTTTGTAAACAAAACAATTAAATTATTCAAAAAAGACACGACACATCGGCGGCTCTATCCATTGCTTAGCGTTCTTTGTTTTCGTTCACGGAACACGGAATTGTTATCTGAATTTGACATTTCACTTGCAGGTGCTGCCATTTTAAATTGTAGGTATATTTCTTTTCAATATTTTTTGTTTTGTTTTAGAAACTAATGCTTTTTATCTTTTATTTATTATGTATATCTTCTTTTTTTGTGAATTTGAAGTTTTTTTTTCGTTGTTCCTCAAAATAAAATGTTTATTTCCAGAAAATTAATGTTTAAATATACGCTTAAACCTTAAATTAAATGTTCAGTAGTAGGATTATTTATAGCAGATCTCTGTGATTCTAAATTGTTGCGGCAAAAACTGGATATAATATGGAATGTTATAAAAATAAGGGAACTCTGGATATAACCACGGCGAAGGGACCGGCAATAGCCGGATGTCGCTTTTACCGAAGGTCAGACAGATAAAAAAAACACACATATTCCTTACTAGTAGATAAGGTTTACACCTACGGCATACGCATGTTGTATTTATACTTTAATTACTCAGATAGAATTCAAATGAAAACAAGGTCAAGCAAACTATGCCAACGGTCACTTTTGTCCACCTACAACTACATAGATGATTTTTTTTTACATTTCGTCATTTATCCAGAAGAACATTTTTATTTCTTGCAAAGACCGTGCGATATATACGGAGTCGTCGTTATATCCGAAGTCGCTATATCAAGTTTTCAGGATGAATTCGTATGAAATATATAGTGTAAAATCGGGACTCAGAATTTGCGTCGTTATTTCCGCATGGTCGTTATAGCCGAGGTCGCTGTAAGCGAATTTCACTATATCTATCTTTAGAAACTTATTTAAGATCTTATGTTCAAATCTGCAATACAGCACATGAACAAAATTTTACTGCTAGTATTTTCGCAGTACTTTCCGAATTCTTAACCATTGTTAAAATGGTTGAGATATGACGTCTCTTATTCCATTTTCATTATAACCGCACCGTTGCTTTCTCTCTCCGATACTCACTGGCACTGCCTTAGACAAAATACGGGAATTTGTCAAAAGTGGTGTCCAATTCACACAAAATTAAAACTATTTTCGAAATCCAGCAAAAGCCAGAGTCAAACTTTGTTCATATATTTGATGAAAAAAATGCATGTGTCCGTCGATTAGTTTCGAAAATAATTTTAAAATATACAGTGCTAGTTCTCACTTTAAAAATTTTTTTCCCATGCATTTGTTAGACGTAATAAAACCATGCGTTGTTACGGTACAGGTTGGGATATGGAACGTGAAATCGAAACCGTTGTTTAGAAGTCGAACGCGCTGCCGTTTATCTTCTTATAAAGAGTTTTTCAATAAGAAGTGTTGTTGTGAAAGGATATGGTCCTGTAGGCGTGCTCGTGGTGGCCATTTGGCTGGTGTTGTTTTTCATTATTAACGGCATACCTTCCTCTTTATTATGAAATAAACATTCGATCATTTATCTCAAGAAATTACATTTTTTCTTTGAATACCAAAATAACACCTCTTATTGGAAAACCCTTTATTACGGAACAAAAAGCAACACCTCAAAATACGGATTTTATTCGAATGTGGAGAAATGCTAAAATATGGAACACTAATCAATTTTTTTTTTTTTTTTTTTGAATGGTGTTGCATATTTTAGTCTGGCAACTTGATTGTGAGGCTATCGTTTACAGGCCCATCAACATTTAAAAATGAAACAAGCCACCCAGTGGGAAATAGTAGAATAAATGTTCGTGATCTCGGGTCACATATTGTTATTTTTGCAAGTGCGCAAGTGAAATCGATGATTTATAAGGATCATAGGTCATAGCTAATAATAATAAACGGCTAATGAAACATACCCAGCTGGATAGGCTAGCAATCCGCTCACTGGTGATACATCTAACGCTGCATTGCTGCATACTGTCAGTCCGAGAATTTTTTTCAGTTTTATCTGCAAAGAGAAATTAAGATATACAAGTTATTAAACGACTTCCTGTCATTATTATTAACCTACTAAGAAATAAGCTAATTTGAGGTCTCTCTGTCCAGACGAAACAACAATTACCCGCATGAAAAGGCGGACTAAGCAGCATTTCGTGTCGGAGAGAGAATAATATTCAATTACGCAATTAAAGCCGCCACCTCGTCGATTCCAAGAAAACCAAGTCTCTATACTTGACAAACAGAAAAATTCCTCGTGCTTCATTCAAAAACACCTACATAGCGCAGATTGTGGGCCAAAACCGCCTAGTACGAGTAGCAGCAGCACAGCAACAGGTATTGCAAAGCAAATGCGTCAGAGACCCCCTCAAGCGTTTGTTAAGTGTTAAGTGAGCTGCGATGCGCCCACAATCTGACCCCAGCCTTAAAGTATAGCTTTACCACATTACGTACACACAGTCATATATGACTGACGGGGCTTAAGCCCCCACATTTGACGGCGCGATCTCGACTGTCAATAAGCGGCATCGATTACACAAGAATTTACTTTGTGATTCGAGCGGGAAAATCAAATCACAATGGAATGCTGTTGATTTGGCTTTTATGATACCAAAAACTGCGGCGGTATTTTTTACTTAGTTGTCTGGCCAAATGAGTGCTAACCTTGTGTAGCATAACCATAACGACCTCAGTGCAGCAGACGAAACGCTTACGGGGGTATTCTATTGACGAATGCGACAAGACAGCGCAGACTTGTTGGGATTTGTTGGTTTTAGACGATTTATGCTGATTTTTTTGTGAGAAATACGTTACGGACCGCGTGTGGGCCGCTTCAAATTCGCCCATTTGAATTCTGTTTTCTGAAATACCTACGTGCGAATTCGATTAATGGTTTTTTTTTTTTTTTTTGCGGATTACCATCATGGTAATGGATGCGATGAATAAATCCATTTAAATAATCATTTGGCGGAGTTTTAACAGCCAACGTGCTCCGACTAAAGACATTGACTTGAAGGTCAAATATGTTAAGAAGAGTGAATTGCCGTTTGACAGATAGGCGCAAAAGTTTCTAGTTAATTAGAAAGGGTTCTGCCCACAAAAATGTGGGGATAATTAAATGCAAATTAAGTTTGCAGAACTGTGGACGAATCGGGGTGAATACCGTGGGAAAGAATGAGAAGATTGCCTTCCTGAGATCAAAAGACTTCACGGCTAATGGATTTCAGTGTTGGTTAGGCTGGTAGACAATGAAATGGAAAATGATTCTTTGGAAGGACACAGCATGAAAGACATTCATTTTCTGTTTTTAAGTGATGTCGATGGATTCGCAATTTTAATGTGGTTATTCAATTTGACCCACGAAATGCAAATACACTGCTTCGAGTACACTGGAAGAAGATTCCGTTCGCAGGCGAATTCATCTGAGAATCCCAGGCGATTTGTCGCATTTTGTGTAATTTGGTTCATATTGCGGGGAATGTCTCTGGAAGAATTTGCTGCTACTCAGCAAAATGTCACGCGGAAGAATAAAATGCGAATGTCAGGAGGACACTTATGCGAATGTCTACAGGAGCCTTCTGCGAATGGATAATAAATAAATAAATAAATAAATAGTTGGCGCAAGCTCCTCACAACCATTTCTTTTTTACCGAGTCCAAACCTCTAATGGAGTAGATCTTTCATGACAGTCATACTCTCGGATGTTTGTCAGACGTTCGCGAGAGGTGACTCGTGGCGAAGTGGAAAAAAAGACCCTAAGAAATTGAACCCGCGACCGATGAATTCGTAGTTTTAATGTTATTATTTAAATTGACCCACAAAATGGAAATACATCGCATCGAGTAAGCTGGAAGAAGATTTCGTTCGCAGGCGAACTCATCTGAGAATCCAAGGCGATATGTCGTATTTTGTTTAAATTGCTTCACATTGCGGGTAATGTCTCTGGAAGAACTGGCTGCTACTCTGCAAAAAGCAACGAACAAAATGCGAATGTCCAGTGGAAGGTAATGCGAATATTCAAAGATATGTAATGCGAATATCCACAACAAGCGAATTCGAATGAATAGAGGAAGATAGTGAAATTTAGAGAAATATATGCAAATTTACAGGGGTAGATTATGCGAGCTGACGGGAGAAGAATATGTTAAGTGGAAAGATTTCTGTTTTTTCTCTCTCGGGAAGAGAACCATGCACTTGCCTCGCGTCACTAGGCTACTAATAAGTGAATGGAACAGAGAGGTTGATAATCGCAATGAATTGTGTGTTGCTTACAAAGTTTTGAGTCTCTTTCCCTAGTAACGCTAGTCGAAATTTCTGGCTTTTTTTTTTAAGCAAAGAGGCTTACTTTTGGAAAGAATCTCCTGTCTGGAATAAAATAAATACAAAGTTGGCGCGTAGGTACTTTAACCTTTGCTCCCTCCAACCATTAGTTTTGTGTGGGTTTATACTGGTAGGGAATGTCTGCAATGCTGTTTTTTCTTTTTTAAACAATACATTTATGGAAAATCTGGAAGTACGTTAAAACTTTTGCAATATCGCATCTACTTGAAAATTATTCATTGCTTGTCGACAAACGCCATTCCCATTCGTGGAGGACACTTCCAAGTTTCTACGACTTCAACACTAATCGCATCAAATCCGTGACTGATCGTTATCAGCTCTTTTAAAACTAAAAATCACTGCTACGTGATTTTTAAATTTTAGGCTCGACCTACAATCGATATACGTGCGGTTTCCCGTTCTCATAAACACATACCAACCACTGTACACATGAGACGGCAACGCTTTGACCAGAATAAGAAATTGATTTAAACAAGTTCAAAGCAAAGAGCTTAACATACATACCGTGCTGTTCTGAGTATAGGTTCATGCTAATTAAGTCCAACGAACAAGCCCACGTGTAAAATAAAACTGGTCGCCACATGAGCCGAGTGAATAAGTTACGAACCCCTCACGACATAATCAATGTCCAACTGCTAAATCGTTAAATCTAAGCAAGAGTCACGGACAGTTGAAAAAAAAAAGTTCCAAATGCGCAGGAATGCGATAATAGTACCTAATACTGTATATATGCTTAAGCTAATTCGCTTGGTACCGCCATAAAGGACGCTCACAAAACACCGCCGCAAAATCAAAATAGCGAAGCAATATTGTTTTTAAAAATTATACGATCTATGTCAATAGTGCAAAACTTCAACATGACTGCATAAAAATGTTTTCATTAGCACATATCCATTCAAAGCACACTCCCAAAAGATCAAACCTGCAGGCTCCATTGGACATCAACACAATATACCTACCTAGTTAAGTGTGCTTTGTTTTTAACTGGCGTGATGATGATATCATCCGCAAATAAAATATCGTTCATGTGCTCATATTCTCACATTGACAGCTGACTATTTATAGTGCATCGCACCACTTGCGGAATATTTTTTATTCATAAAATTCCTAATATACTCGAGGTTTTTTTTTTCCCGTAAGCTAATTCGCGTTTATTTACTTTGAACACTTTATTCCCATTTGGTTAGTTGTGAAGGAAGACAACATGGAACGCACACATATCGTAGACTTGAAAGCGACGCAATAAGATGTTGTATTCCATTAAGAGTGGGGAACAACGTCATCATCGTGTCGGGTGAATGAGATTTTTTTTTTTAATGCAAAGATTATGATGCATGGCATTGAAACGTGTTTCCATAACAAAAAAAATAACAAATTTGAATAAACAAACCTAAAACACAGTGTTCAATCATTTAAATTTAGAATGACAGAGCAAGATTTTAGTTTTAAGGAGGGTGTTAATCCGTAAATCAAAGTGTAAAATGGGTGTGCGAGGGTGGTAGGTAATTATGTATGGCTAAGTTTACTCATGTACTCAACTTAATACTTGGTAATGTGTACCCGCACAGTGAGGGATCAATATTACGTGGTAGTTACTGGTTTGACCTTGTTACCTGGAGTCGTATAAAGAATGTTTCCAGAGAACGTTCATGAACAAAAAATGTTGAAGGTCTGTTTCGTTGTTTTCAGTAATAGGACAATATTTGGTATGTCAGTGGGTTGAACGAGTTTTTGGAGTTATCGACCGAAAAGACCGGCGACAGCGGCATTTCAGGCAATGAACCAATAATTGACCAACTAGATCATATGGCCACCAAGATAGGGACTAGGGAATGTGATAGCTCAAGAGAATAATAAAAACCCCTATAGGTTTGGATTTCCCGACTTCAAGTCGTTAGGAACAATCTTCGAGCGGGCAGAGGAACTGTTACTAAACTGACTTAACAACTTGATCCAGGGCTTACCAGTTACTAAGAGGACACCTACCTTTTGGAAGATGGAACGGATGTGTTCCAAAACGAGTTGAGTTTGGAGCCGATTATTTCTTTCTCCCTTTGGAATAGTCGATTCCGGAGAAATTCGATATTTTAAATAAAAGATCACACTTTTCTTAAAACGTTATAATTCAATCTTTATTCCCTAAGGTATTATTAACGAGTGAGTTAAATTTTCTTATTCGACTTATCAAGTCATCTCGGTGCCTTATGTACACTGATCAGCTGTGCGCAACTAGGGTCATTGCCCTTTCTAATTTACATTAAAGACTTAAGCTCTACATTCCCCTATCATTACAAATTTACAATGAGATCCTTTCGTCCCTTTGGCCAGTTGTTGGGAACCAACAGGATGTTATTTTGGGAAACAAACAATCAATCGATCTCTTCCCTTGGTGAATTGCCTGCTTGACATTGAGTAACTCAACAATTTTTGTATAATTTTAAAGATCTCCCCCCGAGTCTATAGAGTGACTTCGTTTCGTTTCAAAGCCTAGTTAGTATGTATAATAGATATCGCAGTTGACGTGAAAAAAACGCAATAGCAGTGGCGTCTCGTCAAGGTGTGCAAGGTGTGCATTGCACACCTTTATATAACTACAAAATTCCTCAACGAACACTGTGTATACTATTAATAATAATAACACACACAAATATGATATGCACAATTCCACAGCCCATATAAAACCTCCGGGATCCGGTCGAAATTATGCTTTCAAAATTCTGTCTCCTCACACAAAAGTTTTGTTCACGAAATTCTGCATTTTTTAATTCTGCTTTACAAAATGCTGCTTTTTAAATTAAATAAAATTCCGCTTATTCAGTTTAAAAAAAACGAATATGAACATGAGCAAAAAAAAAGTTTTTTTTATTATAATATACTAGCTGACCCGGCGAACTTCGTTCCGCCAAAATTCTTTAATGTAATGAAAATAATAACTCCGAGCATGCACAATGCACATGCTACTCAATTTCTTTCGTATCAGTCAGCCTTTCGCTTTTTCACTAAAGTCCTTTACGGTACATGATATATAAAGCGTAAGGTTACGCCACACATAATTAACTTAATGAGAAATATGGAAATTCAAGATTGATTCCACAAAATTCCAGCGATTGACTTATTAATTAATTCCTGGGGAAATATATCCCCAGGAAGCGAGTTCCAAAGTTTGCTTGTCCTGTAACAGAAGGAGTTTTGGAAAGTTGATGTCCTCGCGGTTGTCAAGTGTACTGTATTGTCATGAGCATTAGCAGCCTGTCTTGTTGGGCGCCCAAAAGTTGCATTTCGAGGGATAATGTCTTTGAGTTCCTCAGAACATCTACCATGGAAGTACCTATAGAACAAGCATAGGTCAGCGACTTGTCTTCTGTGCACCAACGGTTGTAGTTTCGATGTGAGTGTAGGGTCTCCAATGAGTCGAACTGCTCGTCTCTGTATGCTATCAAGCAGGTTAAGTGAATGTTTTGGGGCCGAGCTCCATATATGGGAACAATATTCCAAGCCTGGTCTAACCTGTGCTTTGTAGAGAAGGAGAAGTTTCTTGGGGCCAAAGTACCTCTTTGCTCTAAATAGGTAGTTTAACTTTGCGGACGCCGATTTTGCGATATAGGATATGTGGTTCTGCCATGTGGTTCCTGAATTGACTGTGACTCCTAGAAGGTGCATTGAGTCCTTGTGATGGATTGGATGGTCATCCATTTGGATCTGAGGAACTGTTGATGCATTTTTTTCTGGAAAATGTTGTGAGCTGTGTCTTGTTTGCATTAAATACAACCAAGTTGTCCTTTCCCCACTTCAAGATTTTGTCCAGATCATCATTTAGAGAATCAATTTGTTCACATCTCTGACTGTGTGATGTAAGATATATGAGTGCTGTCATCTGCAAAGCTGTAGATATTATTATTTGTCGATCCAAGCAAATCGTTGATGTGGAGAAGAAATAGAGTTGGAGAAAGAATTGAGTTTTGAGGGCACTCCTGCATTTATAACAAACGAATTGGAAGATACACCATCTACAACTTGGATCGATCTTCCCAGAAGAAAATTTTGCATCCATCCGCTTAAATACGAATGGCAAATCGTTCTGAATAAGCGGAATCCGTGGAATTAGAATATTTGCCTTTGAATTTTCCACTCAAAATCTTCTCTTCCATGACATTTGATTTGATATTCTTCACAATCAAATCAAACGCGATCCGTTACAAAATTTCGGTGGATTGAGGTTGCGCAACAAAATTATAACTGAGACGATTTTCAATTTCTTTTGGAGTACGTACGTTTTTAGTGGTCTTTTTATAGTAAAAAAAAAAATCATGACATTTCCAGTTTTTTTTTTTTTTTTTTTAAATTTTGATTAAGAAAACAATAAATGGGAAGTGTTTTCAGGCAATTGATAGATATTTTTTTTTTTTTTAATATATAATTTTCAAGAATTACACACCCATCTAAATAGTTCACGAGACGCCACTGCGCAACAGGTATCTTCCTTGGCATTGTCGACTGTTGACAGCGTGCTCATCAGCTTTGTTAGACAGAATGGCGCTAGTCTTGATTACCTATGGTTCAATGATAACCTGATAAACATTCTGCAGAAGACATGAGCACATGTGTGCGACGGGTGCTTAAGACAACTGCTCTTGCTTTGCCCATCACCTGGTAAGTCGTTCCCTGCTTATCACACTCAATGTTAGTGAAGTTTATATACGGATTATGTGACCGAGTTCTCAGCTGATTTATGTTTTCGAATGCAACCAAAGTATTTGTTTATAAACATTTTTTGTAGTAGGGGAGAGGGGGGGCAGTTTAGGACGGGGGCAGTTTAGGACAACTTAAGAAAAAGTACTACAAAAAAAACTTTTTAATACTTTAATAAAATTTTACAGTGGCAAATCCACTTCAAACAAACATATGATGGATATTGAAACGATACCAACTTTAAAAAATAAAATAAAAAGAAAAGTGTTCTTCCAGACGACGGTTGTAATTTTTTTTATTCCTAGACGTAAGCATATTATTCTAACATTATGCTCAATTTACAAATTAAAAGTGTTCAAGTATAATGTTTATATGTGTAGCGATGTTATTCAACCAAAATATTAACAATTTACATTGTTTCTAAAAAAATATGAAGTTTTTAGTTTCTTATCCCTCTCGGGGCACTTTTGGACAATGCGCGAGAGGAACTTTTGGGCATGTCCTAATCTGCCCCCTTTTATCACTTTGAACAATCTATTTCAGTGTGATTGTTTTTGGTTTTATTTGTTAGGGTTTATTTCTGCACTAATGGTCAGAAATTACAAGAAAACGAAGGAAACCGCTCCTAATGAGCGCTTTTTTTTAGACATGTCCAAAACTGCCCCATGGTTGTCCTAAGGTTTTGTAAAATGTGTCCTAAGGTGACCACCTCTCCCCTACATACTTTCTTAAATAATTTATATAATTTATTGAAATTCGAAGACAATTTCACAAGAAAAAATAACTCTGATGATGGATTACTTTCTCGAAAAACCTATAATTCCAGCCAACGAGTTTGTTTAAAAATATTTGTTGCATAGTTTTCTTTCAAGAATAATTAAGTGAAATTGGACCACGATTTGTGAACAGAAATTGACTCCTATGATGAATCAGGGATGTTATTCGAGGTAGTTATAATTCCAACCAAAGTCTTTGTTTACGCCTAGCTGGTGCCACTTCCTTTGAGAAATAATTTACGAAATTTTGACTAAAATTTGCGAATAGAAAACGTCGACCAATTATCAAAAAACTATGCTCGTCCCTGGTTTTCTTTATAAAAAAAAAATCAAACGTTCTAAATGCTTTCAGTCCAATATTGCAGAAGAAGACTCGTGGTTTTAAGGTACGCATTTCAAGTAGAAACATATACATCGTTTTGGCAATATCCGTTCTACTATGGTGTAACAAAAAAAAGCCCGCAAATCAACTCGCTTACTCCATTACTCACCTCCCAATAAATACTCACTCGAATACTCGACTCATTTATGACAGGGTCATGGCATTCTTCAAGTGGTTACGTCATTTTTATGTGACACCCAAATGCGACCCATCAAAAATTAGCCTCTTCTTCTTTTTCACAGAAATTTGTCGCAGACATGGCAATGCATATATACCGCAGTCTAGTCCATCCAGATAGCAAGCATTTCATGGTCATTAAGTTGCCTTTGTCTTCCAACCGAAAAGTACTTTTCACTTAGACAAACAACTAAGTGAAACGATAATGACCCCATAATATGTCATCTTTTTTTTTATCTTGTATACCATCCCCAAAGGATTGTAAATAAACCTCTATGACATACACTTACAGGACGTACTTAGATATATTGTTCATAATAAAGGATAAAACAACAGTGCACAATAAAAGTTGGCAAAAACAATGCCCCAGGCCATATAGACATTTTGCCACCCATCATATTGCAGTTCCATTTGGCACTCCATAGAATGAACTGCAAATGCAAACTGAAAACACATGTAGAGGTATAGCCGCCTGTCTGTCAGTTCCAAGAGAGCATGTTCCCTTGTGGCAAGTGCTTGCCAAAGTACTTGAGTGAGCTTCGAAATTTATATTATGTACTACACCAATACACTCGGTATTGCCAAATTACATTAACATTATGGTAATGAGGTTAATGAACGCATCTATACTCTGTCCAAGAAAAATTGTCAGTACAGGGAAGATAGGATGTTTGTCTCTCAGTCTGGTTGCAATGACTTACATAAATCGGTCCCTTTTTAAAGCTCTCACAGGGTTGCCGTAGTGTGTATGATAATTCGCCATAACTCAGAGAGCAATTCTGTTAGGGTTACCATCTTCCAATTTAAAATACAAATATTGCAGAACGAAATAAATTCCGTTTATCGTTTTAGTTTTCCTTTTCTAATATTCGCTTCTTTTAAAGGGTATCACCAGTAGGCCTAATCGCTTTAGTTTGTTTTCCAACAAAAAATACAAATTTCGTAACACAAAAAAAAAAAATCAAAACGAAAAAATATATCACCGTAATCCAATTTATTCGTTATAAATATTGTTAAACATAAAATACTAATTTCTAATATAACTTATTAAAACATCAACTAATCCGATGAGTAATAACTGCTACTTTAAGTCCGAGATCTTTTTGCAATATTGTATGCAAAGTTGATCTGCTTAGTTTTGTTATATTTTCGCTTTTTTGTACTCCCAATAATATCTTGTCTAGCGTTGGAAGGTCATTATCCATAAAAAACTGATGGACTATCCGCCTAATCGCACATTTGTCAAAATCATCCACCTTGCTCTTGATACCGGAATTATTTTTCTTCTTTGGTGGTGAATTGTGGCCTTTGATTGCTTTTTCCCTTAAAAGCCTGTAAACAGTTCGTTCCGTAACAGAAAAAACAGTAGTCGCATTTCCTACGGCTTCCGATTTACTTTTGAAAAGGCCATAGAATTTTTCAGTTGCATCAACAATTTGTTGTTTCTTTGCTACACTTAGATCCTTTGAAGACTTTGTAGCCATGTTTCTGTTTATTCATATGCACAATAAAGTTTACCACTTGCTTAGATGCACTATCCGCTATTGAGATAACAACCATTGTTTCCGCCTTATATACACAAACAGGCAATTAGAAAAATTATATTACCACGACGCAATGTCATATACCTAAACAGATGGTAAAAGGACTGCACTTGTGCAGCTCTACATACATATTTTTAATATAGACATATATACCTAGATTACATATTTGTTAAAAAATTATTACCCGTCAATGCAGAACTTCGCGGAAACAGTAGCAAAAAAAGGATCATCAAATTTCAAGGCATTTGCTTTAGTGGAGAGGAGTGACCGGATGTGGTAAAACCCAACGACCGAAAATAAACAGTATAGGGGTACCTGCTTCATCATTTTGATAGTTCAGTGTGAAAAATATGCTCTACAAAGTGAAATATGAATTTATACCTACCAAAACATGCAGAAATATTCCCCGAACGAATAATAATTTATCGCAATATCACTACAACGCACATCATGATCACTTGTTGCGTTAATGAAATGAATGCATCAAAACAACTCACGAATAAATCTTATTTCTAAAAGACAACAATAAAAAATATGTTTTAACTGAATATTATTGGATCTTTCAGAAATACAAACAAATTAAAACCGAATGGCAACACCCCACATAATATGCCGCTCTCGAAAGCTCCAAAAAGCACCAAAACCGAAAGTTCTTTGACAAAATTCAAAGAAAAACCCTTAATGATATGCTAACATTGTCATTATGGTAACACTTCTCTGATGTGCTTCAGTCACTCACACTGCTTATTTTGGTTGATGATAATAGCAAGCGAACACAAGCGATCGTGCTCATTCTGCCCGCAACTGTGTGGCAGATTGGTTGTCGAGGGATGTATGCGAATTTCAGGAAAATTACAACAACAAAATGCTTTGGAATGCCAGTGGTTTCGTTTTTATTTCAGTGGCAAATCTTGTGTTTGAGTGCCGTGAGAGTACTACAGGCACCACTGGTAGAAAAAAGAGCTTCCCATAAGGCCTGTACTGACAATTTTTCTTGGACAGAGTATAGATACTTTTTTCCTACTACTGCTACTGCTGTTGCCGGTCCTATGTGTTTGTTTGTGTTGCGGTTGTGGTTGTGGTTGCACTTCGCCGTTGTAAGCCGTGTGCGTGCTTACTACACTCAACTTGACATTCAGCTGGTTTTTATTTTGCAACAAGTGGTGACATCATGACAAACATTTTAATTGCAACAAATAAAACAAAACACTGATACACGAGTGCATGGGAATGACCAAGCAACGCTGTAAGAGGTAGCGGCCAGCGTCACTCGCTTGACAAAACAGTAAATTCAATTTTTTTTTTTTTTTTAATTGTTGATGTCACGCAGTAATGCCTAGTATAACAGCGGCTTCCGTTTTTTTTTAGGGAAGGGGAGCTGTCACTACCTCACAACAGCTATGTCCGTTTATGGGTCATGAAGCTGTTTTAAATACGATTTTGGTTTGTTTGATGGAGACATACATAGTTACACCTGCAATTGTTGACTATTTTTGGTTGATAGGCAATTTAATTGCAGGCTCATGTCCGGCATGCTCAGTTGCTGATGGGGATGTGTTCATTACATCATGGCGGTTCGTGGCTGTCTGACAAAGTTAAGTCTTTTGGAGTAGAAAAAGAGTTCAATGACAGTACGAAACTGATTAGATAACTTCAAGTTCAAGGTCTGTTAAACTGTTTGTTTAGGGGTTTTCAAATTAACTACAGCTGAATGGATCTCCTAAGTGTATGTAACACTCAGCAGTGAATCTGCTACTGGAGATGATTCCGATCACGATCTATAGATCATTGATATTGAGATGACGAATGTAGATTGTAGTTGGCTGGCATTTTTGCACATGATTTGAATTTCAATAAACCGCGCGATGAAAATTGGTAGCTTGTGTAGGAGTGTTTAGTCATTGCTATTAGTGACACGTTGCGAAACGCAACCACGGGAACACCTTGGCGGCGTATTAAATCTGAGCTTCTGCGGCCGGCGTCTTTTCAGTGGAGCGCCTCGATGCATAATCTCTGTGGTTGTGGTTACACATTGATGCTTATGCCCTCACTCCCCCAGTGTGGAATTGAACTTGAAATAGTGGCAAATATGGGAAAAAAAAATCTGTTCAAGTTGTGTCAAAAATTGATGCGAAAAAGGGTTCTGATTGAAACGTACATTGGCTTAAGCTGGATAACTCAAATGTAATTCTACAAGTTTCCCTTAAATCAACTGCTGGCGGGTATAATTTCTAAAGCGCAATTAGATGAAGATCTTTTGATAGTCTGATCGCCCGGTATGTTACTAAATGTGTTGTATTTTGTACAGTGGGCGAACTGTCATTGCGTATGTTCATTTTACTCAAGGTAATTATAATTACCACGGAGAAACTTAAGCCCACATTACGCGAAAAAATGTTTAAATTCAGTTATAAAGCTTATCGCTTTGTCAGTTTTATTTGACAGACATCCATGATTTTTAAAGGATTTTGGAACATGTGGAACTTAAAACGAATCACCGTGTACTTCCTTGTCTCCGGGACTTAAGAGGGAGGTGTGTTTTAAAGACTGATCATTTAGTGAAGTAAAAGCTAACTTAACAGTCCTCATATTTAGAAGCTGTAAGCAGAGACTCTTCCAAGGTCAGGGTAGGTATATACACATTCAGACTTAAAAACAAGATTTTTCTGATTGTAAAATTTGGGAGCAGGAAAGTCACCCATCTAAGAAAGGAAAGGAAAGAAATGAACTATCATCTACCCAAGGCTTTTGAAAGAATTATCCCCAAATGTGGAACCTGGATGCTGACTTTCTTCAAAGTTCGGGATGCGTATACAGACTAAAAAAGAAGATTGTTTTGGGTGTACCCACAATTTGACAGTCGGAAAGCCGTCCATCTAAGAAAGGAAGGCATTAGTTATCCCCCAACGTAGGGGGCTTGAGAAAGAATTGATTTTGATTTCGCTAGGCCAGTCTTCGTAGGGCCACTGTATATGATAATGCAACACTGATAGGGACTAGCGGTCAGTGTCACACGCTTGACAAAGTTTATAGGAGAATGCAGCTTATTTGAGTGGATTATTTCTCAAGCCAGAGTTTGCATAACCAAGACGTTGCAGATAATGGTTGGCATCGAACATTGGTATGTGATAAACGCTGTTTAACAAAATTGGTGCGACTGTATCCAACAGTCCCGAAATATGTGTATGTGTAAACACCGTGCGTGCGGTATGAATGTGGCTTGATACACGTCATTGAGAAAAGAGGGAATTGTAATAACCGTATTCTTGATATATTATGAAATAACAATAATTTATTCGTTCTGTGCTAGTTTCGGTAGAATAGATACAATCGGATTTTGGTAGCTGAAGTAAGATATGTACATTCGAGATTGTAATTTATCTAGATTATGCTGAAAGACAGCATCGATGGTTGTTCCATATTGTGTTGTTGAGATTTTCCGGTTGGAGTTCATTTGAAGATTAAATTTATATTGCATAAAATCAATAAATGGTTGAGCTTCTGGAGCTGCAAAATTGATACTGAAGTCTCCGCTTATGATCATTGGTAAAAGATGATAATCTCCCTGCAGAATTCTTGAAATCTCTTCTGAGTACGGTGCAAGGACGAAATGGAGAAATTTTATTTCACATCTACAAAAAGCTGAAATTAATATGCCCCAGCTCATAAATGTATGCAATGATAAAAACGTATGCAATGATAAAACACAGTGACGCATTCCCTGTCCCCGGAAGTTAAATGTGTGGAATTACTCCACCAGATTCCAATAACGCGCGCTTAGATGTTTACACATCAAAAATGATGATTTCAAAAAGCGCTGAGGATCATTATGTAGACATGCTATATAGGACCATATTATAAAGGAACCTCAGCCTATGATTCTCTCAACTATCCCCTTGTTGGACTTTTATTTTTGAGACGAATAGGGGGTATAAAATCTGATGACAAAGTCGAACGCTTGAACGAAAAACCTAGCTCACCTCAGGTTTAAATATCCATGCAACATTCCCATTCGTAGGCGCAGTGGCTTAGTGGTTAGTGTGTTGGACTACTAAGCGAGGGATCGAGGTTTGAATCCCGCAAAAACCCAAATTCCAACTTAGGCTTTTTCCACTGCGCCACCTCTCGCGAACGTCTGACAAACATCCGAGAGTTTAACTGTCTTGAAAGAGCTTCTCGATTAGCCATTTGGAGTCGGCATAAAATTGTAGATCCCTTCCATTCGTTCCAAAAATAAAAAAAACTCACACAAAACGAACGATTGTGAGAAGCTAGGCCTAGGATCAGTCCGGGCCTATTGCGCCAACTATTTATTTTAACATTCTCATTCAAATCCAAGTATTATTCTTTCCACCTTATGATATATATAACATTTGTATTATAAAGAAAAGCTCAACTTCAATAAAATCTGTCAAACTGACAACCAACCAAATGTTAAATTGAATTATCCTAACCTTCTTCTCGTTAACCCTTCTTACTTTATTGAATATACTGAATTCCTTGTCATCGTTTATCCATCGTTTATATTCTTGGGGATCCTAGTATTCTAAAAAAAAAAAAATTTTTTAACGTTCGCGAGAGATGGGTCTGTGGAAAACCCCTTAAGATGAAACTCTTGTTTTACTAAAGAGTGAAAGTGGAACTGTTCACCTAATGATACGCAGTTTATCGCAGAAACTTTTGAAGATTTTTTCCACCCATATATCCGACAACGGAGAACAAAAGTTCATCGCACAGATTTCTGAAAATGTTTGCCTCCATTATTTCGTCTAATATTGACCTAACGTTCGAGCGGAAAGGTTTTTGCGAACTCGTAAGGAAATTCTTAGGATAACGATGCCTTAGAGGGCGAATTTAGAAATAGCTTCCAACTTGTTTCTGTCAAGGTATGCATGTCGCAAAAGTAAACGCAAGGATCTACTTTCATGGTTTTTGCCAGACCAATCAAATTTTGTTTTAAGACAATTAAATAAAAAAAAATACAAAATATTAGTACGTCATTACAAATACCCAATTAATGAAGTATTCTTGGTCGCCAATTGTTTTAGTTTTGGGTTGTGTTCAGACTGAGGAAGTATGTGTAAGTCACAAAAATACACGCATCTAGATATGCATATATCAGCTAAACGTAAATATTTGCCCATATTTATAACCGAAGGAGCATTCTTATGAATAAACATTTTACAAAAATATCAATTTTTTAGTACGTATACGCCACAGTGACTGCGAATTTGAATTCCACCCATATCAATGTCACATTCACAGTCACTTCGGATTATAATTTGTAAAATATTTTCTCTTCCCTACCGCCATATTTACCATTACCATACCTAGCCGATTAACATGAATACATAGTTCATTGCTATCGATTCAACCTTGTCCGCCGATACCACATCCAGAGCCAGACAAAACAAAAGAACCACTTAAGAGGAAACACGTACACGCGAGCATTCACATATACTTGCAAAACAAACAACTGGGTATATAATTTTTGGGTCCGCACATTATCTATGTCCCACTAACTACAATATACTCGTACAGCAATTCACCTCAAACAACACAAGTACCCCAAGCCTCCCGGGCAAAGATGCTCTGATCGTAAACACGATGACATCACTGCATAGCATCATATGATTTCATTTTTTATCTTAAAATTTGACATTGAATTCTGAATGAAAACACACTAAAGGCAAGACAAAGTCGATTAAAAAAATTGATTTAATAAAAATTCCGCGGTGTCATTTCGCCAACTTAACGTCTTGTAGGAGTAGAAGTTGTTATTGCCATTACTAAGTCGGTTTTTTAGAAGTTATTATTTCAATTAATATTGTCCACAGTGATCTCATATATGGAATGGTTGGATTAAAAGATTTTTTTTTTTTTTCTGTTTAGTAAATTAACTTTTAGCAAATAAAATTGTAAACAACTTTTTATGATTTCTGTTCTTGGTGTAGGTTGTAGGTACTTTACTTTTTTATTATTACTATTGCATGACACCGGCAATTATAGTGTCAACTCTGATTAGAGACTGTGTACATTATATAGTGATTACGTAAACATTGCAAATCTATTCAGTGATATTATTAATTTGTGCGTTGATGTTTAGCTTCTAAAAAAGCAATTAGATACACAGAGTGCTACGGGGAGATGCATAATGAGTTTCTCGAGGAGCAAAACAAACACAAGCCAACTGCAGTGGAAACACTGTTGCCGTTCTAGCGATTTTGTCGCTAGATCTAGTGGATTTTTAAGACTCCCGACGATTTTTAATAAAATATTGTCGCTAAAATAAAATCTAGTGAATTCTAGCGATTTTTTACTACCAAACCCTGGTACTACAAACCATGTTCAAATGGCGGTTTTAAGTGAAGAGAAGACTCCTAAACAGGGCAAAAACAATAATTCTATTATTGAACTGGCCAAAGAACTTGGATTTGACGATGACACAATAGACAAGATTTTACACCAATGGCACAACACAAACTTTGTTAAATGGGACACCACAGGAGATACTGCCGATTTGTTGGATTTTTTTTTTTTTTTTATCTTGTTTTTTGTTGATTGTTTTGAATTTTTAATTCTTTTATTCAATAATAAATTATTTTTAAATATTATGTATGTAGAGGGGAGTTCAATATATTCGCGGTATCGACATGAAGGAAAGCACGAATAAAATTAAAAATATTTATATAATCTATAATGCATTTTATACATCTTGAAATTAACTTTTCTATACCCTCAAAAAAATAGTTTTCATCCTTCTCTCCAAAATGTTCATTTATTGCAGTTTTGAGCTCCTGATCATCGGTAAATCGCTTACCACGAAGATTTTTTTTTAAATCTAGGAACAAAAAATAATCACTAGGGGCAAGGTCCGGACTATAGGGTGGATGTTGAATCTCTTCGAAGCCACAATCCCGTAAAGCAGCCTTAGAAATCCGTGCCGTGTGCACCCGAGAATTGTCGTGAAGGAGCAACACGCCAGCAGCCAGTTTACCCCGTCTTTTTTTCTTTATTTCTTCCCGTAAATGATGCAAAGTCGATGAGTAGGATGTGGCGTTTATGGTTTCACCTTTTTTTTTTTTTTTGTATTCTATTAGCAAAATTCCCTTTGAGTCCCAAAAAACTGTAGCCATCATCTTTCCGGCAGACGGAGTGACCTTGAACTTCTTCGGGGGGCTTGTGCCCTTCTTGTGCCACTGCATGGACTCCTGCTTGCTTTCAGGATCATAGTGATGGACCCATGTTTCGTCCGCAGTAACAATTCTATTAATAATTCTTACCGGGTCTTCGCTACACAGCTCCAAAAAATCCTTAGAACACTCGATTCGCACTTGTTTCTGATGCGATGTGAGCATTCGAGGCATCCATCTTGCACTGACTTTTGAAAGATGTAGACAGTCATGAATAATGGTGTGTATGGTACCAATAGAAAGGTTAATCTTCGTAGCTATCGATTTAATCTTTACTCGGGCAACCTCAAGTACAAGTTTCTCGACTTATGTAATGTTTTCTCCGGTGCCAGTTAGTGGGCAACCTGAGCGAGGGTCGTCTTCAATGCTCTCCCTGCCCCTTTGAAATAAACTTGACCACTTTTGAACAGTTGACAACGAAGGTGTGGAATCTCGAAAAACAGCCACCATCTCTTCGTGAATAATTTTTTGACTTTTTCCTTGTTTAGTAAGGAATTTTATCACAGCGCGGTTCTCAATTTTAGTGATCATCGCGACAGCAGCCATTTCACCTTTGTTCAACGCAAAATACAAAGCAAACTTATAGTCACAGCCAAATGAAATTTTACAGTAAAACACTTGAATAACGGGGCTACTAAAATCACGAAATAATTTTTTCACATCTGTGGAGTATCCCCCCATACCGCGAATATATTGAACTCCCCTCGTATGTATTTTTGAACTTATACTTTCAGCTTAATATTTCAGCGAATTCTAGCGGATTTTGTTTTCTCTTAGCGGCAACACTGAATGGAAATAGAGTGCACGACTGGGTCGCACGAAACTTTCTCGTTAATTGCTACTTAAATAATACCGCATGAACTTGGAATGTGAGGAGAAGTAATCGTTTAAGGCAGGTCTTTGTGGAAAAAATACATGAATAAAAATAGATTCGGGGTTATTGGTCCTTTAAAGGGTGTTTTCGTACAATTAGAATACTAATAACAAATTTTAGTTTCTCTCTTTAAATCTACGCAAGCTCACAATTGTGAAATTTTTGTGGAAAATATAGCCACCGTGAACTACTAAAATTTAGAGTGGAAACTAACTGTTTATTGGTAAGGCCTATATTTTCCAAACTTCCTCGATTACGTAGAAAGAGACAGATATTGTATTTTACAAAATTTCGAAATCGAGATGTTAGTCAATTCTGACATTACAATCATAGAGGAGCTCAAAAAAGTAGGTCGTAAAATGATTTCCTTCTGTGCCAAGGAGTACAACCTTAACGTCTGCCCGGATTTAGTTCAAACTTCGAATTTGGAGTTTGTGGGCTTACAGTTCGGACCGTTCTTTTGTTTGCACGGTAACCTGGAACTTCCCATATAACAATTTTATACCAGTTAATTTGTTCGAAAACGGCTCTAAAGATTTCAACAAAAATTGATATTTAAGCTTAAGTAGGTGCGACTACCATGACTACATACCCAGTTTTTGGCTAAAAATTCGAATAAGGGTACTTTTGAAATTTGGACATATCTCGTTCATTTCTAACTAAATGGCAAACTCAGTTTTTCTCTGCATTGTCGTAAAAAATTGAGTTTTCTTTAGTTTACCTGAAAACGGCAATAACGATTTTGACCAAAATGCATACATAGAGTAAAATGGATATTTTCAAAATTATTGCGTCCTTAACTTGCAATTCGAATCACCGAAAACGATAATTTTAAAAACTACGCATATCTCGAAAACTCCATGCTTACATTCCGAACAATAACTCAAACTCTGTTTTCAGCTAAATAGTTAAACAATAGTATTTTTCAAAAACATTGCAGTACTGTTTTGTCTGCTAAATTTTACAAAAAACAGTCCTAACGATTTTGATCAAAATGCATATATACATCAACTAAATCTTTTTGAAAATTGTGTTCTGTCAAAAGTATTTGAGAAAGCAATCTTAAAGCATTTTGAGGCTTCTTCATACAGTAACGGGAAGACAACAGTCCAGGTCCTCAAAGATGAGTCCTCGAGTCTGCTTCCAATTCGTTTTGAGGTAACGCAGGGCTGAGTTTTCGGTCCTATGTTCTTCGATCTATATCTCCTAGAGAGTAATAAGACACTGGTTTGTTTAATATGTTTGCAGATGACATACGTGTATCAGTTTCAGCGTCATGGAGGTGGAGTTGATTCGATTTCAGTGTGTCTTATGAGTTTTCAAATTCAATCAAAAAGTCACATTTATTTTCCAATTATTTTAAACAACAGTTGTTTTTAACATTCTATAAGTACGAAGTGGAAAACAAACAACAATCCATGGTATCGAGTCTAGAAGGCGCAAGATTCCCTGTTTGGGCAAGGTAGCAATTTCTAAGAGAAGTGGTTTTTGCTTAGATAGGAAACTGGCTAGGGGCAGTATCTGATAATCAGGGTTCGAATCGCCACTTCTGTGAAAGTGAAAGTGGTTCTATTTTTTTTCCTTTCGCCTTCATTTATATATCAGATTTTACTTGTGAAACAAAAACAAATTCCGTCTCGTAATGCTCGTTCGCGGACGACGTGATTCGACCCCAGTATAATGAAGTTAGTTTGGAAAAAGTTTTCAAAAATATGTTGGAAATCCAAAAGCACTTTCCTATAATTATTTGCGCTTTTCAATTCACCCACTCATTCATAGAAAAAACGAACAATTTTAGCAGTACTCTCAGAATCGATAAATCTAAATTCAAAAGAAACACATGGAAACAAAATGTACGGGAGACATGCCATAGGTATACGTTTGAAACCCCGAAGAGATTGTTTTCGAAAATGGAACCTTCAAATTCATGACAATTTTTTTACAATCTTATACAGATATTCAGTGTAAAGTGAGCACACTTTTATTAAGCACTCTACAAGTAATAGTTTCGAGTTTGACAGAAACGAATTTGCATGATTGTAGCCGAATTAATTTCAATTCTGAAAAAAAATGAATAGATGGCGCAACAGGTCCGTAGGTACCCTAAGCGTAGCTTCTTACAACCATTCGTTCTGTGTGAGTTCATTCATTTTTGGGACGAATGGAAGGGATCTACAAGTGTATGTCGAGTCCAAATGGCTAATTAAGAAGCTCTTTCATGACAGTTATACTCTCCGATGTTTGTCAGTCTATCGTGAGGGGTGACGCAGTGGAAAAGATTAACCTAAATATGGAATTTCAGTTCTACAAAATGAATGAAATACTTGAACAGTCAGGGAATTGAAAAACCATGTAAAACAATTCATTTGCAAAGCATCTATAACCAAACCTAAAAGTATCATTCAAGTCAAACTTGACAGCCGTTGTTTAGTTCGTAACGCGTTATACACTCGCCTTCGGTGTCAAGGTAGTGTGAATAAACTCAAAAACAAACCACAACTTTGTCAGCGAAATAAATTATCACAATTCAATAAAAATCATTCAAATAAAATCCAGGTGATGATGATGATGATGACAGATCCATAACCAACGTGCCTCTTTATCATTCGTACCTACCCCTAAATATCTGTAAAACGACTCGTGACTCTTTGCAAATTGGTATTCTCGGTGGCACTCTTCTAAATAAAGTGAAAACAAAAGTGAAACGAAATCCCACCAGATCTCGCGTATGTTTTTAAAGGTATTTCGAATATTCGCTGCACGTTTATGAGATTTTTTTTTGTTCTTCCAACATCGTGATGTGACTGAATGCCATACAAGACTCGCTAATTTGATAATGGTATGTTGTCACCTAACGCATAACCAGATTCATATCGTAATCGCCTTACAGATTATAATACACACGACGATTTGTCTCAACGTCGCATCTGATGGCCACGTGAGTCTGTCTTCTGTCATTAAATATCTTTTTGTTGGTTCTTTATAGGACTACGAATATGAAGAGACGCAGTAGGCTTATAAACCAGTTTGTGTTAAGATGAACAAATGTCTTATCTACGCCGGCATTGAGAAATTTACCGGTTTCCCCAGAATGAAATTAGAACGTGAAGACGCAAAGTCTTGAACTAAAACTTGTATCGGTTTGTGTGTCAATTTTACAATGCCGCCGAATGAAACCCACATCAAAATACAGTGAGCACTATATATATTCGACCTTGTTTGAATTATGAGAAATAGGTTGTGTTAAGAAAAGGAAATAACTTCACTAGCAACTTATGAAAATGAAATACACACAACGTAATAATAGTAACGTCACATAATCGTCTTTATTTTTAGATCTGTTTTCTTCTGAAGTCGAAGAACTTGTTTCGATGAATTCTGGGATTTCCCGCGTTAATTATCGTTTTCGCAGTTATTTGGTTTAGATGGAAATTTATGCGGTTTCGGGTTAACTCATTGTTACGAAAATGTCTTAGCAAACCTTGAGCTGCACAATAATGCTTTCACGGCCTTAATATTGCATGCTAAATACCCCTACACTGCATTACCAACAACTTGTTTGATGGACACATCCCGCGCCCATTTATGTTGCTCAGTTTGCGAACCGGAAGTTAGATGACTTAGCTTAGATTTTCCCTACATCGCTCTGATAGCGTTCTTTTCTATCGAGCAGTCATCGAGGACGGACATTTTTGGGTTAGACTTGCCAAGCCCTATTAAAGTACATAAGCAAGGTAATTTAATTTTTTTTTTGGAATTGACTAAATCATGGAGAACTGTTACGTATCAACCCTACCATTTCAGTGAATTCGAATTGCAACCCAAAAGGTGTACTCAAATAGATCCATTCGGCTCCATGATTTCCTCGATGAACGAACATAGAAAGAAAACCTGATTACCTACTTATACAAGCTCCCGAAATCCGCAAACTTTGGCAACTCCATTTGGTTTTGCTCACTGAATTAAAAAAAAAAAAGAGCAGCTCCTCGCAAAAGTCCCGTGCCTTAATCTCTCACCAGCCAATATATTCCGCTGACAAATTTACAGCTTGAGCGCCAGCACCATCAAACACCAAATCACGCTTGCTGCACCCAAACGAAGAAGCCACAACCATCAGTTCAGTAGCAGACAGTTCGGCTAGCGCGTGCAGTGTCATCGTGCACCGGCAAAATTTCCGCAGAAGTACATATGTATATGTAAAACGCATTTGCATACATATATATATGTACACAGTACCACGATCGCGGTTAGAACGAGTGTCACGAATTCATCACCACGTGCATTTTTTGGCTATATATAAAAAGTGATAAATTTATCTAAAAGGAATTTCCTAGTGTAAAAACAAAAAAAAAAGAGCCCCCCCCCCATGTCCTAACCTAACTTAAATTTTCCTAGTTACTAATCTAAAAAAAAAAAAAAAAAAAAAAAAAAAAAGCGAATCAGTTATTTAAAAGTATATAGAAAAAATTGTTTTCAAATATATAAAAGTGCAAAAAGAAAAAATATATACCTACCTAGCATAAAAATCAAATGTGCATAGCTTGGCAAGGAAGTGATACCTAATAGGAGTTTTACGTATATACCCAAAAGGGGTTATTTAATTTCAAAATACATAACATAAAACAAAGCATGCAAAACAACAACTATCGACTACCAACGAAACAGAAACAACGGATTTTGTGCGCACAACATCTGGATTAACTAAGTAAGTCACGCATGAGCATATTATTACATTATATATAACATTCTGATGCCAATCTATATTTTTCTACACTTTCATTACTCATACACATACACATATATACCTATTGCACCAACAAAATTTAACGTAATACATTTTGGATTAAAGTTTTGATTATTATACATATTAATTATTAGATATTAGGACAATTAAAACACAACCTTTAACTATACATATACTTACACACACATATAACTGAATTGCTTATCAAGTTACATTTTCTTAAAGCACGTAACATGTACAGTGGGTTTAAAAACTGTCCGTACAGACAATTATGGTTATAATTATTCTCTTAATATGATAAGATCTTTGAATTAATTTTTTTTTGTACAATAAATTAGTTATAAACTAAAATGAAGAATGACTAAATAATTTTAATCGGGGTTTGCGATGGGTGCATCGATGTATAGATTGTTGGGCTTGTCAATGCATTAAGTATTGATATGTTTTGGATATGGGACAGTTTTTTCCAAATTACGGGTGCTTAAACTGTCATAGGCGTTCACGTTAGTGATAGGGAGGGTAAGGTGCATCCTTTCCGGCATACACCAGCCGAGGTAAAGAAAAATGAAAGATACCAGTGTATATGTATTTCCTGTGTCCCGTTTTTACAATTCTTGGCATGGATAAAATATTTTTTTTTATTACTGTGTTGCCCTATCAGTGTTAAGGAAGCAAAGTCCCACCCCAATCCGGCGAGCTAAGCTGAGCCTTGCCGCAAGCATGCCAAGTCCTGCTTCCTTTGGTGGTAGAATAGTTTAAGATGGCAACAATAAAAAAATGGCGCCCAACGTTTGGCCTTCTGCCAACAAAATGTTAATAGATTGAATTAGGTTTTACTTTGACTATTGTCCCGGTTAAAGAATATTTCACAATCTTTTCTGTATTGCTGGTTAAAAGCGAATACCTAATCCTATTAATTTTCAGAAACATTAAGTCACGTCACATACTAGCTAGGTATTTTCGTTTGCGAATGTTTTAAACACATTAACTTTAACTTTATTTTCAATTTTCCTATTTTCTTTATCTCACAAATGCAGTAAGTCCTTGAACATTAGACACTTGTATCGAGAGTTCGCGCTGCGGCTGCAATTATAAATCAATAGTTATTTCATATAGTCCGATCTTCTCTTAAGATATCTGAGAGACCGTTGAATATGAGATTTTTTTTTGTCTAAACAATTTTTACAGGTTTCAAATTTTTTTCACTGGTATTACATACATTTTTTTTCAATCCGTCCGTTTAATTAAATACAAATCAAACCAACAACTAATATGTTGACGTCCCATCAAAAACCCCAAATGAAAGATAAATCACAAAACAAAATATAGAGCCAACTAATATAAATACTATTTTTTTTTGGTCCGAACAAGAATGCAAAGTAATTTCCCAAACACACGTTCAAGAGGAGCTTCTAACTCATTCAGAGGTCGTAGTTCTTTTAGCAAAAATTTGTCTAACTCTTTTAATCAGGCCCCCAGTACTTCTAGAAATATGGCTTCAAAGCCAAGAGTTGATCGCACGCCTCCAAGTACAAGTCATATCGCACTTGCAAACCAATCTTCAAATACAACCTCTAATACCACACAACAACAAGACGCACAGTTAATGACTCAGCGCGAAAGCAGTTCACATGCAAACACAGAGACTGGTCCATTAATTGCGATTGAACCCCAAGCGTTCCTCCCAACTCCGTCCGATTCCACAGACGTGCAGAGCTTAACAGCATCATTCCAACGTATTCTCGAGGCAAACCAAAGGGTTTACTTAAATGAAATTAAATCCATTAGAGATACGTTGCTTAATCGATTTGACAATTTAAATAATTCAAATGATATTCAGTCGGAAGTTCGTCCCGAGTGTAACGTTCCCGTAAACCCACCTACTGATTTTGAGCAATTCCTCAACTCGTTCAATGTACATAATCAGCCCAATCAGATTCCAAATCAGGAAAGATTAAGTGCAAGTAACAGCAATTCTTCAACCTCAAACTGTAAGATCGAGAAGTGGCAAATTTCGTTCGATGGAACTGGAAGTGTGAATGATTTCTTGTTTAAAGTGGAAACACTTAAGGAAAGATCACGTTGTGACTGGAATCATGTACTCGCCAATTTTCATGTTCTCTTAAAAGGAAAGGCTGAGTCGTGGTTCTGGTTTTTCTTGCAGAATAATCGAAATCCAGTGTCATACGAAAATTTGAAAGCTGCTTTAAAGAAAGAATTTGGAAAGTTCGAAAATGACCAAGATCAGATCCTTAGAATGATAGCTCGTCATCAAGGGTATAATGAACAGTTTGATGATTATTATACGGATCTTCTTCGAATGAATGCTAGAATGCGAGAACCTCTAAGTGACAACAAATTGTTAGATTTGATGAAGAGGAACGTGAAAGAAAGCCTAGGTCCACTTCTTTTCCCATACCAAGTTACGGGCGTGGAACATTTGAGAGATGTTGCAAGACACGCCGAAAGGTTTTTACAACACCAACGCTCTCAAAAATGTACTAGCTTTAAACGGAATGTAAATGAAATTGAACATGCTGAGGAGCAGCAAGAAATTGCAGCTTATGGCTTTAGAAATCAGGATGGTCAAAGGCATAGTTTTGATACATCAAAATTTAAATGCTGGAACTGTGATCAAATTGGACATTCATTTTACGACTGCCCCTCTGAAACACGCCAGGTCTTTTGTTTTCGCTGTGGCGAAAAGGGCGTGACGACACCCATGTGTCAGAAACACTCGGGAAACCGCAATTCGAGCGAGATGGCTGTTGGGGACTCTCGTTCCAGGAATCAAACCCCAAACTACTAAATCAAACCAAAAGCTCTTCAGAACGTCATAGACAATCTGAAGATGCAAAACCCTCGGACTTACCCCTTGTCAAAACCATTTTATCAAAACCAAAGTGGAAAAAAGTAGATATTTCCGTGCAAACCGATCCAAGTTCGGCCCATCTATCGTTCCATGATCGTATGGTACGATACCAGCAGGCCAAACAGAGAATTTTTAGTACATCCGGAAAACAAGTTTCAAAGAAAATCATTAATTGCAGAAACCGCTATCAGAAACGGAAATCATACAGAAAAACTTTAGAATCTGCTTTACTCAATGATTCAACTGATTTGCGACCGTTTGTTTATATAACTCTTGGCAGCGAAAAGGTTTATGCATTGCTAGATTCTGGCGCATCAGTAAGTGTGCTTGGTAAAGATTGCTTTACATTTTTGGAACGGAACGGTATTCAGTTCAAACCGATAAATTCTAATATTAGCACGGCTGATGGAAGTAGGCAAAGCATCAAAGGGTACTGCGAAATTCCCGTTGAATATAACAACATTTCCAGGATAGTTGTCTTTTACATCGTACCAACTCTTCAGCAACAGGTATACCTGGGTATCAACTTTTGGAAAGATTTTAAAATCGCTCCGCATATCGTATCTGAGCTTTCTATGCTCGATAATCAACCATCAGTTCAGAACATTCACAGCCTTTCAAGTGTGCAAAGTCGCGATTTGGAAAAGGTCGTTGATTTATTTCCTTCATTTTCCAAATTAGGACTCGGGCTCACTGATAAAGAAGAACACCGTATTGATACTGGCGATTCTGTTCCTATTAAATCAAAACACTTCCCACTCTCACCTCCAAGACAAGCAGAAGCTTATGCTGAGCTCGACCGCATGTTGGCATTGGGTGTGATAGAGGATAGTAACAGCCCCTGGAGTTCTCCCATTGTGTTAGTGCGCAAACCAGGCAAAGTTAGATTATGCTTGGACTTTAGGAAGGTAAACAGCGTTACCAAAAAAGACGCTTATCCTTTGCCGCACATCGGGGGATTGTTGAGTAGATTAAAGGACACTAATTTTATCAGTGGAATCGATCTTAAGGACGCCTTTTGGCAAATTCCTCTCGAATTAAAGTCAAGAGAAAAAACGGCATTTGCGGTGCCCGGACGGCCTCTGTACCAGTTTACAGTCATGCCGTTCGGGCTATGCAATGCCCCACAGACGATGAGCCGTCTAATGGATCGAGTCATTCCTGCTCGTATTCGCGAGAATGTCTTTATCTACTTAGACGATCTCCTGGTGTGCTCGGCAACCTTCGAGGAACACCTAACATTGTTAACGGAAGTAGCGAAGTGCTTGTCAATAGCCAAGTTGACCATTAACGTTGAAAAGAGCAGGTTTTGTCAAAGGGAAATAAAATACCTTGGCTATATCGTTGGTCAAGGATGTCTGAAGACCGATCCATCAAAAGTCGAAGCTATTTCACAGTTTCCGGCACCAAAAACTGCTCGACAAATACGTCGGTTCATTGGCATGACTGGATGGTATCGGCAATTCATTCCTAATTTCGCAGACTTGGCTGCTCCATTAACAGATTGTCTTCGAAAAACTAAAGTGTTTAGCCTAACAGAACCCGCATTAATTGCCTTTAATAAGTTGAAGGAGACCTTGATTTCTGCACCGGTTCTGGCGCAACCAGATTTTACTAAACCGTTCGTAGTTCAGTGCGATGCGTCAAGCACAGGAGTCGGTGGAGTTCTTTATCAGTTGGATGGAGAAGAAAAGGAGCGACCAATTGCTTTTGTGTCGCAAAAGTTAAACAAAGCTCAAAGAAATTATACTGTGTCCGAGCTGGAGTGCCTGGCAGCGATTTTATGCGTAAAGAAGTTTCGACCTTACATTGAAGGTCTTCCCTTTAAAATTGTTACTGACCACTCAAGCCTTAGGTGGCTTATGTCTCAAAAGGACTTGAGTGGTAGGCTCGCCAGGTGGAGTTTGAAGCTTCAGGCCTTTGATTTTCAAATTGAACACCGTAAGGGTTCACTTAATGTTGTGCCAGACGCACTTTCCAGATCGGATATGGAAGAGTTAAGTGCTAGGTTTCCCATGGAAATCGATCTGGAATCCAAGTACTTTACCACTGGTGACTACCAAAATATAAAAAGCTATGTACTATCCAACTGTGACGCGCTCCCTGATGTTCGTATTTCAGACAATTTCGTTTACAAACGAGTGAAGTTTCGGAAAGGATTAGAAGATGAAGAAGATCTTTGGAGGTTATGGGTTCCCCAAGAATTAACCTTGCAAGCAATACAAAATGCACACGATTCCAATTCAGGATGTCATGGAGGATTTGTGAAAACCCTTCATCGTGTGAGACAAAAATATTACTGGCCTGGAATGGTCAAGCAAATAAAGTTTTTTGTCAATGCATGCGAGATATGCAAAAGCGTAAAACCTCCTAATGCCATCCTGCGACCTCTAATGGGTCAACAGATAGTAACGGATCGGCCAATGCAGAGGTTATATATCGATCTTCTTGGACCTTATCCACGAACCAAATTGGGTAACAGTACAATATTTATTGCTATAGACCACTTCACAAAATTTGTCTTCCTTAAACCCCTTCGTAAAGCTTGTTCCACTTCAATTTGTAAATTCTTGGAACAAGATGTTTTTCACCTATTTGGTGTTCCTCAACTTGTCCATAGTGATAACGGGCGACAGTTTGTTTCAAAGGAATTTCTGAAATTTCTCGAGACCTATAATGTGAAACATGTAAGAACTGGCTTATACGCTCCCCAATCCAACGCATCTGAGAGAGCAAATCGAGAAATATTATCCAAGCTTCGGATATTCATTAAGGACCATCACAATGAATGGGATAAATACATATCTCTTATTTCGGCCATCTTGCGTAGCGACTACCATTCTTCAATCCAATCGACACCTTATTTTGCACTTTTTGGCCAGAATATGATTCTTAACGCTTCTGAGTATGATATTTTAGCTAAACTTCACTGCCTTAATGAAGGTGATATGCGAATAATTCCACCTGCAGATCGTATGACCCTCATTAAAAACAGTATTAAAGAGAATCTACAGCTAGCACACTTAAAGAGTCAGAAAACATATAACCTTCGTGCAAAGAACATTCGATATAGTATTGGCCAAGAAGTATTTCGACGGAATTTTGAACAAAGTTCCTTTGCCAAGGATAAGATTGCAAAATTTGCGCCAAAATTTATCAAATGCCGAGTTAGAGCTGTCGTAGGAAACTGCCTTTATCTTCTGGAAGACATGAAGGGAAATATTATAGGAAAATACCATGCCAAAGACATCAGACAATAAACGATTGACACCATGACAGACAATTTCGAGTTCCTTTTTGTTCATCTCAACGATTTGAGATTAACAAAGCAGGTTTGTTACGAAAATGTCTTAGCAAACCTTGAGCTGCACAATAATGCTTTCACGGCCTTAATATTGCATGCTAAATACCCCTACACTGCATTACCAACAACTTGTTTGATGGACACATCCCGCGCCCATTTATGTTGCTCAGTTTGCGAACCGGAAGTTAGATGACTTAGCTTAGATTTTCCCTACATCGCTCTGATAGCGTTCTTTTCTATCGAGCAGTCATCGAGGACGGACATTTTTGGGTTAGACTTGCCAAGCCCTATTAAAGTACATAAGCAAGGTAATTTAATTTTTTTTTTGGAATTGACTAAATCATGGAGAACTGTTACGTATCAACCCTACCATTTCAGTGAATTCGAATTGCAACCCAAAAGGTGTACTCAAATAGATCCATTCGGCTCCATGATTTCCTCGATGAACGAACATAGAAAGAAAACCTGATTACCTACTTATACAAGCTCCCGAAATCCGCAAACTTTGGCAACTCCATTTGGTTTTGCTCACTGAATTAAAAAAAAAAAAGAGCAGCTCCTCGCAAAAGTCCCGTGCCTTAATCTCTCACCAGCCAATATATTCCGCTGACAAATTTACAGCTTGAGCGCCAGCACCATCAAACACCAAATCACGCTTGCTGCACCCAAACGAAGAAGCCACAACCATCAGTTCAGTAGCAGACAGTTCGGCTAGCGCGTGCAGTGTCATCGTGCACCGGCAAAATTTCCGCAGAAGTACATATGTATATGTAAAACGCATTTGCATACATATATATATGTACACAGTACCACGATCGCGGTTAGAACGAGTGTCACGAATTCATCACCACGTGCATTTTTTGGCTATATATAAAAAGTGATAAATTTATCTAAAAGGAATTTCCTAGTGTAAAAACAAAAAAAAAAGAGCCCCCCCCCCATGTCCTAACCTAACTTAAATTTTCCTAGTTACTAATCTAAAAAAAAAAAAAAAAAAAAAAAAAAAAAGCGAATCAGTTATTTAAAAGTATATAGAAAAAATTGTTTTCAAATATATAAAAGTGCAAAAAGAAAAAATATATACCTACCTAGCATAAAAATCAAATGTGCATAGCTTGGCAAGGAAGTGATACCTAATAGGAGTTTTACGTATATACCCAAAAGGGGTTATTTAATTTCAAAATACATAACATAAAACAAAGCATGCAAAACAACAACTATCGACTACCAACGAAACAGAAACAACGGATTTTGTGCGCACAACATCTGGATTAACTAAGTAAGTCACGCATGAGCATATTATTACATTATATATAACATTCTGATGCCAATCTATATTTTTCTACACTTTCATTACTCATACACATACACATATATACCTATTGCACCAACAAAATTTAACGTAATACATTTTGGATTAAAGTTTTGATTATTATACATATTAATTATTAGATATTAGGACAATTAAAACACAACCTTTAACTATACATATACTTACACACACATATAACTGAATTGCTTATCAAGTTACATTTTCTTAAAGCACGTAACATGTACAGTGGGTTTAAAAACTGTCCGTACAGACAATTATGGTTATAATTATTCTCTTAATATGATAAGATCTTTGAATTAATTTTTTTTTGTACAATAAATTAGTTATAAACTAAAATGAAGAATGACTAAATAATT
Source organism: Cheilosia urbana (assembly GCA_946477585.1). Taxonomy (NCBI): domain Eukaryota; kingdom Metazoa; phylum Arthropoda; class Insecta; order Diptera; family Syrphidae; genus Cheilosia; species Cheilosia urbana. The sequence continues at coordinate 129,684,000 of OX297854.1, read as the reverse complement.
TTAATCGGGGTTTGCGATGGGTGCATCGATGTATAGATTGTTGGGCTTGTCAATGCATTAAGTATTGATATGTTTTGGATATGGGACAGTTTTTTCCAAATTACGGGTGCTTAAACTGTCATAGGCGTTCACGTTAGTGATAGGGAGGGTAAGGTGCATCCTTTCCGGCATACACCAGCCGAGGTAAAGAAAAATGAAAGATACCAGTGTATATGTATTTCCTGTGTCCCGTTTTTACAATTCTTGGCATGGATAAAATATTTTTTTTTATTACTGTGTTGCCCTATCAGTGTTAAGGAAGCAAAGTCCCACCCCAATCCGGCGAGCTAAGCTGAGCCTTGCCGCAAGCATGCCAAGTCCTGCTTCCTTTGGTGGTAGAATAGTTTAAGATGGCAACATCATCGCCGTTTGCGGAATCGACACAACTCAAATGACTAAGTGAACTACCAGCTATCTGGTATTTAACGGGCTTTTATTTAAGGTTTCTATAAGGAGGATTAATGACAAGTCATCAGCTTAGTATTTGTTCTAGGAAATGGGGCATGTTTGTAGAGATGACAGCAAAGACTTAAGCGATTTAGACGGTGATCGCTGCTATTCGTCAGAACATCTTTGAAACCAAATAAACACATATAAGACTGTGTACAGCATCTAAAACTTAGATTCTTTAAGAGTTGATCAGTGAAATATACCCTACGAGAACATTACCAAAAATTGGTACAACTCAGTAGTTGTAAAAAAAAAAAAAAAATTATCGCCGACGATAATCCCCTTCCAGCCATCGAACGACTACATTTTGCTCTGATCTTCTGCAGGGGAAATTGACAAGGATTCCAGTTGGAGCAGTGAGTTATTCAGTTAAATTAGAGAAACAACTCTAAGCAGTCCAAGAACCAACACCCTGAATCAACAGCAGAATATTTATAATATTAGCAACAGAATTCAGCGACATAAAGAAGACAGTTCCAAAAAAAAAAAACAAAATCCCGAAATGTCATATAGGTATCAGAAACGGGCTCTCCTACATCAAACATCCGTCGGGGACTTGACGGAAGATAAAGGTCTTTAAAATATTCATTTAGCGTCGAAAGGTTTTATTTACATAAATATGACCATTAACATGATTCTTTACATTCGATTTTACAAATTCAAGTACACATTTTTTAAAAGATTTTAACTTATTTACTGTCTTAATATTTTCAAGGCAGTTTATTATATAGTTTGAAGCCTTTATAAAAAAGTGACTTCCGAGCCCTTGCTTTTACTAAATTTGGTAACCTTTGGTCATTCATGTTTCTTAAAATGTAAAGTTCGACCTCTCTAATATAACGAAAATATTTAAAGAGATTACACTGATTCTAGGGCTCGTGTTATCCTTTTCCTTGCTAAAACAAAACGATTCCTATGAATCAAATGAATAAGTCCAGTCGAAACCAAGCGATACAAAAAGTTGACTTGGTAAAAAAAAAAAAAATATTGGGAATTATAAGCGAATACTAAAATTCATAAAAAAACAAACCAGAGAGACCGGAAGAAATGTGTCATACATACGTTAGGTTAGGCATTGAAGTTTTAGGTCCTTTGTGCGACCACACGAAGCGGTTCTGTTCTGTTATTTTCAGGATTTTCTAGACTGGGAGGGTTCGTGCACATCGGTCGCTGTTGGTAAGCGCAAATTTGATCGAAGAAAGAAATAAGAAGCATCTTCCAAAAAGAATATAGATTTTACTGCCAGAATTCACAATTTTCAGCGGTCTTGATGAATTAATACTGCGCCGTACTAATAACAAATTTTATTCTCGACTTTAAATTTACGGAAGCGCACATTTGTAAAATTTGTATGGAAAATATTGCCTTTGTGAACTACTAAAATTTAGAGTCGAAACTAAAAATGTTTATTGGTAAGGCCCACTGTCTTTGTTTGGATTGGGACCAGTTCCAACGAAAGTGTTTTCAAATTGTTGTTCACTGAAAACCTTACGCAAATCAGAATTCAGCCTGCCTATGTTTGTTGTCGGAAATTTAAAAAAAAAAAAAAAAAAAACGGAAATTGAAACGTTGCATTCGAATAGGCGCGTTTTTTTTAACTTACAAAGGGCCGTGGCATCTCAACAAAAAACGCTGCGAATGCTATTTGATGACACTAGTGGAAGTTGAGGATTTAAAATTTGTAATATTCATGTGCGTTATCCAAACAAACAACCAACTTGTGAAATATGGGTGGGATAGGAAAATGGGGTGTGGCACCTTCCATACAACAAAGTTGCTCACGAGACTTTTATGACAGATTTAGCCTTACAATTTTCAAATTTGGGACGTATATAAATGGGCGTGGCATCCCAATACCAAAAAAAAAACACTGTCAACGCTATTTCATGAAACTCATTGGACGAAAGGTTGTAAAATTGGGAATATTGATAGGAAATATGGACATTGTTTGAACAAAGCACTTGGCCTACAAAAAAGTAAGGCCCAGAAACACGGGATGGATACTCGCTTTTTGTTTATATTTTTGTTGTTTTGTTTGAATTTGATAATGGGTGGTGTGAATAAAACGTAGCAATTGCTTGTACTAAAACTGATTAATTTAGTTGTATGCTGTTTATAATTTCTAATGGACTGTAATGAAGAATAAAATGTTATTTAACTTTTTGTTAAACTATTTTCGGCTATTAAAATGTCTGTCTTGCTCGAAAGTCGAGAGGACCAAAGGATAGATGGTCATGGTCGGTCGCTCATATACCGATAAATATGTACAAACGTGTGCAGTCACCGTCCGCTTTTACGTACGTTCCATAAGCGGCGCCATTTACTTTTTACTCAGACGGGTATGAATAAAACGTAGCCATTGCTACGAAATTCAAAGCCTGCAGATAAGCTGACTCACCCCTTTTGCTAAATATTTTGCATGCACATTTTTATCATTAGTTTTGTTTATATTTTTAAAATTAATATAAACTGCGGCACAGTCCCCGCTTTGCCTGTGCTAAGGAACTTTGATGCTTAAATATGTTCTTGTGTGAAGTCCCACTCACATTTTTCAAAGTGCTTTGCTTGGACAGTTCAACATTTTTGCTGCCGAGTGTCGAAAAAATAGCATTTTCAATGTTCTTAAACTCAAAGTTACGTTGAAACGATGTGTTGTTGGCGCGAAAAATATTTGCATATTAAACCGAAAATCCAATTTCAAGTTAGCACAAAAAATGGTTTCCGTACAGGAAATTTCCGAAATTATCAAAATCAGTGCAAACATTTTAACGTTCTCACTATATATTACGATCAAATTAAAAAAAAAAAAAAGATCCAAATAGAAAATGTATAAAAAGTATATTTTAACGAATTTTCCAATTTCCTTAATTTTTGTTTAATTTTCTCGCCGTATGTAGTTTCCTTGGGTGGAAATCAGCACGGCAAAAATAAAGTGCACGACTTTCGACACAGTCGGAAACTTTTTCGTTCATCAAAAGTTTGGTTGTTTTTTTTTTTTATTATTTTATTAGGTAGGTAGGTAAAGATCTGAAAACCGAAGCTAGATAAAATAAACAATTCATGAAATATACGAGTAGGTAGTGGTTAAAAAAAAAAAAAAAAAACACCAAATAACAAGGTGAGTTTTTATAAATTGAATCTCTCAGTAACAGGCAATTCTTGCAAGTTCTAATTAGAGAGTTGTAAGCGCCTACTGTACTATTTTAAGATCTTGAAGTATACAAAGCAAAGTGATCTGATCTGTTTTTATGATTTTTTTTTTTTTTTTTTTTTATTATTTTTGACTGGAATATATTTGTAACGCTGGTTTAAGTTGCATTCATATTTCTGAATTTTATTTTTTCAATCTCAATTTCAGTCGTTACAAAGTCGTAGTATCGAATCTCAAGGAAATTTTCCGAAATTCAAATTTATTGGTCAGGTTTGACAGGAACGACAAGTAAGATATGTTCGAATTTACGTACTTACTTTACCAGAGTAGGTTTTTATTCATACCGATTCAAAGCGATTTAAAAAGGCTTTTGATTTTTTGTTAAAGGCAATTAATCTTTCAGGCCAGTTTTGAAATAATAACGCGGCAGCACATCTGTGTTAAACAATGTTTATTGACAGAATGAACAAAACATAAGAAGTAGAAAAACATAGTGCGTGTGTTTGTGTGAGAAAGAAAAGACGAGCAATGCAATTTCAAGCGAATTCGAAGAAATAGATCAGTGTTGCTATTTTTACTTTTATATCTTAACAATTTTGCTGCAAACTCTTGCTCAAAGCAAATGGTAGTTTTTATGCATACGATCTAGTAGCGAAGCGTTGCTGGGTCTGTAGTAGTTATGCACTTTGTTGAGACCAGCATTTTTGAACTCGATACTAATATAAAAGTCAAAAGTTCAAGGTTGGTTGGTTGGTTGGTTAGCGAAACTACTCAATAGTCCCCGCAGTACTAAGAAATCGATGTCTAGGAAAGGCAGTGACAAGTTTTTTTTTTTTTTTAAGTCTTAACCGGCCTTGATGTTTTCTATATGTGTCCAACACCGTACCACAAATCTGGACAGTTTCAAACGGTCATAAATTCAAAAATCATTTTTATGAATGGCGCAAATGTTATCAAGTCTTAAAACAGGTTAAAATACAACAACCGGTTCGGGTTTCTTTTATTGTGGTTCATTGGGGCTTTGGAAAATGCGTCGATTTCATCTTGTTTCTATGAACATTACTTGTTTTACAAGTAAGCGCAGCTATTAAGAATGCAGGCGCCACGAAAAACAAACCACAACCAGTTACCAAAACAGAATCACCAAATTTCCTTGGAATAAATAATCAACGATTCAATTTCCTGATATATCTACCCCAAATCCGCCACCTAATTTTGTGACATTACGCCTCCACTCTTTCTCTCAGCTGTCTCTCTATGTCTCTATCGTGAATCGTGATCGTGGTCCAACAAATTTCACTGCGAGTTCATTGTGCACAATTATAATTAACTTGCGACAGCCACCACCACTTTATCCACTTAAAAAATAAGACACACGGGACAAAATGAGGTCATATCTATATCTGCATATCGTCACCGTCTCGCAAAAAAACACCCAACAAGCTTATGTTCTATACTCCGGCCCGGGTTTAAACGAATTTCAATTAAGTTTCGGTTCTGCTGAATACCGATGATCGATGCCGATCAGTATCTCTTAGAAACCTATATTCTTAGTGGCATACGACATACCTGATGTGCGGCTATATCCTCGTTGCTATACAAGGCGGTGGGTGATGAATTTCTTGGGGCAAACATCTTTCAGTCCAAATTCTGCATTTATCCGGAAGACAGTGGGGTGAATACAATTTTGTTGTTCTCAACACTTATTCACATATTTCGCGGCGTACACAGTTCAAGGGCACACACCGCTAGATAATTGGAAAAAAAAAAAAACTCTTTCCTTTCGATTAAAGTTTTTTTTTTGTTGTTTCACTTTCAAATGCAATTACTACACTCAGGGCCGGATGAAACAACTTTCTTCGTTTCGTGTTTTGTTTTGGCGTTACCGCTGCATTTACATAGCCATATGATCTATCTCCACGACGGCATGCAGATAATTTAAGATCAACGAACAAAAAGGCGAAGGCGAGTACCATACACAGAAAACGAGACAGCACAAAAAAAAAAAAGCCAACGAAGAAAATAACTTGAAAAACTTTTCCTTTTCGAATGCAGTTGTGCACCACTATACCGAGTGTATTCGGACAGGTTTTCACGTTGCAACTACCAACGAACAATGGCACCACCGACAACACCGCCACCTCGCTGCAAGGTGTTGTTATTTTGGATACGAGACGAGGAAAACTTTCATTTGAATCTTATTTTTAATTAAGAGATGTTTGGATTGTGAGGACAACTTTCTTGCTGATTGCACCGCACACAGGTATATTTGCGGCAGAGTTGTTGCTTTAACAAACGAACGTGCTGACTCCTTTTTGGTCATACGTAAAACTGAGACCGCGAATTTATTATCCTCTTTCACTTGGACACTTATTATCGTGATGCTTAGATATTTAATTTTATTTAATTTAATTTAATTTCGTGATATTCGTAAGATTCGTTGGGCGACTCAAATTCCGATTCAGATTGCAATTGAGATTGAGATTGAGATTGAGATACTTTTCGTATCTAACTGAGTGTTGCTGCTATTAGCAAGTCGATTTAGCAGCATGTTAAATTTTTATATTTTGTTTTATATTCGATTCGACAGAGTGGCGCGCGCGCAATTGTCGTGTCGTTCGACAACTGATTTCAAATCTCAGAGCAGAGAACGGACAACGCACGGTCAGACGATTATTATTATAAAGCGAAGCTTACGATTAATTTCATGGCTTCTTTGAAACTAAATTCCAGGTTTGAGTATCTTGGCGAGCGGCGCTCTAAGCGAAGGTGCTGGCGCAGGTATTTCTCGAACTCGTCGTGTCTCGTGTATGTCTCTCTGTTGTTTGTTTGTTTGTAGTTTAAGTATGCCCGTCCCCGTACCCGGTACCCATTATTATTCAATTTTTCTTTCTTTATTTATTTGTTTCGTATAGTTGCTCAAATCATGTATAGAAAGGTGTGTTTTTGCTTTGTGCTGTAGTCAGTTCGAGTTGATTGACGAACCGGTGTATTTTTAGTGTCTCTCGGAATAGAGAGATGCGCGAAGAGAAGAAGTAACAAAGCACAACAATGCGAGGAGAGGGAGAGATCTAACGACACGATACGATCAAGTTTTGGTCAATAATAATAATTATTTGTTGAAGTTTTTTTTTTCTTTTTTTTTCTGTCTGTTTTGCCTTTAACACTGTTGACTGTTGACAGTGGTCAAAGTGATTTGTCGCCATGATTGTCAGTCGTCAATTTGAAGAGGCAAAGCGCAATTTTAGTTTGTTTCCATTTTCCATTGGCTAATTGGTCAACACAAGATTGAGTGGAATGAAATGAAAAGATTTTTATGATCGGGTACTTGAGAATGTTGTTTGGATAATGAAGTCGTTTTATTTAAGCAGTAAATGGATGAGTTATATCAGCTAAGCAGGTGTTGAACAGTTGGCATGTGCTTTAGAAAATTACGCGGATGGTTATATGTGTATTTAATGTTTTTTTTTTTTTTCATGAAGACAATATTGAAACCCAGAACTTGTTGAAAAAAGGAAAAATATAGTAAAATTCAGAGCAGCCCTATTCACAACTTTGGTCCGGGATCATTTTGCTCATCAATACACTTCAAGGCAAGCAAAATCTTTGTAACCTTTAGCGGAGTTTTAGCTTAATTCGTTTAGATCATGATTCTGTATAGAAAATTTGTCTAACTATGAGCAAATTCGAATTATTCAATTCATTAGCTGCGTATAGGACATTAATGGGTTATCCTGGCTTCACAATCGCTATACACTTGGCTCCTTTCCCACTATGTAAATTTTGTAATTTGCAGCACGCTTTTACAGTTGAAGTGATATACATATATTTAAGTGCACTCTTAGGCAGATTTTTTAAATGCTTTTTTTTAAGTATCAAAGCCTGTTGTTTTCCCAATTTTAAGAGTTGGAATGGTGTTCGAATATCCACTATGGTAGTGAGATTTGTGCTTTTGGTTTTTTATCCGACTGTACCCAGGGAGGGTTATGTGTTTCTCGCGTATCCTATGTACGTTCTATGTACGTAGGCGCAGTGGCTTAGTGGTTAGTGTGTTGGACTACTAAGTGAGGGGTTGAGGTTCGAATCCCGCAAAAACCCAAATTTCAACCTAGGGTTTTTTCCACTGCGCCACCTCTCGCAAACGACTGACAAAAATCCAAAAGTATACAAGTCTTGAAAGAGCTTCTCAATTAACCTTTAGGAGTCGGCATAGAATTGTAGAGCCCTTCCATTCGTTCTAAAAATGAAAAACTCACACAAAACGAATGGTTGTGAGATGCTAGGCCTAGGGTCTCTCCAGACCTGTTGCGTCAACTATTTATTTATTTTATGTACGTTCCTACGTGACGCCCTGTAGTCCAAACGGCTTGACCGATTTTGAAGAGTGAGATGTCATTAAATTGGTATTCTTTCCCGGTGTATCATAGGCTCTGCGTTGCCATAAGTGCAGATTTGTCTGCATTTTGCAGATTTTTAACCTAGCCGCAGACTTTTAAAAACCAGAAATCTGCGCTTCAGATTTTGTCTGCACCCGCCATAATATATTTTGTTCTTTTTAACAAATTTTAACATTTGTTGCACACTTGATTTCGCATTATGCTGTCATTTTTCGTACTCAGTTTTTTTTTTTTTTTTTGTTATTGTTACATAAATAAAAAAACAACTGTGATGTAAGATTTACTATGGAAATCTGATTTGTAAAATTTTATGGCAACACTGCATAGGCTAAACAAATAAATATAAAAATATAAATTAAAAAAAGAAACCAAAATAAAAAAGTTAATTTGAAAAACCAAAATACCCGACTGACTGTAAAAAAGGTTTAAAAAGATTTAAGCAAGAAACTTTCAAGTAGGTATAACTAATTGACAATCGGAGACTACCTACACAATCTGAAAAAAAAATATGCGCAGCCTCCGACTGCCAATTAGTTTTGCTTTGGGGCAGATCGCAAATAGTTATTTCCAGTGAATTTTTTTCATTCATAAAAGAAATTATATACAGGTTTTCACACAAGTCTGAATACAAGGACCGATTCTCGCCCACATACTCATAAATGAGCTTCCTTTATTTTGTATAGATATGCTTAAGTACTCCGATATGCACAATGCGTCCACCCACAGTAAATTCCTTCATTCCTTTAAAGATGTTCTCAATACAGCTTTCCCAAATCTTTCACCTATTAGACTAAGATACTTAATGTAAATTATGTAAGATATTTATTTAATTTTATGAAGTCAAGTATTAAAAAATACTAGTCTTGCTTATGGTCGAAAATCGACCCCTAAAAACCTACCACAATTTTCGATACTTGTGTTATTTTCTATATAAATGAAAAAGCGACATCTAGATATCGAAAAAAAAATACGTGCGTTTATAAGTTTTATTCATGATTTGCATTTTCCCACTGTGCCCACGGTTGCCACATTGGTCATTTGTGACCAAATTTGGTCATTTTTTTCTCTCTTGGTCACATGGTCCTTTTCTATTCCATTTGGTCATTTTTTCCATTTTTTTACGAAATGGAAAAACTCGACTTTAATTTCTACGTTAAGCGCTTTTTTTTCGTCTGATGTAAATGCTGCATTAATGTGTTTAATTGAACGCACTGGTTACACTTTGCACATGCCCGATCACTGAATGCATTCATTTCCTTCATTTGAGAATTTATTGACAGATGAGTGGAAAACTCAAAATTGTGTTTGAATAAACCGCTTACGTAGGTACTTTGCGCGGTGTTCTTTCTTGTTTTTGATAAAAACCAATCATACACAATGGATAGGTAGATTCTAACATATTTATTTATATGCACATCGTATTTGTAAAACTAAAATAACATTCTAGGTTTGTTGTTGTGAAAAAAAAACCACGAATAGAAACTGAGCAGGAAACAGAGAGTCACACAGAAGAAGATGAAAATGTGTCCCAATCTTCCAGCAACTGGTAAATGTTTTTTTTACTAAATTTTAAGTATGAAATGTGAAATAACATGCATAAATTCTTAGTGATTCAAATGAAGACACAGCAAAATATAATTTGGAAAGGAAGTTTCGTCAAGAATGGCTGAAAACATTTACTTGGCTGAAAAACAAGGAAAATAAAAGCTTCTGTAATGCGTGCAACAAAATTCTCACAAATCATTTAGGTCACCTAAAATCACACGAAAAAAATGAAGCACATATGAAAAACATGGAGAGAAAAAGGAAACAATTAAAAATTGATTCTTGCTTGCAACATGACCATGAGAAGTCAAGTTTGGCAAAAAAAGTCTATTTGGCGGAGTTAACGCTTGTGCAGTTTTTAATTATGCACAATCTTCCATTTCTCTTAATGGATTTTTTTCCAAACCTTTTAAAAGAATGCTGTCCCGATTCGGAAGTGGCAAAATCAATTAAATGCGGACGTACGAAAGCAACTCAGCTTGCAGAGACTTTAGGAACAAAAGCAAAGCAGAGAATCGTTTCTGAATTGCAAACTACGAAATTTTCTTTGATTACCGATGAGACCACCGACCTTTCAACAAAAAAATCTTTAGTTCTTGTTGTAAGGTATGTTGATAAAAAATCAAAGATTATTAAAGATAGATTCCTAGGCCTCATTGAGCTCATTAAATGTGACGCGGAAACCATTTACGGAAGCATTAAACAATTTTTTTCTGAGAATCAAATTCCGTTTGAAAATTTAATTGGACTATCAACTGACGGGGCAAGTGTTATGGCTGGTGAGGTAAATGGTCTTCAAGCCAAACTCAAAAGCAACATTAATTTGTTTTTTCTCAAATGCACTTGCCATTCGCTGCATCTATGCTCTGCTTATGCCTGTAAACAAATTCCTAATGAAGTTGAAAAACTTTGTCGCAACATCTATAGATTTTTTGCTTATAGTGCCAATCGTATTAACAACTTTAAGGAATTTCAAGAATATTGTGCAGTCCCACCGCACAAAATATTGGGTGTTTCATTGACAAGGTGGCTTGCGTTAGAAAACGTCATCAATCGAGTTGTAGAACAGTGGGACGCACTTCAGTTATATTTCATTTCTTGTTATTTAGAGATCAGCGGAATAAAATCATACGACTTAGCAAGTACAATGGGAAATTCTGAAACGAAAGCTTATTTCTTATTTTTATCTTATATCTTAAAAATAATAAACAATTTGAATAAGGAATTTCAGTCCGAAAATATTCGTTTACCATACTTACATGGCCAAATAGAAACAACCATTAAACTCATTTTAAGCAATTTTGTAAATAATAACTTTATTAAAAATATAAACTCGTGGTCAGAATTTGACATAGAGAACAGAGGGAATTATCTACCCATTACAGATATTTTTATTGGAAGCAAGGCCGAGGAGTTTCTCAAAAAATCTAACCTCCCAACTTCTAATAAAAATGAAGTTAAAAGAAACGCTTTAAATTTTTATTTAGAACTTTTGAGACAACTGCTGCTTAGGTTTGATCTAAGTAATAATGATTTGAAAAATTTATCTATAATAACTCCAAAAAGTGTTTTGTCAGATTCGGAAGTTTCTATATCACCTTTAATTGATAGTTTTCCTAGCTTGATTCAGGGTGATCAGGAAGATGTAGTGACGGAGTGGAGAATGCTTAGATTTTCAAATGATCATAATCTTAACGTTAAAATGGACATAAGTGAATTTTGGGAAAAAGTCAGTTTTCTTAAAAATGGTTTAAATGAGTATTGTTTCGAAAATCTAAGCACTTTTATTTACAATTTGATGTCTCTTCCACATAGTTCAGCTGCCGCTGAAAGAAAATTCTATGAATTAAGTTTAATTAAAACAAAATTAAGGAATAAACTTAATTTTGATACTATTAATAATATTATGCTGGCCAAAGAGCTTCGAGATGAAAAAAATAGTCATAGCGTTTGGACTGCAAAAAATCTTTTTTAAATACCTAGCGATTTTATAAACATATTTATTTTTATAAAGCTTTTACTCTCATAAATGTGATCTCATTTTAAAATGCTGCGAGAAATTAATATTTTTATGTTTTATTATCGTTTCTTTTATTAGTTTTTGTTAATCTAGTTTTATTATTTATTATGTTTGTAAGGTAGGTACTTTGCGAATTTGTTAGTACCTGTTTTTTTTTATTGTTTTTGTTTATTATTAATAATTAAAAAAAGAATATGTGATCTGAGTAACAGAAGAATATGTTGCAATAAATGTGATACATCGATTTTTCTGTTTTTACATATATGTATATACATATACATTTCGGACTTAAATTATTTTGGTCTTTTTTAGGTACAGTTGGTCATTTTTATTTCCAATTTTGGACACAAAATTTATTTTCAAGTGGCAACCGTGACTGTGCCACCTCTCGTGAACCTCTGACAAACATCCGAGAGTATAACTTCCCATTTGGACTCGGCATAAAATTGCAGATCTCTTCCATTCCTCCCACGAATGGTTGTGAGAAGCTAGGCCTATGGTCCCTACGGACTTGTTGCGCCAACTGTTTATTTATTTACTTCTTTTCGTGTTTTACATTTTAATATGGCATTATGAAAACTTAGAGCAAACAATTTATGAGGAAAAATTTTCCTTTACATAGTAACATCATTGAAACGAAAGCCTTTGGTCAACACCTCGCAGATAGTCAATCAATTTTATGCGATGCCCCTGAATTTAAATTATACAATTGCCTCATTTAGGTTTAGGTAAATTGCATTCCTATGTGGGAAAATGAGGTGCTTCATTGAAAATAGCTTGTAATCTAAGATGATTTATACATATTTGAATACGTTACTATGGTAATATGGCGGTTACGAATGGAATGTCATTAAAATGCTTTCAATTAACTGATATGCGTTTTGTATGGGGAATTCTTAACCAGTCTTATAGGCGACATATACCCAGGATTTTTGTTGGTGCACATTTATTTATTGAATATCTTTCGAATTATATAAGTTTCATTCTCCTCGTTTCATAATAAATGCTAAAAAAAAAGTGTACGGAAACTTTGGATGATCACGTATTATATAATGATGATGATGGATGATGATGACTGTATCATAATAAATACTCGAAAAGCCCAGCGCCCGGAATTTAGAGGAAAGATGAATGTATAAATAAAGATGAGGAATACAGATTTTTGTTAAATTTGTTCGCTTGTGACAGAACAATACAAGCGAGAGTTCAACTACACAAATGCATTTTTCTTTTGTTGAATGTTCTATGAAAATCCGTTTAAAAAAAAAAAAAAAAGTAATTATATAAAATATCAGTGAACATTGGAAAACGTGAACCCCCCAAAACGTGAACTACCCCAAAACGTGAACACTGTATTTTTTACATTGACTGCTCTAAAACGTGAACAAATCTAAAAGCTCTAAAACGTGAACAGAAATTTTTTCAACATTTCTACATAAAAATGCACTGAATTATTCAATTCGGGGAATCCCATAATATTGACAATGCGTAGTATGTATGTATTTGGTGCCACACGTGCTGTCATCCCTCATTCGGTTGCTGTTTTTTGCTTGCATTAACGTCTTATTTTCTGTTTAAAAATGTGTTCAAAGAAAGTTAATGTTTTAACACTAAACGAAAAAGCAGACATTTTGGAAAGCTTTAAAAAAGGAGTAAGCGTGACAAACTTATCAAAAAGATATGGTGTCGCTAAGTCAACAATATGTAGTATTAAAAAGAAAAAAGATTTAATTTTGAAGTGTGTTAGTAATACATACTCTGGACCGGGAAAAAGAAAGACATTAAGATCATCAGAGCTTCCAAAAATGGAAAAATGTCTTTACAAGTGGTTCGTTCGAATGCGAAATAAAAATTGGCCTGTAAGCGGACTAATGCTGAAAGAAAAAGCTAAAGAGTTACATTCAAAAATAAAGAAAAGTGAAGGTGGTTTTTTGGCAAGTGATGGATGGTTAAGTGGTTTTAAAAAACGATATGGCATTCGGCTTCTAAAAATAATTGGTGAGAAGCTATCATCGCAGCCTCACTTAGTTGATCCGTTTAAATTAAAACTAAAAGAAAAAATTGAAGAAATGGGACTGTGTAAAGATCAGTTATACAATGCAGATGAGTCTGGCTTGTTCTGGAAACTTTTGCCAGAGAAAACCTACGTTTCAGCATTAGAGAAATCTGCCCCAGGCGCAAAGACAGAGAAGCAGCGATTTACTTTCTTGTGTTGCACAAATGCTTCAGGCATACACAGGCTTAAGTTGTTGGTTATAGGAAAGGCGAAAAACCCACGCTGCTTCAAAAACCTTGCTTGTCCGACAGAATACAAAAGCTCCAAATCATCTTGGATGACTACTTCAATTTTCATGGAGTGGTTCCACCAGTCCTTTGTACCACAGGTAAACATTTTACTTATCCAATTGAAACATTATGTAAATAATTTTAAAATTTTGACTTTAGGTTAAAGGTTTTCTGAGTCAAAAAAACTTGCCACATAAGGCTCTTCTATTATTAGATAACGCACCATCTCATCCTAGTGAACGTGATCTAAAATCGGAAGATGGGAATATAATCGCCATGTTCATGCCGCCTAATGTAACTCCGCTGATCCAACCTATGGATCAGAATGCCATAAAAATACTGTAAACTGAAACTGTACTACAGAAACAGTTTGCTAGCATCGATCGCAGCAAAGGACTCAAATCTTATTGAGTGCATGAAACGCTTGACCTTGAAAGAAGCTGTTATTCTCTTAGAAGACTCATGGAATAGAGTCAGCGCAGAGACTTTAGCTAAATGCTGGGCCAATGTTCTAAGTTTTTTAGTAAATGAGAAGGATGATGAGGACAATATTCCATTGAGTGTTTTGAAGAAAAGTGGGACTCAGAGCTTAAGCCATTGATAACATCTACAATACTACTTCTTCAAAGTTTGAATCCTCAGGTTTGTTATAGATTTGATTAAACTTTAATCAAATTACCAGCTTTAAATTTAACTGCAGATTGACTATCCGTTATCAGTTGTTGAGGAATGGAATGAAGACAATTTTGAATTTGATCCGTCTCAGAACCATGAACATGAACAGGTGGAAGACGACGATGCCTATGTTGAGAAAGAAGATGTTCAAAGAGTAAGCGCAACTGAAGCAGTTGAAATATTTAACAAGGCTTTGGAATGGTGTGCAGAGGAAGGTGTTGACCAAAGCGACATAAACGTACTTAGACGCCTAAGGCTTCGGCCACGCAATGAGCGACAAGCGACTGAGCGACTGAGCGACGAGTCGCTGAGCGACGCAAAAAAATTAAAACACATGAAATCGTATGGAGGTGGCCACATAAACCCTGAGCGACTGAGCGATTTTTTAAGCGACAGCGCGACGTCGCTCTGCAATCAAATCTGTTTTAATTTTTCAGTCGATCGCTTAGCGACGAAGTAATAAGATGGACAAAATAAACACAGAAATTTAATTTCAGCTGTCTAAAGCCGTCCAGTACTATGACAGGACTGGTGAAATCATTCTAAATATAAACTGCATTCTGGTAACGACATAAAGAATATGTAAAATTAATGAAATATGAATTGTTATGGCAACTCTGCTACTTTTGTGTTCTTTTAATTTTTCGAAATAAAATGGTTGCTTTAATTGCGTCCTAAAGTTTGTTCTAGATGGTTCACAGATTTTTTATTTACGAGAAGGACACCCACAAAGACTATAAAAATAAAAATGTCACCGATAAAGAGTGGAAAGAAAGAAAGAACTGACATACGTCAATATTGCAGAAATCGATCTGTAAATCTGCGAAGATTTTGATATAAATGATGAAATTCACCATAATTTGCTACGTATTCTCGATCTGTAAATATGAACGCAATTTTCAACTTATAAGCTACGACGAACCGCACTTGACGATGGCATTTTCCCCAATAATCGCTCAGCGACGTCGTTCAGTAAATGGCCACCCATCGCTCAGATTCGACGCTCAGCGACTCGTCGCTCAGTCGCTCGGTCGCTCGTCGCTCATTGCGTGGCCGAAGCCTAAGAGAAAATGCAGTTGATCAAATATTGGGAAAAATACAACAGAAAAAAATTACAGATTTTTTTTGTTAAATAAACCTTTTATGTATTTTTAAAACGTTCAAATGTAAAAAAAATCCAATAAATTTTGTTAATGAGCCGTACCAGTATGTGTAAATATGTAAAAAAATATTCATGAATCTATACTAATACAAGCAAAAAGAAGATAAAATGGAAGAAAATGTGTTTTATTTTAAGAGCAGAATCATAAAATGTTACATTCCAAAACATGAACAATCTCGAAAACATGAACACCCTCAGTTTTAATTAGTTCACGTTTTCCAATGTTCACCAGTAGTCCCTGATTATTGCGCCCCGTTTTATTTTGTTTCCCGTTAAATTGCGTTCGAAATTATGCAAATTTCCAATTTCATAGAAAATTTAGGGAACTTTTCCCGCTTAATTGCGTTCTCCAGTTAATTGCATTGATATTCTATTAGATTTATTTAAAAATACCTTTATGTTTCCCCGGTTAAATCTATATATATAAAAGAAAGTGATGTTGGTATCTAATCTTATAACTCAAGAAAGCCTGGACAGATTTCGATGATTCGCAACAATTCGGACTGGTCTCCGGCCAAACAAGAAGAATATCAAAGAAAATTCCCCAAAAATCCCCGATAAACAAAATTTATGAAGAAAACTAATTTTCCCATACATTTTGTATGGAGCGAGTGACGATATATCTATACTAGGGGTCGCCCCGTGGTCGAAATTCGACCAATTTATTCTATAAGTTAATTTTTGAAGGGGAACTGAAGGGGAAATATCGGAGGGCTTATAAATAGGCAATCGAAACCATTTTAGGTTTTCCTTAAATTGCGAATAAAAAGTGTCCAGTAATGCGGGCTGTCTTCTATTTTATATTGCAGGTAGAAAAGGGTGCACAGAATAGATATGCAAAGTTTCATCGTTTGTTGTTCAACAGTTTTAGAGCTATGGGGACCTTAAGTTAGAAGCCAACATTTTGCTTAAATTTCATATAAATCATAAACCGTTTGGCCGATTGGTACAATTTGAATTTTATTGGATTAGTAATGTCGAACACTTTCGAAAATAGCATTTAGAAATTTTATCACTTTGCTAGCTGCGGTTTCAGAAGTAACACGGTTTTAAGGGATTGGGATTTTGTTTTTTCAAATGGTTCTAACTTTCAAACGGTTGAACTACAAACGAAAAGAATTTCACTACAAACAGCTACAAACGATTGTCTATCGAACTGCATTTCACGTTTTTCATTCTAGAAAAAGTGCGAATTAACTTTACGCGGGTGCCATGTTGTTGTTGTTGTAATTGCATGCAATTCGCTTAAATTTACCTGCTTTAATTCATAATTTGTGGATAATTTTTGTATTGTGCACTTCTATGTATTGTCCCCTACCCAAATATATATAGTGTTGGCATATTTATGTGACTTATAATAGGAAAAAAGGGGGGAAACACGTTTTAGGCAACTCCGTATTAATATATAGATATAGATGAGGACCTTGAGCTAGAAGCCAACTTAAGCTTAAATTTCATATAAATCATAAACCGTTTGGCCGATTGGTACAATTTGAATTTTATTGGATTAGTAATGTCGAACACTTTCGAAAATAGCATTTAGAAATTTTATCACTTTGCTAGCTGCGGTTTCAGAAGTAACACGGTTTTAAGGGATTGGGATTTTGTTTTTTCAAATGGTTCTAACTTTCAAACGGTTGAACTACAAACGAAAAGAATTTCACTACAAACAGCTACAAACGATTGTCTATCGAACTGCATTTCACGTTTTTCATTCTAGAAAAAGTGCGAATTAACTTTACGCGGGTGCCATGTTGTTGTTGTTGTAATTTCATGCAATTCGCTTAAATTTACCTTCTTTAATTCATAATTTGTGGATAATTTTTGTATTGTGCACTTCTATGTATTGTCCCCTACCCAAATATATATAGTGTTGGCATATTTATGTGACTTATAATAGGAAAAAAGGGGGGAAACACGTTTTAGGCAACTCCGTATTAATATATAGAAGATGAGGACCTTGAGTTAGAAGCCAACATTTTGCTTAAATTTCATATAAATCATAAACCGTTTGGCCGATTGGTACAATTTGAATTTTATTGGATTAGTAATGTCGAACACTTTCGAAAATAGCATTTAGAAATTTTATCACTTTGCTAGCTGCGGTTTCAGAAGTAACACGGTTTTAAGGGATTGGGATTTTGTTTTTTCAAATGGTTCTAACTTTCAAACGGTTGAACTACAAACGAAAAGAATTTCACTACCAACAGCTACAAACGATTGTCTATCGAACTGCATTTCACGTTTTTCATTCTAGAAAAAGTGCGAATTAACTTTACGCGGGTGCCATGTTGTTGTTGTTGTAATTTCATGCAATTCGCTTAAATTTACCTGCTTTAATTCATAATTTGTGGATAATTTTTGTATTGTGCACTTCTATGTATTGTCCCCTACCCAAATATATATAGTGTTGGCATATTTATGTGACTTATAATAGGAAAAAAGGGGGGAAACACGTTTTAGGCAACTCCGTATTAATATATAGATGAGGACCTTGAGTTAGAAGCCAACATTTTGTTTTTTCAAATGGTTCTAACTTTCAAACGGTTGAACTACAAACGAAAAGAATTTCACTACAAACAGCTACAAACGATTGTCTATCGAACTGCATTTCACGTTTTTCATTCTAGAAAAAGTGCGAATTAACTTTACGCGGGTGCCATGTTGTTGTTGTTGTAATTTCATGCAATTCGCTTAAATTTACCTGCTTTAATTCATAATTTGTGGATAATTTTTGTATTGTGCACTTCTATGTATTGTCCCCTACCCAAATATATATAGTGTTGGCATATTTATGTGACTTATAATAGGAAAAAAGGGGGGAAACACGTTTTAGGCAACTCCGTATTAATATATAGATGAGGACCTTGAGCTAGAAGCCAACATTTTGCTTAAATTTCATATAAATCATAAACCGTTTGGCCGATTGGTACAATTTGAATTTTATTGGATTAGTAATGTCGAACACTTTCGAAAATAGCATTTAGAAATTTTATCACTTTGCTAGCTGCGGTTTCAGAAATAACACGGTTTTAAGGTATTGGGATTTTGTTTTTTCAAATGGTTCTAACTTTCAAACGGTTGAACTACAAACGAAAAGAATTTCACTACAAACAGCTACAAACGATTGTCTATCGAACTGCATTTCACGTTTTTCATTCTAGAAAAAGTGCGAATTAACTTTACGCGGGTGCCATGTTGTTGTTGTTGTAATTTCATGCAATTCGCTTAAATTTACCTGCTTTAATTCATAATTTGTGGATAATTTTTGTATTGTGCACTTCTATGTATTGTCCCCTACCCAAATATATATAGTGTTGGCATATTTATGTGACTTATAATAGGAAAAAAGGGGGGAAACACGTTTTAGGCAACTCCGTATTAATATATAGATGAGGACCTTGAGCTAGAAGCCAACATTTTGCTTAAATTTCATATAAATCATAAACCGTTAGGCCGATTGGTACGATTTTAATTTTATTGGATTAGTAATGTCGAACACTTTCGAAAATAGCATTTAGAAATTTTATCACTTTGCTAGCTGCGGTTTCAGAAATAACACGGTTTTAAGGTATTGGGATTTTGTTTTTTCAAATGGTTCTAACTTTCAAACGGTTGAACTACAAACGAAAAGAATTTCACTACAAACAGCTACAAACGATTGTCTATCGAACTGCATTTCACGTTTTTCATTCTAGAAAAAGTGCGAATTAACTTTACGCGGGTGCCATGTTGTTGTTGTTGTAATTTCATGCAATTCGCTTAAATTTACCTGCTTTAATTCATAATTTGTGGATAATTTTTGTATTGTGCACTTCTATGTATTGTCCCCTACCCAAATATATATAGTGTTGGCATATTTATGTGACTTATAATAGGAAAAAAGGGGGGAAACACGTTTTAGGCAACTCCGTATTAATATATAGATGAGGACCTTGAGTTAGAAGCCAACATTTTGCTTAAATTTCATATAAATCATAAACCGTTTGGCCGATTGGTACAATTTGAATTTTATTGGATTAGTAATGTCGAACACTTTCGAAAATAGCATTTAGAAATTTTATCACTTTGCTAGCTGCGGTTTCAGAAGTAACACGGTTTTAAGGGATTGGGATTTTGTTTTTTCAAATGGTTCTAACTTTCAAACGGTTGAACTACAAACGAAAAGAATTTCACTACAAACAGCTACAAACGATTGTCTATCGAACTGCATTTCACGTTTTTCATTCTAGAAAAAGTGCGAATTAACTTTACGCGGGTGCCATGTTGTTGTTGTTGTAATTGCATGCAATTCGCTTAAATTTACCTGCTTTAATTCATAATTTGTGGATAATTTTTGTATTGTGCACTTCTATGTATTGTCCCCTACCCAAATATATATAGTGTTGGCATATTTATGTGACTTATAATAGGAAAAAAGGGGGGAAACACGTTTTAGGCAACTCCGTATTAATATATAGATGAGGACCTTGAGTTAGAAGCCAACATTTTGCTTAAATTTCATATAAATCATAAACCGTTTGGCCGATTGGTACAATTTGAATTTTATTGGATTAGTAATGTCGAACACTTTCGAAAATAGCATTTAGAAATTTTATCACTTTGCTAGCTGCGGTTTCAGAAGTAACACGGTTTTAAGGGATTGGGATTTTGTTTTTTCAAATGGTTCTAACTTTCAAACGGTTGAACTACAAACGAAAAGAATTCCACTACAAACAGCTACAAACGATTGTCTATCGAACTGCATTTCACGTTTTTCATTCTAGAAAGAGTGCGAATTAACTTCACGCGGGTGCCATGTTGTTGTTGTTGTAATTTCATGCAATTCGCTTAAATTTACCTGCTTTAATTCATAATTTGTGGATAATTTTTGTATTGTGCACTTCTATGTATTGTCCCCTACCCAAATATATATAGTGTTGGCATATTTATGTGACTTATAATAGGAAAAAAGGGGGGAAACACGTTTTAGGCAACTCCGTATTAATATTATCTATATATAAATAAAAGTAGGCATGATTTTTGTACTTTTATTGAATTTCTATTTCCTAATGAACTATTGAACTTAACTAAAATAGTAAATTAAGTTAAGTTAAAATGCATCATTAAATTCATTGCCCGTTAGGCGGTACGAAGTTCGCCAGGTCAGCTAGTATACTATAAATATATTCAAAACTAAGCAAAAGTGAGCCAATTTAGCTCAATGCAAAAAATTCATATTTGTGAGCACTTTTTAAATGGGTATGAACTGTCAGTGTCTCACAAGAAAATATTTAATTCACCTGCCAAAAATTATACCGACCAAAAGTGGATACTAAATTTCGAAGTAATTCTTTATTTTTAACTTTGTATACATTTCTTCTTTATTTTCTCTGCAGACATGAGTAGCCATAAGAATACTAATTTATCGTTAAAGGAAAAATCGCTTAATTGAGTTGATAGCTCAATTAGCTAGAATGGGATTGCCTTCAATTACTCACATCGCTAGCCAGCACAAACAGAGTACATCTCATTTGGGTGCCAGGACATAGCGGACATGTGAGCAATGAAATAGCAGACATACTAGCCAGAAAAGGATCGGCATCTACCTTTATGATGCCAAGACCATTTTGTGGATTATCCCTTAGCATTGCTAAATTCCACATTAAAACCTGGATGAAAAACAAGGCAAATCATTACTGGACCAACACTGAAGGTAAAAGACAAGCTAAAATGTTCATGCCAACTACTTCCCTTTCAAGAACAAAACAACTCCTAAACCTAACAAGGAGTCAGATTCGTACAGTCACAGGGTTCCTCACTGGACATTGTCAAGTCAAAAAACACCTCATGACTATGGGAATAATACAAAACAACACTTGCAGACTATGCAACGAGGACGAAGAATCAGCAGAACACATACTGTGTCACTGTGAATGTCTAGTCATATTACGTCAACACCACCTAGGAAGACCTTACCTTGGGGCAGAGGACATATCTGACAGCCCACTCAAAGATCTACTAGGATTCAAGTCCGGTATCATGAGTGAGCTCTAATTGGAGGAAATCACAATAGGCCCACTCGTGGCCGCAGTGACATGGCAACTTGATTCCACCTAAGATCCTAATAGCTCAATAAGCGGGTTTTCTGTAATTGAGTTTCCCGCTTTATTGCGTCAAAAATTGTGCATTTTAGTTCGATGCAATTAACCGGGGATTACTGTATTAAAAAACAAAATTCAATTCAAACTCTGCACATTTTTGTATGTTATATAAAATATTTTTGCAAATAAATACGAGGATGGGTCCCTGAAAATTAACACAAATTCTGGCATCACCTGAAATGTGTACTTATTCTTTTTTTCTTTTTCTTGTTTTTTTTTTTTTTTGTCAAAAATCGTCTTTCAAAAGAACGCACCCAACTTTTCACACCAACCTGTCAAATAGTTTTGTTGTGGCCGCCATTTTATATAGACGCCTACGAGCATTTTCGTTAACATGGAAAATATCGAATCTCGAGTGTTCTTTAAACACACAAAAGCTATCACGCAAACCAAACAAAAGCTTGACAAATATTATGGGGACCCAACCACTGGTTTACTCAATTTCGGTGCGGTCGTTCAACCAAAATTGACTCCGAATGTTCTGGGCGCCCAATTGAGGGAAAAAAAAAGAGAAATGGTCGACAAAATCCATGGTTTGATAATGGAAGATCGGTGAGTGAAAGTGCGCAAGCTTGAAGAAGCCACAGGCTTATCACATGGCTCAGTGATTTCGATTCTACATAAATATTTGGACATGAATAAGCTTTCCGCAAGATGGGTGTCGCGTTTGCTCACAATCGACAATTTGACAACTTCAAAGGTGTGTTTGGCGATTTTCCAGAAGAATTCGAATGAGTTTTTGCGCCGTTTCGTAACCGTGGATGAAGCCTGGGGTCAGATTCTGTAAGGCAAAACGATCAAACGTTTTCGTACGCACGAATGGTTTGCCCTATGATATACATGCAAATTTCTTCGTGCACACCAAAACGTTTGAACGTTTCGCCTTACAGAATCTGGCCCCTGGGTTTGCTTTCTGTAAAGCGAAATGTTCAAACGTTTTCGCGTGCATGAACGATTTACTTCTGCAACTTAGGGCAAATGAGCCCAACGTTTTCGCTTTTCAAAATCTGACCCCTGGATTCACCAGAAACCAAGGAACAGTCAAAAAAATAGACTTCTTCTGGTTAATCGAAGCCGAAGAAGGCCAAGGTGGGTTTGTTGTCAGGAAACAAAGTCAAGGATACAGTTTTTTGGGATGCGCGCGGTGTTATTCACATCGTCTACCTTGAAAAGGGTAAAACGATCACCGGCGCTTATTATGCAGAGCTGCTGGATCAATTCAAAGCCGATTTGAGGCAAAATCGACCGAAAAAGTTATTTTTCACCAGGACAACGCACCGGCGCGCACAAGTCCGCATTCCCAATGGCAAAATTGAATGAGTTGGGCTACCAACTCCTCCTTCATCCAGAATATTCCCCCGATGTTGCCCCCTGCTACTATTTCTTGATTCGAAACATAAAAAAAGACTCGGAAGTAAGATATTTGGATCGAATGAAGTCATCGTTGAAACAAATGTTTATTTTGAGGGGTTCGAGAAATCGTGATATTTGGAGGGCATCAAAAAATTGGAGAAACGTTGGATGGAGTGTATCGAGCTAAAAGGAGTCTATGTTTCAAAAATAAAATGTTTTTATGCCGAAAAGAGTGTTTCTTATTTCGTTTTTCAGGAACTTATTGACCCACCCTCGTATAAACAGTCAATGTAGCATAATTCGTTTTCTTGTTATACGCAGTTAAATAATAGATTTGTTTACGCTGCGCGATAGCATGAACAAATATTTACTTTAAACATAATTCGCTACTGATTGCCATTGAAAAAGTGTGTTCAAGTGTATTGAGCAAACATTATTGGTTATGCAAATTGCATCGAGTTGAGATAGACTCGTATTAATGACAACCCGCACTCTCAAATGGCAGTTTGACTTGCACTTGTTCGCTATGAGAGCCACAAAGGTTACACAAAATATATCAACCATACCCATACCGATAAACAATCAAGTTAATGAGGCATAATATTTGATGAACATATTAGCTGCATTAATGGCTGTTGTACATATTCAACAGGGCAACAAATTATACAACACGAAAAATGCATTTCTGCGGTTGCTATTTGTAACACAAAATATGTGAAATTACTTAAACTGAAAAAATATAAGTTGAATCAGATTTTGTATTTTATGGCAGATAGATGATAAAACGAATTTGGAATAAGGTTGAATGGGGCCAGTTTTTATTTCAGTATACAAGAGCTCATGAGGCAATTTTCAAAATTACAAAATTCCATGTTAAGTGCGTGGTGAGGGTCAAGGAAATCCCACATATCTCCCATACACACTCCATTCATTCGAAGCAATAAATAATTACACACATGCGTCCATTTAATTTGCACTACGTGGCATCCCATCAGACGTATCCTTGCCTGTGCAATATCTAGTAGCTCAAACCAGCCATGAAGTCATTCATAATCATAGTTCATATCACGTTTCCAAGTGTTTAACCTTTCACTCAGCCAGAAGACATTTTCTGGACAAATGGCCTGTTTTTTCATTCAAACTCGCCATACAAAGTAATCATACAATCATACAAAGTATGCAAAGCATGCATTTGGCATACCGTTCTCAATGCATAAAAAGACTTTAACACAAATCGCCATCCTTGTGCTCGCGTAGTCGCATTTCACCTTTTCGAATAAAAGAATAATTCCAGCTACCATGAGACAAATACCATACAACTGCCATCCCGTTTCAGTTGTTAAACAAAAAGAAACATTTTTCTTTTAAATTCTCACAAACAAAAGACGAAAAATGATAACAAAAAGGAACAGTTCTCCAGCCAGCAATTCATACAAAATGTTAGCTTAAAATAATCCGCCATTGTGTGTCCGCGTCTTGATGACAAATGGGTCACATAAGTTTGAAAGTTTTCGAAATAAATTAAAAAATACTACACAATTCAACTTTTCACACACAGGAAACATGTGCATCTGTATATTATGAATATCTTATTATGAGCATCTTAATTTAAATGTCCCAGTCGGCGGCTGTATTTGGTAATAAATGCAACCACTATTGCTGTGCAAAAAGTTTCACTTTTCTAACTTCCTAAACGGTAAATTTCAACACAGTTACGCCCACAAAAATACCACAACTTACATTCCACATTACAGTGTGTCCGTGTGCGAGATATAAAAAAAAATGTAATCCATGCACGTTTCTTGCTGCCTCCTTCTTTGTAACTTCCACAAACGGGCATCTCTGTAGAGCGAACAAAATAATAGTTACCGATACAAAGCCTCGCAATAGAAAACCCAGATAGACTAGATATGTATGTGTACAAACCTGTAAACAAAGTATCTGTCTACACGCTGCATACAAGCTCTCCGAGGAGGCAGCCATTCGTTAAGAATAAAATTTAAACATTAATGTGTCTGTGGCGCAGCAAACTACATCAGTTCAGTTTGGGGGTTAAACTTTTGGCCCGTTCAACTGGATTCAAGTTGCATGTTAATTTCAGTCTCTGAACCGCCATTCCCGTGCAGATGAAAGAGAGACAAAAATAGACAAACAAGCAAACGTCATCTCGGTATCTAGCCTTTTTGGTGTTGCCCCGTCACTTGAAGTGTTTATTATACCAGAAGATACTGTGCGAAGGTGCCATTGAGATCGGAGTATCGGAGTGTTGAGCTTAACTCGACCGGAAAAAAAATTGTAAATTTCCCAGCGACTACGAAAAAGTGCTGGCGGACGGATGGCAGTATACAAGTCACTTGTTTGCCGCCTTCGTAGCTGTCAGATACACTAGACTTTAAATCGTATACGTGTACATTGTATCTGTCTATGGAAGCCGAGAGAGTTGAGCTTTGGTGCTGGAAATGTGTTTTTTTTTTATATTCAGCAAGTATATTCAGTTGACTGACGTGACTGCAATAATTGTAATGTTTTCGGATGGATTTGCCCAGACTATCTATGGGAAAAAGATCTCAACGGCGCGGCGGCGAAGTAGAAAATCTTTAAGATTTAGCTTAAAACTTTGCACTTTGCTAGCAAATTGAATGTTGATGTAAGCCAAAGCAGAGACCGTGGCATGGTTGTTTTGAAGGCGAGGGAATTTCTTCACACGTGTTGATAATACACATCCGAGAAGTTAGAGGTGTATGATCGCAATCGGGAATTCGGGATATTCACAGGATTTTACGAAATAATTGATGGACATTTTTCGCGCACCTTATTGGTCGATCAAGGGAGAACGAAGTACCCAAATATGAATTACTGTTAATAGGTTCTAACCCTTTCACGCTCTGGCATTAACCATATAATTATTTATCACTCAACGTCGAGTGATACAATGGCCACTGGAGAATAACTTTTCTCCGATGGCACAGCTCATTGTGGCGATTTTTGGATACATAAACGATAACCTATTGTCAGCCAAATTATTTAGGGAAGCAGCTTCAGTATTTTACTACCCAACTGAATCTATACAAGCTTGTTTATGTTTTTATATCTTCGCACGAGTTTTTATTTTGAAGCGCCCGAAGTCAATGGTGATAAGTCTCTCTCGGGGGAATATGTTAATTCTACTTATACCCTTTAAATGATAATCGACATCAATTAACGAGACGCCCACTTTTTCGTTCAGTAAATTTTTCAAAAATAAAACCACTTATGGGGAGATAAATTTAAAAAAAAAAAATTAAATATTTCAGCTCTGTTAATGTTGATCGTTAAATACTTAAAGGTTTGATTATTTTTAGTATTATAACTTTATTATTACATAAATGAATTATATAAACAAAACAAAATATATCACTAGCTACCAGAGCCTTAGGCTAATTAAAGTAAAAGATTTAAATTAATAATTCTTACTTAAGTTTTACGATGATTGCATATAATTAATACAAGAGAGAAATTGATTTATATTTTCGATATTCTCGGGATTAGGATTTTTAAGTACGTCGTAGATTGGAACATTAAAAACATAAAAATTGATTGAAGTTATCAAAAACGATGGGAAAACGGCTGAGTTGAGTTTGGTTATCAGATCTCCATTAGTAGCAAAGTTTAACGCTGGAACGGCAGTAAGCGACATTGCAAATGAGTTAAATGAGTCGCGTCAAACTGTGCACTATCAAATTAATAAGTCTAAAAAGCATAATGGCATAAGAAACTTTACAAGATCAGGTGGTAAGCGCACAACAACATCCACTAAAAACCGAGTCCTTCTACCTACGGAAATAAAAAAAAAAAATTTTTTGTGAAGCATCAATCTGCTACATATCAATGTTAAAAATTTCTCATATGTCAAAAAAAGAGCTCTGGCATGTTCTGGGGATGTGTTGCGTATAATATGGGTTGGGTGATTTGGTTCCTATTACCGGCTCGATGAACCAAAGTCAATATTTTAGTACCCTAAATGATAATGTTTTTCCTTCCGGAGATAGGCTTATCGGGGAATCATTGATCCTGCAACAGGATAATGTCACAAATACCGGATGAGAACGAACTGTTTGAAGGATGTTGGTGTTACCACTTTGGACTGGACTGACCACGAACGCGTTGACCAATTTCATTCAAACTTTAGATAAACCAAATATATGACCATGCAAACAAACCCTAAAAATTTGATCGAATTCGGTTTGACCGTTCGTGAGTTATAAAGTCACAACATTTTTGCAACTCCCTTTTATATATATAGAGAAGAGAAGAGATTATACTAAATTTTAATATAGTAAATCAGTCTTCCTTCATATACGAAGTTTTGCAAATGTTTCGATTCGTGTTTTTTTTTTTAGTACTTAATTA
Organism: Cheilosia urbana; assembly: GCA_946477585.1. Classification (NCBI taxonomy): domain Eukaryota; kingdom Metazoa; phylum Arthropoda; class Insecta; order Diptera; family Syrphidae; genus Cheilosia; species Cheilosia urbana. Next base: position 129,656,390 of record OX297854.1, on the reverse strand, counting down.
GTAAAAAAAAACTTTCTTCAGAGAACTGTTGGCCCTGACAAAAATTAAGAAATCTTCTGCAAACAACATTACTTCCTCTATTAGAAAAGCAGAAAATCTACTACCCTAAAACTATTTCTGACATAATAGTCCAAAGATCTTGTACATATAGACCGAGTAGAAGTTTTTGATTAGGTTTTGCTTTTTTAGTACATCTTTCGAAATAAATACAACTACAACTGTAATACAATTCAGTTTCAATGGGAAAAATCAGGAAGAACTATTTAAAATACAAGTGTTTGATACAAGCAAGTACGAGCAAGTCAAGAACAACGAATCCGCACCGACAAACCAGTAAGCACTGTAAAAGAAACATTTTTGTGTAAATGTGTAGGTACAGCTCAGAGCAAATAATTTCATTTATTTATTTAAACAAAATTTAGACAGGTCGAATTTTCCCTGACCGCTTTAAAAATTCCCAGACATTCCCTTACCAACTTTTCGTTCCATGACTTTCCCTGACGTTCTCAGACTTTTCAGACAAGTGAAACAACTATGAAATTTAACGCATTAACTTTGCAAGTTGAGACCTCGATTCACCTCAAACTGCAGAACCGCTTCAGAATAATTAAGTAAGGAACAAGTTCGCCTTGGAGCTTGGATCGTAGGTCTAGTTTTATTTCTGAGACTAAAAAATAGAATCTTACGCAAACAAATGGTTGGGAAAAGCTAGCTCAGTAGTATGTCTATACGAAGCTTCTACGCCAACTATTTAAATAGGTATTTTACGATGAAAGTGAAGCGAGTTGGAATACACAATATGTACAGCTAAATGCTCTGAACGGACAAAAGCCTCTTTGGGTTAGCTTCATAGAGTCCATACAGTCCTTACCGACTATTTGCAATGAGAAGGAAGACTGTTGGCTTAATCGGATCTATTGCGTTACTAGTTTCATTTTCAGTTTCATACTAGTTTCAGAAACAGATAAAACAAGTTTGCGGTGAGAATGATGTTGGCATGGTTCCGGTCGAAGCTAAAGGAAAAGTCTATCAGTTGTTCTAAGCCTAAATTCTCCATAAATGATCTTGTGTCAAATTGTTAATGAACATCTCGAGATAATTATTTTCTCGTTGACAATTTTCTTGTATAAAGTCCTGGTGACTGAACATACTTATTGAATTGCTGCTTCAAAGGTGAAGCCTCACCACATGCTGTCGCAAAGGCTGTACGTCCAGGATGACTTATCATGTAATTGAAAAAATATTAGGTCAAGTTATCCACTGTTAAGCTGTGCACTTTTTCCGTAAAATAACTCTTTGCGCAACTTCACGGAATATATCGAAATGCGATGAACACAAGTTCGATTTTTCGTAGACAAAATTTAAATACAATTTCAAGTCGCGCACAATTTCAAAGCCACAACGGCGGTGGCGACAAAAATATCATAACAACTGTCAAACACCCCCAAAATTTGTGCCAAACTATAAAAACTTTTCTTCTCAACTATCATCGTGTAATTCAATAAATACAACCCAATGATACAATCGCACAAGGCCAACAAAAGAGCTGACAGAACGAAAACTATTAAATTCAAACTATACCCTACAGTGCTTAAGCTTGGTGCCTCTTAGCCTCTTACATAAGGGGGAAGACAATTTCGTATGCCCAAATCCATCAAACCACTAATGTGTTTGCTTTTCACGCATTCAAAAACTATTACTGTAATCATAAAGGCCCTCGTAAAAAGGCCGACCTTCACTCTACAACACGACAGACGGCACACCCCAACAACGGGGTGCACACTTTTACCCCCACCCTGCTGTCACCAGGATGAGTTTAAGCATTCCTTGAGGCAAATACCCTTCACTATACCCTGGTGTGTTTAGAGCAATACTACCGACCGAATGAAGTCATCTGGAATTTGTCCTTGACAGGACAAACTACACTGCTGCGAGACTTAAATAGCATAACGCGAAATTGTTTGTAGTCTTTATGTTTGCGAAATTCTTTACGCTAAGCACATTCAGTGCGTCTGAAATTGATAAATCACCGAGACTTGTTTTGGAATTTTAACGAGATTTTATTACTTTTAAACTTTTGTTTGCTAATAGTCCTGTAAGTAATTCGGACGATAAACCCTCACCTGTGTGCCCAGAGATACACATTGTATGGACGTACTCTGTGCGACTGCAAATTTCAAGATTAATTGTTGTCGTTGCCGTAGAGATGGAGTAAGGAATTTAAATAAATCGTCTAAACTGACAGTTTGCCAAGTGACTTGCCGTATTTATTTGCTGTCACAAGAGTTATCGGTGCATATGGAAATTTGTGGCATATGGTCAACACGATTAAATGCGCATCTAACTTTGTTGCGCTGTTGTTCTCTGAACCTTATATAGTAATTTGCATCCATCAATTACTTATGCAAATTTTAAACTAGCTACGAACCTATTAAAGGGAAAGTTTGCTTTATATAGACCGGCATCAGCAATGACTGTAATGCCATTTGGATTCCATAAAACATTCTTACGGTGCCGGTAGGAAAAAAAGGGCAAAATGTCAACGACTCCAAATATGTGCATGAATGTTGCTCTGAAATTCCACCGCTTCCGAGACACCGAGTTGAGAAGTAGTTGCCAGTTTTGATGGACGACAGCAGTGTTCTTATTTGGAAAGGAACTTGTTTACTTATTCCGATCTTTTTATTAACTTTTACTTACTCTGACTAAAATTGAATGAGTTTTATATTGCTTACCTGGAAATAAAAAGAGGAAAATTGTTAGTCAATATTCATTAAGTATAACTAAATTTTTATTAATAGTTATAAGAAAACGGGAACAAAATAATATATTTTACTTTAATCCTAGAATCCTGCTTGCGCTGAATTTTCAGTAGTCAGTAGTTTCCACTTCGTTTCTCCACACCAAAGATAAATGGTCGCCAAATTATTAAACATGGTGTAGATGGGAGAAAAAGCATATGTTCATGGCAGATGTCAGTATACGTATTAGTTATACGCGTAAACAATTTGAATTTTAGGAATTTAGACTTCAAAGCCATCGCAAATCGCAATATTTAAATATCTCCAGAACAATGGATACAAGAAAAGTTGAAGAGATATTGCAGCAGCAGCTGAAATAATTCCTGTAGCAGCAATTAGAAGACGACACTTTCCTTACATATTTCTGGTCATTCCTCCACCTCCACAAGCCCCGCAAGTTTTTTTCCTCGCATAAAAAGATTGTCTGCGTTTTCTTTTATTTATCTCGCAAATATTCTCTGCGGTTTTCTTCAAGAAATCCGAAGTAAACACAACACAACACACTTATCCCTCGCTTTTTTATGTCAAAATGTATCTTCGATTTAATTTTCGGGACATTTATTTCGCGAGCTAAATAAGTGGAGACTTGTCATCTGCCCATCTATATGAAGTTAAGAATTTAGCGTGCGAACAGGATACTGCTTTGCTGAACTGCTCGCTTAGTTTTATATTTTTAGACATTTTTGTATGGGAGATAAAACTTAGCGCGAGCAGGATACTAGGCTTTAGGAGAATGATTTTTTAGCTACTACGATTTCCCTAGATGATGTTCAAAATTTTGGCAATTTTACTGTTTCTTTTATTGTATTTGCGAGCGGCCAAGAGTTCTTGAATAGCATAATAAAGTCGCACCAGATGGCGAGCAGTATTTTTAACTTGCGCCTGTAGTTATACTAATTTATTTGTTTATGTAATTGTTGCAGGTGGTTCGAAAATAAGCTAAAGAAAAAGCTGGCGCTGTCTGGTTGGATGTTCTTTATCCACGGACCTAGTGTTCATCTTATAGTCTGCTTTTGATGTTTAGCAACCACTTATAATTCCCAGAATTTTTTATAGCAAAGTCAGAAACAGTCTGAAGCAGTCCTAAGTCTCACATTTAGGGAAAACCGTAAATTTTGGAGGTTTTTGAGTAAAATAGGGGGAAAATAGGGACATAGCTTAAAAAAGGGGAAAAATACAAAATCTCTGTGAAACAGAAATTGTTTAAAAATAAAATTAAAACGTATTTTGATTACGATTACGAAAAAAAAGGTTGAATTCTTCATATTAAACATAAAAAAAAAAACAGCCCATCGAACGCCTTTGTATCTGAATGCATTCACTCGTTTTAACATTAGGCCTGTTTTATTATGCTGATAAAAAATAAAAAAGCCTATTATGTCTAGTAGAAAAGGATATAATTGTTTAATATGTATATTTTTATGTGATATGCTTATTTTAAGCTTGTTAATAAAAACAGTTACAGTTGTCATGTTTTTCTTATGAAAACTAGTGCTCAATGAGGGGAGAAAAAGGGGATTTTTTTTTTAATTCAGGTGAAAACTAAAGATGGGAAGGGGAAAACAGTCTTCAACGTCTGGGAACACTGGCCTGAAGTAGACCTTATAGAAAGTATTCACGTTGCGACGTTCATACGGACAGTGTCGTAGGGCTATATTGTGAATGGGTATATGTCGCACACGGGACCGGGCAAACAAACGGGTCTGCTATAAAATTCTACGAACCTACATCTACAATCCGTAAGACTATTACAACCTTAAGGTTCATTTAGAACTGATTTCTCTACGAAAAGTAACTTAATTCGATCACATTCTTCTTCAACATCTCAGTTTCAAAGGTCAAGTCGCAAACTGACAACTCTCGTACCCAGGTGTCAAAAAAGTTCCAAAAAAATTTGTCGCGGTCGATCACTGGTTTATGTGCTGGTTTACTAAGCTAGACGTCTCAGGTTCGATCTCCAAAAAAACAAAAACGACATCGCAATGTTTTTCCACTGATCCACCATCGTCAGACAAACATCTGAAAAAGCTTCTTACTTCAGCCGTTCGGACTCGACAACTAATTGTAAGTCTCTGCCAATCGTCAAATAAAAAATGCAGAAACAGATGGCTGTGAAAAACCAGACCTAGGCTCTTATAAAAACAGTTTTTACCTAATTATTTGTTTCTAAAAACATTTTCAAAAAATTGTTAAATAAATCAATACTTTTTATTGTTGCCTGGCCTAAGGCTAAATATTCTGCTAATAACCTAACTTTGTATACATCTGGCAGCTATATAAAATTCCTCCCGATCAACCCAAAAAACCAACCCCAAGCCCGATCTAAAAATTACCAATAGGCGACAAACAGATGACCGCACCTATTCTAGCTGTGCTTTTGGATGACAAGCCTAGTAATCTCACCAGCCAGCAATAGGAATATCCTACTTTAATCTACAATCGCCTCTTCGAGGAAACAAAACTTCAACTCTACTACAAAGCTGAAAAAGACAGACTTCTGTAACCCTCGAAGATGATCTGTTAAACCTTCGATTTTCGGTGAATGCTATATCTTAATGTGTTGATGTAATAATATGATAGCGAACAATTAATCATCCAATTTTGTTTTTAGATGAAAAAGATGATGTCCGTCAACTGGCTGCCGCCAGTGTTGATACACATTTGTGCCCGTTTTATCGAAAATGTGATTTTCCGCAAGATTTCCGGTGATAACTGTTCGCATTCCTGTCGAATATTCTCCTTAAGGGTTGCGATTGCCTGAGGCTTGTTGGCATTATCCCGGAGCTTTAAGCAGCCCCAAAGAAGGAAGTCTGGGATGGTTAAATCAGGCGATCTTGCTTGGCATGACAAATCGCCAAAACGGGAGATTACGGGACCAGGAGTCGCGTGGATATTTGAGTGGATGTACATAATGGCGCTTCGTGTATCACACGCGTATTTTCAGTGCCCCAGAAACGAAGATTTTTCTTATTGACGGAACCGCGTAAGTGGGAATGCGCCTCGTCGCTCATGACGAATTTCGTCACAAAATCATGACGAATTTCGTCACAAAATCGTCCTCTTTCTTGTTGAGACTATTATTCCACGCTCTTGTGGAATATAGCGATCCGTTGCTTGTCTGTTTTATACTGCAGCTGTCTAGTTCACAAATGTCAAATATGATTGACATACGACGCAAAAAAAAAATATAACATCTTCCGATACAGTGATTAATTTTGCGCCAACTTGTATATAATAGGCCTTACCAATGAACATTTTTAGTTTCGACTCTAAATTTTAGTAGTTCACAGTGGATAGCCAGTTTTAATTTCGGAATTTTGAGCTTCACCGGAATGTCATTCACTTCTTTTGTAAGTTTGTGCACAAGCCTGTAAGCGACATCTGTGAGCGAGTTGCAACACCATTTATTGCAGTGATCTACAATGGCCGCATTACAGATTTCCGTATCGACAAACGCTCGAAGGTCTATTTTTATCCGCTGTATTTACAACAACATTTTAGTGGGCACGAATGAATAATTATTCCGAAGTAGAAACTATGCAGCAACACGTTTAGTTGATACACCAACCATTAATCCAGTCTAAACTTAGGTTTCAAATAATTAGACTAAGCAGATAATTTCGAAAGATTTTTTTTCTGCTATAAGACTAAAAACACCAAAATCTTGGCTCAAATTACCACATCTGTGAGAGTACGGCGATACTGATTTAAGTTGGTTTTAGATGCAGCTAGTTGCAACTAGTACTCGTTCACAGATGGCGTAATTTGGCATCTGTTTTTGTGAATGCTTTTCAGAGTGAAACAAATCGAAGCTAGGTATAATCTTTTCCTGGAAACTTATCAACTAAGCTCTGAATCATTTTAAAACCTTCGACTTAACTATTTCGTAGTTCACAATAGATCATTTTATATATGGAAAATGTCGCCTTTGTGAGTTGGGGTGCTTTACTCGTTTGGTACTTTCAACCATTTTTGGGATTACGTGCAATAAAATGAAGTTATCTTCCGGGCGGTACACTTTGCTTTACGTAACGCCAACGGACTACCATAGACGCAGTTTTTTTTTCTATTCATTCCAATAAAATCTTCATTTTGATTTATTTTCCACAGATGTGCCTCCAGCACCTACACGCTCCAGCCTTCACGTTCGATTCATTCACCAATGATCTCTTAATTGAATGCAGCCACTGTAAGATATGTGCGGTTTCACCAGATTCCATTGTGCTTGCTTGCTTAACACAACAACATCTCCGGACACTATTAGCTTATGTAACACTGTGTGCTCTTCAATTATAGCTCATACTATATTTTTCAATATCCAATTTCAATTCCAATTCCAATGCCACTCGCAAATTCACATTCACCATTATAATACGAGTAGGCCGCACACCACTTGTGTTTTGATAAGGTTTTTTGATTTGTTTTCCGCTTTTGACACATATATGAGAGCGGAGGAATTTACACAGCAGTGTTGGTGCCGGTGGGCGTCTTAGCAGCAGCCTTGGCGGCTGGGCCTTAAGTGCGAAATTGGAAAATTAACATGTTTTCGAGTGTCAACAATTTGAACTCGCACTGGCAACGAAGTAGAGAAATAGAAAAATACGACGCACGACATCTGTGGTTGTTGAACGGTCTTAACTTGCAAATTAACATACCGCAGCCAGATGTCATCGCATTAAGCCATTAAGGTGTGAACTGTTTGTCTTGTCCGCACCGGATGCCCGTGAGTGTGTTCCTCAATGGGAAGCTTCGAATTTGTGTAGTGGTCAACACTAGACTTTGTATGCGGGGGCGGCGTAGCTTTACCATTTCCATATAGCAAGTGCATGGCATTTTTAAAATTAATTCTGTGGGCGTTCGGGACCTCTGGTTTTGTTTGAAACCGATATACCCCTGTTACAACATGGTGAGCCAAATCGAATTACAATAATTTATCCTACAAATGAGATATACTTTCTTGGGAGCACACACGAGACGTGAGCGTGTGCTTTTACGGAAAAGCATCAGCAGTTGGCTTTAATTGTTGTTTTGCTTTTTATCTTTTTCGGGGCGGATGAACTTAATTTATTGCGATTTTGTTTTTAATCGCACGACAGTGGAATTTTATTTTGTCGCCTGTGGAGGTGGTCAGAAGATGTTGGCCAAGCAGGTAATCCGATGCGAGTTGTCGAATTAAGAAAGATGAAGTCTGGTCGGGTAGTGATGAGTAATATGTTGTTTTTTTTTTTTTTTTTTTTTGCAAAGTCTAAGTTGATGCTGATTTGATTTTAATCCATTCATTAAGGCGTAATTTGAATACTTAGCGAAAAGAAGTCGTTCAGTGTGTTGGAGAACCTGCAATCGGATTTTCTTTGTTTCAAATGCATAAATGGAATTGTACGCCAAATTGGAAATGCTACGCTCAACTGAGTACGTGGTTTTAACCCACTATTTTTGTATTCGAAGGTTTGAATGGTATTTGGGCATTCGGGTATTTTGCTCATGCGGGAAGTGTTTTTTAACGACCATGTGGCATTGTTATTGTGTCCATTTTTGTTTTAATAGGGTATTTTGCAAATTTAAACTGAATGTGCATAATCGTCCTTGTGATCTTTGTTAATTGCGAAAAAAAAAAAGGGGACCACATAACGAGCATCTTACTCCTTCACAGAGGAGAAAGATGACGAATGAGTTTACCTTCTCCCCAAGACGACAAAAGACAAGTGTCCGAAGATTGTTCTTAACGATTTCAATGCCAAATTCGGAAAGGAGGGCATCTCTGTCATATCTTTCACGGCAACGCCTTCGGAAACGGAATTATGCTAATCGATTTTGGGGCGGAAGCGAAATTCAATAACGAGCACTGTTTTCTATTATTACATTTTACATAGCAAATGAGTTTTTTAACAGAAAAACTATACCGAATATACAAGAAACTTGGCCACAACAAAGCCTAAACTTGTAAGCTCTAAATTCAAAAATAAAATAAAAAAACAGCATTAAGCGCTGAAGGAATTACCTAAACAAAAACGATGCCTCAAATAAAGGACTACACATTTCGAATTTGAGCTTGGAAAACATCATCAATATTGCTGTTAACAACTAATTAATTGACATAAATTAGAAACAAAAATAGGTCCAAGAACTGACCCTAGCGGCACACTTATAAATTTCTAGTTAATAAGCTTCCAATCAAAACTTTTTAGATTCAGATCAATTTAGTAATAAGTTATTTTATTATTATTATTATTATTTTTAAATGAAAGACGATCGACCAGGTTGACTGCAAAGTTTAGAAAAGAAAAAGTTTATTTATGTAAACAAGAAAAGTTCAGGTACCTACTAATCATTCAGTTCGTATTAGTTCATTCTGCACTGTTCGACGAAGAGTGTGTGTTCAAGTAGAGTGTAATCCAAGCTCAAAATGTATTCCTAATATTTAAATAAGCCATTTTGTTCTTCTGTCTCTAGTGCTTTATGTTTATTGTAAGCCACTAAGCCACTCTAGACCTCAGAGAACGCCACCATTAAATCAGGGGTTGAATTACCGCATCCATGATCGAGTAATACGTGACTGAATTTGTTATTGTTTTGCTTGTTAAATCCACAAAATTCAGTGACGTATGGTTCGATCACGGATGCGGTAATTCGGCCCCAGGGGTTGAATCGCGTCCTCCGTGATCGAGCATTTAGTGACGGAATTTGTTTTTGTTTCACATGTAAAACCAACTTAATTCCGTGAACGGGTAGCTCGTTCACAGAAGTGGCGATTCGACCCCAGCTCTTACTTCGTACTTTGTAACAATTATGAATAATTATGACATTCATTGCAAAATATACCTCGATTAGGTGTAGTAGGCAAACTTGTAGGAGGAGCTTCATAAGAAAACAAACAAAGAAAGTCAATGATTAATAGGTCAGCTAATCTGCAATCGTCCTATTCTTTCAAACTTTAAACAAATACAATCGACTGATCCATCACCCACTCGAAATAAGCCCAACAATGAGTATATTTCATTGACTTGTCACGGTACAAAAGGAGCGCACACTTACACTAAGTGAATAATTATCATGGAAAATCGAATAAACGGCGCAGATTGGAATTGATCATGTAATAAACTGGTAGATGGCGCACGTGAGATAATTGCACCTCAATAAATCAAACTATAAAAATTCGCTTATATGGTAACTGCCACCCACGACAGATGTGCACTTAACTTAAGAGTGGGTGTCCCTCAGCTACGAACTCCGAGCTCATGTAAACATGTTTACATGTATTAGTGCACGGAATTTCAAGTAGCCGAGCACACCCTCCCTCTTGTTGATCACAATTGTGACTGAAGTCTGCAAAACGAAAATTCGCTCACTAAAAAAAATTCTCTGCACAACAGCTGGGGGTGGGGCTGGCTGCTGGCCGGGTTTGACTAGGGCAATAGGCTGGCAGCTGGCTGGGCTGCAAACGCTGTATACCCTCAATTACGAACTGAAATAAAATTCGTGTGTGAGTGTGATTGTGTGTCCAACGACTAACGTACAATGAAAGCGAAAGCACAAATCGGAATATGTATATGGATAATGTATCTTGTCTGTCTACATAATCCATTTTCGTTCACGGCTTTGGCTTTTGGCATTCTAATTTGCATGGCTTGGCTCATTGCATAAAGTCGATTTGCGCTAATTTGTTATTACACTTTCATAGATATATTATTGTCCTCTTTAATAATAATATATTTTGATAACCGGCGAACTGTTAGTTATTAGGTAAAACATATTTTTGTTTATCGGATTTACTTCAAACTTAGCAAAATGCAGTTCTCTAGATCTCCCTTATCGTGTATAGGGGATCTTTTCATAATGTTAGATAAGCTGCTATCATCCACCAGTTTGGGGGGGTAGTTCTTATTATTTAGGTAGAGTCTAGTGTCAAGTGGTTTGAAAAGAATGGGAAATGTAAGTAAGTACATACTACTTTTTAGCTTCTGCTTTTCAACCAGAGAGCGTACTGCGTACAGTCAAATGCTGGATTATCTCTATGATATCATAAAGGCATACTGGGCATCTCCACCACGACAAGGTAAAGTAGAAGGAGATGAAAAAAAAAAAAAAAAATAAAAAAAAAAAAAAAAGGCAAAGCACTTTTATTTATTTTTTTAACGCAAGACATGTACTTATGGCCTTCATTTTTTAATTAGGTGTTCCATACTCGCATTCCCCTAGGAATTCGCGGATCACATAACTCAAGGAGCAAATGTTTGTTGTAAAAATTTTGAAGGCTTTCTTTCATTTTCACTTCCCAGAATGCATCATCCCTTTCAATTTTTATGAAAACGAAATCACAGGAAGTCCAAATACCGAAATAGCAAAACAGTCGGTTGGTAATATGAAGTTGACCTTGAATTTGATAAAAATAATTGTGAGTTCGTTTTAACTCCAAATGTTCACCATTTATTTTTAAATACGCAATTTTTTTTTTTTCTATACCTTCCATAATTGTCAGGTCCTTGGCTGATGAAGGACATTTGACTTCACAAATGGCGCTATCACCTACCAAACCATCTGGTGTGGCACCAAAAAAATGAAACTGTCTATCAATAAATAGTCCACACCTTTGAACAACAATACCAGCAGCTTCTTCAAGTTTTTTTATAGCATTAATTTCATTTTGTATGCCCCATAACATGGCTTGTGTTGAAAATGCACTATATAGGATAGATTTAACTATATTGTGGTAACTAGATACATTTCTTACTTTGCAAATTTTTCCGAAATTAGATGCGGTTACCATTACTTTCCGTATATCATGCCATTTTAAACTATGCGATTGGTCTCTTGTTTCCTTTTCTACATATTCTCTCCGTCTGAAATTGTTTTCCACTAAATCAAAAATTTCTGTTTTTCGTATTTCTATATTTTCGGGTGACATATCGGGAGTATCAATAACAGCTTCAACATCGCCATAATATTTGTCGGACGGAGCATTTTGTCTGCGCTTTCGATAAACATCTTTAATATTTTTTGAAAACAGCCTCCGTTTTCTTAACAATTTTTGTTTCCTTGTCTCGGTTTTGACCAGAAGTCTATGAGAGGGAGTACTTGGGTCGTGATTGCATGTTTTTGCGAATTCTGTGAAGGCCCTTTTGGTATTGAATTGGACAACAGCAGCGGCACATCGGTTGCTGTAAGACTGCCCCAAAGAAAAGTTTATTCGTTTGCCTCCAACATACTGACAAACAACGCTGTTAAATTGTTCACAAACATTTGAGTCATATCCACAAATTAAACTTTTTGAATTTTGTGCCAGTCTAAAAATATATGAGTTTATGCAGTCAAAAATGCCGTCTTTTGCTATCAATTCAACTGCATTTTTTCCTTCAATGTCCACTCCCGGACAGAAATATTGTTTACAGTTTTGGTGGGAACCGAAGACATGGTAGGGCACATTTAAAATATCAGCTTGCAGCAAGCAGATTTGTTCATCAACATGCTTTTCATTATTTTTTCGGTATAGAATAGCACTTTTGATACCTTTAATTATTCTGGCTGATGCAGGGACTAACATTTTTCTTCCCAATAAATTGTATTTGGTGTTTGCTGTCAAGTTTGTTAACTTTTTGCGAAGGTTTCTAAATAGATGATTGACACATTCAATTTTGCGGATGGTATGTTTTGCATATGGTTTCGCTTCTAAGAGTTTCTTATATACATTACTGTCACCGTCGGCAATGAAATTGTTAAACACTATCCCATATTCATCCAAACAAAATTTAAATCCATCAATCAAAATATCAGACTCCATTTTAGTGGACGGTCCTGTGTGATTTCGGTTGCAAATATGCCTTCGTGGAATGTCTAGCGTTTTTTTTATTTCATGCAATTTGCAGATGTGGCAATACTTATTCTTTACTCCATAATATAGTACCTTTCTAGTTTTATAGCCAATGATTGTGGCTATGCCGGATAGTGCCGCATATTTACATCCATATGACCTATGTGACCAGGCTCCGTCAGTTACAACCGTAACGAGTGGATAGCCATCGTCATCAACATCACCATTCTCAATCGCAATGCGCTTCTCCTCTTCAATAGCAGCTTTCATATGCTTTTGTGCAGTTTCAGCCCACACCGCCATACTACTATTTTCTATCATTCTGTAGGCCTTTGAAGTCATAAATGGAACATTTACTGCTTCTAGGACTCTTTTGCACTGTGTAAATCCATTCCCGGATAACATTGTTCCAACAACAATTTCATTGTTTATTTGAAGATCCAGTGAATCGTTATTTAATTCTTGATTATTGCAAGTGAACGCAGATAGCTCTTTGTTACACATCTTGCATTTAAAAACAAGTTTTGAATTTAGGCCTAAATATAAACACAACATTTGGAAGAAGTTAATTATATACTAACTAGAAGATAAATGAAAAATTGCATACAAATTAAAGCTAACAAACGAATTACTACTTATATTATCATTATCATCGTTCGTTAGCTTCTATTCAAATGCGACATGAAATACGTAAACACAGTCGTACCCTGTCGTATTTCTTGAATGAGTTCCAAATCGTTCAAAGTGCAACCAAATGTTGCTCCATGCAATGTAATTGCCTTTAAATTGTGTAAGAAGAAATTGATATCAACAATTCGTTTGCCTTCAGGAACAAATTCATTGACTCCTTTTGAATTGTCAACACCGACACAAATTTCAAATTCTTTTTCAGAATTTTCATGCAATAGCGTGGAAAAGTCATTAGGAATATAAGGCATTTCACTTTCATCAATGAAAGTTGAAGTTGAAGGAAGAACGTCATCAATCTTTTTTGTAGATTTTCTGAAGGTAAAAATAACAAACACAATGTAGCCAGCCGACCTTAAATTTATAGAACTGATATTTATTATGTAGATATAATAATTATAAACATTAATTGCATTATACGAATATTGCCACCGTTTGTCAGGCCTTTAGCCATTCGAAATTGATTATGACAGAAAAGAATCACAAAATAAACAAACAACATGAGAAATTTGATTTACATATATGCAAAAAAGCTCATCCATGAAACTTCTCTCAGTTCAAAACTACTAAATTGTCAAACACAATTTTTTAAAAACTTTTCCAGTCATCCACATAGAAAAGTTGATTTTTGTTGCAGGATCCTCAATCAAAAACGATTGGATTGACAATTTCAGACAAAAGTGGCAAAAGCAAAACAGGCATTCCCATTTTACTTTCAGATGCAATGTTTTGCCCAATCACGTCCCTAAAATTCTATTCTCTTTAAAGTTTATACGCTTACCCTTTACTTTCATTTTTGAAAAAATACTTTCTTTTTTTTTTCCCAAATGAATATCTTTTCTTATTTAACACTTTCGGCATTTTATTATTTTTTTTAGTATCTAAAATCTGTAATAAGCACTTTATTTCACAATATATAAAACCAAATATTATACGTATGATTATGCGCACGAAATACAGAAGAATAAAATATTGGGAGATTCGTTCCTACATGAAAGATTTAACAACAAAATATAATTTGCCCCTACACATCTACACCCACTCTCTTATCAATGCCCTTCGCATTCGCATATCTACATTTTTCTTATTGTCGCTTCATTCGCTTGATTTTGTCAAACAACAATAATGCATGAATTCCACCAGAAACCCAAGCAAAACGAAATAAACTGTTTTTTCAGATATCTGCAAACTACAGATTCTCTCAGCAGTGAGTAAAATTATAGAGAAAGCGAATAGCGCCTTGTCGGATATTTCGTGAACTATTATGGTATATGTGTGCGTGAGTTCTGAAACAAAATTAGAAATTCAATAAGATAGTAAACTTTTCAAAATGCGAATTTAACTATTTTGTGAACCAAAAATCTAATTTTTATTCGTTGAACAGATAAACAGATGTTTGTAGAGCATTCTCCTGTTTACAGCTAAAACAAATAGTTCCTTGTTTCTCTACAAAGATTGTTTACTTTTAGTCATATTGACTTTAAATTTTTAGAAGTTAAACTAAAAAAATCAAAAATGTGCTTCAATGACGGCACAAATTGATTCATTGGCAATAAAATGAAATCATAAAAAAAATAAAAAAGTTTCATCTAGGGGTTGCCCCACCCGGTATAAGCAAAAAACACCCCAAAAAAGGGGGTTTTTGGGAATTTAAGCAAAACCAAAGTCAAAAAATGAAATTCTGCTTCAATAGTGCACTGCGTCTATTTATTTTCTATCGAAAACCGTTTAATTCGATGAATTATCTCTTAAGCCCTGCAAGCCCCATCGGGTTGAACAAACGTATACCCCCAGCCACCCAGCCTTAAGGGGGTGTTGACATTGCGTGATGACTTCAAATGAACGACTACTTTTGCATAAAATCTAAAGTGTAAATACACATGTGCAAGAGCATCGTGCGGAATATCCACCCAAAGGTCAAACAATATTTTTTCACGTACCACGTCTTACCAACCACTGCACTTGCCTTATACTTTTCGAACACCCATTAACCTTTGCGATAAACGTCAGCAACACATGTGTGCGGCGATAACAAATTAGATCATTAATGCGCAGCACTCATCTGTGTGGGTTTGGAGTTTAATTTCCATTTCACTAGAAGGCAGAAATAATATAGCACAAAATTATAACTCTCACAATCAGCGTAGCACAACTAACAAATTACTTTTCAAGTTTAAATTGATTACGTGATAAATAAAACAAAACAAAAAAAAAACCCTCAAGAGGCAGCATGACAGCATAGACATTCGCTGCTCATTAATCAACTGTGTCAACGAGCGGCATTAGTCTGTTTTTAGGCCATCAAATTCAAAACAGAAGCTTAACATAACAACGAGATACGTCGAAGAGTAGAACTTGAAGAGCTTCCATGTTAGAAGTCGTCGATACCCCCAGAGACAGACGCAAATCAAATGATTGAGGCGAGCTAATTGTTTTATTATTGCGAATTTGCTATCCGTCAACAGAAGTAAATGTAGGAAATTTAATTTAAAGAAAATTAATAAAAAACTTTTACGGTTTCGCTCAACCGAGTAGAACCGGGCGGATTGTTCTGGCCAAAGGTGCGACTACCTAATTATGGTAATAAAAAAAAAACGTGCAAACTCAAACACACGCAATCACGACAACGACACAGAGATGTGGTTGTTTGTGTATGTAAATATAAGGTTGAACTGTTCAAACATCGCTGTGTGTAAGCAATATTTCGAAGATAACCACTTGAGATTAGGGTATTTTGAACTCTTAGCAATTTTAGTGAGATTAAATGTGCGGTATTTATGTAACTATCGCAACTTGGAATATTCATTTTCATCTGAGAAGCATACAACAGTTAGGCAAATGTTTAATTGTATATAGGTCAAATATTTATTTATTTATTTTATTTGAGTCAAAGAAAGGGTTTTGTACAATTAAGAACTAAGTTCGTTTACTAGTGCATAAGATACAGAATACTTTAAGCGAGATATGGAAACATAAATTTACTTAAAATAAAAAGAAAAACAATAAGAATTTTAACACTTGAAAATTGAAGACTAATTTTACTAAAATTTGTGAGCAACAAGTGTGTTTAGTTTATTTTAAAATATATTTAATTCAATAATTATTGACTACATTTGTGTCCAGTTCTTTTTACCGATTTTAAAATGACTGAAGAAAGAAGCACTGAAACTCCTTCATCCTACCATACGTCTAATTGCGCATGACAGCTTATTTCACAACCTATAATAGTGTGAACAAAAAACAAACGGCTACTTTCTAGGAAATGATGAATTGGGAGAATCATATTTCCAGTTCTGGAAGGACTAGGAAACTGCAACTTATCGTACAAATAATTTGGCTTCTGTTGTGATATTAACTTTCCTAGGAACTGACAGTTTCGATAGTTTAGAAATTCTCGAAGCGAACGTCTTAAAATAGACATACTAAACGTTGAAACATGATCGAACTTCCTCAAATGATAAACATATCTAACCATAGCGTTGAAAGCGAGTTCTAACTTCCTATACGACGACGAATCGAGGTTACTGTAAATTAGACAGCTGTAGGTTAATTGAGGTATCAGCAAAGTTTTAACCAATTGCAACCTTTAGTCGGAGTATAGCCAGCAGATGTCCACGACGTACGCAGTCCAAGATATGTATTTTTAACTACTGCATCTATGTGTTCGTTTGCAGACATGGAAGTGTTCAGTACTATTCCAAGATTTTTTACTTTATTGGAAAAACCAAGTATTTCTTTGTATAAATAGATGTGCGGATATTCGTCAACAGAACCAATATTCCTGCCTATAGGTAAGCACAAAGATTTCTTGGGGTTGAGTTGCAGATCATTGGTAACAGCCCAATCATGTATTGCATTCAAATCATCACTAAACCTGCCGACACAATCTCCAATCTGTGATCGGGGAGACGAATTATATATTTGGACATCATCGGCATATAAATGTACAGATGTGTGCCTACAAACAGAAGAAAGGTCATTTATTAATAAGGCGAAAAGTGACGGTCCAAGAATCGAACCCTGTGGAACACCATTTCGAATTTCCAACATCGTGGAAGCAACTCCGTTTAGAAACTTGCTGATATGTGTCGCTAAGATAATTCGCTATCAATGCAACCGCTCTACTGTCCAGACCGTACCTGAAAAAGAGTTTGTTACAATGATTGCTGTGATTCACCAAATCAAATGTTTTCGAAAACCCAAAAGACAAAGCAAGGTAGCCTCAGATTTGTCAAAATTTAGACGAATATCGTCAACTATTTTAAGCAACGCAGTAGTGCAGCTATTGTCCTTTCGATATGCAGATCGGTCCAATGTGTGCTTGAAGTTGGCCTTTAATGATTAGTTCCAAGACTTTTGACAAACCAGAGAGAATGCTGATTGGCCGAAAATCAGATCATATTTAAATTATTTGATTATTTATTTATTTATTTATTTAACTAATAGCCCCCGTATTAATAAGCACTCAGCAGTTATGTCCAACTTTTGTATGCTATCTGAAGTTTGCTAGCTAACTTACTCGTGTACATTTTTTTATTAATAAGGGGATATAACATTTAAGCCACAGTTAATCAATTATTAATATTTCTTTTTTTAAATTAGTTATTTTAAAATATGTTTAATTTCTTTGAATATTTTTTTTAAATATTTGTTTCAAATATTTGTTTGTTCCTAAACCAATTTTTACCGAAACGGGTATAAAGTCTTAGCTGCGAGTGACGCTAGGAACCCAGTTGGAAATGATGTAGTGGATTTAATGTCTCAGGGATGTGTTGGGCGGCGGGTAAGCCGTTTTGTAGATGAGTTGTACATAGGTATGAATTGGGCGTGGATACCGGATAGGTTAACATTATGCCCCAAAAAAATAAATAAAAAACGTCCCAAAAAATTATATAGTAAGCAACAAAATAGTTGGCGCAACGGGTCCGTAGGAACCCTAGGCCTAGCTTTTCACAACCATTCGTTTGGTGAGTTTTTCCTTTTTGGAACGAATGGAAGGGATCTAAAATTTGATGCCGATTCCAAACGGATAATTGAGAAGCTCTTTCAAGACAGTTATACTCTTGGATGTTTGTCAGACGTTCGTAAAAAAAAAACCGTGAGTTGGAATTTTTTTGTTTTTTTTTTTTGCATGATTCGAAACTGAGACCCCTTGCTTAGTAATCCAACACACTAACCACTAAGCAACTGCGCTTCCATATTGCAAAAAAAAAAAAAAAAAAAGTGAACGAAAAGTGAAACGCGAATTAATTCCAACTTCGCATAGAGGAAGTCAGTCAACAGGTGCAATTTGAGAGACCGTCGAGTGTATTAAATATTTGCAAAGTTTCGATCTCGTTACGGTTTTCAATGATTTATTTAGCCTTTTTCAATAGACTTATACAGAATTTTGTTCGTCCATTTGTTTGCGCTTTGACAGTGAAAAAATAGTCATTGTACTGCCAGGCAGATATGTTCTTCCTTTTGCTAATATATAGAGGATGACTATCAGATTCGTTGATCGTTTTTAAGGGTTCCTGTCTTATGCGACCGCAATTTATCTGAACTCTCTGAACCTGATTTTTCCCGATAAATAACTTCTTTTTTAGGATATAAGATCAACATCAAGTGGGCTCCCGTCCGTAACACTTTTTGGAAATACTTCAACTGTAGAATGTTACAAAAAATGCACCACAAGTCAGATGAATGTAAACTTGCGCAACCCACGACCCACCAATGTGGTCACTGGTATCTCCTCTCACTGAAAAACACACGCATGCCCATTGATACGAAATCATACGTGAAGGTCGCCCCAGACACGTTATTTAGGCTAAGGCTGCTTACAACTCAAAATAAAATGCGTGCACTGATAAACCAGCTTTTCTTCACTATCTTCAACAAAATTAATTATTGCCTATCTCTCTAAAGCTCATTTAATTCATATCTCAATCACAGAGGCGGACAAAAAATTAGATCTCATTATTCACTTAGCAGATTCCGTTCTACACTTCACATTCTCTAGCGCGGCCCATGTTCCCAAAAGGAAATAATTACACACCAAGCGAAACAAAGCGACCAATTAGCAGCATGAGATTACAACAAAAACCAGCTGGTGTCAATTTTATCACCCTGACAATGGTTTTCTTCGCTTTATGATCATTTCCAGGTAAAAAAAAAAAACATCCGTCTGGAACAGGTATTGTAACGATAACGACTGACTTTTGTTTCTTTGAATGGATCTGCGAGCCAACTGAATCGCTGCGTTCTCTTTGGGGGCTACTACCATAACCACCAGCACCATGGAGTTTCCCATGTTCCACGGGGTATGTGGAGCAAGTCATTGACACGGTATCTGACACTCGTTGGTCTCTTAGTGATGTCAGTATTTTTTTTGTAAATTTCAATATGCATTATTTAGCATAAAAGAACAGACCGCTATTCCATTGATTTAATGATTTTCCTTGTGTGGCTGTGTTTTGTTTTTCTTATGCAAATGTAAATGTTCTTCAAATGTTTTCAATAAATAACGAGGTCGCTTATAGAACTCGTTGCATAAAATTTTGTGGCAAGCGTTAGAAATATTGTTTTGCGAAACTTTTATAGGAATCATTTACAGCTAGGTATAAGGGGATACCGAGACGACCGACAGGTTGCTTATTTGAAAAACGTGTTAAGATTGCAAATGTAAATAAAATGGACTTTTTTATTTTTTTCGTTTCAATAAATGTGACCATTATATAAGTTTGTGGTGAGCAATTCATAATGAGCTCGTGTAACAAGCTGGTTTTCGTGATTTCTGAATGACGAAAACTGGAAAAGCTTTCGAATGAAAATCAATTTGAATACTTGTATTATGCAAACCGCTTGCAGTATAGATTAACTCGTTTTATGATTTACACGGATTATACTACAAACTGTAATCCAAACTAATCGCAGTCGACTTAATTATGCAAAATGCATTTCAGGTTTAATCCAGCCATCAGTTTTGAACCTACGAAATGCAGGGCATTTCACACCAAATTGGTAACCGATTTTTAATTCATTCGTTGATTAAAGTGGGGAAAATGTGACACAATCCAGTTTATATCTGCGGACCAACCCATGAGAACACAGGGTGGCGGAAAATGTCTGTAGAGGAGGTTAGGTTAGGTTAGGTTGAAGTGGCTGTCGGCTAGCCGACACACTTAGACCATTAATCAGGTCCCTTGTGATACCACATGAATCTATATTTATTCTTCCTACTCGTTGAACCAGTTGGAGCTTCTAATGAAGCGTAGGAGATTTCGAATATCTGTCTTTGTGAGATCGTTCAGATCATTAAAGTAGAACGCTCCCAAGTGGAGTTTTCGTCTTTGTGAGAGAGCTGGACAAGTACAGAGAAGATGAAAAATAGTTTCTTCTTCCTCCTCGTCAAAGCAGCTTCTGCAAAAATCGTTGCATAACACGCCGAGCCTTTTTGCATGCCTGCCGATAAGGCAGTGTCCCGTGATGACACCTATTATAGCACTGATATGCTTCCTATCGAGGGAGATCATATATGCTTAGAACGTTTCAGATCCAGCTTTGGCCAGATCTGTTTTGTCACTAGACATGTTGAGCCGGTTGTCCACCTGAGATTTGTTCTTTCGATAGCATCCAGCTTTATTGTGAGTTTGCAAGTAGCGATTGGAATACCTATGGAATCCTTGATTGGAAGCAGAGGTATTGTAGTTCCGTGTTTGGCAAGTTCATCAGCCTTGCAGTTACCTGGGATGTCCCTATGCCCCGGCACCCAACAGAGGTATATTGAACTGCTCCGCCATCTCTATAAGAGATGAACGACAGTCTTGGGCTGTTATAGAGTTTGTGGAGACCGATTCCAGGCACTTGATAGCAGCTTGACTATCAGAGAAGATACGGATATCTTTAGCAGATATCACGTTTTCCCTTAGCCAAGATAAGACTTATTTTATCGCCATTATTTCCGCCTGAAAAACGCTACAGTGATCAGGAAGACGGAAGGAGAAACTAAGATTTAGTCTGTCAGAGAAGACACCACCACCAACACCGTCCACTGTTTTGGAACCATCCGTGTAGAAATGGATCGATTCATCATTCAGGAATGCTTTCTCCTCCCAGAACTATCTAGTAGGAATGTAGACCTGGAAGTTTTTATCAAACCGCAGTTCTGGTGTGGTGTAGTCGATGTTTTCTGGAAGGTTCTTAATGGTGTTCAAGATAGCGGCATGGCCAGTAGTTTTGCTGGTTCATTGTGAAATAGCTTTGAGGCGTACGGCTGCAGAGGCTGCCGCTTGCCTGCTGAAAACGTCAATGGGTGTCAGAAACAGGATGTCAAGTGCAGCAGAGGGGGTAGTGCGAAGAGCCCCGCCGATGCACAAGCAAGCCGTTCTTTGGACTTTGCCTAGTTTATCGCGATTAATCGCTTTGTCTAAAGCAGTCCACCAGACAACATCACCGTACGTGAGTATTGGTCTTATGACCGAGATATATAGCCAGTGGGTGACAGGAGGCTGTAAGCCCCATTTGTTCCCTATAGCCTTTTTGCAAGAGAAAAGTGCCAAAGTTAGGCTTCCAGGTTAACTTCCTATCAAAAATAAGGCCTAAGTACTTAGCTTCATTTGAGAATGTTAAACTGGTGCCATTAATAGATGGAGGGTCGATGTGTGGAATCTTGTATTTTCTAGACAAGAGGACAAGTTCAGTTTAGTGAGGGTTTACACCCAACCCACAACTGTTTGCCCATTTTATTAGCTTGTTAAGAGCGTGTTGTAGGAGTTCTTTTATTGTGTTAAGGTATTTTCCTGAGACGGCAATAGCAACGTCATCCGTATAGGCAATCACATTGTAACCTCCCGCTTCCAGGTATATCAGCAGTTCATTCACCACCAAGTTCCAGAGAAGGGGAGATAGGACGCCACCTTGTGGAGTTCCTCTACTGACCGCTTTTCTGGCCGATGTCTCACCTGGATTTGAGTTGATAATTCGGCTATTAAGCATCAAATTGATCAGCTCGCCAAGTGAGGCATCCACGTTCAGAGCAGCCAGTGCACCAGCGATTGCAGATGAGTCAACGTTGTTGAAAGCGCCTTCTATGTCTAGGAATGCAACCATTGTGTACTCCTTATGGCGAAGGGAGTCTTCTATGGAGCGCGTTAGCGTGTGTAGGGCCGTTTCTACTGATTTTCCCTTAGAATAAGCATGTTGTGCAGTTGACAGAAGTTTTTTGTCAATGCTTTTGCGTAATTGGATTTCAATCAGTCGTTCTAAAGTTTTTAGAAGGAATGATGAAAGACTAATAGGTCTGAGATCTTTCGGATTCACGTGAGAACATTTGCCTGCTTTGGGTATGAAAACCAAATAGAGGAGGTTTCACATTTGTAATTTTAATATCTTATTCGATGGTGGTTGGTGGAAGTTTGTTGGATCCTTGTGCTCAGAAGAATATCTCTTTGACTGTAGATGGGGCCACGGCACATACTAGAGGGGAATGCTGTAAGTATGCTTGCTAGTACAAGAAGCTGAAATATTGCAGTGGCCGTAGGGTTGTCGTCAAGTAGAATACGTTTATTTTTGAATTCCAATACAAATTTTACAATTTTCAAGAAATAACTAAATTTGGCCATGGTTTGAAACCGTCTGCTACAAGCCAACTTTTTTTTTGAATAATTACATTTTTAAATAAATAATAACATTTTATGTTCTTTAATTATTTTTTTAAATAACGAACACCTAATAGTATTTATTTTTACAAATATAGATAGGTGGTTTTGTTTACATTTTGAATTATATATTTATTTGGTAAAATGAAAAACGTAACAAATTGAGTTAAAATTGTAGGGAAGTATTAACTTCTTGAATAAAAAGCT
This sequence comes from Cheilosia urbana, assembly GCA_946477585.1. NCBI lineage: Eukaryota > Metazoa > Arthropoda > Insecta > Diptera > Syrphidae > Cheilosia > Cheilosia urbana. The sequence goes on along the minus strand of OX297854.1, from coordinate 129,633,252 downwards.
TGACGTTCAAATAGCACGAAACGACCCACCATAGATACTTTCCGTATGAGAGTTTTCCTTGAGAAATTCCCGTACCTACTCACAAACAAACAGGCCAAACCGCGTGTAAACAGGTTTTTGGAGATGTATACTTTCCTTTATTTTTAGAGTTGGTTTATATTAGATCAGATTGTAAGGCGGGAGAGCTTTCAATGAGCTCTGGCACTGCGGCTTATTCAAGGAGCCTATTGTGCCTTCCCTGGTAAATTCTAAGAGCCATATTTTCACTCCAAAGACCGTCAGGAAGACAAGGATAATCTCTGGGTGTATATTCGCAAGAGATGCTGAATCAACGATTTCATCACCAAGGACCGTTTTTCCTGAGACGACAAAGGGCCGGACATTCTGTGATTATGTGAAGAGAGGATTCGTCACTCTCGAGACAAAGTCTACAGATGGGATCCAGTGAGACGCCAATGCGATGAAGATGTTTTTTCACGCGACCGTGGCCACTGATTATTCCTGTTAGGATTCTCCGGTTATTTTTATCTAGATTAATCAAGAAGAGTGATTTTCTGGAGGAGAATTTGGGGAAAAATGTTCTGGTGCAATTCTGCCCAGCTGTATTTTGCCAGATCTCGTTAGACTCTATACGAGATTGGTTCTTGATGTAGTTCCTGAAATGATTTTTGCTGACTCCGCAGAAGGGTTTAGGTCCGATGAGTGGAGTGGTTGCTCCGATTTTAGCCAGTGAGTCAGCCGATTCGTTACCCTCAAATCCTCTATGGGCTGGAATCAAGTGGGGTATGACTAGGTTTTTCTTAGAAAGTTCATAGATGTTTGAGAATGTTTCTGAGACAAGTTTGGATTTGATGACAGATGAGTCAAGAGCTTTGAGAGCTGCTTGGATATCTGAGAATATGAATATGGTTTTTGCACGTGTGTTAGAACTTAGATTTATTCTACGTTTCTCCCAAGGCTGACTGACAAGTTCACCTGGTTTGACTCACCGTAGATTCTAGAGCCAGTCCCTGATTCCATCTTAGAACCGTCTGTGTACCAGATGATGTCAAGTCGAGATGGATTAGGTTTATATTTTTCCCATTCTTCCCTAGGTGGGATGATTATGGAGAAGTTTTTATGCAAGAGTTGGTTATAAACTTTTTAACGCCGAATTACGATAAGAGTTATAGGCGTAGAAATGGAACATCAATTAAATCCACTGTCACTAATTTTACTTGTTATTTAAGTTTTATTTTTAAGCTTTCGTTTTTAGTTTTCTTGCTATACTTTTGTTTCTTTTTATTTTTTAAAATATAATTTTGCTTTGCTGGAAGACGTTTGGTTATTTTTCCAAACTATTTTTAAAAGGGATTTATTCAAGATTTCACAAGGAAAGGAAAACCGGGATTTATTCAAGATTTCAAAAGGAAAGGAAAACAGGTATATAATACAGTCCACAAGGTAAAACTGGGTATTGAACATGGTCCATCGAGCCTTTTTTGTTATCAGCGAGAATTTTGTTGATTCATAATGTGGCGTTAACCTTTCTTAAAAATCAATAGCTGAAGAAATCGATAAGTTCTTTTCTTTTTACTAAGCAGGAAGTGATAGCAAAATGTATAAGGCAGATGAGCTTTTTGTCGACGAAGTCTGGTCGAGCGAGAGCGGAGATGAAGCGTGCAGCCAAAGCGGACCAGGTAAGAAAACAAAAATGGGAGAAGCGATTAACATTTCAAGTGAAAACGTGTTCGTGCAGAAATTTTGAGTGCTGATATTTCAATAAATTCCAAAATTTGGAGCGAAAATGCGTTCGCGAAGAAATTTGGATTTTGTTCATGCCTCTCTCAATATTCGTTTTGTTGTTGTGCTGACGACATTCGAATTCAGTGCTAAAATGCTAATATTTCAATAAATTCCAAGATTTGGAGCGACAATGCGTTCGCGAAGAAATTTGGATTTTATGTGCTGACGACATTCGAATTCAGTGCTAAAATGCTAATATTTCAATAAATTCCAAGATTTGGAGCGACAATGCGTTCGCGAAGAAATTTGGATTTTATTCATGCCTCTCTCAATATTCGTTTTGTTGTTGTGCTGACGACATTCGAATTCATTGCTAAAATGCTAATATTTCAATAAATTCCAAAATTTGGAGCGAAAATGCGTTCGCGAAGAAATTTGAAGAAATATTCGTTTTGTTGTTGTGCTGACGACATTCGAATTCATTGCTAAAATGCTAATATTTCAATAAATTCCAAAATTTGGAGCGAAAATGCGTTCGCGAAGAAATTTGAAGAAATATTCGTTTTGTTGTTGTGCTGACGACATTCGAATTCAGTGCTAAACTGCTTATATTATAATAAATCCTAAAGTTTGGAGTTTTTTTTTACTGTTAAAATCAGAGAGCAAATCCGCTAATTGCATGTGCAATTTCTTTTATTCTTGAAGGGGTGCCTGGTGCATTTGTAAAAATTTCACGCAAACAGCAGGCGGAAATTGATGCTGCGTATGCAATGGAGGAAGAGGAAGTTGAGCACCGACCAGTCGTAAACTCACAATCAAGCATGAATCAAGCTATGCAACCACGACCGATGATGAGCTCTGTGCCACAGTCGATGCGGCTATATCGTGCAACGTTGAGGGGCGCTATAACCTGTCATACTGATGAAGAAATAGCACTTTGGTCGGTTGACGAAATTATGACTCGTCTCAGTCGACTCGATGAGGTTTGGGTAAGGTTTGAAGCAGAGTTGCCATTACTGGGCCAACAACAACTTTCAGAAGAGCAGTTAATCGAATGCACCGCTTTTTTGACCGAAGCTGAAGAGGAGTATTTATCATTTAAATTTAAACTCCGAAGACAGTTGCCTACAACCGATTTAGGCTTGCAAGGAGAAACCACATTTTCCGCACCGTACGGTGGTCCACCAATCCAGATTCAACTGTCAGAGCCGCCCCGTATAACCAATTTCTCTGGTCTGGAGACTGACTGGGCCAATTTTCGCTCAATATTCGAGGCCGATGTGCACAATCAGATAAGGTTCTCGAATGCGCAAAAAATGCGTCATCTTTTGGGTGCTTTACAAGGCAGGGCCGAACAAATCTACAAGAATTGGCCAATTGGTGATGGGAGCACTTACAATCAGCTATGGGAAGAAATGTGCAAGCAATACGGTAACGAATATAACACTATCCGTGCGCATTTGCAAACGTTGTCAGCGTTAAAACCACTGCAACATCCATCATGTGATACTATAAGAAAGATGCTTGACGCAGCTAGAAACGCATTTCGTCAGTTGCAATTATTATTAAACCCTGAGGCTGTGTCAGAACACATGCTTCTTTATCAGCTCGAACAGATGCTTGATACTGATAGTCGTGTGCAATGGTGTGAGCGTCGATCAGTTGAGGATTTGCCAACGCTCGATGGAATGTTTCGTTTTCTAGAGTTGCGAGCTAGTTTGTTGTCTCAAATTCCAGCAGCAGGTCCGAACATCAGCGCTCAGTGGGCGACATACTCAAAAGGCATTGGAGCCCCGAACATGTCAAACGACCGTGTTCGAAGCACTGGCCGTGGTGATGAACCACTGCCGGAATGCAATTTGTGCTTTGGACAGCGACATTGGCCATTCCATTGTGCCAAGTTTAAGGTATTGGCTATGGCTGAGCGCCTTTCATACGTGACCAAACAACGACGGTGCATAAATTGCTTCAGCTCGCGACATCAATCTGCAAAGTGTCCGGAAAAGCCATGTCCACGGTGTAAAGTCAAGCACAACAGTTTGCTTTGCCCAACGAATTATAACTTTGGTGGCCCCTTGGAGTCACTTCATCAGTTGCAACGACATGTTGATAGGCAACAGGGCTCTGGTGTCCACAAAAAGGCAGGAGAAGATACGCAATAGCAATTAATGGCGTATGAAGGGCGTAGTGACCTCGATACACCCATTAAAGTACAAGCTAATACTGGCGAAGAGGAAGGAGTCTGTGCTGCATTGCTGGCCACTGCCATTGTACGCATCCAATTAGATGACCGCGTATCATCACCTCTGCGGGCATTATGTGACACTGGCGCACAAACAAACTTTATCAGCCACAGAGCTATTCGCGCACTCAAATGGCCCACACAACAGTGCAGGATTCGAGTTCACGGAGTCAACGGTGCGTCAAAGAAGCCACACACGCGTAGATTAACATGCCATTTGCTGGCAAGAACGGGTAACACTCCATTGGCCACCGTTACTCTGGTCATCGGGACAGAATTGTCAGAGCTGTGGCTGCCAAGTAAAGATATTCCAAAATCCATAATTCCACCAGAAATAGCTTTAGATTTAGCAGATCCTGGGGCATGCACATCTGCACCTATTGATATTTTGCTCGGTGCGGGAGTATGGGCTGTTGTGATCCGCGATGGCAGTATTTTAAGCCCGCTAGGAATTGTATTTCAGCCGTCAAGATTGGGCTGGTTGATGTTCGGCGGAGGAACTAGTACACATTGTGCTCTAATGGCAGCAACAATGGCGATCGAGTCGACAGAGCCGCATCTTGATCAGCTGTTACAACGATTCTGGGAAAGTGAAGAAATTGCAGTAACACGTATGCGAACAGAACAACAGGAGCGCTGCGAAGACATTTTTATGCGGACTCATCGTCAATTGCCTGATGGTCGGTTCCAGGTCGATATTCCGCTATGCGACGGCATTAAACACCTCGGATCGTCAAGAACTATGGCGTTGCACAGGTTTCGGCAGCTGGAACGTCGCTTCGAGCGTGACCCGTTATTAAAAGAAAAATACTTTACAGCCATTGATGAATTATTGATAGCCGGTCAAATGCAGTTGGTCGACCGGACGCCACATAAATGGTGCTATCACATTCCACATCATCCTGTGCTTAAAAAGTTCCGGATTGTGAACGATGCCTCATGTAAAACGGATCAAGGACTTTCGCTTAATGAAGTGCAGTTGGTAGGCGAAAAACTTCAGGATGACTTGGCTGACTTGATTATGCGTTTTCGTTGTTGGCCAGTTGCAATCTCGGCTGACATTAAAAAGATGTATTTGCAGGTGCGCATTAACCCAGCGCAGTGGGATCTGCAACGCATTTTTTGGCGCCCTGCTATAAACAGCCCAATAAAAGAATACTGGCTAACGGTGGTCACTTTTGGAATGGCCTCGGCACCACATTGTGCTGTTCGTGCGATGATTCAGGGTGCTCGACTAGCAAGAATACAGTACCCAACGGGTGCGTATGCTGTGGAGCATGATTTTTATATGGACGATTGCTTATCAGGTTCTGAAACTGATGCAGAAGCCCGTCAGCTGTGTCAAGAGATCGATGCAGTATTGCGTTCATGTGGGTTTTTGCTGAACAAATGGCGATCAAATAGGCCTAATGTTGTTCCAGATAGTGCTTACTCAGAAGAAACGTTAAATTTTTGGGAATTTGAAGACACGACCATATTAGGATTGCGCTGGCTACCAGCAGCGGACGAGCTTATGTTTAAATTCCAGCCGCTGCCGACACTAGAAGCTGAAAAAGCAACTAAGCGAAGAGTACTGAGTCGGATCGCAAAGTTATTCGACCCAAACGGCTTCCTGGGTCCGGTTGTGGTAGCAGCAAAGATACTGATGCAAAAGATTTGGAGCGCGAAAATGGAATGGGACTCGATTGTGCCAGATAACATATATCGAGAATGGCGGATCTTCGAGGAACAGTTGCCCTTGCTCACAGAAATTCGATTGCCACGATGGCTGGGTATTCAGCGCAAACGAGATATTTCGCTGCACGGATTTGCTGATGCGTCAACTCTGGCATACGGCGCTGCACTTTACATCAGGGTAGAAACAGCGGAATATATCAAATGCACACTCATTGCAGCTAAATCGCGTGTCGCACCACTAAAAATGGTTACCATCCCCCGCTTGGAACTATGCGCAGCGCTATTGCTTAGTAAGTTACTTCACAACTTCAAGGTTACTGCTAAACTACAACATGTGAAGGCCATATTATGGTCCGATTCTCAAATTGTGCTGGCGTGGCTGCGGAAGGATGCAGACTTATTAAAAGTGTATGTTAATAACAGAGTACAAACGATTCATCAACTAACAGCAGATGCGGACTGGCGCTATATACCATCGGCTGACAATCCAGCTGATCAGCTGAGCCGGGGCACATCTGCCGTTGAGCTACGAGACTCAAAGCTTTGGTGGCATGGTCCACCATGGCTACAGCAAACAAATATCCACTGGCCGCACCATCAACGGAAGATGACAGCTGATACTGATTTGGCTATAGTAAAGGAGCTTTTATCGGTGGGAGATGGTACAAAACCCAGAAAACGCCAAAAAGAGCTAGCGGTTATGAGCGCTACCCTGCGGGGAGTGGATCTACTTGGACGCGCTTCCAAAATGTTTGAGCTCTGCCGGCTAACTGCATGGCTATTCCGTTTCTCCCATAATGCACGACAACGACTGGGATATCGCCGGAACGGCCCACTTTGCAACATGGAAATTGAGGCGGCTCAAGAGTACTGGGTGCGAGAGGAACAACGAATATACTACGACAAAGAAATCAAGATATTGCAGAATACTCATAGCGAAGGTATTGATCCATCCAGTTCGATAGCTAATTGCACGCCGTGGCTTGACGAAAAGGAGATGCTGCGCTTAGGTGGCCGTTTAGGACGCGCCCCAATTGGGTTCCAACAAAAGCATCCATTACTCCTGCCTGACGTCAGTCCGTTGGCCACTCTAATAATCAGAGAAGCACATGAAAGAACACTCCATGGTGGTCCTAATGAAACTATGGCGCTGGTGCGGCGCAAATTCTGGATAACTAATCTTCGCCGTGCAGTGCGAAAAAGTAATTGGCAGTGTGTCACATGCACACGGCACCGGCATCAAGCAGCGACGCAAATGATGAGTGAACTACCTGTCGATCGAGTGACACCTTGTCGAGCCTTCAGTCACTCGGGTGTCGACTACGCTGGGCCATATTTGTTAAAAGCGCGCGGAGGGCGATGTAATATCATCGAAAAAAAGTACGTAGCCGTATTTGTGTGCATGGTTACGAAGGCGGTACATATGGAGCTGGTTGAGAGTCTTTCAACAACCGACTTCATACAAGCCTTTCTAAGATTCACCAGCATTCGTGGAGCTTGTGTGAGGCTTTGGAGTGATAATGGCAAGAATTTTGAGGGTGCTGCGGTTGAACTTAAAAAAATGCTACGCAGCTGGAATGAAATGGACATGTCAAAAGCACTACAGCGCTATGGGACCAACTGGCGTTTTATCACGCCTGCAGCGCCGCACCAAGGAGGTCTCTGGGAAGCAGCTATCAAATCAATGAAGCATCACTTGCGCCGAGTAATCGGACCACACAAACTCAAAAGTAGTGATTTTCAAACTATCTTAGCACAGACAAGCGCAGTAATGAACTCCCGGCCGCTTTCAGCACTATCTGATGATCCAGAAGATTTGTCTTACCTTACTCCCGCGCACTTTCTCATCGGCGAACCAATTACACAGCTTTTTGGAGCCAACGTTGCACATATACCCGATAATCGTTTAAAATTACTGGAGCAAATTCAGAAAATGACTCAGGTTTTTTGGAAGTCCTGGCGTCAAGATTACATCCACCAACTGCAGCAGCGGACGAAATGGCAACAAAGGCAACCAAATTTAAAAGTGGGTGATTTGGTGATCATCCGGGAGGAAAACATTCCACCGACACTCTGGAACACGGCACGGGTGATTCAGATTTTCTCTGGAGCTGATGGCCTGGTACGCAATGCCCGTCTTCGAGTAGCCACTTCCGACTGGAACTTAAAACCGTCCGAAAAAAAGGTGCCGTTTGCTATTTTGGAGCGCCCGATACAAAAACTGTGCCGATTACCAGTAGAAAGTGAAGCAGAGCATTCACGGGGGGAATGTGTTAACGCCGAATTACGATAAGAGTTATAGGCGTAGAAATGGAACATCAATTAAATCCACTGTCACTAATTTTACTTGTTATTTAAGTTTTATTTTTAAGCTTTCGTTTTTAGTTTTCTTGCTATACTTTTGTTTCTTTTTATTTTTTAAAATATAATTTTGCTTTGCTGGAAGACGTTTGGTTATTTTTCCAAACTATTTTTAAAAGGGATTTATTCAAGATTTCACAAGGAAAGGAAAACCGGGATTTATTCAAGATTTCAAAAGGAAAGGAAAACAGGTATATAATACAGTCCACAAGGTAAAACTGGGTATTGAACAGCTAGGTATAAAAGTAAACAACTTTAGAGCATATTTTTCGAAATGACCCCCCTTATGGAGGAGCAAAAGTCACAAGTTCTCTTTAGGACTCCACCTTCCACCATAGCATGGAATACAATTTTACATGGTGATAGAGAAACTAAGCTAATTGGACGTGTAGCAGATTTTTATTTTCATCCAATAGTTCTTTTTACAAAGGCAAGACGCAGTGGCGTACGCAGGGTGGGAGCTCTGGGGCTTACGATTGTACTTTCACTAAGGATAAAGGGATTGCACCTTCTTATTTATAGGTGGCGCACAGTTACAGAGCATTACATTATAAAATATTATTTAAAACATTACAAGACATTCTTCAATTTTTTTAAAAAAACTCTTCTTCGGAGAAGACTGAATGGCGAAATGCCAACATTTTTAACAAGAATTATCTTTGCGGCGGTTTCTATATTTGATTTGCTTGTGAAATTAAGTTTGAGAAATTTTTGGTAGGTACTTTTCAACGTGAACCGTTTCAAGTGTCTGCAGACATGTAATGATTCAGCTTTTAATATTGTAATCGAGACTAAGGGCCTACTCTTAAGGTTGCGAAGTTCTGACCATCCAATCTCATGATACATTCTGTTTGGCCGCAGGTAGCCGCGAATTCAATGAATATGCACGACCTAATTGCAATGACATTTCGATTTTAAGTTCGAGGTTAAGTATGACCGAATTTTTGTATTCGCTCATTTTAATGTTCTGAATTGTGACAAAAGTGCGGCAGCTCGCGGCAATGGTATTTTTGTTTGCAGCAAAATGTTTCGACTATGGAATTTCGATATTTAAACTCTTTCTGAACTTAATTTGTTCATTTGCTGTCTTATGAATAGGCCTCAAATCCTGAATGTAAATTTAGCGCACTCGAAAGCATCATTGTGACCATCATACGCTTCTAACGCTCCTATCGCACTGTTATCCATATTTTTTAACCTTAACTTTAGACTTTATTTTTTATAAAAAAAAAACTTAACACTTGAATATACTTATCTGCGAGGCCTTTGGCTTATCTTCAGGATATTCTCATCCAAAATTCAATAGGAACCGCCCAGACGTTTCTGATTTGGTCGAATACCAGCCGCCTGCGGTCGTACCACAAAGTTTCCAGAAATAATACAGACCATGATAAGTGAGTCTGAGTGTATATCTAACAACTAACAAACACCAACGTTGTCCCAAAATGATCTTAAAATTGATGACGACGTCCGTCAGCAGTAAGTCATTCGCAAAAAAAAAAAAAAAAAAAAACTACCTCACCTTAACGGTGTCGCCCGTTGGGCATGCATTTTAAATCTGTTGCAACCATATGTACAATAATCATTCAAATGCGTTCTCTTTCAGCGCACGGCGACGGCGTCATTTCGCCGTCTCCCATCGACACGACTTCTCTCAAGCCGAACCCAGTTTTTGCTTGAGAATATTAAACGATTAAGCTATTGCACAATCCGGAATGGTGCCCGAATGCAATTCTATCAACAAAATTACCACCTAACGCCAGCCCGCCAATTCCCTCGGCTTAACTACGTGTGTCAGCCAGCCCTCTCAACGGCTGTATAGTTGAACTATAAATAGACAAAAGAAATATCTGCACCCGCATAAATGCCTCATGTTTTCCAATTAACCATAAGAATATTATATTCGCCTCGCTCCGAAGGCACTCAATGCATAATAAGGCTTAAAATTGAATTTTGAAATGCAGTGGCTATATGGGGAGCCACACCGTGATATAGGGGCTCACTAAAGAATGCACGAGTTCATTATGTTTGCACTCGGGTCCCCCCCATTAAAGCGCGCGCCGCACATTCGCATTCATTTGCAATTTTAACTTCGTCTTCGCCTCGATTTACCTCGGTAAGTAGTTCGTTTTTCTTTCGAAAAAAAAAAAATGAAAGTAGCCTAGGAATAGGTATAGGCACTTTCCAAAGTTTTGCATTTTGTCGGCAAGAAGAATCCGCATTCACAATCGTATAGCTATAGCGTCAGTTGTCCGTAAGACGTTGGGTTTGGCATTTAGTCAGCTGAATGTCTTACACCCACTATACACCGAGTAGGGGGCTATATGCCAATTGCAATGAAAGCAACCCATGATTTATAGCCTGAATGTCAGGTAAGTGGTACAAAACGGAGATACGTCAACGAATCCGCATGGACATGGGCTTATTCATATATACCCAAACAGGTATCGTCAAACAATCGTGCGGCGCGCACTCTTTTGGCGCTGAGCACAATTGATGTTCTTCATAAAAAATAAAAAAAACTGAATCGTGTCAGTTGACTGCAATGAAAAGGAGAACAAAATAGGCAACGTCCTCAAATGGTTTGACTGCAACGGATTGGCTGAGAGATGAAGAAAGTCACATAGCCTTGGGGCGGAAATTCGTTCAAAAGGAGAAAAATCCCGCAAACGACAGTCAACAATCGACATTCAACATTCACGATGAAAGAGCCAAAAAAGAAAACAGCGACGACAACTACGGGTATACTACTGGAGTTGAGGACGACAAAGGAAAGTAGTTGGCCGTAGTAAATTGCGCCTTCTCGTCGGTTTATTGTTTTGCGCTGGATGCGATTTATCTTTTATCTAAAGGAACTGATTGAATCCCATTTGAAAATTAATAAAAAAAAAAATACATAGTTATAAGAGAAAGTGAGGGAGTGTAACCAATGTATCTAGAGCTCTTGAATCTAGGTATGGTATGGATATGTTAGGAGTGGTATTGTGTTGTGTTATCCTGCGGCATAATTGAATTGGGAGGATATTTTTACTTAGGTCACAGATTTACCAAGATGCCGGCAATATCGAGTATTCAAGGACACAAAATATTTAGGCTTTGCCGGGAGGAATAAAAGATCTGTGCGGCTACATTTCGAATACTAGTTAGTAGTATGCCGAATACGAAAAGCCTATAAAACTTTTCAGCACAGCAAAACTTTTGGATGTATGTCAGACGCCAGGATTGATGAAGCAGTGAAAAAAAAAAACTATAAAGAGTAATTTCTGAATTTCCGGGGGTTGAACCGGAGACAGCTCGCTCAGTACTGACTACCACTTTGTAGCAGATATAAACTCATTTTTCATGGGTGCGAAACCCTGTGAGCAATTCCAATACTTTCACTTCTGCTTGCAAAACTATTCCAAGTAAAAATTTGTCGTATCGATCCTTAGGTCAGATTTTAAGATGCAAGCAACTCATTCTCTCCATTTCATACTTTTAAAAGTTTCATCTTAAGGTTTTTTCCACTGCGTTCTGTGTAACCTCTCGCGAATAGTGCAGGCTTCATTTTTTCGAACTCACAATGGGAACATTTTCCATACAAAATTTCATATTGCGACCTACAAGATATTTAGAGTGAAGGCTAAAAATGATTATTAGTAAGATCCTTTATGTTTATGTCGCTGTTGGTGTTTTTTCGTTGTTGTTTTTTTAAGTTCTTTTTATGGCACGCGGCAGTAAATTTTGAAAGCCAAATTTGAGAAAAATGGATTTGTCTAATTTTTCTTTCACACATTTCCTACGCGTTTTCTGACGCCCATGTTAACGCCTTTATTGAAACATTTTTAAGGGCGCTTTTTGATGCGTCTTTGGTGTGTTTTTGATGAGTTTTTCAGCGTTTATGATATATTTTTTGAATAGTTTTTGAACTCGGTTTTGAGAGGATTTTTGACCCGTTCAACAGAAAATGCATTTGCTCGAAAATTTTACAAACACTTTTAGATATTCTAGTGCTGTTACAAATGGCCTCTCCAAATATAGTTCTGTTTACCAGCATCGTGTAACTACCATATTTTGGAATTGATAGACTTAAGAGTTAATAAAATGCGCCTATAAGTCTTGTTGGAGGTAAATTCAGAAGAACTATGAAGTAAATCAGTGTTGCCACGTCGAAATTTCATAGTTGCAGAAACAAAGATTGCAAATTACACCAGAAAAGGTGTCAAATTTAGTGCATTTCTTACATAAAGATCTACCGAATTCCTAAGTTTCGGGGTTGAATTTTAATAGACAACAAAAAATCAACACGATGGTTTTGCAATTTTGCCTCAGTAAGTCTGGGAAGTAGCTAAGTGATTAGTGTGTTGTACTACTAAGCGAGGGGTCGAGGTTCGAATCCCGCAAAAACCCAAATTCCAACTTGGGGCTTTTTTCACGGTGCCACCTCTCGCGAACGCCTGACAAACATAAAAGAGTATAACTGTCTTGATAGAGCTTCTCAATTAGCCGTTTGGAGTTGGCATAAAAATGTAGATCCCTTCCATTCGTTCCGAAAATGAAGAAAAAACTCACACAAAACGAATGGTTGTGAGAAGCTAGGCCTAGGGTCCCTCCGGACCTGTTGCGCCAACTATTTATTTTATTTTTAAGTCTGGGAAGTTAAGCACAATCGTAGCAAACTGATGTCGCACGCCGACTACAACAAAATTAAACGATGCTTTTCAATTTTGGGTCAGTAAGGGAGCTTCCACACCGGATAGAACAAAACGCCTTATTTTGTTTTCTTGCTTTGTTTTGCCTTATTCAGTGTGGGCGCTCGTATTTAAATGTGAGTATTTAAATTTCAGAAACACACAGAAAAACAGTTTTGTTTGTCTAAAGCGTTTTGTTTCATCCGGTGTGGAAGCTCCCTAAGTCTAGCAAATTAAGAGCAATCGTAGCAAACTGATGTCGCATAAATACACAAAACTTGAAAGAATGTGCAACTGATGTGAAATATACTGATCCATGCAGACAGGACCCTTCTTTTTCAGAAGGTGTAAAAGAATTTGATCACCAGAATAGACAGAACCGACTAATATTTACTGCGTTAAGTGATAGCAAGGTTTTCCACTTTGGTAATATTTTACCAAATTTGGTAACTTTTTTCTTAGTTGGTGATTTTTCGTAATTTGGTAAATTTTATTTGGTTTTGGTAACTTTTTGAACCAGGAGCACCAAAGAGGACAACTCGAAATCATCACATGTAAATACTGCCTTATTTTTTCAGGAAAAGGATTAAAAGTGTATTGTACGTGGTATTTATTTTAATTTATATAGAAGCCTTAACTGCCTAAAATCCGGCAAAATTCATACTTGCATAATATACCTAATTGAATTTAAAAGACTTTTGTTAAAATGATTTGATATGTAAACTTTTCTTTTAGTTCCCTTAAAGACTTAAAGAAACATGAAAAATTCAAATAAATTTCACGCTTTCCTATAAATTATTTTTCACGCCAAATTGTCAAAAATTTAATGCTACTGACAATAAATACCAAGTGTCGGTCAAATCAGTCTTTGGAGCAGTTATTTTTCACTCGAAATGCGTACTGCCTAGTGATATTTTTACGTGGAAAGTTAATTTTGACATTTGAAGGGGCAAAATTTGTATTTAAAACATAGGTACATTTTTCCACTGCCATGACATTTTTTTTATATTAAGTTCGTAAGTTAGAGAAAAATCCAACGATACCGGAAAGTCATATTCATACTGACTCAATACGATGTGTACGACTTTTTCGTGTCTTATCATTTTTCCAGATTTTTGGTAACTTTTAGCTTGGTGTAGTCTAAAATTTGTTACCGACGATTTGCGCAACTGTTTTTTTAACAATGAGTCGGATTTATTTATATATTCTATAGAATGTCAAAACATGTCATAAACTCTTTATAAAGGGTTTTTCAACAGGGACGCTACAAAAGTAGAGCGACAGGGACAGCAAACGACGCCGAATTTCTTGCCACTCTTTTGACATTTCTCTTCAGTAAAAAAAAAAAATCGGTTTGGTGTGGTTTATGGGCCGGCGGCGTCATTGGCAGTGTTGCCACTGAGGAAAAAAAATTGTCGCAAGACCATGACCTAAAATCCGCTAGAAATGTTAGTTTCTGAATTGCGAAAATCCGCTAGAAATCGCTAAAATATAAATTTGAATGTAAGTTCACAAAAATATGTATTTATTTTTAAAATAAGTTGTTAATTATTAAATTATTAGTCAAATTAAATACTGAATTAAAAAAACAACCAATAAATTCAAGATAACAAAAAAATAATTTGAAGTAAGAAAAAAACGTTTAAAAAAAATAAATAAATTGAAATTTAATTCAAAAATGGACTCATCTTATTATTGGCTGTCCATTTCTTCCAAGTTTGAAGTAGAGGCTTCGGCTATATTTTCTTCAGTTTTAGATTTTTTTGTTTCTCCTATTTTTTTTATAACCTGGTCTGGCAGGTCGTAGTTACAGCAACTCCTGTTCATCACTTTTAGTTGATTTGAATCAATATTATAGAATTCAACGTCAGGGTTGAAAGTTGATTCCGAAGTTTGTATTTTACATGGTTCATTGCACTAAAAATTGGTTCAACTTCAGCATTTGAGTGGGGAAGAGATAGCACAGTGATTTCCAAATCAGCCAGTTCTTGCAAATTATTTACATTTTTGTACTTGAAAAATTATACCTATTCGAATGAGTCGGAGATGCCACTTGTACGGGATTCGTGTACGTGGTGGTGTAGTAATGAAAAGTAGCTAGAAATCGCCAATTTTTTTTTTTAGCGACAAAATTTTATTAAAAATCGCCGAGAGCTTTAAAAATACGCTAGAAATAGCGACAAAATCGCTAAAGTGGCAACAGTGGTCATTGGGCCGTACTTCTTCCGTGATGATCAAGACCGGCACGTTACTGTGAATGGGAATCGCTACCGTTTAATGATAACCGAATATTTTTGGCCCTAATTGGATGATATGGCTTGGCCGCCTCGGTCGTGCGATTTGACGCCGTTAGACGTAAACTGGGGTTACTTTGTGCCAGTTTTTGAGGTTTTTGTAAAAAAAACTTTTATTTCTGTATGAAATAAACAAAATAAGATATACCATTTTGATCTTAAGCATTAAGCAATAAAGGCAACGTTCTCAAATTCTCGAAAGGGCTTAGGATTTTAAACATGTAAGCCCTTAAAGTGTGGCACAAAGTTGCCCCACGTTTGGGGTAACTTTGTGCCACTGACGAAATCCTTCGCTAATCTTGTCAAAATGTAAGTTTGGTTGAATCTTACCCCATATACCATTAAAACACATGATAACACAATTATTTTAATAAACAAGTGAAGGATTTCTTTTATATTTATTACATATAAAACAAAAATAAAAGCGTTAAAAATAAAAATTTTAAAAAGATATTTCGGGGACGCTATAAAGACTATAAGGCTTTGTGTCGGTCCAGAAATGATATTCTGCATTCAGGGCCAGGCATGTTGTTCTGGAAAGGAGTTTATTTCTCCATAATTATGTCGTAATAGCTTTTGTCAATTCGTCTTGGATCAAGAAAAGTGACTGGAAAACCATAAGCGGATGTAGTAACAACTCTTCTTCGGCACTGAAAATGGTTTGACGTCCTGCAACATTTGAATGAGCATCTTATCCTTTATTTATCAGAGTATTCCTATGAATACCGTTCTTTTCTCTCGCTTTTTGAATTGAAATTCGTCCACTTCGGACTTCCTGCACAGATTTTTTCAAATCATCCTGGGTGAAATTGCTGTAGGGCCGTCCCACTATCTTTTTTATATACTTTCGAGGCATTTCGGCTCAATTCTGGAACCTTCAAATTTAAAATTAAAGACAAGGGGTTTCTTTGGACCAAGAACGTTGTACGTGCAAAAGAAAATCAATACACAGAGGGTAACTTTGTGCCAAGTTAAACACCAAGGATGGTGGCACAAAGTTACCCCATGAACTTGCGACTTTATTGAAAAGGGGACGTAAAAATGAAAACAATAGGTTCTACTAATATTAACTTTAATATTATTTATCACAAATAAATCATAAAATAATATAACCCACCTTCAATTCCGTAGCGATTATAGTTTTTTGGTTGTATATGAAATTTGTCGCAATAGAATTTTTTCGGAAAAAAATTGATTTTGAATTTCATGTCATTATTCAAAAACGTAAAAACAAAGAAATTGATGAATATAAAATACTTACTGGAAAGCTTTTCCAGCAGCCTTGCACAGTGAAAAAACGTTCATATTTTATGTAAAAGTATTGGTAAAGTGAAATTGAATGTACAAAAGTACGGTTGGCACAAAGTAACCCTGCAGGCACAAAGTAACCCCAGCTTACGGTATTTCCTGTGGGGCTACGTCAAGTCTATGGTCTATGCCAACAAGCCAGCGACGATTCATGAACTTCGTACGAATATCGAACGTGAAATTGCAGCAGTATCGGCCGATTTATGCTTGAAAACCGTCGAAAATTGGGTTCAGCGTCTGGACTTCTGCCCGTGGTGGTCATGCAAAAGAAATCGAGTTCCATACATAATGGCATCGAACGTACTTTCACAGGAATAAGGAATTTCATTGATATCCAAAACCGTTTTTGTTTTATTTAAAAAAAAAACTTTTGTAGCGCTCTTATTGAAAAACCCTTTAGTTCACCACAATCTTGACATCGTATATACCTCCAGTCCCCTTAAACCTAGTTTAGCTTTGTTTTGACAGATTTTTCTTAAAACAAAATTTTAACATTTTCGGTTACTATCTGAGCGTCCTTTTCAGCAACAAAACAGAATAACAGATGAACAGTTGATACCTACCTATTTAATAATACATCAAAAATCTAGTCATTTGTACTTTTGTAATTAAAAAAAATAAAAAAAAAAATTGCCGCAGCAGGTACGTATGGTAACCCTAGGCATAGCTTCTCACAACTATTCGTTTTGTGCGAGTTTTTATTTTTGGGAAGAATTGAAGGGACCTATTATTTTATGCCGAGTCCGAAAAGCAGAATTGAGAAACTGCAAACTGAAGGAAACTCACTTTCCAGCCACAGATCCTATCAGTGTATTTATGTCATTCGGACTAAAAGCGTGCACAATTGTTAAAACATTTTAAAATTTAGCTAGCAGAAGACAATCCCAATAGAGAGCACTCCCTGGAATGGAAAAAGAATGACGATACTCCTGTCGTATGTGCAGTTCCATGAACTACTTGAAAATGAATTTCCTCAACTATATCTGCCAACCAATCCGATGTACTGATGCAACTCTGTATCAATGCACTCATTCCACACGAAGACTAAACCAGAAGTACTCGTGGCAGAAGAATAAACAATGACTGACTGACAACTTTGAAAGTAGTTTAGGCCGCAAATAGGTCAAACTAAATGAGAGATCCTCCACAGTGTTCCACTTCATTTGTGCCGTTTCTATTCAAAGCGAAAAGAAACAGTATCCTACTACCAACAACAGATGTACTATCCATTACATTTCAAGTATCACCATCAATTGCAATAGTAATTATAATCTCAAATGAGGATGCAAAAATAATTATGCACTCGTATTCGTATATCTGCCCCCTAAGTACATGTTCAGATGGTAAAAGTTTTGCGGATTATCCACCCCGGTTAGCTGAAATACAAACAAATAAACACAACCATCTGATAGAACTATTTTTCGGGGATGCACATTGCACACAATGGCATTGCAAACAATTCTGCACACAGCCTTGAACTTTTAAGGGGAATCCAATCCGAGTCCACCCTCTCGAAACAAAAACTAAAATGAAAGCAAAAATATCGAGGACGAGAGTTCACTCTCAAGTAATGCGGGCACGGAGAAAACTTACCTTCTCACATCTGACATACTTAGCAGCACCGGTGCCAGTGACTCCTGCTGCCATCGTCGGTGGTGACATAAATAGAGCTTATTCCAATAAAAATTCAATTACTTCATACATCTATCTTTAGATACCGATACCGAGATAACTCATGCGTTATCTCTCTGCCAACAACTATGTAAAACCATAGTAAACACACTTCTCATCAACCGCAACTTCGAAAACAATTTATCTCAACTACAGACATACCCTATACACAGGTGTGTACAATCACAAGGTTGCTGCTACATATATGTACGTGGGTACCTAGTACCTACTGCTTATCTAATTTTTGTTTACACAGAAGTGATCTCTTTTCTTTTTAATCAATATTTACAACTTTTTTTTTTTAATTGACACTTCACTGGTTGTCAAAATGTGACAGCTCGAAAGAACCAAACAATTTCAATACAGCAGCGAAGAATCCCTCCGACCGACGACAGGAATGGAAATTATAACCAAATTTGTACGAACCGCGCACGACGTGAATACGGAAAGAGCCGGCTTAAATGGCTTAGTACGCCACACCAAGCAAACAACCTACTAACTAAACGCGGAGAAATTACAAACGACGCGCGATGAACGACGGAACAGCCACAACGACAAGGAATATCATTTTTTTTTTTCTCGTATTCGAATTGAATTAGGTTTTTTTTTTTGTCGCTTCTTGTTTTGTGTTGTTGTTTCGTTTTACTAGTAGAGTTTAGAGTATGGCTTTAAAGTGAGAGGCGCAATGCGCCCCAACTAACAAGCAATCGCGTCGTTATAGTAATCTTCCGTCGCTGCAGAGGTAAATTGTTATGCGCACAACTCGCAAAAAGTGTTTCCATTTCCTTTCGGCGTTTGGCTTTTCTGTTTTTTTTTTTTTTTTTTTTTCTGTATCGTTATCTGCCTCTTGCTGGGTACTTTTTCGTGGTTTAAATGCCCCGTTTTGGCTCTTCTGCTTTCTCACAGTCTGTCTGTTAAGGAGAGAGAGCACCTCTCACTCGGAGAACTTGCGAGGACTGCATAGTGCATACTGCATTACTTTTGCAGCTACAAAGAAAAGAAAAAAAAACACCAACAAACAAACTCGATTGAAATGGAAATTAGTGACACAGCAGCGGCGCTTCCTTTACTGAGGGTGGGGGGGGCCTGTCGTATCATCATCACGATCACCATCACCATGATCATCACGAAGAACCAAACCAAACCACACCGAGCGTTGCTTCCCCCCACATCGATCGCATCGCATCGATTGTAACGCTACTGTTGGGTGGACTGGATGGTGAAATGGGTCCGCATGGTTGGGTGTTTTAATGAACCTCTTGTCGCGCAATGTATGTTTAGAGAGCTTTAAGCATTTTTTCCGTTTGCTAGTTCGTGTGTAATATAAATGGGGTTTGTTTAGACAGCGACTGTGCGAGAGGGAGATATGAATAGGGAAAAACGAAAATAAAAACACTCGAAACGCGATCGCGATTGCAGAAAATATATGCAAATTAGTCGGCGTGTATCGGAATTACTTTTCTTTCTGTAAAAGGAACGATCGCGTGCTGTGCATCGTGGTCGCATGCTAATGAAAGAAAAATCTATGCAAAAGTAAATAGTTAAGTGGGTCATTTTGGACTTCGATTTATTATCATCTGATATGGTATACGTGTTCAGAGAGGAACTTGGTACATTGTACATAAACATATATATCCGCGACAGTGTATTAGTTTGCGCGACACCGCAAAGGTGACATCTTTTCTTTTTTCTGTGTTCTGTTACGAATTAGAAAGGAAACATACAGCGATGATGTAGATTGTATGACGAGGTAGTGGGTAATACCCTATTTTTCGATTCGAAGTATGAATTTAACGCATTCTAGCGGAATCGGACGCTTGAAGGGATTTTGTTTTATTGTCCAAGATATTAAGTGTTAATTAACAAAAAAAAAATAAATAAAATCAAAATTATGAACTAGAGCTACGATGCGGATGACATCTAGCGGCATCACGTGTAAAATATGGTTCCGATGGTGGGAGAAAATCAAATATGATAAGGAATCCGTTCTTGTTATACAGAAAATATATAAAAAATATGTAAAAAAATATATAAGCAATACCTATATAAAAATTATATAAACAATACATAAAATAAAGTGCACAGCTGGGTTGCACGAAACCTTTTTGTTGGATTCAAGTTTTGCAACTGACTCTTTTTTTTTGTTATATTTTTGTTTAGTAGGTGTTAATAGATTAGACTTTAGAAACAATATTTGGCCAAATACAATGTACAAATTTATAAGAAGGCCCAGGTAGCTACTGCTGTAAGATCAAATTAAACTGTTATTTATTTACTTTTTAAATTAAAATAATAATAATAACGTAAAGAAATAATATAAGAATTGTTATGATATACTCTTTGCAATATTATGGTATATCGAAGGAAAACACGACCGTTCTTTTCTAGTTCTAATTTACGATTCTCTGTCCAAAGAGTGGGTGAAGACCAATGTAATGCCCCACTCACATGCGCGACCTTATTTCCAGATATTGTTTATCAAGAAATAACACCATCGTGCAAATATACAAATCGCTCGGAGGATATTCAGGGCAAAAATATTCTCTGAAAAAAATGTTTTTGAAAACATATAAAAGTACGAACTGTATTGAAAATGTTTGGATAGTCTTCAAAATTTAGGGGTATCTTGGAATTTGCTTTCTCAGGTATAAACTGCAAAATATAAATACAGAATTGTGTACGTCAAAAACCGCTACCGAAAATTTCAAAAAAAGGTTTCAAAACTCGCTTCACAAAAGACTCACAAAATAAGTCGACAGATGCGTCAAAAAATGTATAGAAGAACGTTTTGAAAATGCCTTCAAAAACAGGTACAAACGCTACAAAATAAAAAAATTAAAGTGTGAGTGAGAGCGTCAAAATATCGAAAAATGTGTTCAAAGGGCTTCAAACACGCTTAAAATGTAACAAAACAAAAAAGGAAAGTGTGAGTGAGTTTATTAAAAACCAGATCGAAAAACGGGTTCAAAACTGTGTGCCAAAAAACTGCAAATATAAAAATGAAAGTTCCAGTAAACGTACCAAAAAACGGATCAAAAAACATGTCCGAGGATGTTTCAAAGACGTGTCAAAAAACGCCTCGAAAATATATATAAAAAAAAAAGAAATGATTCGAAAGGTGTCGAAAAACGTGTCAAAAATTACAACATATGAAAATTAAAATGTAAGTGAGCGAGTCAGAAAACGTATTGAAAAATGTGTCCAAAGAGGCTCCAAAACGCATCGAAAATATATTCAAAAAGACTTCAACATGCGTCGGAAATCCGCGAGTGACGGCACTAAAAAACGGAGCGAAACACGTATCCAAAGAGGCTTCATACGCGTCAAAAATATATTCAAAAAGGTGTCAAAAAGCTATAAAATATAAAAATGAAAGTGTAAGTGCGCGACAAAAAACGCATGGAAAACCGTGCCCAAAAAAAGCTTCAAAGACGCGTCGAGAAACTTGCCAGAAAAAATGCAAAATATAAAAATGGAACTGTGAGTCAGCGCACCAAAAACCCTATCGAAAAGCGTGCCCAAAAGGGCTCTAAAGACGCTTTTACAACTTGTCAAAAAACTACAAAATACAAAAATGGAACTGTATAGTAAGCGCGTCAGAAAACACATCGAAAAACGCGTCTAAATGGGCTTCAAAAGCTCGTCGACAAACTTGCCGAAAAACCGGAAAATACAAAAATGGAACTGTGAGTGAGCTCGTCAAAAAAACGCCTCGAAAATATGTCCAAAAGGACTTCAAAATGGTGTCGAAAAATGCGTATAAAATCTAAGAAACATACAATTTAGAGGGCGCCAAAAAAAATCCTTAAATATACTGCAAAAAATTGTTTGGGAAATCGCTTGAATCAGACTTGTTCTTTCAATTGCGTCCTCGTTGTCATTTCGATTTTGGGAATGGTTTGACGGTGGTCACTAGATGGCTAGAAAAATTCTACTTCTCTACTGTACTGGGCCCGAACTGCTATTCATTATGTGACTGCATAATTCCGAAAAGTCGCAAGAAAAAGGTCAATTTCTAAAGCTATTCTGCACATTTAGTATTTTTGAACGATATTTAATAAGCATTGGCTGGCTAGATACTATAACAGTGTTGTGATATGCAACTGCGTTACATTTTCGAGGCTTTTATTTGGAAAAAACAGCATTTGAAAAAAAATTAAAAGCACCTTCTTCAACTAAAAAAAGGGTCAAAAAGCAAAAAAAAATTGTGGCATACTCTCAAAAAAAGTGCCAAATTGCAACTGTAGTCGCACAACGGTAACGCTGGCTGCAGTAGGCCGATTCTCTTGAGGCAAAATATCGCCAATAATGGTCTTACGTACATTTCTTTAAAGCGAATGTAAGAATAAAGACGCAGTCCCAAAATTAGTTGCTTTAGGTAAAATGAAAAGTTCAAACATTTATTATTTTTGTGTCAAACATGCGTTACCTCCTGAATTTAGATTTTTTGCACGCGGCTATAATGCTCCAAAAAAAAAAAAAACGTTTTGGTTAAATGGTGCACGAGGACTCTCCGCCACCATAATAGTCCCATTGCAATCCAATTATTACACTTGCTTAAAATAAATAGGTAGGTACAAGGTACATGCTGTGCGAGAAGTCGGAATCATTCTTAATCAAGACAGCTCGTGTTGAAGTGTAT
Source organism: Cheilosia urbana (assembly GCA_946477585.1). Taxonomy (NCBI): domain Eukaryota; kingdom Metazoa; phylum Arthropoda; class Insecta; order Diptera; family Syrphidae; genus Cheilosia; species Cheilosia urbana. The sequence continues at coordinate 129,610,662 of OX297854.1, read as the reverse complement.
TCCAGCATCATCCTGGATATACAACGAAGACAGGGATTGTAAACATTTGAAAATGGGACCTTACGGGCATGGTAAAAAAAGGAAGCACACACTCTCAAGAGAACGCTGCCCAAGCTTCAAATAGATTTCTTCTGTAGATTTATTTGTCACCTTCAAAACATCTGCTTTTTTATTCACCATAAGATTTATTCCAGGCTCCATGATGTCCTTCATGATAGGAGAATCATAAAAAAAGAGGGAGAGAACAGAAAGTAAGCTCCAGAAAATGGCAAAAAGACGCATAATCCACAGCTAAGGGCAGCAGAGGCGAAAGACGGAGCATTTATTAACTCATCTCATCTTATCTGCCAACTCATGAAAGACCATTGATTATAATATACTATATTTCGTGCCCTACAGCAAGGACTTTCTTCCTCGGTGTACATATGCTGCGACTGGGCAGGCTATGTTCTACATAAATATTGATTTTTCCCCCTCAATTGTCCAGGCAATTGTCCGGGCAAATACCAACATTGGCTTTACGGCTCATAATTAAATGCTGAGCAGACAAACGAATAAATAATTCCTTTATCTGGTTGCGGCAAATGCGATTCTCGGACATGGTCCCAGCATACATTTCCAATTTATGTGTGTGTCCACATCTCTATGGCTTACAAATCCTTTTGCACAGTTACACAAATCACCATCAACTCATCAAAACAAAAGAAAAATAATTATTACACTTGGGGCAACGAAATTAGGGTTAACGAGGAAAAGTAAAAGTTCCGACAGTACATGCGCTTGAGATAAATCTGAATTCACGACATGTTCAAGGAATTTTGCACATTTTTCCCAACCCACCAATGAAAACCTGCAAAGAAAGCAGCAACCGACATCCTCTTATACAGCATATATCTACAAAGGAGATTTCACAAAATATATGGCAGCTAGCGGAGTGCAATAAATCTAAAGAAGAAAAAATCCGCAGAGATATGAAAAATTCAAAATTCATTCGCTTTACAGATACAGCGGATACCATTTATCACGTCATGGGTTTGAAAAAAAAAAAAAAAAAAACAACTGTGTATGGAGAGAGACAAATTCAAACTTACCCGGCCATACAGCTGTTCGTCGTTACGTCCCCCGCGCCTACGTGACGGCGCACGAATTACACGATCTATTGCTGAATCCATAGCCAATCTGTGGTTGCTGTCTATGCTATACGATCAAACTCATTTGCGATGACAGAATACGTTCCACACATATGCTGCACAAAGTGACGTTGGTTTTACCCTATCGCTTCGAAGATACTTTGCGGACTGTGGAACTTGTCGTGATTCTGTAGAGATGGTGGCCCGTCAAATGAATTTCATTTTTGGTTTTGCATTGTCTACATTTAGGCGCATTTCATCTAGTTCCCATGAATGTGCCCGTTAGAGTTTGAATAGTTTGCACTGGTTAGTCGTTGGGCGATGGTTGTTTTTATGCTTTGTTTAAGGCATCTGTTTTTGTTGACATCTGAAATGAGATATAGGGGAAGTTGTTATTTAAAAGTGTCTTATATGAAATCTACTACTACTAGGTACTCTTGTACTGTAGTGTAAATTACACACAAATAAAGTACACGACTGGATCAAACGAAACTTTATCTTTCATAAAAAGTTTGATTGAACCAATTGGTAGGTATGTTAAAAGTTCAGAAGCAACGCTACATAAAATGTAAGAATTTATTTTCTTTATTTTTAGATTATGCATTCGATGTTATTTGTTTTATAAGTTCTAGTTCTCAATAACAGGGAATTTTCGAAGGTTCTGGTTAGACAATTGTAAGCGCCTACTGTACTATTTTATATGCTCTTACTCTTTTCAGTTCGAGGCCAAGCGTAATAGGCGTTTCTGTATTTTGATCTGTTAGGGCATGATTTTCTTTTTGACTGGAGTAGTTTAATTACGCTGGTTTAAGTTGTCAATGACTGGAAGTAAGGTTCGTGTCAGACCGATATCTTTACATAGATTTGTTTTTGAATTTGTATTCGCAGTTATAGACTGAATACCCTGATACACGTGTGTGGGGGTGCAAATGAAGTGGGAATTTCTTTGTTTAAGGCTTCAAGTGGTTGGAATTATTCAAAGGCGCATATTCAATTTGGTTAGAAAAAAAAAAACTGGGAACTATTTGCTAAGAAGACCTTTTTCGTAGTTGTAATTGCTTTTTTATTTGCAATACGGTATTGACTTTTACTAAAATATACGACGACAGCTCGGGATTTGAGTAGATTTTTTTTAGCAATAATTGAAAAGCGGATATATTACATTTTTTTGAGAAAAACTAAGGAAAAAAGTAACTAAACCTTGGGATCTTATTTGGAAAACTTAAATGATCTTTAATATGTATTTTTATCAAAATCGCAAGAGCGGTTTATGTATAGAATTATGCAGACAAAACAGTAACAAATATAGAAATGTTTAGTTTGAAAAATACAGGGTGTCCGCCGGGAAGGTATACTACTTTGTTTGTTTATAATTTTTGATTAAATGAGAGAGAATGGATTTTATATTGATAAATGTTTTATTTAATGTCGGCAATTATGTATGGAATACAATATATTGAGTAAATGTCCGCCTCTGTTAGTCTCACAAATGCGAGCCCTTTTGAGCACATTTTTCATTACATTCTCACACATTTCACGAGGTATTTCATTAATTTCATCACGAATATTTTGTTTGAGTTGCTCAAGCGTTTCTGGTTTGTTTGTATAAACCTTGCTTTTCAGATATCCCCACAAAAAAGTCAAATCAGGCGACCATGGAGGCCAATCAACATCACCATTTCTTGAAATAACTTGTTGTGGGAAGAGGTGTCGCAGTAATTCCATTCTAAACCTGACTGTATGCGATGTGGCACAGTCTTGTTGATACCATATGTTAATCAAGCCCAAAGCATATAGTTGTGGCGTTAAAAAGTTTTCAATCATATCACGATATCGCTCCTCATTCACAGTTTCCGTTACGCCGTTTTCATTTTCAAAGAAGTAAGGTCCAATGATTCCTCCTGACCAGGTTGCACACCAGACTGTAACTTTTAATGGAAGCAAAGGTGACTGATGAATCACCTACAGACCCTCTTTCTTCGAAATCATTCACTACACGATAAATAGTGCGTTTTGTTGGCACGTTGTTTCTCCCAAAAATTTCACGTAACTTTCTCATCGTCAGAGTAATCGATGATTGATTTTGATAAAATGTTTTAACGATTTAAATACGTTGGTTTATCAAATATTTTTCCATAATAAATTTGCCACGTGCCTACTTCACGTCTGCCTGTGAACTGTCAAGTCTAATGTTTACCAAAATGGCAGCAAAACAAAGTAGTATACCTTCCCGGCGGACACCCTGTACTATTGCTTAAAAACTGAGTACAGATAAGTAATTGTAGATATATATTGTTCGGGATGTAAGCTTTTTTTAACTCTGACTCGCCATCGCGATAAGAGGCACGTAGACCTGAGTAGATATATCGTGCCTTGGGATCAAAAAAAATTGTTTAGGCTATTAGAGTTTCTACTTTCATAATGTAGCTGATTATGCTTTCAGCAGAGGATGTCTTTACATCTTCTGAGCCTATTATTTCCCTGAAGAAGATTTTCCTTCTAATACAACAAAGGGCTGGGCATTCACATAAGATATGCTCAGCTATTTCGTCTTCTTCAAGACATGGGCGGCACTCCGAAGAGTCGGTTACGTATATTTTGCTTAGATGATATTGGAAACCATGGTGCCCTGTCAGATAGGAAACTAGATTTTTGACATCGTGCCTACGTAGATTTAGAATCCTTTTGGCATTAGTTTTGAATCGTTTAATAACTTTTTTGGCCTGTCGTGATGTTCTCCCAATTGTAAAATATAGTTACATATTGTGTTCCCAGCTTTTTATAGCAAGGTTTGCCGCTGATTTATAGATTACGCATTAGAGTTCAGGTCCCTAGAAATGTGTTTCCGGACCTCTTCTGCCCAGTTCGTCGACTTTTTCCTTTCCTTCAATTTCCTTGTGGCCAGGAACCTGGAACCCCCACCATATTCTGGTTTTGATTCTGGGGCATAGTGTTTGGAGGGTATTGAAGTAGTGTAAGAATGATTTGGAGTCAATGGTGGGTGAGCTAAGTGCATTTATAGCTACTTGACTATCCGTGAATATTTGGATGTTTTCGACTTTGATACCTGAGTTGTAGATGAGGCTGCGCATTCTTTATTGGCATTGAGCTCTGCTGGAAATATGTTTGGGCATTTTCCCATTGGTATTGAGACAGTATTGAGTCGGCGCAGTGGCTTAGTGGATAGTGTGTCGGACTACTAAGCGCGGGGTCCCAGGTTTGAATCGTGCAAAAACCCAAATTCCAACTTCGGGTTTTTTCCACTGCGCCACCTCTAGCGAACGATTTATTTATTGAGACAGTTTGGTTTAGTTTTAATATGCCGGATTCGACCCCTGACTCCATTTTGGAACCATCCGTATACCACTTTATGTCTTTTTGGCAGTTTGGTGGGCTACTGCTAACCCACGCCTCGATGTAAGCTTTACTTGGGTTTTAAAGTTTTATCGAAATCGCAAGTGGGGTTTTTGTGATATGAGTAGTTTCTAAAATTAGCGTTTCCGGTGATTCGAATTGAAAATTAAGGAAGCAATCATTTTTGGAACATCAATTTTACTATAAATATCCATTTTGGTCAAAATCGATATCAAAGTTTTCCAAAACCAAATTTAAAAAAATGCCTTTATTCAAAAACCTATTACGCGATAAAAAAAAATAGTTGGCGCAACAGGTCTGGAGGACCCTAGGCCTGGCTTCTCACAACCATTCGTTTTGTGTGAGTTTCTCATTATTGGAACGAATGGAAGGGATCTACAATTTTATGCCGACTCCAAACGGCTAATTGCGACTACAACCTATTATGCGATAATACAGAGAAAAGTTTAGTTCGCTATTAAGTTATAAATGACCATAGGTATCACCTTAGGAATGAGTTTTTGTTTTTGAGTTTTGAAATCTGTCCAAATTTTAAAAGTACCTACCTACAGTTTTTCCATTTTTTTTTATTTTTTTTTTTTTTTTTACCGAAAAACTGAGTTTGCAGTCATTTTAACCTTATAAATTTTGGTTGAAATCGTTAGAGCCGTTTTGGAACAAATCAAACTGGTACGAATATTTTATGTGGGAAGTACCATTAATATTTAGGTTACCTTGCACAAAAAAAAGGCCCCGAACTGTAAGCCCACAAACTCCAAATCCGAAGTTTATGCGAAATCTGGGCAGCCGTTTAGGCTGTAGGTCGCGGCACAGACGGACAGACAAACAGACGGACAGAATTTTGCGACCCAGTTTTTTTAATTCCTCTATCATCGTTATGTCAGAATTGATTAACATCTCGAGTTCAAAATTTTGTACGGATACAATATCCTTCTCTTACTACGTGATCGACAAAGTTACAAATCAGATCATCACGCTACTTTAGATTGAAAGATCTGCCCCATCATCAAATAATTTTTGTCATAACGAATCGATCGCCTTTATCTCGCGTCATAACAAAGAATACACAAACACATGCCCGTGATAAATCTATCGGCCACATCTGTGTTCCTTTGTGTGCAGTGTCATTTCAATCCCATTTAACATACGAACTGATTCAATATTTCTTTTCGAAGAATTCTTTCGCGAAAGCAACCAGACACTTCCGCCTTATGAAAGAAATTAAACCAACAAACACAACATCAAACAAAGGCACTTAATAATTCTCTTCTGACGTATGTCCAGGCGACATTTCCTCCTTCTGCCAGTCACACAGAATATCAATCATCCTCATGAGGCGGGACATTCCAAATAAAGATGAATATCCACAACCCGTATGATGAGTAACGTGCGCGACTTAACTCATTGTTCCCCAAATCGCTCTTCCATGAGGCCAACTCATTTAAATCAAAGTTGTATTTGACACTTTACAACTTTTCTACGTTTTTATTGAATTGTTTGGACGACTATGCCACTCGGCTATCACGTTCGCAATCTTACGCCACTTGTGTTCCAAAGATAAGTACCCAAGACGAGCACCTATAAAACCATAGATATTGACGCCACATTTCTTCGTGAGTACGGTTTATCGGTTCAACCCGTTTGGTGTCAACAAACTGAGAATAAGCCCAACATAAACCGAGTAGACCGCATGTTTGTCCGATAAAAGACGCCCACGAGTTCCCGTTTTGGTTTTTCCTAATTTTGCTCCAATAAACTCTTCACAAGTCACGACACAAAAATTGCCAAAGAGCTGCCACAATGAAAGTAAAATTCCTCCAAAAATGGTTCTAAAGCCATCAAAATAGATCGCATCACGTCGAGAATTTGTTGTTTCTCTAACGTCACGTCACGATCACTGATCTATGCAGAATTGCTTTCCAATTGATATGCATGGCCGCCACCAGTGGCATAGTTTGAATTGCCAATCGGCGACGGCGACGAGGAAACAAGAGACAGCGCGCGATCGTATAGTTTTCCCAATTTGTCGCCAGCGGATTGGTACGTGACGCGAGTTGGTAAAAAAGAAACAAAACGACCACTTCCATGGAATACAATTAAAATAGTTCAAGAACAGCGTGTGCGATGGAAATTATTTTCCACCACCATCTAGAGTACTTAGATAAAGGCCAGTTTGGGAGCGCTGGGATGTGGACCAAGATTGCTCCACGCGGACTATACACCGTACATGTCGGTGTGGAATGTTTGCGTGCGCTCATATTTGCAGAGTAGAAGTGGAAACGTCGCGTCGCTTCGGTCACCACTGTTCAAATGCACTAGTGGAATGGGAGCTAGCCTTGGGAGTTCCCGATGCCTACAAAGTCTTGCTTTTAGGTGTTTTAATTAAAAACTTGTATCAGGTTACCACCTGAGAATTTGCGCCAAGTGGATGGATGTTTGTTTAACGCACGCATAAACTCCTGGAAATTCGATACTGAAGTCGGACGTGTTTGACAAACGAAAATGTGGCAATGGAGTGAGGGCGGCATTTGTTAGCCGTGGCTACTGCTTGCTTTTGTGGGATTTTCGGACGGATTTCAGACATCATATCGGAGGGTAGGAAACACGTGCCGGTTGAGTTATATGAGACATATGGCTTTCAGACGGTAATCACGTTTGTTAAATAATTTCCGCTACCAATTATCATCGAAAAGATGGCCGTGGTCGCTTTTTATTGCACAATTTTTGTAGGAACTCACAAAGCTTGTAAAAGAACACTCACTGACCGTAACAGTGGGCATTTTACTAGTCTCGTTAAAATCGTGAGCAAATGTGTCACCCTGCCCAACCCGGACTGTTGACTGATGAACCGAATATGTGGTCAGATGTTTTCAGGCCAACGAACTCCGAAAACGAATTTTGTTTAAAGCGGAAATGACCTTGGTCACACATTGACAAGCAACAATCTTAAAATTGTACCTCGGCCACCAGAGCGGAAACCAATTTAGGTTGGTCTCTGACTTGGATTGAAATGTGGTCTACTACGGGCTATGGCAGTACAACAATCAAACGGACGATGTTTCTTGTGAACTATGAGTCAGTATTGATGCAAAATTTTGTTTTCAAAATTGGTCACAAGACAGATGGCAGCAGGCAGCTTAGTGTCCCCATGGCGAGGGCCTAAGATCGGAGTGGGGAAAAAATCTTAACTATAGCATCGTATGCTAAATTCTACATATAAATGGAGCTGACTGGAGAGGCTTCAAGCTGTGCAATATAGAAGTACTTCAAGACGTTTTACCAATAAACATTTTTAGTTTCGACTCTCAATTTTATTAGTTCTCAGTGGCTATATTTTCCATACAAATTTCGCATTTGTGAGCTTTCGTAAGTTTAAAGTTGAGACTTAAATTTATTATAAGTACGTCACGCTGTCATTGGACAAGTCATTTATTATATAGTTTTGGAGAATAGTGAAGAGAGCCGCCACAAAACTGAAGGCAACTAAGTTCTAAGTGTCCCCATGGCGAGGGACTAATATCGGAGATATCTGTATGCTTAAGAGGGACAACGCCGTAGAGTGGAAAAATATCGAAACAACTATAGATGGAGATGGGATATGTCTCTCCAGAACACACCGTGCTACATACGTAAACTACATCGAAACAAAAGTTGAAAAAAGTAGGTACAAAAAAGTGGAAAAAAAATCTATTATAAAAGGTGGGCCGTCTTGTGGTTTCTTTTTAAATCATAAGTTATTTTGACACTGACAGCTGTTTACTGACAGAAAGTAGGTATCCAAGGTTTTGGAAAATCTTAGTGAGAGAATGCGCTACTGCGAGGCCAGCCGAGGCAGCCACTTGAACAACGTTGTGTTCCATAATTGATTTTGTAAATTTTATTGCATTGAAATTTGTACTTGGCCCACCCTGTATACTCTTTGATCACATAGTAAAGTCTGTATATTTTTTCTCAATTTAAATAATGCTTACAACTGGGGGTATTTATCGGTGAAAAAAAAACCGAAATCTATTATGGAGAAGGTAAGCAGTGTTCCCACTTTGTTGCAATTGCAGTTAATCTACTACTACTGCATATCTTTCGAAATTTAAATCTACCCCCATTTTTTTTAGTACACTTGCATGCACATCTAGTTCGAAAAAATGTATTCCTTTAGCCTAAAAAATTAATAAATTAATTAGTATGTCTGTTTTGTTTTAATGCTCGTTTCTAATAATTTTGTATTTTTTATGTTATTTTTTGTTATTTACCTTGCTTTTGTTTGAAAAAAAAATCGACTGCAAACATATTCAATCTACTGCAATTTTAGAGAATCTACATCGATAAAATAGTCCCAAAGTGGCAACACTGGCTGTAAGTAACTCTGAGTACCTGCATTCCTATAGACCTCCTCTCTGTTCTATTCAATAATTTGTGGCGCTGGGTAAATTGACGGCGAAGCCAAGTGCTAGGTTCACTTCCTGACGGGGAGAACAACTTGTCACACTTTTAACAATTCCTCTCCAGTTTCAGCCCACCTAATCAGGGGTCGAACCGAGTTATTCTAAAACAATCAATATAGGCAAAGGAATTTGAATTTGTATGCAAAATTGGCTCAATTCCACGAACGTATTGGATGTAACAAATTGGCCCCCAGAACAACAATTTATAAGTTTTCAGCCTGCGTCGCTGATTGAGCCCACTGTCATATCAAGGCTATTGCTTTCCACGGCTCAGGCTATCTACAGTATTCAAATTCAAATATATTGTAAACAAAAGAGATGTAGGTTCGCACTGTGATTGTTTTTTTTTTTTAGCAACCGACTGGATGTAAAAGCTGTTTTCCGTACTAACATAGGACCCTGATTGACCTCCGTGTTCTTTTCAATACATTTTTATCTCATTTTGACGGTGCAAATTTGTCCATTTAGTGTACGACGAACTCACCTCATTGTTTCAGAACTACATCACCACAAAGTTGATGTATTTAAAAGCCGATATCGTTAGATCGAGCGCAGGGGCTATTGTGCTGGACTACTAAGCGAGGGGTCTCAGATTCGATTACCGGAAAAAACGGAAAATTACATCTAAATGTTTTTTTCCACTGCGGTACCTCACGAGAACGTCTGAAAAAAATTCAAGAGTATAACCGTCAAGAATGAGCTTCTTCTCAATTCACACGTTCGTAAACTCGGCTTAAAATTGTAGGTTCCTTCCATATCCTGATCATCAGCAGGATCGTCATTTTTGTCCGTCCGAATCCACGTTCAAAATCGAGAACATTAAGGTTTTTTTTGTTGTTTTACCCAGTAGTTTGTTTTACAACAGTAGAGTAGTTTGTTGTAAACCATGGAAATCAATGATCTCTACAGATCATTTGAGCATAATAAAAAAGGTCTATTGTTGCGTCGCGATTTAAATAAAAGAAGTGAGTCTTTTTTTCTTTTTTTGTAGAAAGATATACAAAAAAAAAAATTCCCGCATTTTTTAAGCTCTTGTTTGCTCGGGCTAAGAATACGTCTCTTCCGCTTCGCCATCGAAGTGAAACTCTCTTTTTCATAATAAATTAAAAAAAAAAAAAAAAACTCGAAAAACGAAGGTGTTGCCATTCATAACAACCACCACTATCGGCCCTAGCGAGGTATCCGTCGAAACGGAAAATTTTCTGATTCTATACGCTTCGGAGGATTTTTGCTTCGAGGTATTTTTCCGAACAGCTATTCGGAGCATTGTTCCGATATAAATGCTACGCACTCCAGCGTTTTGCGTTGCAGTGCGATCAAGCTTGTTTTTGAGTGACATTTTTGAAAGCTTCATACGTTTCCGATATCCTCCGACAACTGTCAGCCGTGGAATTTATTTACAATTGGTAGTGAAGCGTTAAAATGTGAGCAGAAGAAAGAAAGAACAATATAGCAACGCTTTTTTTTTATTTATTGCTTGATTTTGCGTTTATTGCATAACGTTGACGTCGCTGTCAATGTTGCTGTGCTAATGTGTTCAAAGTAGTTAAAATACATTGGTTCTAAAAAGTTGTAAAAGTTGCTGTGTTAATCTGTTTCTCGCAAAAGAAAAAATTGCAAGAGAAAAAAAATCTACGCAGTTATTCAGGGTTATCGGCGCTTCCGAGGGAAACAATTTCGCGGGGAATAAGGTTCCTTTTTCATTATCTCAGATAGTGGATGCCTATTTTCCAACGATGAACAAACAGTGAAAAGAATCAAAAATAAAAACCCCCACCTGTTGAAGGAAATTAGAGTGTAAACAACACCTACATATGGTAGCTTTGTGCTTCATATCATTGTCACTTGTCGAAAGGTAATCCCATGAACGATAACAAATTCCGTTTCATATGACCCACGAGGTTAAAAATAGACTCGTGTTCAACTTCAATTGCAAAGTCGTCTTAACGAACACGAATACAACTGCACCCCATTGTTCGAAAAGAAAGAAAAACATTGTCACACGATCCGTCAAGGATTACACGTTGTTCCGGAAAACCTTCGACATTCCATAAAAGGAACTTCCGCGTGTCACTAGCTTTCAAAAAAAGCAAAAATCTCTCAACTTTTACAGCGACTGCTGAAAATTCGTTTGATAATTATCGTTTCTTGCTTTTGAAGTTACGTCGACATTTGTAGTAGAACCAAAAACAAACACAAAAAGGAAAACAAACCCCAGAGACTATCGGGCAAATATTTACACTAATTAAGTTCACTACTAGCTCGTCGCACAAGGTGAGTGCACTACCTATATTTGCTCTTGACTTCAGTGGTGACACATTGCGAAAACACCAGCAGCCAAGTGCGGATAGAATATATACTCAAATCCAACTATAGAGCGGGTCGACACTTTTCGTCAGACGAACGATTCAAGTGCTGCAGATCCTTCTCTACTGCAGCCAGATGCTCGTATTATTTTCAGATTTTCTATTTGCGATTTTTTTTATTATTCAATTTGTGCAGTGTTCCACGGCAAACTATATACAAAAGTCAAACAGTATGGTTACAAATGGAATATGAGAACGGATACAAATGGGAAAACACATTGTTGTTGATTCCCGACCGTGAAACATCGAACACACGGGTGACAAATGTGCTGCAATGTATCGAGTTTCGTCACAACTTCTACAAAAATGCGATGTCGCCCCAGTATAAGAGTGAGTGGAGTATCTATTACGGCAAGTAGTGTATATGTGCTGTTCTTAGTCTATTTTTGAATTAATTTTAAGTGGCAGATAAGCACTTGAACTTGCCAGCGGAGTTTTGCTGCTGATGAGACGGTGAATGATGGAAGCAGGAACAGCCAAGGAATTTCGAAATAGTTCGGTGCAAAAACCAAATAGTTGGGGGTCCTTTTTTAGCGCGCGAGACGACGACTTGATTTGGCATACCAGTGGTAGTTTGTTGTCTTTGTGCTTCAATAGTAGCACCAGCAATTAGGGAAAGAATGACGAAGGCAGGGCGGAATTACACAGAGTATCTGAAGGGACAGGAGATTTGAAAGGAAATTTCACCCAGATTATTTGCATTTGGAACATTTAGCATACGAAATGGCGAAATGGCGAAAGTGTGCAAGTAGGATTTGAGTCGTTATAGCTGAAGGAGGCGTTGGTATTTGGACGTCCTTGGGGATGAAGTGGATGCTTCATTAGTGTTTGCTTTGGCCATAAATGAATGGACGTTTTTAAAGTAAAGCAAGTTTCGATTGTGAGCTATAGGGCATTTGGAATTAAATGGCAAGTGACGGAGTTTTTAGTACCTCAGTGGTTGGTTTGCTGGACTACTAAGCGAGGGGTTTCAGATTAAACACAAGAGTTCACGTTACAATAATTTTTTTGCATCTACACAAAAAAAACAATTCCACTGTAGATTGGAAAAAAATTATTATTCTTTTTGGGTGTGGTACAATAACGCCGAGCTCTATAACGCCGAATTCCAAAACTCGACGTAGTTTCACTTTGAGCCGAATTTAAACTTTGACAAAGTAAAATAATGCCGAGCATTGCTGGTGAACTAAAGCCGAAGCAAATGTTTTCAAAATGGCCGAGAACTTTTAATATATAAAGATATTGTTTTCGTACAAAATTTGGAACTCGAAATGTTAATCAATTCTGACATTACGATGATAGACGAACTCGAAAAAGTAGAAAAAAGGTCGCAAAATGATGTCCTCCGTTCTTCCACAGGCCTACAGCCTAAACGGCTGCCCGGATTTCGTTCAAACTTCGGATTTGGAGTTTGTGGATTTACAGTTCGGGACCGTTATTTTTGTTTGCAAGGTAACCTCATATTAATAGTAATTCCCAAATAACATTTTCGTACCAGTCTGATTTGTTCGAAAAGGGCTCTAACGATTTCAATCAAAATTAATATTTTTAATTTGTAATTTTTTCAAATTGTATTTTTTTTTTTTTTTTTTTCTTACGTTCTTTTAATTCTTAAATATTTTTTTATTTAAATTTCCAATGTTCCAACAGATATAGTTTTCGTTTTTGTTTTCAATATTTAATTCAATTTTTATTGTTTTTTTTAATTACATTTTTTTTTTTATATATAAATTTAAAATTTTGTATAAATGTTTGTTTTGAGTTTCTTTGTTGGACAAAAAAAAATAGAATAAGCAGAATTTTATTGCTTTAAATTTGAAAAGCAAAGCAAATTTGTAAATGCAGAATTTTGCAAAGTAGCACAACCTGCTCCCATTTATAAATTCAAACCGAAATAAGGCCGACTGGTCTTTATTTCACTTTAGCCAAGTAAAATAGAACCGAACATGGAAATTCAGCATTATTTCTCTTCACGGCACCTTCTTTTTGTTGTACCGATTATGGGGGTAATTTGAAACAGATTTTTCATGCCATATGGACCAAGGTTAGAGTGGCAGTTTGCATTAATGCAATTTCACCTAGAAGCCATTGAGGCGCATTGTGATTACCCTTATAGTACATGGTAGGACCTGAAACTAACCAAACCATTCGGATCTGTTGCTGAGTCTTCCTAAATCTGATAGAGGAGATCGTTGCTAGATCTTTCAAGCCTTCGAAGAACCGTGTTCCCAAACAAGAGTACCGGCGTTGTTGGAGCGCTGGGCAGTGACACAAGAGATGTTCCACAAATTCTATTTCCTGTTCGTTGCTGCAGTCCGTAGAGTAATTTGTAAAGATGCCCATTCTTTTACCAATGTTTGCAATGATGCAGTTCAGTTATTACCCTGACAATCATTCGGATTCGGTTCCTATCGAGAGATGCTAGGATCTTCGACCTTTAAGTGTTAATTGCGGGCCACAAACTACGAGTTATGATGCATAACCCTTAGCGTTGTGCATGGTTCTCTTGCTAAATTTAAGGTGGCATTATCAATGAAGCTCTTAGCTGCGGATGAAGCTCTTAACAACGGACCCAACTGATGTTCTAAGTGAAGCTGTCTATCAGCTAATAGACTTTCAGAGCCACATCTGGACAGTTTATCCGTCGAACAGACTTACAGATTTTCAGTTTACTAGATTGCAGCTGATCGCTTTAAGTTCAGCTTGACTGGTTATTTCCTCGCTAAGACAGTCTGAGCCGCTTTCTTAACCGCGTAGATGTCTGCCTGTAAAACGGTGCAGTAGTTTGTCGGTATGACTAGCTGATACCTAGACTTCGGCTGCAGTTCCGTTCGCTGTCTTCGACCTTCGAGCCATCTGTAAAGATAGATATACCTTTTCTGACAGTACTCGGAGAAAGCCAGATGGTAACTTATATCTTCTGTCGAAGAGACTGTCTTGTTCGGTCTTGTTGGGGTTGACCGATACACCGTTGCTCTCCGTCTATTTTGATAGTTTTGATAGCGCTGATTCCATAACTAAATATGCACCAAACGAAAGGTGATAATAGGCCAATTCCCACATTAATTGTTTTGTTAAAATCACAATCGATGAATATTAACACAAACAAATTACAGTTCCTTTACGCAAAATGTATTAAAGGTTTCAATTCCAGGTTAGAAAAGCAAGGACTACTGTGGTGAGAGATCTCAAATAGGTGTCGCCTTCAAAAACGAACCCCAGTCTCATAAACTCACAAGAGCAGAAGGCATTTTAAAAAAAAATAGTTTCTTTGCTTATTTATGCTTTTGTGTGAGTTACTAATTTACGGGTTCCTCTTTGAAGCGTCGTGAAAAAATATATCTGCTCTAATTCACCAAGTGAAATATGCCACGAGTGCGGCAATAATCCCTTGACATACAAGGTAAGCTCTAAGACTTTTCAACAAAAGCATCTTCAGCCCAGTTCCAAAGTTAAATTAATAGTGGAACTCATAATTACCCCGCCACTTTCAATGTGTAGCTATTCCTTTTGAGAAGAGTTTCTCTAATTTTTTGTAACGACCGCACTTGAATGCAATTGAAAGGCGGAACTGAAAGGTTGTAAACTCAAATTACACTTCTCTGGAGAGGCAAAAGCAACAGACTGTTGATACACGGAAGAGGCTGATGTTTTGTATTTAAAATCAAGCAATGTCTTTCATGATTCACATTTAAATTGCGCCCGCAACATGTTACACTCCAGATATAGAAGAAGCACTTAAAATGGTCCTCCAACACCTCATTTGTTGAACGAGACACTTGCATCGGTGACATGGTGTGCGGATGGTGGCGCTTGTACACACCGAAACCCTGATGGCGCAACATTAAAACGTCCGCGTCACGCAAGTCGTTGAACTCTTCAATTTGCATAATTTTCACAACAGCTTTTCTGGTTCGAGCCTCGGCGTCTGCTTCCCTAAATGAGTCAATTTGTGTGGACGAGCTTCCAAGTGTTACGCATTAACCAAACACAACACATCCCGTCCGGTGGCAATGCAATTAATTCCCATCAACAACTGCTGAAGACAAAAAAAAAATATATATATAAACATTTCGCAAGAGAGTCTTGTTATTGCTGCTCGAGTATCTAGGTATAGCAGAACTTGATGATCTCAGCTCTGTAGGCTAAGAAGATATATCTCCGTTGAGTGTTTTCTCGGCATCACACAGGTGGAACCGCCGCTGCTTGGCAAAAATATAGACAACAGCAACGAAATCACTGCCGTAAAACATTCCGAAACAATCTGAAATCATTTCACGGTGTAGTGAGTAGTGACCGTTGTCCGTTGAGTCGGTCGCCGGTGGCAGATTTACTCGATGAAATAGGAGACACAAAAACGTCTGAGGGTATTATAGATGATGGTCTTCATTATCGTTAACAGCTTCGCCACCGTCGTAATGATGATGAAAATTAGGAATTTTCCATTGATCGGCATTTTAGCTCGAAGCTGAACGACTGACGACAACATAATTTCTCAGTTCGCTGACCTCAATGTGGACATCGTGTGGTGGCAACAAATCTATGCCGCTGTGACGGCGGGTGATAAGTACGATGGCTTCAGCTAACAAGATAATTTGTTGTTAACGTTTATCTTGCTGTATGGTTGTGAATATGAACAATGGGATTTGTCCTGGAAGCACTTTTGAGAGGGAAAAATTGTATTGTGGTGGTCCTGAAAGCAACTCATGCGATTCATTCTTTGAGGACTAAAGCTTATTGTATGGTCTGTTTAATTTCACGCAAATATCGAGCGGGAAATCGTGATTTAGGAACAAAACATACGTTATTTTAGAGCTGCGAAGGTTAAATTTAAAATATATTTGCGATGCAGTTTAACAGCAGGTATGTGAAGAAACACGGCTTAATAATTTAAAAGCAACCAAAACAGGAAACCTCTGTCGAATTGGGTTCGATTCTATAGACTATAGAGTCATGGACAGTACACAAAAAAAAAAAATTGGTGCGACTGTATCCAACAGTCCCGAAATATGTGTATGTGTAAACACAGTGCGTGCGGTATGTGTGTGGCTTGATACACGTCATTGAGAAAAGAGGGAATTGTAATAACCGTATTCTTGATATATTATGAAAAAACAATAATTTATTCGTTCTGTGCTAGTTTCGGTAGAATAGATACAATCGGATTGTGGTAGCTTAAGTAAGATATGTACATTCGAGACTGTATTCTATCTAGATTACGCTGGAAGACAGCATCGATGGTTGTTCCATATCGTGTTGTTGAAATTTTCCGGTTGGAGTTCATTTGAAGATTAATTTAATCTTGCATAAAATCAATAAATGGTTGAGCTTCTGGAGTTGCAAAATTGATATTGAAGTCTCCGCTTATGATCATTGATAAGAGATGATAATCTCCCTGCAGAATTCTTGAAATTTCTTCTGAGTACGGTGCAAGGACGAAATGGAGAAATTTTATTTCACATCAACAAAAAGCTGAAATTAATATGCCCCAGCTCATAAATGTAGTATGCAATGATAAAAACGTATGCAATGATAAAATGTATGCAATGATAAAACACAGTGACACATTTCCGTCCCCGCAAGTTAAATGTGTGGAATTACTGCAACAGATTCCAACAACGCGCGTTTAGATGTTTACACATCAAAAAACGACTTCTGTTGGTATGTTTCAAATTTTGTTCGTACCTAAGAAACTCGTTTAGTTAAAATATTTATAAAAGACAAATTTGTCGTACGCTTTTTTTAAACTTAACAGGACTGTAGACGTAGAGGCTTTGTAGGGACATTTATACGACTGATTAGTTTATATTCAACACTCATGTAAGTGGTCTCTTTCGTAGTTTCACTGAAAAAAAAAGAAGAAAAATCCACGACTGAGTCGCACGAAACTTTTTCGTTCATCAAAAATTTGGTTAAGTCAATTGGTAGGTAGGTAGAAAGTTCAAAAGGAATCGTAGACAAAATGTAAGAATAGGTAGTGCTAAATAAAATTCAAAACTCACACAAAACGAATGGTTGTGAGAAGCTAGGACTAGGGTCTCTCTGCACCTCTTGCGCCAACTATTTATTTATGTAAGCTCCAAGTGGTTGGACTTATTCTAAGATGCATGTTAAGCATATGGTTGAAAAAAAATTAGAATTGAGAAATATTCTCTGAGAGGAAGTTTTTTTATTGGCAGTACGGCGAGCATGTCAAACTCGTGGCCAACTATGAATAATTTTGCGGCCCAACCCACGGTATTTATAATTTTGAGGCTAAGTTTATAATTTGCTTTAAGTTTTCAGGTTTTGACATTCATTTTTTTAAATGAGGAAATACCATCCACATCAGTAATATTTATAAGTTCGTGTACCTACTTTTAGAGTGGAAAAATGAAAAATGTCTTTTGATTTCAAGCGACCGGTTCCCTGACCGGTTTCCTTATACAAAAGAAATGCCATTTTGACATTATTAAAATAAACAAAGGTTCTCTTTTAATTCAGTATGACAATCCAACACCAAACGTTCTCAGCGAACAGAGCCACAACACTACAACCATCCACTTGGTCAATCATCGCTTGCCAGCTGTCACCTTTCTGACAGCAACGGCGAGCAGGGGGTTTCGACACTCGTGTTATAAAATTAATTTCAACCGCATTAAAAATAGTATAATTTAGTTTAATATATATTCTTTTGTTTCATTCTAATTTACCTATTCTATTTTACCTTTTAATTACATGCAGCATCTCCAAAATAAGTTGGACTTGAATTTTTGATAAGCTAAATACCTATTAAACGTTGGAGCTGTCACTTAGTTATCGTTTTCATTTTTCAAGTCGAAATTCGGCGAGTAGAAACTTACGAAAAAATTAAAAAAGGGGAAATGGATTTCTCTATTGTTTTTTTTTTTCTAAGTACTTGGTCGGTTATTGCATTCGCAGTTTTTTTTTTTTTTTTTTTTTTTTTTTCAATTTCTCCATTCCAAACCAATGCACAGAAACAAATTTGGAAAGCGCTAAAACAGTCCTCTCTTTTATTATTATTCTGTCCCTTTGTTTTTGTTTTTTGAAATAAATCCGTTTTGTAAAAATAACATTTTTTTTGCGGCCCATACAATTTTAGATCATGCTGCGTTGGCCCGTGGTGGGTATTGAGTTTGACATGCTTGCAGTTGCAATTTGGCACTTTTTTGAGAGTCTGACACATTTATTTTTTTTTATTTTGCCCCTCTGTGTGGTTGAAAAAGATGCTTCAAAAATGTTTCAAATGTTTTATTTCCAAATAAAAACCTTGAAAATGACCCACAGTTGCCTATCACAACACTATTATAGTGTCTAGCGAGCCAATGCTTGTTAAATATCGTTCAAAATACTAAATAGCTTTAGAAATGTGAATTTTTTTTTTAATTGGCCCTTTTTCTTGCGAATTTTCGGAATTTTGTAGCGGTCACGCTTTTATTTAGGTTTATTCCAATTTTTGGAGAAAAACTAAGTATGGGACCTTAATTAGAATGATTTTATTATCCTTATGTATTTTGATGAAAATCGTGAGATCGGTTTTTGTAAAATTATGCAGCCAAACAAGTAACAAATTTTGTAGTATGTATTATTTAGTTTGAGAAATACTATTGCTTAACTAAAACTGAGTATTAGATATTGCTCGTGATGTAAGTTTTACTTGGTTTTTAAAATTTTATATCAATCGAAAATGGGGTTTTCGAGATATGAGTAGTTTCTAAAGTTAGCGGTGATTTGAATTAAAATTTAAGGACGCAACAATTTTGGAAACATCAATTTCACTCTAAGTTAGCATTTTGGTAAAAATCGTTATTGCCGTAATGTCAGAATTGATTAGCATCTCGAGTTCGAATATCAATTTCGAGTTCGAAAAACAGTATCTTTCTCTTACAATACGTATTCGAGAAAGTTAAGAATTTAAACTTGCTAACAAAATCCATACCAATCCAAGTCTTTCGAACAATTAAACGGAAAAGTTGGAAATAGAAAACCAAGAACGTACCTCCATTATCCGCATCAGCTGCAATTCACGAACTTGCAGTAAGTTCCAGATTTCATATTTTATTCACATCTACGCCTTGTACAATTATCTTCGCCAGCATCTTGATTATTAGTGTGAATTTCGCAAAACTTTTTCACATCAAACTTGTGTCCTTCTCTTCGGATCGAACAGTTGCTATCAACTTTGCGTCGCAAAAAGTTTACAGTGCGAGCTTGTGTATTTTTTGTTGTCAGATAGTTGGTAAGTGAACGGTTGTTATTAGAGAAAAATGAGCGAATATCATTTCGAGCAGAAAATTAACGATATTACTTTACAAAAACAAAAAATTTAGAAATTGTTCCTTTTTTTCTGTGACAAATAGTTACTTTGATGAAATTTTAATAAACAAAGTTGCAGGTACCTACAAGTTGTTTAAAATCACACAGATATCCTCATTTATCATTCGCAAAGGATTTGGGACACAATTAGCCGACTTTTGGAAGTGCACACTTAGTAGGAAGAACTCGAACTTTGTATTCAATAAAGTCCTCGTACGAAATACATCAACCACCGAACTAGTTTCAATAGAGCAACCTTTATGGTTGCAGGGGGAAAAGAGGATTGTTTAACTGCAGCCTTGTAACATTCTAATTGATTGTGAATCAAATAAACAAACTTCAAATTACATCTATTCCTTGCTTTCTCATGTCTTTTGCTTCCCACATATTCGTACGTTTATTCCGGCAAGGCGACAGTTGTTCAATGTTTAGACAGCAACGTTCAACTTTTCTCTTGCTACGAAGCTTTTGTTCACGACTTTGCTTTGCGAATGTGCAATCCTAATTCAGTCGGAAGGACTTTTGTTGTTTTTTATTTCTTTGAGGAGCGATTTCTTGTTTTCTGTCCTTAAAGAATCACATCCTCCTCAACGAAGCATTGAACGAATCCAAGCAAGAGATGCTGTTTCAACAGATTAACAACTGTCGGTGGGGTCTTTGTTCGACTATGGCTTTGCAGGATCTTTAATTAAAAACCCAAATGTATGCAATTGTTGCAAATTTAGAGCGCAGCATCATCCGCAGTTTGATCCGGCAACTTGGGGAGATTCACAGACACACTGCTGGTGGCAAAATCGATTTTTTGTAAATTAAATTTTGTACCATAAACAGGAATAATAATAAATCAATAATACAATACACTGCTGATGGGTATAAACAAAATTAAATTGTTTTCGATATACTCGGATATGTTGGAACTTGGAAAACTTTTTCAAATCCCTCAAGGCTACCACAGGTGCAGTTGCATAGCTGCGTCACTTGCAAGGAAGTTTTTGTTTGTAGATAAAACTTGTTGATTGTGGAAGCAAGTTGAAGAAACTATGTTGGTAGTTTGGAAATAATTGCGGCGCAGGGAACCTGGTGAAACTGGTTATGGTTATATATTGAAGGATACCCAGACGGCATTTAGGAGCTTAGGAGAGTATAGTTGATTTTGAAGTCCACGAAAACTAATTCTACGTCGGATAGGGTTAATTAAAAAGATCCAATTCTATGGGTTATGCAGTTCACGACTAAAATGCTATTCTGGCGAATGACAAATACGATTACTACACTATTAGCGACAGGGATGTAGGGGAATGATCAAGTGGTCATTTACAGCTCTACAAATCCGAGCTGTGAGGCGGGGTCCAGTCATGACACCACAAGAAGTTCTAAAGCTCAATAATCGACAATTCTCTATTCAATTGAAACAAATAAAAACATCAGTTTGAATGTTTGAATGTTTGAATGTTTATTTCATTTCAATTTCTATTATTTTTACAATTTCTATTATTTTTACAATGTTATATATTAAAATACCTATAACAATATAATACAGCAATTTCTTAAACAATGGTCAGATAAAAAAAAAAGAAGAAGAGAAGATCTGCTGAATATAAATTATTGATTTTTAACAATAAAAATTGGTAAGAAAAACTCTGAGGTGAAATTCAGATAAATCAACCATGAATTTTGTAGTGAAATGAAGTGATTTATACACTTTGTGGTAAGAGTACCAGTTTCAAGTGTATTATTCATAAAAAAAAATAAGGATAAGGAGAGCCGCACTGAGAAAAGTAAGAAAGAGCGATGTAAAAGAAAATAATAAAAAAAACCAAGGAAAAAGTTGAGGAGTGAAAGAGAAAAAAAAAAAAACAAACTAATAAAAAAAAAGTTAGAGATTAAGTTGAGAAATAAGTTTAACCAACGTTGATTGAGTTAGATTGGTCGGCAAATTAGAATTTAACATGGGTTTAACATAGAGACAAAGCAATATTTCTAAAGCAAGCAAAAATATCTTGTTAAGCTACTATTAGAATCAAATCCTCTACACCTGATCTGGATAATAGCCAATTTCTGAGATTTTTAAAGAACTTATTAAATCCGACATTTCTGCATAAATCAGCAGGAAGTTTGTTATATATGTGTGGCGCTATAACAGTGTAGGAACGTCTAAAGTGTTCTGTTCTAGCTCTTGGAACTACAACATTATTTGTTGATCTGAGTGAATAAGTTACATTATTTCCAATTAAATTGTTATAACCACCCCGCAGGTAAAACAGTCTCAGTACTTTATAGACGTATAAATGCCTGAGTGGCAATACTTTAACTGATTTAAACAGTGGAAATGATGGCTCCCATCTTGGCTTGAACAACATTACTCTGATTATCTTTTTTTGGCCGGTAATGACAGGCTTCAAAGTACTGATATAAGCACAACCCCAGCAAGAGATACCATATTCTAAACGAGAATTGACTAACGCGTAGTAGACTGATGTAAGTAGAGTTGGTGGCAAAAGTTTCCGTAAGTGAAATATTTTACTTAGAGCAAAATATATATATCTTTTTAAATTTCCAATATGTGCTTTCCAATTTAGTTTTGAATCAAGAGTAACTCCTAGATATTTAAATTCTGAAACAGATTCTAGCTGCATGCAGGAATCATTGCAGTTATGGTAGTCACAAGTTGCGTTATGTAGACCAACTCCTTGGATAGATAACTCATTTGAAAGAGAGAAACACATTACTTTGGACTTGCTGCTAAGGATCATTTGATGTTGCCTCAACCACCTTGTCAAAATAGCTAGGTCAGTATTCATTTGGGTTTTTACCGTTTCTAGAGAGGAAGCAGCATACGACAGAACTAGATCGTCATCAAAGGCGATAATGCATCCGTTTAGGGTCAGTTTAAATATGGGATTTATATAAATAAGGAAGAGCAATGGTCCAAGGACTGATCCTTGAGGTACCCCTGAATCAGGACAAGAAATTGCATCACTCAAGGTTGAATTTGCACGAACAAGCTGTATTCTGTTTTGAAGGTAGGATGAGAACCAGTTCAAAATATTATCTCTGAATCCATAACTGCAGAGAATCTTCAACAACAAATTATGATTGACGAGATCAAATGCCTTTGTCAGATCAAGAAATAGAGCAGCAGTCTTTTTGCTTTTATCTAATGCCAGGTTTATATTTTCCAAAAATGATTGTAAGGCATCTTCAGTAGATTTGCCTTTCATAAACCCAAATTGGGATGCACTAAGGATTCGATATTTATCACAAAAGCTCACCATTCTTTTAGTAATTATTTTTTCAAAAATTTTGGAAAAGACTGATAGTAAGGAAATTGGTCTGTAATTATTTGGGTCACTTTTGCTACCTTTTTTATGTATTGGAATTATAATTGCTGTTTTCAAGTACTCTGGGAATATGCCGCTTTCAAAACTAAAGTTAACAAGATATGTTAAGGGTTCAATGATGAAATTACTTATATTTTTTATGACAATGCTACTTATGCCATCTATGCCACACGTGTTCTTCGATTTGAGATTGGAGATCACTTGAAGTATATCAGCTTCAGTCACTACACCAAAGAAGAACGACGATAAGATTCCGTTGTCAAGAAGAGATTCCTGATGATAATTGTCAGGGTTGCTTGAAGGACTAGGTCTATGACTTTCGGCCACATTTTTAAAAAACATATTAAAGCCATTACCCAATTCCTTGTCATTTTCAGGTAATATATTTTCTGAAAACTTTATATTTTTTAGGTCATGGTCTTCAATCTTTTTGCCTAACAGATTATTTATAGTATTCCATTGTTGCTTAGGATTAAACCTATTTTCGTCAAACTTTCTTTTGTAGTATAATTCTTTTTGTGTACTAATAAGTTCATGAATATCCTTTTGCATTTGTTTGTATGCGTTTCTTATACGTGGTAAGTGTAAATTGTTCTTGTTCTTAGCATAATAAATATTTTTAGCATTAGTTTTTTCACAGATATAGTCAGTCATCCACGGCTTGATTTTTTTGTATTTCCGATTTTGTTTTACAAACTTGCTTGCAGAAACATGGGCAGTGAGAGTATTAACGAAGTTAACAAACGCTTTTGAAGGACAGTCACAACTATATACATTACTCCAACTTTCCATAGAGAGACATCCGCGCAGCACCGAGTAATTAATTTTTTGAAAGATTTGAGTTTCAGGGTTTCTGTTTGTTCGTTCAAAATTTGAGAATAGATCTAGGAAGGATATTCCAGTAGCAAAATGGTCAGTTATATCCCATTCAAGCACGATTGGACGGACATTATCATGGTTTTTATTCCGAATAAAAATATGGTCAATACATGTTTTAGTACTTGGAGTTGCTCTCGTTGGCACATTTATTAAAGAATCAAAGCCTAAGGAAGACAAAAGGAGCAAGTATTTATCACAGCCAGAGGGAAAGCCAAGTATATCAATATTTATATCGCCAACCATACAAATATTTTGGTTGGTCATTCCGGTAAGAAGGTCTTCAATATCTTTTAAAAATATATCTTGGTGGACAAACTGGAGTCGATATATGCAGAGAATGTCAATAAAAACATCACTATGAAGTTTCAGTTTTACAATAATGCTATCAGCACTTTCCAAATCAGGTGAAAGAACTTCCTCAACAGCAATATTGTCTTTCACAAAAATTGCGATTCCCCCTGCCGGATATTTATTATTGCATTCAGCATATGGTATGTAACCCGGGATTGTATAGTAGCTAAATTCATGGTCAAATATCCAAATTTCAGATAAAACGATTACATCAGGAAATATTTTAAAAGAATTGTTTAAATACAAGCAAAAGCTATCAAAGTTTTTTCTCATACTCCTGATATTTAGATGAAAAACAGTCAGATCATTTAGGGATGAATCATAATAACTAGAGCCAGTAAAGATATTACTACTTGTACTACTACTACAGGGATCAAATAATTCATTATGTTGAACTGACATTTAAAAATTAATTAGTTTAAAGAAAATCTTAATCATAAATGGTTAAGATCATCAATGCATCTGATGAACTTGATCTCCATACCAGCAGCTTTACGCATCATTATTTTTCCTTGTCTCACCCAGAGAAATTCATATTTGTGATTTTGTTTTGCCATTTTCGCCTCCCTCAGCAAAATTTTCGAATCATGTGATAGCCAATCGTTTATATATATGTTACCTTTACATGAAGAAAAACATTTTTCAGCTTTGATCGGCGCTTTTTTGGCATATGAAGCAGCCAAAATTTCCTCTTTCACTCTCCTGCCACGAAGTTGCACAATCATAGTGCCTGATGTTTTTCCCCTGATCTTCTTCCTATAGCATACATCAATATCGTTTTCAGCTACTTGTACATCGACGCCTTTGTTGATGATTTGGACAGCCGTTGCACGCACATTTTCGTTCTCCAAAAGAGGCACTTCACGCAGTTCAATGTAATTTGAGTGACACATATATTCTGCGCTCTCAAGTCTCTTTTTTGTTGCTTTGAGCTCAGCTTTTATTATTTCGTTTTCCTTTTTAACCTCTGACAACATTTGAGTCGTCTTCTCTAGTGCACTGATTTGTTGCTGCATAAGAAGCAGTGACTTCACAGTGTTATCAAGAGTTTTTTTTATTTCGATAACGTTAAGGTGAATGCCCTCTATAGTTATTTTGCATTTTTCGCCTTCATCTCCCTCACTATTCACACATGATGATATCGAGAGTCGACGCGGGTTATTTCTTTTTTGTTGTTAACAGGTGTTGCAGGTCCACGATTTTTTCGATTTGGATATGAAGTCAACATCCGTAGGTGTAAGTTTGACACACTCCGCATGCATTAGAAGTTGACAATCACTGCATTTTATATTGCACGCGTCTCTTCCGATTCTTAATGTACAGATATTACAACTCATTTTGGTTTTATGTTATTCACTACTCTCTCTTACACGTCTTTACTCATTGGCGGCTAGAACTAAACTCAGTAGTGGCGCCATCTACAATCTACCTACAGTATGAACTTGATTTCAACAAAATAAATAAAAATAAATTCCATCTCATCAAGACTTG
Source organism: Cheilosia urbana (assembly GCA_946477585.1). Classification (NCBI taxonomy): domain Eukaryota; kingdom Metazoa; phylum Arthropoda; class Insecta; order Diptera; family Syrphidae; genus Cheilosia; species Cheilosia urbana. Next base: position 129,584,971 of record OX297854.1, on the reverse strand, counting down.
AAAGACCGAAGCTCTATAAGCTACTGAACTAAGAGAACTAACTCAAAAGCGCTAATTATTTTAAGTTCAGTTAGTTCGGTAGTTATATCACGGAGTTTTCTTGTATTGTTTTTTGACAGCACTACCATGAGATTAGATATCCATATGAAGTCTTGACTTGGGGTTAGAATTCCGTGTAGTTCAGCTGAAAAATGAAGCTTACTGACGGTTTAGAATTAAAAAATTATCAACACTGGCGAAGTATTGTGGAATGTAGTCCGTAGTTATCAACAAGACCGTACAATTAAATTCAAATTTCACAAAAGACCTACCTTAAAAATAGGCATTCTGACGAATAATATTATTTTAGTTCAGTAGTTCATAAAGTTCAGCACTTTACTTGGGTTCAATAATTTTAATCAACGTTATACTACACTAGCGGACCTGGCAAACTTCGTCCCGCCAAAAATAGATTTTTTGATTTAAATAATTTCGAACATCTAAACTTTGCGATCGATTACAGTTGCGTTTTATTTGATGATTGATTGAATGACACACAATACAGAAACTTTGTACTGAAACTTGAAAAACAGTTAAACTACACGTTTACTAACCTATCGATGGATTGATCATAATTATTTTAAAGTGATATCCATCCTCTTCATGGCAGAACATTTTCTTTTAAAATTTTCTAATTTGTTCGCCGTATAAGCCTTCCTCAGGCGTAGGCAACCACAACAAAGAAAATATAGCTCAAAACGGACGATCCGTTCTCGAGTGATGGGCGTTCTTACGGAAAATACAGCATACGCTTAGGCGCCTATTCTCACGGTTTTTTTTTTATATGGACAAATACAGATGTTGACACAACGCACGAACACGTTGACCAATCGCTCAAACTTAAGATAAACCAACTACGCGACCATGCAAACAAACCATAAAAATTTGATCGACTTCGGTTTGACCGTTCGTGAATTATAAAGTCACAACGCTTTTGCAATTCTCTTTTATATATATAGAGATAGATAGAGAAGAGGTATAGGGACCCAGTTTTTATTCTTGGTCATCAACGAAAGGGGCTTACAATGCTGTCTTAACCAAATTTTATACTCTCGTAGTTTTTGTTAGACGTTCGTAGTTCGCAAGAGGTAGGCCTTCACTTATTCGTATAATTTTTCCAGGGTTTGCATTTTTTAAACCTCAAAAGTCCAGTACACTAACCAAAAAATACAGATTAAGCAACGCGATTACGTACAACCTGGTTCCATTCAACATTTGGTATGATTTATTTAAAGTTACGTAGCTTTGATGAATTCCTCGGGGGCATGATACAACCTCACTACATATAACCTCTTCCAATTCGCCTAAATTCCTCTCATAATACGACAGTACCTAATCCTCTTTTAAGTAGAAATTCAATCCATTGCCATCATACTGTCCAACTGAGTCTCATCAATTAATTAAAGCTCATTATGGGGAGGAATTTTAAAAGGAGTTCCATGGAGCCCATCTCTCTCGTTAGACAATTAAAATTTGTAATTAGAAACCGCCTACTAGTCAAGCATACATTTGAATTTCATTACATTGCCGCACGTTGAATGCCAAAGTCTAAAAATGCAGAAAAACCGTTTTGAGGTCTTGAAATAGATATGCACGTACCTCCTCAGTGAATGTCACGAGAGCCTGTGAGAAGTGAGAAGGTTATTCAATATCACAACCGATCGGAGATCTGATGTCTGTCTGATGTGAAAGATACACAGATACACGACTACTCGTTGACAATACAGCTGAAGGAATAGAAAGTCACAAAGAATTCTCTTCGTAACTGTGTACGGGATAAATTGCGGAATTTGTATGCGTTAGGTTTTTTTTTTTGTTTTTGAAATTTTTCTGCGAAATTTTCACTTTGCCATTGTTGGCGCGACGAGTTTTCCCTTGGCCGGGCTCTGGCTGGAATGCGATGCACTTCGTTACAGAGTATTGACTTACACTTAGTAAGTGTTGACTATATATAGATGGAGCGCCACATCTTCTTCTGCAGAAGTGATACTGAAATAATGAAATGAAGTGAAATGAAGATGATCTAGTCTTCGAAGAGTGGTAGCAGATGATGGCGATGCAAGAGTGCAGAGATAATTTTTTACCAGTGGCTTGGTGATCCAAATAGGTTGAGAAGGGCAAAGTCAAAGTAGGATTTTTCTTTCAGTATTTCGATGCCACATAGCAATAGGAATATTCATATCGTCCATTCTCTTACCTCGAGTATATATATGTTTTTGATTTTCTTTTCTAATTAACTTTCTAAAGTGTCTGTTCAATCACCAGACGCAAAAATACTGGTTGATGGTCGACGTCCTTCTGATTTTAGCTCTCGTGCAAAAAAAAAACTCGAATTTTGTCATCAGAAAGCTATTTTTATTATTTATATGCATCGACAAATGCCAAATACATTATCAATTTCGAATTTATTTGATAGATAAATTACAGACACTAAAAAAGTGCACGACTGGGTCGAACGAAACTTTCTCGTTCATCAAAAGTTTGGTTGTTGTTTTCTTATTTTAATATGTAAAATTCAAAATGATGTTAGATAAAAGAAACGGTTCATAAAATATAAGAATAGTGTTAAATAAAATCCACTTTTGCGTTACTGGTGATTTTTTTACAAGTTGAAGCTCTCAGTAACAGGCAATTATCGTAAGTTCTGGTGAAAGAGTTAAAAGCGCCTACTGTACTTTTTTATAAGCTCCTAAATTGTACAAGATTTTTTAGTACCAAGGACACACATAGCAGGAGTTTATGCTCTCTGATCTGCTGGTTAAAGTTGTCTATGATTGGAATTGGTAGTAGGGTTCGCCATAGACTGTCATCTTTACATATAAATATTATGCCAGAATTCAAATAAAGTGGGATTTTTTATTGTGTAAGCTTCAACTGGTTGGAAGTATTTTAAGGTTCATATTCAATGTGGTTAAAAAAAAAAAAAACAAAAAGAAGTGGGAAGTATTTGCTAAAAAGAAGTTTTTCGTAGTTGAATTCCTTTTTTATTCGCAGTACGGTATTGAGTGAGAAATACTATTGCTTAAGTATTTAGCTGAAAACTGATTATAAGATATTGTTCGGGATGTAAGCATTACTTGGTTTTAAAAGTTGTATCCCCATCAAAAATGGGATTTTCGAGAGAGAGAGGAGATTCGAGCAGTTTCTAAAATTTGCGTTTTCGGTGATTTGAATGACAAAATACAAATTCATTTTAAAAACATCAATATTAGCCTAAGTATGCATTCTGGTCAAAATCGTTAGTGCCGTTTTTATGTAAACTAAAGAAAAAAAATGTTTTCTTCAAAAATCCATCATACGATGATATAGACAGTAACTGAGTTTTCTAAGCCATATTACCTTAGAAATGATGAACTACCCTTTAGGTAACCATGCGTCTGTCTTCCTTCCAAGCGGAGATTTTCGCTATCCTTATGGCTATGCGCTATATTGTGACAAAGAGGTGGAGGGCTAGGATTATATTCGTTTGCAATGATAGCCAAGCTGCATTGAAAGTGCTGCTTAACCCTTTTACCTCGTTTAATTTAGTGCTCGAACTAAGGCTTTATCTGAACTTGGTCGGAAGGCTAAATACAGTGTATCTTGTTTGGGTCCCAGGTTACACTGGTATCCAGGGAAATGAGATCGCTGATGAGCTTGCCAGGCTGGCTTCAGAGGAAGAAGGACCTGAACCTGCGTTGGATCTGCCTACATCGGTGGTTAGGTCATCCATTGATACTTGGGTTTCTCGCGAACACGAGTGTTGGTGGCGTGGCTGCGCTGGGTGTGGACAGACCAAACGACTGCGTCCGGACATCTGCAAAAGGTCACTGGCTTTCCTTCAGTCTCTCAGTAAAATCGACTGTAGAGGTAGACTGCTTGTGGGCGTCCTTTCTGGCCACCAAGCTTTTGCCAAACACTTAAATGTTTTTGGCTTGAGCGACTCCACCATCTGTCCTGCCTGTGAAGAGGACGACGATATAGATTTGCTCGCATTTGGTGGCCGATCTTTGGGGCTGACATGGTGAGTGCCGAACATCTAAGCTCTTCATCACTGAAGCTCCTTCTTCGAAAGAATGGAAAACTAAGTACATAAATGTAAGGTGTCTGTTTGGCAGTACAATGGACCAGGAGTTGTGTCTGAGTGCTCCATCGGGTAGTAAAAACCTCCGACAAAAAAAAAACCTTAGAAATGGATTTTTGTTACAAATTTCAAAAGTGCCGTTATTCGATTCGTAAGCGCGAAACTGGGTATACGGTCATGTTAATCTCATCTAATTAAGCCCAAATATACATTTTGGTTGAAATCGTTAGAGAAGTTTTCGAACAAGTCCAACTGGTATACAAATTTTGTAAAATTAATATTGAGGTTACCTTGCAAAAAAAAAACAGCCCCGAACTGTAAGTTCCCAAGCTCCAAATCGGAAGATTAAACCAAATCCGGGCAAAGAAGTTGTAGGCCCCAGGAGCATGCGGACAGACATACGGAAGAACAAAACGTTGGGACCCACTTTTGGGAGTTTCTCTATCGTAATGCCAGAATTGGTAATTTTGTACGACAACAATATCTTTTTCTTACTACGTAATGGAGTAAAAAGTAAAGTAAAATAAACATTCCTACGTTCTGTCTCTTCAACCCTTTTTTGGGTTTCCAAACGGCATCGAATTTATTTAGAAGTTTTGTGACATAATTTCTCTTTATAAAATTGATGTCATTTAGCACAATCTCTTATTTTACTTTTTTTCTTTATCTTCTATTTTTTATACATATATTCAAAAATACGTTTTTTTTTATGTTTTCAAAGCTATTTATTTGTTGTACTTTATATTTTTTGTAATAAACAAATTTAATGATATTTTTTCTTTAACATTTTGTAATACGTAAATAAAACTACATACAATTGAAAAATAATATTAATTTTGTCATTTACTTTGTTGCCACTTCGTACAATTTGCCATCTAGCAATTATCCCCAAAACCACTTAAGAACAAAGACTTAATACAAATAATGTTCTAATATTTAAGTAGAAGCCTCAGTAACAAAAAAGAGAGAAAAAAAATGTTTAACCTGACAACAACAAAGAAGTGCCGAAGGGGTGACTGTATTTTGCCAAACATATTCGATATGATTTAAGATAATTTAGTTCTACTGAAAAGTCTAAACAAATAAATCCAACGATCTGTAAATGTCGATCAATTTGCACAAAAATCTTGCAGGTACCACAACCTCAATGGGGGAAAATATAAAAAAAAAATCATTCGGGATGTGCGAAATTAAAAAATGTTACGTGTGATCCAATTAATCAAATTGAATCTATACTCGCGTAATGCAGGCCAACAGCAACATTCAGATAGGTACTCTTGAGTACGGCTCCAGTGGCGTAGCAAGGGGGGGGCAAGGGGGGCACAGGCCCCAGGCGGCACTTTGCTAGGGGCGGCAATTTGGAGCAGGTAAATAAATAATTTATATATATTTATTAATATGATTTTGGCAAGTTCTGGTTAGAGAGCTATAAGGGCCTACTGTACTATTTTATAAGCTCTTACAGTTTACAAGTTGACAGGCGTAGTAGCTAGTAGGAGTTTCTTTTTTTCGATAACAAGTAGTGTTGGTGATGGATCGATATCCTTACATATTTTGTACGAGTATATCTAAGAATTCAGAGATTTGTTCTTGAATTTGCATTAGACGTTATAAACTGAATATCCCAATGGACGTGTGTGGGGGTGTAAACGAAATGGGATTTTCTGATTGTGTAACGATCCAAGTGGTTGGATTATTTAAAGATGCATATTCAAAATGGTTGAAAAAAAAAAATATAGGGCAATATTTGCAAAACATAAGTTTTGCCTAGCTGCTAATGCATTTTTAATGGAAGTGCAGAGTTTTAAAAAAATATGTGAACACAGATTGGCTTTTGGGTAGTAATTTTTCAGAAATAATAAAAAATATGATTTAGTCAAATTTTTTGAGAAAAACTAAGTAGGGGATCTTATTTAAAATACCTATATTATCTTTTATTTTGATCAAAATCGTTAGAGAGATTTTTGTAAAATTACGCAGAAATAACCGTACCAAATTTTGCAATGTTGTTTGAATAACACTATTGCCAAACTATTTAGCTGAAAACTGGCTACTTATAAGTTAGTGTTCGGTATGTAAGCATTACTTGGTTTTTATAGAGTTTTATCGAATTTAAAATTGGAGTTTTCGAGATATAATAAAATAAATAAGTAGTTGACGCAACAGGTCGGAGGGACCCTAGGCCTAGCTTCTCACAACCATTCGTTTTGCGTGAGTTTTTTTCATTTTTAGAAAGAATGGAAGCGATCTTTAATTTAATGCCGATTTCAAACGGCTAATTGAGAAGCTCTTTCAAGACAGTTATACTCTCGGATGTTTGTCAGACGTTCGCGAGAGGTGGCACAGTGAAAAAAACCCTAAGTTGGAATTTGGGTTTTTTGCGGGATTCAAACCTGGAGCCCTCGCTTAGTAGTTCAACACACTAACCCCTAAGCCACTGCGCCTACAATTTCGAGATATAAGCAGTTTTTAAAATTAGCGTTTTCGGTGATTCGAACTTAAAATTAATGCCACAATAATTTTGGAAACACAAATTTTACTGTAACTACTCACATGGTCAAAACCGTTATCGCATTTTCTTAGAAAACTAAAGAAAACAAAATTAGATAAAAAAAAAACTTCTTTTCAAAAATCGATTGTACGATAATGGGTATGGTACGTTTCGCTTAAATTGTTGGGAAAATTGACGTTTCGTCAGGGTGGCGAAATGATCAATCTGGGAAATAGTAAAACGTCGAAACGATATTTCGTTGAAAAATTACTTTACAACAACATTAGCAAATTGCCAAATGATTTTTGCGAAATGATCAAAAATCATTTTTAAAAAATACGAAAGATAAAAACGCCAATTAGTAATCGCACTTCGCACAATGATTGAAAAATTAAAGGAATAAAAAATCTAATTTTAAATTCAGGATTGCAAAATAAAGGAAATATTTAACGACTAAAGGCAAATAAAGAAAAACCGAAAGAATTTTGCAAAATAATAATAAACGATAATATAGACAAAAACTGAGACCTCTATTCAGGTAGAAATGACCATATTACCATAGAAATGAATTTTTGTTTTCGAGATATTTCGGAATTTCAAAAGTACCGTTATTCGATTCCAAAAATTTTACCAAATTTAAAAAGGTATTTTTTTTAATGTGTGAAAAAATTATGGGGGCGGCATAAATTGGGTCTGCCCCGGGCGGCTCCAACCCACGCTACGCCACTGTACGGCTCCTTGAGATTTTTGTTTTTTTTTTGTATTTCTGGTTAAGAGGGTAAACGTGCTACAAGTTGCACAAGTATGTAGCAATTTTTTAAGCTCATAATTTTTATTTCATACCGTAGTGGCTGCGGAGTTTACTGTGACCTCATTATTTTCTATTCATGAAATTTTAAGATGCCCTTAAAGCGTAAGTTCCCTTGAAAATCAATCAATACATGGTATATTAATCGAACTGTTTCTATAGCAAGGACAATTATGTATAGGAGCACCATTATATTCACACTACAAATATGTAGTTGCATAAAGTACCTACATCACCTTTAAAGAACAGACTTTAAAAGGGGTTTCAGCTGGGATCAACTCCATTAAAATATTAATTTCCCAAGAAATATAATATAAATAAATAATTTTACCCCCAGTAGGCAGGCTTGTGCAGTTGTGAGGTGAACAAGAATTCAGAATCAGAAAATTGAATGCCAGAGCAAATGTCCCTTGTGAGACATGCCAACGCGGTAAATGATTTTCTACCTGTCCCTGTGCGGCGGGAAGCAGCATTTTAATTATCTTAAAACGAGGTTAACTTTTTTCCGTCTTGCTATTGCGTCTTTCTAATGCAAATTTGTTTTTGTCTCATTATAGGCTTTAAAGCAGGCCGCATAAATGGAAAACTAAAAAATGTGAATGTGTGTCGTGCAACAACACTGCGCGCACGCAAGGACACAGTTTTTTTTTTTATATTCTTTTAATGAATTTTCGCTTTACCTTTTGGTTTCCCTTTTTTCTAGTTTCCCTTACTGCAGAGATTCAAAGTGATTACATGTTTTCTAAATGGCTGCTGGTTAAATGGGTTGTGAAGATGACAGATTGAATTCATTGCATGAAAGGAAATAGATATACAAAATACCAAAAGAGTCTTTAAAATGAAATATATTTATAGATTCTCTTTCCAGGTATGCGACTATTACAGTCAGTTGGAAACTTCAAAGGGAAATATCTTTAAAAGTTGAAAAAAAAAAAAAAAGAATTCTACAAAATTCTGGGCAACAAGATGTATGTACCTATATTTTGTTTATAAGATTGTTTATATTGGAGCCGTTGGGAGGAGCGCCCAACAATCCTTTCGTTATTTCACCTCTAGTAGCTGATAAGTTTGAAAGGTGTCTGGGTGTTCAGTTTTATGTCGCATAACCGACCCTTCAAGGACAGTAATAAAATCTTTAATAAAAATAACTCAATTTTACTACCCTTCAATTGTTCAATTTTACCACGAAGAAGCTGCACATTTCCACAAAAAAGTCATCTTCAAAAAGAGATGGCAAATAAAATATATAAAAAGGACCATAAATTCAATTCCCACGTTACATAAATTTTGTTATCGAAAATTTTCGAAAACACTACTCGTACCTTTGCACCCATAAAATGTCACTCAACACAAGAAGAGGGAATCATAAAATGTGTCTCAGTGGATACGTATACAGTTCATCTCCATACTCACATACCACAGAGATATGTCCTTGAAGGATTTTTAATTTGAAATTAATATGAAACGTGCGCCTTAACTTGAATTGAGAAGCGAGACAACCAATCCAATCAATTTTCAAAAGTGATGCAGTCAACTCTGTCGCAAAATAACGCTGGTATAGTATGTTTAGAGATATAGCTGGGGAGATATATAACTTTCTTTTGGGATTTATTATGTAGATCTTTGCAAACCTTATTTGTACAGGCCGACTTTGGAGGCAGAAATTCTCCTACATTAATTTAAGAGAGCAGACAGACAATAAGGATTAAATAAATCTTTCCTATTCAATTCACGCTCAAAACAAAGGGAATTATATCACACGCACCACTGACGACTTTGTAGGCCAGCGGATTAGATTAAAACTTTTAATTAAGAAAGTAATTGACACTAGCATGCGGATTTCTCTGCAAAATAAAAAATTAAAATGAGAGATAATCTCGGTAATCAGCAGAAAACTTCTGCTGAAGTTGATTCATTAGTTTTGATTGTTGTCGAGGCGAAGAGTTGAATTAAAATGTCGCTCGAAGGCCCAAAATGCGGACGTTATTGATGGTGGCTTTTTGTTGTTACACATGTGAATAGTTTTTTTTTTTTTTTTAATATATGATTACCTGGCCATCGACGAATGTTACGGGTTAGTGCATTGGCATGGAAAAAATCAACAGACATTTATGTTTTCCGCTTGCAGTTTGACACTTGGAATTAATTACTGGGTTTGGTAAATGTTTAAATAATTACACTTGAAGTTGGATATATTTATGTTTCTCGTGTTGTCGTCGACGAGTAAATGAGTTTTTTGCGTCGGCCAAATATTACAAAAAACGATCAAGTTGGACCTGAAGGCGATATCCGGTGAAAGTTGGTAATTTTTTTCGTTTCGTCTCGGAATCCGTTATGAGGTCTGTGGAAATTTACTAATGGGTTGAGCTGCTGATCTGATGTTGATTTTTATACTTTTTAAATTACATACGTAGGTCATCAATATTTTGTAAATTGGCGACGAAGCTTATTGGAAAGATGAGGCTCATCCTCAAAAATAAAATTACTGTTCGACAGCACTAGAATTAAATTGCTATAGTTAATTGCAGAATGCAATATGAATCAGATTGGAATGACTGGCTGAAAAAATAACAGCGTCACTGGCTATGTGATGTTGCTGTAGTAGGTTCGCATGCAGCGCTGTCAAGGAAAAGTATAAAGATGAACCGAATCAATAGAGCTCATACTATAAAAAGTTAGATGCGGGTCAAAACTAGCGGCTAAAGCTGAATTTTAACACTCTCAACATAGGTGTGACCAAAAAGGGGCAAGGAGTTGAAGTGCAACACTAACTGTTCCCTCGCATTTTAGAAATTGTTGTCAAGTTCATGTTCAGTGGTTTGTGGATGTAGTGAAATTCGAATAGTCCCTCGAATTTTGTTCACACATATGTCACATTTTTCCTTATTAGGGGACCTGAATGGCAAAAATTAACTTTATTACTGAGAATAGAATTGTAGATAGCGTACGTAAGGCTGTTGCAACCCGAAACGATCTGTGATAACAAATTTTAGCAAACGCAACAAACGTTCCTGCAGGCAGGCTTGTCAGATTGGATTTAGAAATTGGGCTATCTTTTTCCTAAATTTCCGACTAAAAATTAAGTATAATAGCCCCGTCGTATTTGGACTATAAATCTGAGCATTTTTTATCTTGGGTGACTATTTTTCAATCTCGCAAGAACCCAAATTCCAACTTAGGTTTTTTTTTTCACTGCGCCACCTCTCGCGAATATCTGACAAAAATCCGATAGTATAACTGTCTTGAAAGAACTCAATTAGCCGTTTCTAATCGGCATAAAATTGTAGATCCCTTCCATTTGCCAAAAATTAAAAACTCACAAAACAAATGGTTGTGAGATGTTAGGATCTATACGGACCTGTTGCGCCAACTATTTACTTATTTTATGACAATTTTTCTATAGCACTTTTCGCCCACTAAACATACTCTGAGGAAATTCTACAATTTGTCACTACTTTTTATTCACAGATTTTACTCATTCATTTTGACATTTCATATCGACCACAACTATATTTTGTATGTTTTTTTTTTTTTTTTTTTTCTTAAGAATGTGTTTATTTTCTGTTAATTAAAATAAAAATAAATTCTTATTAAAGTTATAAAAAAAAATGGTTAATTGGCTGCTTTTGGGGCTAACCTTTTGGCTACAAAAAATGAAATTTGGCTATCGAACTAGTTCAAAACCTGGCAACCCTACTTGCAATATCAATCCACGATTAAAGCGCAGCTAACATCACGAATAATCGAAATACCGAATAAAGAATCTCATATTACAAAAAATAGGAAAGACATTAGGATTTCTAACGTTTTTACAGGGTGTCCCAACTTAATTTTTTTTTTTGTATTTGCGAATTATAAAGTTTACCAAGGAGATGAACGTTGTGAGGAAAACCGACACAAGAGACTAGGCACCTAAATGGAACCATTGCGATCCCTGAGAAACGTCAAACTTATTTAATTCTTTTTTTCTTTTTTTTTTTCAAGCAAAAGGTAGTAACTGTTTAATTGACAAATTTTGTTAAAGCCCCTACCTTTCTAGGGGGTCTGCTAAATTTTTTTTAAAGTTTATTCATCAGCCATAAATCGTATTCAATTCATACCGTACATGTTAGCAAGCAAGTAGTAACTATTATTAAATATATGCAGTGTTGCCGAAAGTACTCCCATAGGAGTATTGTACTCCTTTCAGCCTCTCCGTACTCCCGTACTCCTCCTTTCACATTCGTACTCCTATTTTTTTCAAAGACCCAAAATATCTTACACTTGCACGAAAGTGTTATGTCAACCTTAATAAATTTAATTCACTTAAAATTTAATGCAAATTTAGCAGCACTTTTATCTGCGAAACTCTCGTTAAAAAGGGAATTTTCCTCTTTCTAGTTTGTTTTTGTTTTTCGTTGGCTTCATGCAATTTTCAACTGTCAGTTCGGTATTTATTTTATTGTTACCTGAGATTGTGGTTTTGTGATTCTGTTTTTTTTTTTTAACTCCTTGAATTTGTATGTAAAGTTTTAATAAAATGAAAAGTTTTGTTAAATTTGTGCTTGAAATATTATAATTTCTATAAGAATAAATCAAAGTAAATTTATATTTAGTTAAATCACCTTCTGCAAGAGCCAACGATAGCCAACTTTTGTTATTAGAATTAATAAAACAGACGAATCCCTCTAAGTTGAATTAAATAAAAATTAGTTCGAGTTAGAGGGATTTCTGGAAAAATTCGAGTAGGAGGGTTTTACTATATATTTTTTCAAGCGAATTTATTTAATGTGGAAATGTACATGTACATGAAATCTACATTTTGAACAAAATTAGTTAAAAAAATTATTTATTTTTGATTTCAAATTTGCTACTCAACCAACAACACAAATAATGTTGGGTACCTGCCCACTTTCTTTATCGTTGCGACGCAACACTTCCGGGAGGGAGGTCGTTTTTTGATTTTGTTTACTTCTGACAAAAATTCGACTTAGAGGAATATTGTTACGGGTCAAGAATCAAAAGAATATGTTCGAGTTAGAAGGATTTTCGACTTGAAGGGATTTTGACTTAGAGGATGACTCGAAGAAAGTGTAAAATTTGTGTCGAAAAATTCAAGTTAAAAGAGGTTCGACCTAGAGGGTTTCGACTGTAAATATTTATGTTTTGTTTTTTCTAAATAAAGTTTTACATTTACTTTTAATGACTAAAAAAATGTCTGTACTACTATTTCTCTCAAAATACTCCCATGTTTTGGCTGCGGTACTCCTCTATAATATTTCTCTCCGGCAACACTGAATATATGTTTCGCTTTTTTGAGAAAATTACCCCTTCGCCCCTTTTTTGGGAGGTAAACGTTAGAAGTACTTTGCTTTTCTTAAAGCACTCTTACAAGCTGTTTAAATGCAATAACACTTGATCTTTTAAAACCAAAATATTGCTTATACAGTAGAATCTCGGAAACATGAACGGTTCTATAAGACAAACAGTTCGTAAAGATGAAAGAATTTGTTTCCGCAATTTTGTTCCGAGAGTCTACCATAGAGGATGTTTTTTTTAAGAAAATAGTATAAATCTGTCTGTTATTCCTTTAAAAAAAAAGTGTTACTTTTCTTGTATTGCCATGTTTCTTTCTTTTTTTTTAATAACATGAATTTATGTTTTGATTATTTAATATTTTTACGTTCTTCTTATTTAGTGAAATGTTGGTGCTTGAAAAAATGAACGGGACCCGTTTTATACCTGTTCATCTTTCTGTGATTTTACTGTATATATGAAGCCTCATATAAACGGATTTAAGCAAAATACAAAAGACTGCTTGGCAGTAGATGCAGAAAATCAGGTGCTAGGCTGCTCCGTACAGTCTCATAAAAAAAGAGCAGTTTTAGGCAGTCTTTTTGCTTGCTCCTTAAAGGATTTGGAAAAATGTTGCTCTCGAGGTTCCAATCAAAAATTACATTACGAACGATGCTAGATGAACCCAAAAAAGTAGGCCCGGTGATTTAGTCCCTCAGCCTAAACCGCTGGACGGATCTGCATCAAACTTTTCTGCTGACTACCTTAGTTTTGTCTCCAGACGGCATATTGAAATTGAAGATACATATACTTGTTGCCGAAGTTTGTTGACGATCTTGGACCTCCGTCAGATTCCGGCTTCAAATATGATTTTGTGTCGACAAAAGGTAGAAGCCTTGGGTGCGGTATAAGAGAACAAGAATTGATTTTAAACTTCCAAGAAAATGAGCATTAGCATTACTAATAATCATTTTTAACCTTCACTCTAAATAATTTGTAGGTCACAATTTGTATGGAAAAGTTCGCCATTGTAAGTTTGAAAAATTTAGACTGGACAGTAGAAATGATTATTGTTATAGCGGAATGGCAATTATTGGTGATTGGATTGGATTGGACCCAACACAGCTTCCTTAGTTTAAAATATCCTACGTCCCATTTTTTGTTGCCAATTTAACAGAATATCGTGAAACTACAACACGACTTTGGCAACCCTTTTTTTGAATAACGAATTGACTATTTCCGACTCAGCTGCAAAGACAAAACATTCGCTAGATCATAACATCGTCTGATGTCTTTACAATAGACCAAACAACTCAAACACCTTCGATAAATCAGCTACCAAAATCGCAAACAATTTCAAGTGAGCTCATTTTATTTACTCTGTCACAGTATAGCGCAGTAAATTGAATAACTCACCCACTCTCAATTATGTATCTTTCACTATCTATCAAAAAAAAAAAAAAAACTTTTATCTATTTATTGAGTCTTTATAAGATTGTTTACTCGAAAACATGTGAAAGTCACAAGCTTGCGTAAACGTGCAGTTTTTTTTTTTGCTTTCTGGCCATAACCTTCAGCAGAAGTCTTACGTCATCGTATACGAACTTATTATCGTTATCGCCTTAGAACTTAGCTATACACTCAGATAAAAAATAGAAACGTGTACAAGTTTGAGTATAAAAGTTAAAATTCATTAAAAATAGATCTAAAAATTTCCAGTCATTAGAGGCTTTTGACTTAACCTTTGGATATTAATCAAAACTTCTTTTGTCCCGACGATAACAAAAACGAAATAATTAAATCGAGTAAAATTTTACCAAACAAATTAGAACGCATTTAGAGGCCCAAAACTAGTTTTCCGTGCACTGGTGCGATGTGTTTTTGGGTGTATTGGTTACACAAAGGGATCACCAAATAATAATTTCTTGTGATTTTCCCAATCATATTTTGAAACGTTAGCTGCTCTGTATCGGGATGCTGAAAGGTTTTTGTGTTCAAACAAACATCCCTAGCACTACCGATTGCTGGTGGCGATTCGATTTGTTTATATGGTTTATCCCATTTTTTTGCACAGCTTGTGTGAGTGTTTTTTTTTACTATCGGTGACATTGATTAATGATTCATCGAATCGAAGTCGACTATTTATAGAGCTAAACAAGTGCGCTGTCGACCAGCCCTGTGATCGAATTTGTTGTTCAAATAATAACAAGTTCACCTCAGGCGCAGGTGATTCAGGGTGGGTAAGTTCAACGCGTGTATACAGCAGCTGTTTACATATCTACATAAGACTGCAGCTGTATTTAGTTGATAACATTGATGCTTAGGATGGAGTTAATTATAAAACAATTTCTCGGGTAGTTATATCCATGACGGAAATCAATTAGAGGAAAGAGAATGTATACCTACCTGACTGCTAAATGTAATTTTTCTTTTCTTTCTTTTTTCCTGTCTGCACTTGGAAAGCCGTCAAGTATCCATTGACCTACATAATATTGAAATAAGTGCAAGTACACACGCTGTATGGCAAACTACGTATAAGACATCCGTACACGCATACGTGAGCTTATGGTATATACTCGTTCATGGACTTGTAAGCGCAAAGGGCTTTCGTCGGCTGCACCCCTTTAAGGATTTGAAAAGGAAGATGCTAGATAACAAGAAGAATTTTGTAATTTTTTCAAGGAAGGTTACTTCCTTGGGAACCAATTTAAAAACACTTTCCTTCTTTGAAGTTGCTCGCAATTTACCAGCAGAAGAGAACAAATGTAGAACTAATGATGATAAACGCGACAAAAGTTTTCATTTTGACAAGTTTGTTACAAGCATTTAAACCATTTGAGGGGATAATAGTTTAGATTCAAATAAGTACTCATGAATTTATGTGTAACTAGCTGCTCCCGCCCGGCTTCGCCCGTGATACAGCTGATTCAGTAGTCTAGTCTAGAGTCTGTGTAAAACCGAGCTTTATCAGTTCAATTCCCAGGGCCAGGCAGCCCATATACATAAGTCTTCACTTTATGAATTGAGTCAAATGAATTGAAAAAATGTTAATTTCCTATCTTTTATTGAAAATATCATAAAATTTCATTGAAATCAGTTGAGTAGTTTCGGAGATCGACAACAGCGACAATTTTATGATTTTAATTTCAATAATTCGGTAGCTCAAAATAATTCTAAATGATCTTACAATTTATACAATTTTATAATTTGAATGGTCTCAAAGTAACTCTACGATTTTAAACAGTCTCAAGTTATTCTACAATTTACACAACTGCAAGTTAGTTCGCCTACAATTAAATATAACGGGTGATTTTTTAGCTGGTTTGGTTTTGGCAACACTGGTTTTGACAGCTGACGTGTGTTTAGTACCTTGTGTCACTGTCAAACAGCTTCAGTTTGGTTTGCAATTTAACCATGGATCGTCTTACAAAAGAACAACGCTTGCAAATTATTGAATTTTACTATCAAAATTCGTGCTCGGTTCGAAATGTTCATCGCGCGCTGCTTCCATTTTATGATCGGCATTCTCGACCTTCTGAGCAGTCTATTCGGAAGATTGTGACCAAATTTCGCACCAAATTTACTTTGTTGGACATTAAACCACCAACACGTTTACGTACTGTGCGTAGTGAAGAAAATATTGCGGCCGTATCAGCTAGTGTGACAGAAGACCGCGAAATGTCGATTCGGCGCCGTTCCCAGCAGTTAGGCCTTTGTTACAGCACTACGTGGAAAATTTTGCGGAAGGATTTGTGCGTAAAGCCTTTTAAGATACAGCTTGTGCAAGAACTAAAGCCAGCCGACCTACCACAACGCCGAATTTTTGGTGAATGGGCTCTTGGAAAGCTGGCCGAGGATCCGCTTTTTTATCGAAAAATTGTGTTCAGCGATGAGGCTCATTTTTGGTTGAATGGGTACGTAAATAAGCAAAATTGCGCATTTGGAGTGAAGATCAGCCAAAAGCATTGCAACAGCTACCAATGCATCCCGAAAAAGCCACTGTTTGGGGCGGTTTATGGGCCGGCGGCATTATTGGGCCATATTTCTTCAAAGATGATGCGAATCGCAGCGTTACTGTCAATGGTGAACGCTACCGAGCGATGATAACAAACTTTTTTTTGCCCGAAATGGAAGTTCTTGACTTGCATGATATGTGGTTTCAACAAGACGGTGCCACATGCCACACAGCACGCGAAACAATGGCGCAATTGCGAGGCGAGTTTGGTGAACAGTTAATTTCACGTTTCGGGCCGGTCAATTGGCCGCCTAGATCGTGCGATTTGACACCATTAGATTATTTTTTGTGGGGGTATAACAAGGCTAATGTGTATAGGGACAAGCCCGCTTCGATTGACGCACTGGAAGCCAACATCCATGCATTCATTCGTGAGATACCGGCCGATATGTGTGAAAGAGTATGACAAAATTGGACTCAGCGGATGAACTACCTGAGACGCAGCCGCGGTCAACATTTGCCTGAAATTATCTTTAAACATTAAATTGCAAGGTTCAAACTATCGATTCAAATAAATATTTCATTCATTTTTTCGAATTTTTTGTGTTTTTTTTTTTTTTTAAAGTTCTAAACCTCTTAAAAAATCACCCTTTATATAGTGTCTGTTAAAAGCAAAACATACTCTTCCACCAAATTTTTTTTTTTTTTAATTAAAGATGGCGTTATATTTCAAATTTTGACGGCTATATTACCAATTCACTTGTATATTACAAAATCGATGTTATCCCTTATTAAAAGTAAGAAGAAAACTGCTACTAGAATCAAAACCATATCTTATCCATCTGACAGTTTACTCCAAAACATTATGTTGTCCATCAACGCAGGAGTAAAGCAAAACATACCTTATCCGATACAAAGTTCCCACAAAATACGTTCTGCAAAAGCAAAAAGTAATCTTATTTTTGTTTTTATTCTGGGTCAAAAAATCAGTTTTTGTTTTAATTGATAAAACCTCTATCCCTACTTTTTATATCTTTATAATAATATGAAAAATAAAATACAATTTTAAATACTATTAGAAAAAATAATAATCCTTTTTTTAAGTTCTGGTCAAAATGTACTTTATCCACTTGAGTTAAAAGCAAAACATGCCTTATCCATTTTAGTATACCAAAAACGTCCTTATCCTTTTTTCAATTATTAATAACTTCCAATAAATTAACTTAAAACGTGCGAGACAAGTTTCTTTAAACTTAACTTATCGTTTTTAAATCAATAAATGTTTTTATAAATGAGGTTTTCAATTTTTTAAGGAACAGGAAGTTTTTTCGTTTTTTCTCAGAATGACATGTGATGGACAAGAGCATGTTTTGCTTTTAATAGACACTATATCAAGTATATGTATAGGTAGCAAATAGACCTCAAATTTTTAGAAGTCGGAACAAATCATCAAAATGTCTTTTGGAGGAGTCCCGGCAATTCACATATAAAAATCGGGAAAAACTATACAATAAAAAATTTCATGTATTATTCCTTCGTGTTAAGAACATAATTTTTCGTTTTAAGTTCATGCATTTTTTTCATCAATAGGATCTCGTTTAAGCGCATAAAAAAATTCTCTTATTAATTCAGAAAATTCGTTTATTCGAACTGACCTTCCCCCCAACCATTCCTGCTTTTATTGTATAAAGATATACGATTTTTATTAATAACACCAGTTTAATGATTACAACGAATTATTGTAATCATAGTTCACTAATTAATCGAGTTAAGTAATAAAAATGCATTAATTTGCAGCATTTTACAATCATTTGCATTTTTTTTTTATCAATAGGAACGCGTTTTAGTGCATAAAAAAATCTGTCATTAATTCGTAAAATTCGTTTATTCGGACTGATCTTCCCCCCCAACCATTCCTGCTTTTTTTGTATATAGTTATACGATTTTTATTAATATTTAATGATTACAACGAATTATTGTAATCATAGTTCACTAATTAATCCAGTTGAGTAACAAAAATGCAATAATTTGCAGCATTTTACAATCATTTGCATTATTTTCGAATCATTTGCAAAATTTTGCAAAAATTTCCAATCATTTGTGCATTTTTTTCTACGATTTTGAATTATTTTCAATAATTTCCAACCGTTTGCACTATTCTCCCTATTGTGTCAAAGCATTTACTACAAACTGAAACGCAGCCTTACGGAATATACCATCGAAATACGACTGAAACTGGTTTAACCGCAACAGTATTCATGTCGAAAGTATTGCAGTACCTTTAAATTTGCAGAAGGGATACCTAGCATTTTATATGGTAAAATGATCCCAGACATTTCGAACTGAATTGCCCATGACGATTATCAAAAATTCCCAAAAATGTCCTTTTTGCTTATACCGGCAAAACAACAAAACGCATTATTTTTTTGTTGTTCTGAGAGCTCTAAAATAATGTCCTTTTTCGCCATTTTAGCATATTTTGAAAGGCAAAATTACCCACGATATGGCATCACTGATAACAAAAAGAGTTAATTATGTATTTGGGAGGCTATATAGCCGCTAAAATTTCAAAAAGAGCAAAGGTAGCTCAAAAACGAACAATACGAATGCAAATGATTAAAAACTAAAAGTTATTTGTTCTTATTTCCCAAGAGGAGCATACAAAACCAGAAAATTCATTGAATATGTTTGGAAAAGAATGCAAATGATTGGAAATGATTATAAACAATTTTTTCACAGACAAAATTACTAAAATACCAAATATTTGGAAAAGAACAAATATGACCTACTGACAGTTGAATAAGATTTAAAAATAATTCGGAGGATTACAAAATTTCTTAAAATGATTGCATTCCTATGAGTTGGAATCATTCAATTTGCGGAAAATGGTAACAGTCGAGTTGAATGGATTCAATCGTCGAAATGGGTTAAAGGTTTAACTACATTACTCGTGCTACAGAGTGGCAAGTCCCAAATTGGCCTGTTTATCATTGTGTTCCGGTCTTGTTTTTAAAATGATGACCCTGCGCAAAAAGTTAACTTTCGAAAACAACGTTGCGTGCGGTCTCTATTTAAAACATCTAGGAAATCGCTAAACTCCGGAACTGGAATGTGTGCCAATAACTTTCCTTCAATCATTATCAATAAATTATCAACTGGTTATTCCTCACTTTGACCCATTAACTAGCAGGCAACACAGGTATACCATATCATTTGCGACTCATCAGTACGTACGTTTTTCATGAAAGGAACGCCAGGAAAAAGAAAGCAAACACAATTGAAATGTATTCACCTGAAACCAAAGCGGAAAAGTGCTGTCAGTATGCTAATAAGCTGTAATATAGAATTCGACACGCTTCACAAATCAATTGTCTGCCGCATACCTACAAAGCCTTCCACCATTACACCGTGCTAAGTGGAATATTATCGCCGAGAATGTTACAGACCATAGTATATAATGAAACATCGCTAAAGGTAGGTGTACAAATATTATGCCGAATATACTATGAATTAAATTATGCTGTCAGAAAACAGAACGGAGTGTTTGGGGCCAACTTTATGATTTATCCTTAAATTTTGTGGCATGAAAGTTGTAGACTAGACCACTCCCTGTCCATCGTTAAGCTTCATATTAATCAACGTTCTGATAAACATCATACCTCTGGCACGAAAGTGAGATTGATTCAAGGGGAAACGACGAAAAAATTAATTTCCCAAACATGCACAACCCTGAACCAAAAAACAAGACACGTGAACTGAGATAAATGAATTAAGTTAATTAAACTGTCTGTCCGTGTTTATGTTTGCATATTATATGCATTACATTGTTATTTTGCATACGACAAAGATATATAGTGGACGTAGCCATTAGACTTGCTTACCGGCTTACTCCCATTTCTGGTGTAATTGGGGTGTGTCCACTTGTTTGCGGTTTCGTCTGGGTATACTACTTTCCACAATTTTCTTTTGTGTTTCTATTTTTTTTTTTTTATTGTATTTTAACATGAAATACCATTTGGTTGATGGGTGAAATAATTGCAAGACATACTAAAAATAAAAGTTTTGAATTTTTGATGATATTATTGTGGGGGAGGAAATCACTCGTCGTTGACAATGTGTACTGCAAGAAAGGGTAAACGAAGGGGGATGTCTTTGGCATATAAATGGAGGTTGAATTGATTTTTCAAAATAAAGTTTATTACAAAATTAAAATATTTTTAAATTAAAATCAATGTATAGGCATATTTTGGGAATATAACACAATCTCTATCTTTTAGACTGAGTTTTCTCGCTTCAGAAAATGTGGATGACTGTTCGATGGTTCGATGTCAGAAATTCGGGGGTCGAATCGCCACTTCCGTGGACGAGCTATACGTCCACAGAATTAAGATGATTTTACATGTGAAACAAAAAACAAATTTCGTCAGGTAAACCTCGTTCTAGGACGAAGCGATTCGACCCCAGATTTTTGAACAAAAAAAACTAAGTACCCATTCCAACCTCTTACGTAAAATAATAAGATGTGCGCGACTGGATCGTACGAAACTTTCTCTTTCATTTCCTGATTTTTTGAATACCACATTTTCTTGGCAGATAGTGCATTATGGATCTTAGTTACTTACTTACTTAGGTGGCGCTACAGTCCGGGGTGGACCTGGGCCTCAACCAATACGCCTCTCCAGTTAGCGCGATCTTTGGCTAACTGCCTCCAGTTGCGCACTCCAAGTTGGTTGAGGTCCCCTTCCACTTGCGCGCGCCACCTAAGGCGAGGTCTTCCTCTACTGCGTTGTCCCTCCGGGTTAGAATCGAAGACTCTTCGGGCCGGAGCGTTGGTGTCCATTCGCTCTACATGTCCCAGCCATCTTAGACGACTGATGCGTACTTTTCTGACTAGGTCGATGTCGCTGTACAGCTCGTAGAGTTCGCTGTTAAATCTTCTCCTCCAAAGCCCGTCAACGCAAACGGGACCAAAAATCACTCGAAGAATTTTGCGTTCGAAGCGACCAAGAAGATCCTCATCCGTTTTTGCTAGGGTCCATGCTTCTGCGCCATAGAGCAGGACAGGGATGATGAGAGTCTTATATAGAATCTCCTTAGTGCTTCTTGACAAGGCCTTACTAATCAATTGCCGTCTTAGGCCAAAGAAACAGCGGTTGGCAAGTGTGATTCTTCGTTTGATTTCTGATGTGATGTCGTTATCAGAGTTTATAGCGGAGCCGAGGTAGACAAAGTCCCTATCTTAGTTAAGAAAGTGTTTTAAAACCATTTGAGGAAGGTGATTCAAATGTACCTATAACTTAAGTTGTTAACAAAAATTGTAAGAAGGTAGGTACTAAATATCGGATGTGGTTCCTTGTAGTACAATGAACCAGTTGCGTTTGAGAACTCCAGTGGAGTGTTTTCTAATCCGAAAAAAAAACAAAAAGAGTTATTTATGCTCCTACGAAAAATAAGACTACTAGAATCAGGGCACTCATTCCGTAACTCTGAGAACGATAATCGTTTGCGCGATAGTAGTCAACGATCTCGTCATCAATTTGCTTTCCGTAACTCTATCACTATCGTCTCGTCTATCGTTTTTTTTTTGTATACAACGAGAGAGAGCATTGAAAGCACTGAGTTTCCTTCAGAGACTTTCAAGCTATAGTGAAAATTCCAATCAGATGTCGTTTAAAATGTCAGAAATGACTTTTTTTCAATCATTTTGTCTTTGATGCCGGAAAATTTGAAAACTGCAAAGTGTATTAAATTATACCTTAGTTTATTAAAATTAACAAATAATACCGAAGAAATGTATTTCAGCAATGCATATGACAATTTTAATTGCTTTCATGAATGACCATCCGGTCTTGGCCAAGGGTAATAAGCCAAACAGCTACCAAGCAAAATATAACATCAATAAAATAATTGAAGTTGAAGCGAGTTTTTTATTTCATCCCTCATTTTTGAGGCCAACTGTCTCATCCGGTTATTCCCACTTAGGGCTTGCGAGTCGTTTGAAATTGCACTTGCCAAATCTTCGTATTGTTCGATTCCTGTTATGGAGGGCAGAACAAACATTTGCAAAAATCGCAATTTTTCTGGGTTCGTAGCTATACTTTTTATTTTTTCAAGTACAAGTCAACATCGACCTGAGGATTATGACAACAAGTAATTTAATACCATTATGAAGTTAATGATTTACGTTTTGTACCTTTTGAAACAGTAAACACCAATACACCTTTCTACAATATTTTTTGCTTTTGCATGAGCTTCATACAAAATAAGTTTAAAATATAGGTATTTATATATTTGGTAGTATGTATTTGAAAAATATCTAAAGTCAATTATTCTTCTTGAAATTCGATAAAAAAATCTTAAGCTGATTGCAAAACACACAAATCAATGCAAAACGACACCTCATTAGGTATCGCTCAAATTGTATCGTCTGGGCGATAGCGTTTCGACGATTATTGACTTACGTGAAGCAAATGTTCAACCGTCAAAACGATATCGTCTGGACGATAAACGATTATTAAAGTTACGTGAATTAAAGCTATCGTCGAAACGCTATCGTCTGGCGACAATCGACATACGGAATGAGTGCCCAGTATTTGTTTGACAGTAGCTAAGTACATTGTCCCGTAAGAATTTTATCGCTGTCCAAGATATGAGTTTTCACCCAAAATCGTTGGCGACGTTTTCACAAAAAATGCTATATTAATGAAGCAGACATCACTTTTAAAAACAGACCAAGGGTTTGAAGGGCTACTTCAAAATAATTTTAAAGAGATAAAATATCGTTAAAAAAAAACATCAC
Source organism: Cheilosia urbana (assembly GCA_946477585.1). Lineage (NCBI taxonomy): Eukaryota > Metazoa > Arthropoda > Insecta > Diptera > Syrphidae > Cheilosia > Cheilosia urbana. The sequence continues at coordinate 129,561,542 of OX297854.1, read as the reverse complement.
CTTGTATATCTTCTCTTTCAATAACCCACTGTAGAGGACATTATTTTGTATATTGTACGTCTTTGCTTCCGACAATTTGAAATAGTTTCATGGTGGCGTTCGAATGGAATTTAGGGTAAGTTTCGCCGCCAGACACAGTTACACCTAGGTACATCAACACAACTGAGCAAGTGAGCGAGTGAGTCATTTAAAGGCCAAATACCTTTATGAATATGCGACGGGGCGTGTTGCACCGGCAAAATCATTACCAGGGGAATTGGAATTTTATTCCAAATACTCTACTGTTTTGTCTAAGAATACTCGTCGAGTGAGAGTGCACATACTGTGTAGTTGTATAGTTGCTAACGACACGGTGTCGTGTGTGCGACAATAAACTGGTCGAAATGCATTACCAACTGGGAGTTTTAAACTATCACTGCCTCTTTTGGGACACACAACGTACGGGTATATGACGACAAATAATGCAGTCAGATGGGGGTGGCAATGATTACTCCTTCTTTTGCCCTAGGTATTGGTCTGCGTTATGACATGGAGGGTGGATAGAAGTTTTTTTTTTTTGTTTTTGTGATTTATGAACTACTGCATGGCGATAATGTCATGTTGAATTCTTCGAATACTTCTAAATTAAATTTAAAAGCAACTGCCAAAAGTGGGTTGATCTTAGAAAAGTTTAAATTAATGTCTAAGTATGATTGGAGGTTATAGATAATGGGATCAGAATATTTAAATGACACTTTGAAAAGTTTACACATTCAATCAAGATGTCAACGGTTTCATGGTAATTGGTTTACTTTGACTTCTTTGAGAAAAGGTTGGGGTACTTCTTAGTGTCGTTACTTCAAAATGGGCACAGCGGGCAGAGGCTGCTGGTTGACGACAGGTCGCCGCTGGGGCACTCTACTACCTACCATACTTTGAGCTAAGGTAAAACGTAAACAAAATTAGTTTAGTGGGTAAAAATGCTTCCAGCACTTATAGAGCTAAGTGAGATCTAGGGTTTTTTAAAACTATTTTTAAACTAGATGTATACAGTATACCAATAGGCTGTGCGTAAAGCAATATGATTTTCATAATTTTAAGGACTGACACATTCCATAGGTGGCAAATCGGATTAGTTCCACCCTACTAAACCAAAAGTGTTACCAGGCTTTTATTGGTTTTTGAAGTGATGTCAACTTTGCTGTTTATTTTTCAAGATACCCCTGAGATGTGACAATCTTGAACCTTTGTAAGGTCTGTTATTTATTTCGGAGTTTTTTTTTAAAGTTTTTCGACAACACGTCGAAACCAAAATCCAAACATACCGCATTCACTAGATTTTTGACTTTGTTTGCTTCAACGCGGATGTACTTTAGAGGGCTGTAGGAAATAAGGCCCCAATGAAATAAGGCCCCAAAAGAGAAAATGAAATAAGGCCCCAAATTTGGGGTGTTATTTCATAATGAAATAATACCCCAATTTCAAATATGAAATAAGGCCCCACTGCGATGAAATAAGGCCCCAAAATAAAAAGAAAGAAGGCCCCAAATTTGTGGTTCATTTCATAATAAAATTAACAATAATGACAACTACTTTTCATTTAATATTGTTGATATTGGATAAACAAGTTTAGATTAAAGGAACAATTATATATTCAACCTCGCACCCACCCCGCAATCTAACAGTAAACCCAAGCAGGAGGGTTGCAGGGGGGCAGCATGCCCCCCCAAACGCATTCCATATCGAAAGGGTAACAATTAATAATAAAAAAATAACTTTGGGGACTTATTTCATTTCTTCTTTTGGGGTCTTATTTCGTAATGAAATAAGACCCCAATTTTCATTAAGAAATAAGGCCCCAAAAAAGGAAATAACACCCCAAATTCTATTACAAATCGTTGTTGTTGTTTCCTGTATAATTTTTTGGGGCCATATTTCATTTTTCTTTTGGGGCCTTATTTCATTGGGGCCTTATTTCGCAGAGCCACTTTAGAGTCTTTACTTTGGTAACAAACTGACAACAAACGAGAAAGTTTCGTACGACCCAGTCGTGGACATAATTTTAATTTAGTATTAAATCTTTTTGAGACGGGTTAGTTGGGCTCCGTAAATTTGCTTCCGACTTCCGAGTCAAAGAGTTTTACTCAGCCTGAATCTAACAGTAGACTAGGGACTAGGCTGCCAACTAGTTGTTGATACTGGCGGTGAAAAAGTGCACAACTGGCCCGTTCTCCTCCTCATAGCTCTTATTGAAATCATAATGAGGGATTCTGATTCTGAATGACCATATTCACCGGAAAAGGCTTGTCTAGCAAATTCGTCAGTATTGCAATTCATCGCGACATCGAACTCGCCATAGGCTCAAACCCCACAAAAGGCGATTTTAAACCGTCCGGAGTTCTACTGCCTTAAATTTTATTGTGCTGGTTGGGAGGGGTTTTAGTACCTGCCTGTCAATATATGTCGAGATTTCCATCTACGATTCGACCGGAAATAACTTCAGCAACGCTGAAACAAACTGGCTGCTTGGCGGGTTTCTCTGCTTTGCAGTAGTCTAAGGCCTTTTAATTATTTTAGGGCACATGGTCCGTGCGACAACAACCTAATAAAAGACCATTTTATACACCCAGTACAAGGGGTCACGTTTCTGGCACCACCATCCCACTTGGAGGAACCCTCTCCATTTTAAATTTATCCGTCACTTATCACCACTTAGTGCTAAAAAATGACTATAAACGGGTAAGGTATCCGAATATTTCGTAGCAGCTCATATAAATAAAATATTCTTCCTGTGCTTAAAAACTCCGTTAATCCCTCTTCTGACATTATGAAAACCTCTTGAGTTTCCCACCTTCGCAGCTTCAGTCTAAAAAGCACTCGTAAACCCATATACCGAACACATTTGAAACGTCATATCGATCAAAAAACGTTCGTCCCATTTAAAAACAAAAATATACCAAGGATAAGCGTCTAATTTACAAAATCCATCCTCTTAACACTGTCATAAAAACAAAACAACACACACAATAATATTACACCGCTGCTTCGTATATTATCATTAAAACTCAATTTGACAAGCTTCTCCGCCAGTCTTGCCGTCGCGCCGCCCACCAGAACGCAACTTATCAAACAAATGCCATCTGTCGGGACAAACTTTATTACATTGTTGACAATATAATATTCCACTAGCTTATGTATGACATCTGTCAACTCGCTGCAGTTGGGAATACAAAAACTTTGGTTTTAAAATAAAAAATACCAAAAAAAAAAATGTCAGTACACTCCTTGTTCACTGAATCGTTGGACGAGTGCATGCATAGCACAGATTCCAGGGCGGAGGTGCGCCATGCGGATTTATTTTGTTTTACATGCACCCATCTGATTAGCATATTAATTTCGTCGATCCATACAGGGAAACTGAAACGAATTCAAAATGCTAAATAAATCTACATCTACTACAATGGTGGAAACACGATCGAAATTGGATTTACGGTCTCACCCAAAGCATTGGCCTCTCAATTTACTGTTGATTGCGGGATTTTATATAAGGGAAAGGTATAAACTTTTCTTTTGGGGAAAATTGTTGTATACTTTGATGAAATATGTATGACCTCTTCCTGTCGTATTGAGGCGATTTACGGCGTTTTCTCTGTCCCGGCCGAGGACATTTGCATAATTTATTCGCCACTCCAAAATGCAGTCTCACCGAATGCAAGTGCATCAATGGATTGGGTTCTTTCTCCGAGCTCTACAACCTTCGCATTAGAAATGCGTTAGATCACATAACTGTGAAAAGTTGATAATTCTGTTTTCGTGACAGTCCCAAAACTTTATGAATACTAAAGGCGATCCAAATATGCATATATGTATCATAATCTTTACCCCATTGTGTGCGGTATTGTTGATATATCCAAAATGTATAATTACCTGAAAGGAAAATAAAAATAAAATAAATTATTATTAACATGACATAAATAATGCGGCTATAATAAATTATTATATAAATTCATTTTAGTTGATCACAATCCATTTATCAGTACCGATAACTTTCCGTCCGAGTACCAATAAAAATGTCTGTTTATGTCTCCTTGAGCAGTCACCCGATTTGGCGAACAAATACGCACTTTTAGCACGCGAAACAACATAAACCGTTTAAGTGAATGTACCTATACAGTGGAAGTGTTTAGTCGCACGAAGGTTGGCAGGCATAGTTGTTGGGTTCCTTCGAAATTTGTGTGTCAATCAAGGCAACCACTGTTTACAAAGTTTTGGTAATTTGTCACAAGCTTTTAGGTTTTAAGCTGTGCCTTCATAACAACGAGAAGGATATAGAAATGAGAATATTGAGTACCTACTTTGGTTTCCCTGTTTGAGAGTTTTGCATATTGACCCGAGTACTTGAACCCGAGTAGCTTGAACTAAAATGAAACGAAAAAGAAACAGGAAACGCCTTGAGGCAGCTTGGGCAGAATGAAATGAAGTGGAACTTCCTACAGTTCGTTGAGGAGTAGTTCCAACCACTGATGAAACGAAAAAGCGACAGGAACCGCGAGAAGGGAGGGCGCGTCTGAGGCAGCTCGGGCAGAATGAAATGAAGTGTAACTTCTAATGGCTCTTTAGGCATTAGATCTAAACGCTGATGAAACGAAAAGCAACAGGAAACAGTAGAGGGATAACGGCGCGTCTTGAGACAAAGGCAGTAGTTCCGAACACTGACGAAACGAAAAAGCGACAGGAAACGTGAGAGTGAAGGGCGCGTCTTGGGGCAGCTCGGGCGGATTGGGATGAAGTTGGACTTCCTATGGCTCTTTGATGGCAGTAGATCTAAACGCCGATGAAACGAAAAAGCGACAGGAAACGGGTGAGGAAAGGGCGCGTCTTGGGGCAGCTCGGGCAGATTGGGATGAAGTTGGACTTCCTACAGCTCGTTGGGCAGTAGATCTAAACGCTGATGAAACGAAAAAGCGACTGGAAACAGTAGAGGGATAAGGGCGCGTCTTGAGGCAGCTTGGGCAGAATGAAATGAAGTAGGACTTCCTATGGCTCGTTGGGCAATAGTTCTGAACGCCGATGAAACGAAAAAGCGACAGGAAAAGGGGGAGGAAAGGGCGCGTCTTGCGGCAGCTCGGGCAGATTGTGATGAAGTTGGACTTCCTACAGCTCGTTGGGCAGTAATTCCAAACGATGATGAAACGAAAAAACGACAGGAAACGCGAGAGGGAAGGGCGCGTCTTGAGGACTTCCAATGGCTCGTTGAGCAATTATTCTTAACGAATATGAAACGAAAAAGCGACAGGAAACGCGAAAGGGAAGGCCGCGTCTTGGGGGAGCTCGGGCGGAATGCAATGAAGTTGGACTTCCTATGGCTCTTTGGGCAGTAGATCTAAACGCTGATGAAACGAAAAAGCGACAGGAAACAGTAGAGGAAATGGCGCGTCTTGGGGCAGCTCGAGCAAAATGAGAGGAAGCTTCGGAAAATCTAGCGAGTATATAGCACCATTTTAAAATAACACACATATTTTAAGGTTACCAAAAATGATTAATTATAACGAAACACAAAAAAAAAAATAGGGAAACCCCAGATTTCCCACGTCCAACAGGAAAAAAAAAAAAAAAAAAAACCCTAATTCTGGGGGAAAACTTCTAGACTGGCAAACCTGGACACCGACTTTAAATTGTAAGGGGAAATCCACAAATGGTAGTAGAAATGTCGGACTTGATCCAACCAACACTTATTACTGGCAGGCATCTCAGAGTACGTCTTACAAGCCGATTTATTTATTTGAAATAAGCTTTAGGAACATTCGTTAAGTAGACGGTTGACAAACCTGACAGCACTATCAACATTAAAAAAATTGAAGCGAAAGTTGGCCTAAACAGGGAAACAAATTGTCAAAACACCATGCAAATGAACAAAATTTTCATTTGCACGTCATTTGCATTGTCATTTAATGACTTTTACTTGAAAAATGTTCAACAATCTAACCCAAAAATGAAAATTTTAGGTTATTCTTTGTTTTTAATTCAGTTTCGTGGTTAGTTGACGCAATCAAGATGCTCTAGTAATTTTAAGTAAAAATTGTCCTCATGTTGTTTTATTGTTATTTGAATAACTTTGTTTAGAAAGGCTATAGGATGTTTTTTTAATAATGCTTGAACTGCCTTGATATCAGCCTCGTTTCAAGAGAAAAAGAAGAAAAAAATAAGTTTTGAGTCAACTAGCCCCGGGCTCCCTTACATATTAAAAAAAAAAGTGTCTTTCAAATAAAATTTGTAAAAACGAAATTATTCTAAAATGTTCGTCTTTTAATGATGGAAAGATATACCTCCTTTATCAACAGTGACCAAATGAAAGAAGCTTCTCCAGTATGTAGTAGAAAGAGCTGCCCAAGACTCGCTTTGTATTTTCAATAATTCACAACTTCATTGGTAAATGCGTCGAACTACTGTCTCATTTGAAGGTCAAGCTTCAAAAAAATCAGTTTACAACGAATTTGCCTACAGAAAGATGACCGTAAATAAGACAGGAATGAGAACGAAACATTTTCTTCGGACTCGCTGATAAAGCTACCACGAGCTGGTAAGTTGTGCCTTTGAAATCAAGAACAAAATTTATAATAGTTTTGTTTTGTTTACGATTTTCTTTTCCAACTTCCCCACGACCATTTGTGAAAAAAGCGATCTCTGCCAAACCCTAATTGGCAACATCTGGTTTGCAATGAATCGCAAACTCCAAATGCGAGTACCTATCTGGTGTGCCTGCCAAAAGTATATATCCAATGCGTATAAAAGACGCAAACAAAAAATGCCACAATAAAATTATAATCTACGCTACTTATTTTTGCGGCGCGCATGTTATATACCTATTCCCTCCGCTCATCAGTCATCGTGGCCGCAAGTGATAATGACTTCAAGATACAGCACAAGCGTTGTATAGGTATACCTCCATAACTTGAAGCTTATCCATATACGTACAAATTAGTTTCAAGACCTTGGCCAATGGTACAATTTTATTTTATTTTTGCCAACACCGACCTGTTATTGAGTTGAGCACAAGAAGCAGAAAAAGAAAAACAATCCATCACTGTATCGAGTGGCTATGTAGCTGCGTCACATGCACGTGCAATCGCGCAATGTGACCATTTTTTTATTTCTTTTATTATTCTGTAAAAATGCGTCCAAGTAGATTTTTCTACTTTTTTCATATGTGAGAAAAGAAAAAGTGAATTTTGCTTATTTTCAAGAATTATGACCCAAATACCTTTTTTTTCACATCACACACATTTAAAGTGGATTTGCAGCGAATCGATATGCATTATGTAGGTTGGCCTGTACTTAGACTTAAAGTCGATGGGCCTTTGCGGTTTTCTTTGTAGCAGTCAAAGTATCGAATGTTCACTTGGAAATTCCAAGTTGTTAGAAGAATACTCGTTCTGTGTGAGTCGTAAGGTTGCTTGCAAGTTGAAGTTCAATATCTGCTATTGGTATTTGATAGGACTTACTATATGACGCCTCAGGGTCTAGCTTTGACAACCGATATGGTTGAATTGAATTGCGTTTAAGGCTTCCATTTTTCATCTGTTGTGGGATTGTGTAAACTAAGCGAGCGGGCGTCAACAACTATCACCAGTTGGAGCTTAAGTTCGAAATTTACTCTGCAAATTCAAATTTTGTTCATAAATATTCTCTAAGACGTTTGACAATTTAAACGGCCTCTAATCCATCCTCTAAATTTGACCACCAAATCTCTTGCCGCTTATGAATTTACTAACAATAACTGACTGTGGTTCGTAACCCTAAAAACGAGTCTTTGTTCGCAAACTAATATGATACTCTGATGGTGTATGCTCTCCGAATTCCTCGCTCTTCCATTCGATTTATCTGGTGGTAATCGTGTTATCTCGAGAAACGGAGATCGTGTGATTTAATACCTCTAGCCTTTCCACCGCGGACTGTAGCGCCACCTTAAATAAGTAAGCCTTTTTTGATAGGGCTTCATTAATTCATCGGTCTATGCCAACAAGACGGCGACGTTAGAGGTGCTCAGAGCCAATATTGATATTGAAAAAGCGGCCGTATCGGTCGAAATGTGCGGCCGAGTCGTCAAAATCTCGGTTCAACGTATCGTCCGCTACATACACTCCCCTGATGGACATATGAACAAAGTCGAATTCCATTCATAAATGTTTTGATAGCAATAAAAAAGTCAATAAAATTTTTGTTGAGATAACTCAAGTAGTTTGCATTTTATTTAAAAAAGAAGTTGTCAAGTCCTTTAATAGAAACGCTTTTCACACCAAACTATGACCAAAGTTAAATAAATTGAATTGCCATTCCACGTTACTAGTTTTCAAAATAGCACGCCAAACTTTCCGATTTATTACATCTATTTTCGTAAGGAAAATGTGAACCTAAACATTGGTTGCTCAACAGCAATAATTGAAGACCGATAAGGCCGTAAAGCTATTATAGGTGGACCACTATGGAAATACCACGAAGCCACACCTCCACCCACTTCCAAGCGATTAAGTAATGATCCGTCAAATGCTCTAATTTTGGAGAGACAAAAATTGGCACAGGCCAACCATCTTCACTTGGTATTTGTTATTGCCATAAATTTGTCCATCCTCTAGTTGGTTTGAGTGGTTTACTTTGCGAGTTATTGAGGCGGCAAGAAGAAAAACAAAATAAATCTTCGCAACGCCAATAAAAAAATATAAAGCTTGGAGGAAGGAGTGCCGGCCGAACAGTATCTACGGCACCAAAATAAGTCGCAAATTAAAAATTAAAAAAAAGCATACCTACTCAATTGGCGGATGTTTTTAAGAATGTTGTATCCATGGCAGGGAGGTGCGTGTGCAGACAAATATTAGATACAGATACAGACCCCAATCTCGTTCTGCATTTTATAATTTCTAATGAATAAGTTTTAAATTGTTTCCGGTTACATTGACAAGCGACCGAAACAATGGGGAATGGATTGCCTTGTGAAAAACGCATCTTTTGTTATACCAGAGACAATAGTTGGCTTGGCCCTCGAAGATGAAGATACTAATTTGCATTGCAAATTCATAAACCCGGACTGTAACGCTACCTGCTCTTTGTCAAGGCTCTTGAAAATTTAATTGAAGGCAGCTAAGTCTGCATGGTATCGCGTGAGGAGACACGTCGTGAAAGAAATACTTTCAAGATATACGATTACAGCGTGGTAGAAGCTATGTGCAACTTGTGCATTAGGCTACAGGTATCGTTGGAGAGTTTATATACTGTGTATAGTTGTAGAGCACGTAATGCTTGCGGTATCAGTCCATCCCTATATGGCTGAGGGCATTGAACGACAAGGATACATTATTAAACACATCCACTCCAATTGAGATCGTTTAAATATGTAATACAACATCTTGTCGACTGTACGTGGAGAATAGTAGAAGAGATGTTTGGTTGAGATAGCTTTTAAAGGCGGCTTCACATCCGCATATAAATTCTATTAAACGTTCTTTTCCTTTTCTTTGGAATAATTTATTTGATGCAAATATTTAGCAGGCCTTCCTTACGAAACGATGTGACTTTTAGTTTAAATTCCACTTGGACAGCTGTCAGTTGGTTCTTGTCTGAGCTGTAGGACTGTGAGGGTCAATGGTCTACCAAGAGTATACACTATACAAGTCTTTAGAAAAAGTTGTGTCAGTTAGTTCTGTTGTCACTGAGGCTCGTGTTGGAGTTCACTTTTGAGGCCGAATTTACTAATAAATTCCACTTTTTGTTGGACTGGCAATTTGGCTAAATATCACATAAATTTAAAGATTTAAAAAAAAATATTTAAAATTATTCCACTCTTTGAAACTACTTGCCCCAGCTTCCTAAGCTCGGCAGTGGCTAAGATACCCAGACTTTGCAATTGAACTGATTAAATAATAGATATATATACTAAACAAATCGTCAACCTCTACTCTGTGTTTAAATGACGATCTATAAAATGTTATGTTGGCCAAATTTAAGAAACTGAAAAATATTTGCAAAATTTTCTAAGATAGCGTAAAAAAAATTTAAAATCAATGGCTTAAGAGCGCTTGTACTAAGAAATTTCAAATAAACTTGTTGGAGAGACCAGAAAATTAGTTTCAAAAATTTAAAATATATAAATGAAGAGCTGAAGACTTTTTTTTTCTTTTTGTTAGAAATCCCAGAAGTCTTACGAAATTCACTGAAAATGAGTAGAACGTCTCCTCAACTGAAGGATTACCTTTTACGTATTTAAAAAAATAAAATACCTACCTAATTGAGATCATAAAAGTCGAGCTCTAAATCGAAATTCTACGCAATACATAATTTTACATTTTCGAAACTTGCAGAATGATATTCTGTTTTAGTTTGCACAAAGCTGTATTCAACTGAATTTAGATGTGACCATCGTTTTTACAAAGAGTTCTTAAATTTGGAGCAGTTTGCAGGGACTTGGCATTCCAATTGGGAAAGTCGCAGCTTTGCACAGCTTGTGGTTAAAAATATGTAGTTATCCACATTGCTGGTCGGTGGCGGTGGGTAAAATTTTATGTTTCAGATTAGCTTTAGAGTAAACAGGATCGCCCAAACGCCGAGCAGAGGTAAACATGTAACTGAACGTACTGTTATTTTTATTGCGACTTTTGTAGAATTCTTTTACGCCAGCCCGAATACTGGTCTTCTAAACGGGAAATATCAAAACTTAGCACCGTTTGCCTGTTTAATTTAAGAGTTGGGCGTTATAACTTTAAGCTACCGTCAGCTTAAAGAATCGTCAGCTTGGAAGATCGATGTGGAAAAAAATATATTATATTGCCATACGATGAACGGGCAATTTACGAATTGTAGGTATTTTGAAGTGATAAGATGCACACGACACCTTACAAAGCTGATTTACTTAACTTACTTAAAGGTTTCAGTAAAAGTTGCTTTTATTGAAAAATCGTCTGTTTTTTTTAATCTTTCTTCTTTAAATTCGAATGCTAAATAAATTATTCCTAAATAAATGATTAACCATAAAATGTTGTTATCATATATATATATATATACATATAGGTATATATATATACGACAAATATTTAAAATGTAAAATTTTGAACAAAAATATTTCCAGCGTTGTTCAACACTTCTTAACAGTTCGTGAACGATTTGTGGGCTCAGTGGTCAGGAGTTCAAAACCTGGACAAAACATACATTGAACCTTAAGTGTATAAAAAACTGTATTACAGACCTGACATCTTCGGAGAAAGCTTCCCAATTCAGCCTGCAGATTCAGTGTTGAGTTTCCCTTCGCCCCAAAAATGAAAACTGGTCGTAAGAAGCTAGACCTACGGATCTGTATTTATTTACTTTACGTGTAGAATTTGGAGAAAGAATGTATGTAGATATTCATTTTTTATTTATCTGTTTTAATGTAATTTTGCGTAGGGGTATTTACACGTTTTTTTTTTTTTTTTATGTTTTTACATATCTGGAGCTAAATTCTATTTTTCTTTCACAAAAAAAAATCTCTCTTGATACTTTTTCTAAATTTTTGAAGTCTATTTTCAAAGAGATGTGAGGCGCTTATTTTCAGTTTATATTTAAGTATCAATCTTTCAATAAAAAAATGTTAAAAATGTTAAAATGTTCTTTTCAATTTATTTGCCTTTTATCTGACACGACAAAAAAATGTCTTTACGTCGAGGGCATAGTACCACCGATAGTGATATAAGTGAAGGCTGTATGTAGACGAAAAAAATGTATACCTAGACCACGAATTAACTACGAGATTTCAGATTCTTTTGTTTTCAACAAAAAATTTCAGATAAAACGTGCTAAATTAGAAACCCAAAATGTTGTTGCCATAATTTAAGAGAAATTTAATTGAATACGCTAGATATAAATATCAATAAGAAAAATTAATAATTTAAGATTTTTTATCAAGAATTAAACAGCCGATACAAATTTTCTTCTGTTTATTCATTTTGTGTTTAGATGGTATCAGTTACAGGACTTTCTAAATTATGAAAAACTTTTTTTTACTTACAACTCTGAAAAATAAACATGTGAAACGATTTTTTCTATATTTGTAAATAACAAATACAATTTTCCTTATATTTTTTTTTTCTCTCTTTTTAACAAATTTGTTGGAAATAAGTTTGTAGGTTGTGAAACAAAATACCAGTAAAAAATTTTTTTAAATGTAATCACTAAATACAATTGTAATTATAGTAGTAATTTGGTGAAATAGGCGGTGGGATATTTTAAGTCCGTTAAACAAATTGTGCACAAAACTTTCAATGTAGAACACTTAAAAAAAAAAAAAACAGTTGGCGCAACAGGTCCGGAGGGACCCTAGGCATAGCTTCTCACAATCATTCGATTCGTGTGAGGTTTTAATTTTTGTAACGAATGGAAGGGATCTACAATTTTATGCCGACTCCAAACGGCTAATTGAGAAGCTCTTTCAAGACATTTATACTCTCGGATGTTTGTCAGACGATCGCGAGAGGTGGCGCGTTGGAAAAAAAAAACCTAAGTTGGAATTTATGTTTTTGCAGGATTCGAACCTCGACCCATCGCTTAGGAGTCCAACACACTAACCACTAAGCCACTGCGGCTACTTACAAAACAAAAACGAATTTTTTTGAAAAAGGGCCTCATTTATTTTTGAATGCTTCCTGCAATAAAAGAAAATAAAGTGTTTATTTTAATATCTACCAGCGCTTTCATGTCAGTAGTTTGACAATGATGTTAGTGCGCCTGTTCAAATAAAAAAGAGAATTAAATCGTCTTCCGCTCAAATAACTAAAATTCAGGCCTACATTTATCTGAATAGAAACCTCCTCATTCTACCCGCATCTAGGTTCTTGTAATCCAAATGTATAGCTACGACAAAGTAATGGCTCGCAGTACCTACGCAGAACCTCATTAAATGTTGTATAGAGCGTTCCAAATACAATTCGTGTACATATTTTGCAACCATCATTCAAACTGAAAGCACATATTCTTGCGGTGGAAATGTAAAACACTTTTCACGCAATTAAAATTGCCGGCAGCGGCGAAAATTATACTCGTGCCGAATTTACCCTACCAAATGCATAGTTTACGGTATAGAAAGCATAATTTACTCGCGCAGTTCTCACAGTGAAACTGCTCTATTTTCATATACATATAACCATTTTCCCCGACGCGCACATAAATCTCACATAGAAACAAAAGTGTTTGGCTATATAAAAGCAGCGGCAGCAAATAACCCGCGTGCCTTTATTAGCATATACGAATATTGTTTACATATCTATGACGGCGTTAGAATCCACGTGATCCGCTGTAAATGCTATCTAATTATGCAAATTTATTCATTCACTCAAATAACCAAAAGATAACGAAAACTATTTTTAGTTCGTGAGTTGAGTGCCGCAGGTATTAGAATACAAAAAAAATGTATATATAAAAAAAAATAAAACCCAAATGCAGAGATGAAATTGTTTTAGTTAACCTTAACCGGATTTTTTGTTTTTTTTTTCTGATTTAGTTTTCATGGCAATGAGCAGCCGTCTGGGCAGCTGTTATGAAAGTGTAATTGTCCATTTTGCTCGCTACAATGTGCCTGATAAAAAAAAAGTCACTAAGATAATTGATGATCGATTTGTTGTGTACTATAGTTACGGCCAGATGTTGGCGATATAAATATTATATTACACATGCCTGCATTTGAATTAAGTGAATAAATAATAATAATAATAATAAACTATCCAGCTATACAAGGTTGTGACTTGTGAGTCTTCTGACACTGAAGTCATCATGAGTGCCTAAAGAAGGGCCCTATTTTTACTCAACAAAATTCCCCCGAAATATTTTCCGTTTTTCAAAAATAGCTACCGGCAATGAATTTCGAAAAAGGGGAAATATTCCCCACGGAATAAATTGGTATCGTGAACAAAAATTCCGCACAGTTAATGGGATTGCCCCCGGAATATTTGCTTCGTAAATTTGTGGAGATTCAAAACGTAAGCAGTTTCTATGGGAGTTTTTTGATGTGTAAACATCTAAGCGCGCGTTATTGGAATCTGGTGGAGTAATTCCACACATTTAACTTGTGGGGACGGAAATGCGTCACTGTGTTTTATCATTGCATAATATTTTTTGGAATCTGGTGGAGTAATTGCAAACATTTAACTTGCGGGGACAGGGAATGCGTCACTCTGTTTTATCATTGCATACGTTTTTATCATTGCATACATTTATGAGCTGGGGCATATTAATTTCAGCTTTTTGTTGATGTGAAATAAAGCATGTTTTTCATACATGATGGTATCACATTTCTTCCCTGTGACGGACATCTCGAGGAAATTCGGTGCCAAATCTTTCGTGAATTACCAGGCACGCAGAAATCACAGCTGGACAACAACTAACAAAAATGTCGTTGACCAGCACCTCTACAATATGCAATGCAAGCCGAATGAAATTCCAATGACACTTTCATTTACTGTGTAACAGTTGATGTCATTTAACTTGCGGGGATGGAAATGCAAACGGGTATTTGTTATTTCATAATATATCAAGAATACGGTTATTATTACAATTCCCTCTTTTCTCAGTGACGTGTATCAAGCCACACATATACCGCACGCACGGTGTTTACACATACACAAATTTCGGGACTGTTGGGTACAGTCGCACCAATTTTTTTTTATTGATTTGAACCTAGAAAATAGAAGTGACATAGGTTTTGTGGTATAGTACTTGAAACAACAGAGAGCAAAAATTTTTTCTCATGCAAGTATTTTGTTTAAAGTACTTTTCTCAAAATGTACTAAAATAAATTAATAGGTGGTAGCTTAGCTCAATCAAAAACAATTGGAGATGATGGTAAATTTGTTCGATGAAAATCGGAATATTGATCCAAGCTAGACACAAATTTCGAAAATTGTTAGAACGTTGGAAAGAACTTCTGAGAATGACGACTGTGCCAATCCAATTTCATGATCCTTTCCCACTCCTGTCTGGTAATCACCTTCTGCAAAGAACTGCAGGCATGCACTCAACTTGACGATGGCGCAGGAGTGGCGAATGGTTTTTTGATTGTTGACAGGTTGTTTGAGATAGCAGATAAATACTTGAACATTGGTTTATTGAGCCTGTAGTACTGAAGAGATCTAATAAAGAATGCCTGTGGTAACTCTTAGGGATTGGATTTATCTCTTAAAGTTCAGTTTCACTTCATTTTTTACTTGTTGAATTTGTTCCTCGGTCAGCAATAAGAGTCTGCGCTGTGCATTTTGTAAGCTTCATATATTTTGTTTTCTATTTTACCGAATCAAATAATTTCTTCACTTAAATACAGATAAATCGAATTCGCGTCTTTGCAATTGCCCAAATTAACGAAATTTATTGGTTAAAACAAATATTTTTGAAATACACATTCCCAAATATGACCTTAATTGACAACTGTCAATGTTTTCAAAAAATTCCGGAGTATTAAATTCCGATTGGAAATTCGCGATAAAAGAAATATTTTCCAGGGAACAAAAAATGTCCGGGGGAATTTTTGTTCCCTCTGAATTTCCGATAGCCCTGAATAAAACCACCTCCCACTTTTCGTACTGCATAACTGAAAAGTAAACTTCATGTGCGTTTGTTTTATGACCGTATTAGCTGGTTGTGTCCGCTTTGAGGGATCTTGTAATTTATTGTATGTTCGTTATATGCCATGCGATAACAATTAAAACCGCATCCAAATCCGTTCAATGGTTCTCAGGTTAGAGCACTTAAAGGCAAACACTGTAAGAACAAATCTAAACCGCGCCATCTATCGGATTTCATTCAATCCGCTTAAGTTTTTACCGAAATCGGTGGAGTGGGTTGGGTATTTAAATCTCCTGCAAAATCCTCTCAACTCAGTTTTTCAAATTCAACATGAAATGTAAGGCCCCTCCCGTTAGCCAGACGAAGGGTCTCATACATGACAAGCAACACTTTACGTAGTGTTTCAAGAGTTCGTCGCCTTTATTTTTTGATCGTTAACCCTATAATTTATTTTCTCAAGGGAGTGTTTGCAATCAGGTTCGTCTGTTGCTCTGTTGTAAGAATTTGATTCCACTCGGCTATTTGCACTATGTCGACGAAGCGGTCAAGAGCCACATTTAATTCATCGGACATCTTGAATGACGCACTCACTAAATTTCACTGTATTTTTATTGATACCTTTCCAGTTGGTTTTGTCTAATAGGATTTGTCATTTTGACAGCTTTAAAAATCAAACTGTTCTTGACTTCAATTAATATTACAGTAAAGAAATCATTGCAAGCTAATTTTTAAGACATCAGTAGCTGGATTCTGTAAAAAAAAAAAAAAAAACACTTTCGCATTTTAAAAACGAAAGAAATCATGCGAAAGCGAACATTTGTTTCACGTAACTCCTTTCGTTTTCGTCTTTCTTTTCGGAGACGTGTTAACCCTTTTCTTCCTAGTGGTTTCACAAAAAAACCACATAGAAAATATTTTTTCTATTTTTTCCTGGTGGTTTCACTGCAAAACCAAATAGATTTTAAGGAACTGTATCACATTTAAAAGTTTAAAAAAACTGTTTTTTCTGTTATGAGAGCTTCGAACGTGCTAAATCGTGCATTTAGATTCATCGGTTTTGTCAGACGAAGTGATTTACGTATTTTTTACTAAGTTTTCTCTTATTTACGTGCTAGAATCGCTTTTTTAAACAACAATAAAAGGGTAACATATTTTAATTTTTTTTTTAAATATATTTTTTTAACATCTAAAGCAAGTTTTATCAAAATTTCAAACAAATATAAAAATGTTTGAAAAAAATAACACCTCCGGGAACAAAGGGTTAAACAGTACCTATAGCTTAATTTTACGAAACGAAAATGTCTTTCGTTTTTCGAGTTACGTGAAGAAAAAAAAAACGAAAACGTCACTGTCGTTTTTATATTCGAAAATGATCTATTCTTGTTGTTTTCAAAGTTCTATGATGCAAATCGTTTGTGCAAACACGAAAACGATTCTACGTTTTCATCTCACAGATTCCCAGCTCAGACGAATCATAACTTAAGTTGCTTTCTATACCTCCATCTAAAATGTGTCCGACACATTTCCACTTTCGTAGAAATTTCATTACTTTAGCGTTGCCCTTTTAGGTTTTAGGTCTGTTTCCCTTGCCAATAGATTAAGGTCACTCTTTGTCGGAAAAGGATATTCATTGCCCCAAATACAGGGATACTCCATTCAACTAGTGAACTGTAAAAGCACTTTGCCTAATGAAATTCGTTTATATAAAAATTTAAAAATTAAAAAAAAAAAAACATTGAACCAAATTATCTACCCACTTCTGCCTGACTTGTTCTCTTACCAAAAATAGAACCTCCTTTCCGCAGAAAAGTATAGGTGCACAGTGCACACTCTTTGCGCCAAGAACCGCTCAGCCATCAAAGTAAACACGAACGGCTTAGTTAGATAATAAAAGCAATTGCAATTTTCCCCTCCCGTCATTGGGTATAATTTCACCTTGGCATGCAATCGAAATTAAGGATTCGCCATTAATCAGGCTCCTCTCGCGGACAGAAGGAACCTATAATTGCAACTGTAAACGGCCGGATAATGAACGATTGCACTCAAATAAAGTTTAAACTAATTATGCGATTGGATCTCATAAATGATTCCCAATTAACCTGAAATGATTATCGAAATGCACTCTGGTCCGGTCACTTTGGGCAAAGAGGGGTTTGCCCTGCCTGCCTGCTTTAGGTTGAAGAAAGTTAAGTCAGTGAGAAAAAAAAAAGGAAAACTTTGAAAGACAAATAAAACTGTGCCCTATGGCGTTGAAAAATATTCACTCTATCTGTGGGTGTTTTATTTGTTGTTTTTTTTACTGAAACTTTAACAAGATAAACCAAAAGTTGCTTACAAAGGAGATAATTTTATTTTTCTATTGTGTTGTGGAAGGATAAAGTTTCATGTAACACCACATGCAGTTTGGAAACATTTTCGTAACAAATTCGGAATAAATAAAAATGGGAGTGCGAGTGGTACCTACTTTTGCATACACTTACTATCAAGTTCCGAAGGAATATTAGAAATTGTTTCTTTCTATGCTTAAAGGGTTTATAGGGTTTATAGGAAGACCGAACTGAATACGTTTTCCATAAATTTCAACTGGCTTGTCCGCTAAAGAGTCTTCGTGTTTTGTGATAACGAAAAATCAGGTATTTTAAGAGAGACCCAAAGAGGAAATATTTTGAGTGGCTACAACTGGTTCGAGGTTCGAGCACCCGAAATTCCTTAACAAAGGGTGTTTTCTAAGGACGTGTTGTTTTGTAATAAATTCATAAGCAAATAATATTGCAGTGGCATTATCACATTTTTCTGCGTAAGGGGGCATTTTGGAGATTGCGTTAAGATAAGCAGACTCTACGCTGCGTCTATAAACAAGTCTGTTAAACTGTCGGCGTTTTAAAAAATGCGGATTAAGACCTAATTTACACCGGAAGTATTTAAGTAGAAGTAAGTGCCCCAGCAAACCAAGTTAATACTTCTAAAATACGCTTTGTGAAAGCACCTCAATACCGACATAAGGCGTTTTAGGAATTTTCCGCAATCCTTCTTCAATTTCATCTATCGGCCAGTGGCGACGCGGACTATTGTTCATTTCGTTCATGAACGCACAACTTTTAGAGAATAAAAATTAACAATAAATATTAACAATGAACGCCCAACTTTAAGAGAATAAATATTAACTTTGTCCTCTAAGACCTAAATAACTACAGTCTATTTCTAGTGTATTTCCGAACTCGTGCCACGCTCTCGAGAACTTGAACCAAATAGTAATTCATATTTCATACCGAAACGAAAAACTACCCTGATAGATTGCGACTAGCGGCTGCGACTGCGACACGAGCGAAAACAATACTTTCCATTTCCACTTATTCGACAATCAACTCGTTCAGATGAGTTGGAAACGAAATGTGTCCCTCAAAAATAAATGCTATTAAAAAAAGTATAACGCACATCGTACCCACTATTTCGTTCAGCTCAGTTATAAACGAATTGAACTATGGCTATGGGTTTGTGTGGAGCTCGTGTGATGCTTCGTGCTTGGGTTTTGGCTTAGGTTTTGGTGGGATAAAGTGGAAATAAAAGCATAAATTATGTTGCTTTCACGTTCTACTCGTTCCGAAAAGCTATGAACGAAATAGGAAATTCGTATAGGAGGTTTTGGGTGAATAGGATATAATTAGGGTTGGATTGCGATTACGTTGACTTTTTTTCGAGTGGAGTTGTGAAAATGAAAATAATCTCAAATTTAATTCTGATTTTAGTGGAAGAAGCCTGGACTTGGAATATATGTAATTTTTCTGTGTATAGGTTTGTATATCACAAAAAATGTAAGAAAAAATAAAATTGAATGAACTAAACACCTTGCGTGGCCACTGCTATCAACTCATAGTTCACCTTAAGATGAACGTATCTCTGCGATTCTGCTCTCATCTGCAAGTATGTACCTACACTTCAAATTGTCACCCTTCAAGCGTACACAATACACATATACGAGATACGACGTCTCCCTTCTCGGTAAACTATGACTCGGGAAATGACAAAGGTGAATGCATCTGACAACGTACATATCACTTATCTATCGTCTCGTTGTGATATCCGCATGGCTTACGGTATATTGATATTGTTTCGCTAAAGCCCGCCTCTCGCATAGAGAAAGACGTTTCCCACGAAAAGTGCTTATCATTGAGGTTATTTTTTTGTTTCTCTTTCCTTCTCGATGACACTTGTGAAAGCCGTGTTGAAAATAATAAACAAAAAAAAAAGAAGCTTCCAATAACCAATATTATGCGCCGTATGCCAGCAGGGGTCTTGCAAACACGAAACCCACACACGCAAAGCATTTAGCGATTACAATAGGAAGTGCCTGTCATACAATACACGCAATCGCCTATACGTTTCGGTAAACGCATTTATAATTTAATTAGACTGAATCACTTTTGGTGTTGCTAATGGGCCGCCATAAAACAGGCGTAATAAAATCACTAACGCTAAACGTGTGATGTTGTCAATTTTGTTTTCAAAGAATCCGAATTTCTTACTTTTGTTTTGAGCGGCTGGGATAGGTGTTTTTCTTTCTTCTTTTTTTGCGAATAGTTGTAGAGAAAACTATACCCTCCAAAGGGCACCCAAGCCAACCATGGTAGCAACCGTCATGGTCAGGATAAAGGGCGAGTGCCGGTTCGCACCCGAAAGAACATTGAATTTCTTTTGTAAAAGGGCAACCTTCACATTCCCTCTGAGGCGTCAGGCGTCACACCAAATACGATTTTACATCCAATTTAACGTGGAAAATCAATTAATCCAATCAATGTCATGTGCACAGCCTGAGCTGTGTACATACATGACGTAAAGTAGACACAACGATAAAGCCCCGTACATTCAATCTGTCGCTGACCCGTCTTACATAAGAACCTAATGCGAATAGCAAACCAAAGAAAATTAATTTCGAACTTAATGAACTTGCGCCCAGGCACTAAATCTAAATCTCTTTTAAAGTTCGTTGATCCTCGAAAAAGAACACGTCTACTGTCAATTTGTCTTAGCTGGGAATTTCCCCAACTGAATACTGAGCACGTAAAAGCTGCACAGCAAAAGAAGTAAAAATAAAAATAAATCATTGGCTCCTTGGATACTTTTATTTACTTGATCTAGTACGGTACGGAAATGTCTCTTGAAATGCACCATAACCGACGAGAAGCACAGACGACGTCTTCAGTTTACGTCCAATCACATCTCTCCAAGGCAGTGCTTTAGCCCTTTGCCATATGCGACGACACATTCTGTAAGGACACTTTTATTTTGATTCTATATTGTTTTTGGGTTTTGGTTCTGTCTTTTTGGTGGGTTTTACTTTGATTGAATGTATCTAGATAGAGTGTGTCTGAATGTGTTCAAAGGGAAGCAATTTTGTCGCATCGATTTGCATATCTTAGAATTGCGAATAACAATTGGAACTCAAGTTGGCAGCGTACCAATGTTTTCGTTCCGAGAGGTGACAGTGTGCATAGCTAGACGATTGCTTCCTTTTTTTTATCGAAACGGTTTTACTTTCTGGGTGCACAATGAAAATAAAACCAACACCACATTGATGGGGGTTTGGTTTATGTTCTTTATTTAAAACAGAAGCAGAGAAAACGAGAGCACTTCTGCGAAGTTGTGATTGGGAAAGTAGAATTTCTAGCAGTGCTCAGTAAGACATTTGTAAACTTCATGGTTGACAAAAGCAGTTGGCCGGGCGAATACGCGCCCATGGTTATCGCTCACATTATGTGAGTGAGTGATAAGCATTATTAACACACGATAAGATAAAAATCATTATACCTAACAAGAAAAACAACCGAAAAGGAAGACTTTGATGAGCTCATGCGGCAAACTAATAGCGATGACGCCTTACTTAGCATGCAGAGGCTTGAAATCTATTTAAACAGAAATTACGCTGTATCTGTATACTTGGTAATATTGAATTATTATCCTTATCAAATAACAAGTACCCGATGTGGTTACCTTGGAAATAAACGCTGGTTCTGAGTAAAACACAAGTGAAAGTCACGCCACAAGCAAAACATGTTTTGCACTGAACGATTGGGGAAAAGTGAATTAAGGTAGCCATTCCAGAAGGAGGTGGATAAGATCGTGTCTGGCATCATCGTAAAGCGATGCAATTACAAAATTGCTTTTGTGCAAGAATTTTCAGGTTTTCGTTTTGAAAGTGTTGCAATCTTGTTTTGTATTTTTCGCCGATCGTCTGATCTAAAGTCGCTGCACTGGCTTTCATAAAATTCCGAGTGCATGTTTTATTGAGAGTCGGTCATAAAAGTAAGTGCAACGATTTGGAATAATGGGTGGAAGAAAGTCGTGCCAGGCTAGACGTTATGCAGACAGCGATTGGCTGACAAACAAGGACTATAAATTAATTTGACAAATGTTTCTCCTGAAGGGGGAAAATACACAGGTACCAAAAGTAGGGACGGTTTGACAGATTTTGTTAAAAAATGAGTTGGGCCGTCTTTAGGGCTGTAGGTGTTTCAGATACACAGTCAACGGATGCCTATTTCTCGGAAACGGCAACACAAAAGACTCAGAAATATGTATAATCGGCATTAGACACTGATGGACGCGTTACTGCTCTGCAGTTATGGTTTTTGGATGAATAGAAAAACGTTATTTATCGAGAAAAAAAACGTTTTGTAGCCTCTGGAACCTATGTAGGTCTGGTGAGTAGATAAAAATAAACCAGTCCATCATTTAGAAAGGCCAAGTGTAGGCACAGTGGCTTAGTGGATAGTGGGTTGAGCTATACTAAGCAGCGTTGCCGTTGAAAATTAAAAAACAAAAAGGGGCTAAAAAGAAGCCCGAGCCAAAAAAGAAAAACACATAACTTATATAGCAAAAACAAAACAAAAAAACAGAGCAGCAAACATTTACCCCCGTATTAATAAACACTGTGTAAAAGTTATCAACTTGTTACTCAGCAGTTATGTCAAAATTTTGTATACTATCTGACGTTTTCTAGCTAACTTACTTGTGTACATTTTTTTTATTAATAAGGGGGTTGTTTTTTAACAAAAAAATATTTTTTTTATTACGAAGTACTTATTTTGGATATCTTGCAGTCTTTTTTGTTGAATTGGTTTCCTTGAAAAACACAAATTACATCTTATATTTTTAACTTTCTCGATTGCGTATAGTATGAGAAGAATATTAAGGGTATTCACTTAAACGCGTCAAACCCTCATAAACTGCGTAAACTGCAGAAATTTACCACCTCGTAAATCAACTGTCAGATTTTGTACGGAAAATAGTTTACGCAGGCCTCATAATTTTCCGCGATGAATTTGACTCGGAAGTTGACTGCAGAAAATTATGCAAATTTTCAAATCTCAAACTGTGAATAAAAAAATAATGAAAAACCAGTGAATAAATTAATTCTTTAATCTTCTTCTTAAATCTTTTCCTCTTTTTGTTGTTTATGGCCTGGAAATCAATAAAATTATATATATATAAAGCACACTTGATGGAAATATTATGTATGTGCTTTTGTTTTCGCCAAAAACTTCAAATATAAGTAACTCACTTACTGCCAATTTCTTCAAGAATTTAATTGTTACTTTTAGCATATCGATAATTTTGCGAAGTCGAAGAACAGAGTTTGACAAGAGACTTGACAGTCGATTTACGCGAATTACGCAAAGACATTTCCGAGGGGCGTTCACTTAAAGCATTGCAGAAATTTATGAATAAGCGAGCTGCATAAAATTATGAGAACAACAGATGGAGTTCCTCTATTATCGTTATGTCAGAATTTTACTAACATCTCGAGTTCGAAATTTTGTACGAATACAATAAGGGTATTCACTTAACCCTTATTGTATTCGTACAAAATTTCGAACTCGAGATGTTAATCAATTCTGACATACATAACGATAATAGAGGAACCCCGTCTGTTTTTCTGTCCGTCTGTGCCGAGACCTACAGCCTAAACGGCTGCCCGGATGTCGTTCGAACTTCAGATTTGGAGTTTGTGGGCTCACAGTTCAGGGCCGTTTTTCTTTTTTTGCAAGGTAACCTCAAAATTAATGGTACTTCCCATATAAAATGTTCGTACCAGTTTGATTTGTTTGAAAACGGCTCTAACGATATCAACCAATTTAAAAAATTGTTATTTAAGCTGAAGTAGGTGAGGTTAACATGACTGCATTCTCAGTTTTTCGTTGAAAATATAATAGAACTGTACTTTTGAAATTTTGACATTCACATATAGTATGTATCTCGAAAACGGTCTATAGGATTGTAACAAAAATCTTTTTCTTTCTAATGTAATATGGTGATTTCTAACTGAAAAGCAAACTCAGTTTTTTTTTCTGTATTATCGTACAATGGGTTTTTGAAAAAAGTATTTTTTTTTTTGCAAACTTACAGTAAAAGTGATATTCTCAAAATGATTGCGTCCTTAATTTTCAATTTGAATCACCGAAAACGCTAATTTAAAAAAACTACTCATATCTCGAAACCCCCATTTTCGATTTCGGTAAAACTTTAAAAACCAAGTAATGCTTACATCACAAGTAGATAATAGCTTATACTCGGTTTTCAGCTAAATAGTTAACCAATAGTTTTTTTTCAAACTAAACATTGCAATATTTGGAATCTTGTTTAGTTTGCGAAATTTTACAAAAACCGCTCTATCAATTTTGATCAAAATACATTTTAAATATAATTATCAGTATCTTCTAAATAAGATCCCCTACTTATATTTTCTAAAAAAAAAATCAAATAAACCAGTCTTTTATTTAGTTCTCAAAAATGACTACCCAAAAGCCGATCTGTGTTCATATAATATTTTTAAAACTCAAAACCCGCACTTGTAAAATTTAAATTTCAACAGCCTTTAAAAATGCTATATTTTGGAAGTCCAATACAACAAATGATAATAATGATTGATGTCATTCACTCTCAATATCGAGCGCGTTCGTTATATCGATTTATACTATTTTAAAAAATATGTTTATTTAAACAGTTTTATTTGATGTTAAATTGAGTATATGATGGTCCCGCCATTTAAATACTTTCAGAATTTGTAAACCAACTTATACATACCTAGGTATATACGTTCCTTATATCGGATAGTAAATCGTGGGCACCATTCCTTATACAGAGATGCTAATGTATATCAGAAAATCATTCGTTACATCGCAAAATCGCTATATCGGTTATTTGTTACAATGGACGTCCATTACTTATTTTTGGCAAATCGTCGTAAAACAGTCAAAACCTCGTATCTGCATTTTTGTCGTTTTTGGGTTAAAGTTATTTGAGTACAATATATGAGTATAATAATTTGTTACGTCTAGATTTTTTGAACCTATTTTCTTGATTTTTTTTTTTCTATTAAAAATAGTGTTTACTGTAATAAAAAAAATCAGATTTTTAAAATTGGTTTAGAATTTAGTAAGTTTTTTGAGTCTCCTGAAAACCTTGCAAATTTTAGATACGAGGTTTTGACTGTTCGATGACAAAATATAACCCACTTCTTTTTTTCATTTTTTTTTTTTTTTTTTTTTTTTTTTTTTTTTCAACTACATATATTAAATATGCACCTTAAAATAATTACAACCACTTGGAGTTTAAACAATCAGAAAATCTCACTTAATCTGCACCTCCCCACACGTCCTTCGGGACATTCAGTTAATAACTACTAATGCAAATTCAAAAACAAATCTCTGAATTCTTACATAATGTGATAATTGACACCTTAATCCAGCGTCACTAACATATTCCAGTCAAAAATAAGCACATGCCCTAACAGATCAGAAAACAGAAATTTTTAGTATAGGCTTTTATATCCATTAACCCAAAAACCTTGTAAAGTTTAAGAGCTTATAAACACAGTAGGCGCTTGAAACTGTCTAATCAGAAGTTTGTGACAAATGCCTGTTACAGAGCTTCAACTTAAAAAATATCCCACGGTTATTTGATATAAAGGGTGGTTAAGTTTTAAGGGCCTATGTTGATTTTGAATGAAACACAAATTATTTAGCAAATTATTGCCATTTCTTTTTATTATGATAATATTGGTATGGTTTAATTATGTATGGAACAAAATATCGGCCAAATGGCCGCCGCAAACGGGACGGCACACCTCCATCCGATGGTCCAAATTTTCGGTGACGCTGAGGCATAATTGAGGTTTTATGCCGTTAATGTGCTGAACTATCTCATTCTTTAGCTCTTGAATTGTTGCTGGCTTATCGAGGTACACCTTTTCTTTCAAATAACCCCAAAGAAAGAAGCCAATTGACATCGCCAACAAGGGAGATAACACGGCCATTGAATTTGTCTCCCAAAAGAGCCATTCTTTCGTTAGCTGTGTGGCAAGTGGCACCGTCCTGTTGAAACCACATATCGTCCACATCCATATCTTCCAATTCGGGTCATAAAAAGTTCGTTATCATCTCACGATTGCGAACACCATTCACAGTAACTGCCTGACCGACCTCATTTTGGAAAAAATACGGCCCGATGATGCCGCCAGCCCATAAACCGCACCAAACAGTCACTCTTTGTGAGTGCATTGGTTTTTCGACAATCACTCTTGGATTATCATTCGCCCAAATGCGGAAATTCTGCTTATTGACGAATCCACTGAGGTGAAAATGTGCCTCACCACTGAAGATGATTTTCTTCGAAAATTGATCATCCACTGTTGCCATTTCTTGCCACCATTCTGACCATTGACGACGCTTGAAATGGTCAAGAGGCTTTAGTTTTTGAGTCAATAACACCTTGTAAGCGCGTAAATGCAAGTCTTTATGCATAATGTTCATCGACGACGAGCGTGAGAGGTGCAATTGTTGGGCACGACGACGAATTGAGGTGGACGGCTCTTCAGCCACACTATCGCGAACAGCAGCAACATTTTCTGCAGTACGAGCTGTACGAGCATGCACTGGTGTTTTCACATATCCTACAGACCCTTTTGCTCAAATTTTTGCACGATTTTTCCGATTGTACGCACATTTGGACGATTATATTAACCGAAAAAATCACGAAGTGCACGATATGCATTTTGAGTTGAACGCCCATTTTCATAATAAGCCTGAATAACTAACTTTAGCGCGTTGCTCGATTGTGTATCTTTCCATGGTTCAAATTGAGTTAGTCTGAAATTGAGAAATGTCAATTGAAATGCAGAAAAAAACTTGACGTTTAGGTGTGGTTCACATTCAACATCGGCCTTAAAATGTAACCACCCTTTATATATAGGTACTGCCATAGTAATATCTGCATGAGGTATTGCCATCATTGCAACCCGTTTAGCAGCTGTAATCACTGCCAATACCTCAGCTTGGAATCAGATGAATAACTCAAAAGCGGGTTTTATTTAACACTATTCCTAGCATTGCTTTTCAGATTTTCACCTACTTACCTACCTAATAAAATAAGAAAACGCCTAATCAATCTTTTGATCAACGAGAAAGTTTCGTTCGACCCAGACGTGCACTTTATTTTTCCACTGCGTCACCTCTCGCGAACGACTGACAAACATCCGACAGTAAAACAGTCAAAAAAGAGCTTCTCAATTAGGCGTTTGGACTTGGCAAACGGTCCATTGGTCCCAAAAATGAAAAAATCACACAAACCGAATGGTAGTGAGAAGATAAGCCTAGGGTCACTTACGAAGCTGTTGCGCTGACCATTATTTTAGTTTTAAGTCTTTTTCGTGCAAAACAACCATTAAGGATGCCTTGATCAGCCTTCACTGAAGTACATGCTCACACGCTAAGGACCATGACTGCGATGGGGAAGATATTTTTCAGAACCTCCTAAGTGTTTCGTGACAAGGACTTTTATATTTCGCTTAATTTTCTAGAGTGCGTTTAAGAGGTCACAAGACAGGGTCATAAGTCAAAGAACTAGATCTAAAGCCGAACTGACAAATTGGTTCACAAAGTACCTACGCAGAAACAAGCTATTTGCCTGACTTTGTCGTTGCTGGCACGCTTGTACTCACCCGCTGGGCTTGCCGGAACGTCGGAAAACGCAACAATTGTTTTGCCCACGCTTACATAACCACCAATTCACTAAGTGAACTTTATGTGGCATCTTCCATCTTGAGGATGAGGTCAAATCATCGGGTATACTTTCTTCCGACTAAATAAAGAAGATGAGTGGGTGTATGTTTTCGCCCAAGTCATTTCTAGCAACCTTAAGTGGTTAAGATCTTGCTATCGTTACTTCATGGTTGCCTGACAGCGGACTTCTGGTCGTCTACGCCCTGATAGTCTGCAAGATCTTCTTCTATATCATCAATACTGTCTGCGACTCTACTTAAAGGTTTCCTTTCTCATCTCTGAAGACTGAAATTCGCTCCCTTCAAATTAATTGGTGCAGCGGTTGGTATTCCTAGATGGAGATTCGTGTTAACTACCAGGTATTTCGAAACGTCAAATATTATGTCTCGAATCATACGCACCGCTTATTGGTTTCCACTTTTCAAGATCGGCAAGCAAGGCTTATAACGCACGACTTAACGTCTCCTTAAAGTTGTTGTTTGATTGATCGTCTTACCATCTGAGGATAGCTGAGGCTCAGTCGCTGTCAGATTATCCCATTGCTCGTTGTTTAGTTACCATTCCAAGGGGAAGTGTTGTCATTGAATTTTGAAATGAGTTAAGTTCAAAAAGCTGCCCTAACTACCTATAGCTATAGTCGACTGTTGCTTATCATTATCAGTTACCCATACCCAAGCAACTAAAGATGATGGTTACCCCAGGTAGCTAACACGAAACTCACCTCACCTCCAACTGTACCCAATGATCCTCCGAATACTCTCGCTACCTAACGAATTCACACAGGTCTCGATTCCAATGGGCTGCCCTAAGTCGGTACCCGGACCGATCAGCTCATTAACAATCTTATCAAATTGATTACGCTCTGACCATCACTTTCGTCACAAACCAACAAGAAGCGAATCGAACATTCCGAAGTCCGACTCCGTTCCGAACTCTAGAGAAAGATTCTACAAATCACCTGTCATTGCATGCACACTATTTATCACCAGGTGTGCTTTCTTCGGATCTTCTTTCCAGCAGTGGCTGGGGGAGACCTTAACAGAATCAAACAACACTTGAGAATTCGTGAGAATCAAAACTACATAACGCTTGTGTAATTATCATTTCGTCCATGTGGATGCGATGACTGCTACGTTTCTGTTTGTGTTCTTTGGCGTCTTGTCTTGTATTTATTTTGGTGTTTTTCCACTTACCTTCTTGTAAACGCTTTAGCTGTCCATGGAGAGTCAGAGTTGGTTGGTTTTGACGATGATGAAGAACAAGTACAACGTAGACAAGGAGACTGTAGTTCTGTTCTGGATTTCTTGTTGGGATGTTTGCTTTGCCTGTTTGTTCCTGTGTCTTTCAAGCAAACAAATTTCTGCCAAAGATACAAAAGGGGCAGCAAACGAGTCTGCTGCTCACTTTTTGTTCAAAAAAAAATTGCTGGCAGTAGATGGATAGCTGTTATTTTTTTCCACTATCTTATCGCTGATAAAAAAACACACTTCACCTTCATTTTATTTTAAATTTGCTCTTTCACTTTATCTAGTGATTTGTTTAGCACAATTTTTATTTATTTTTTAAATTTTCCCGCAAATATTCTTTACACACGCACACTACGCTAGAAACGATGAAATATACACACACGGCGCGGGGAGCAGCAGATATAGCAAGTGGTTGCGAGTGAGACAAAACGAAAAAACTTTAAACAGCCAGACGAGACGAGGTGGCAGTGGATCTGGATGGGCAGAAAAAAAAAACCTTTTTTACACTTTTCCACTTTTTGGACACTTTTTTCTACACTTGCACCACTGCGACACGGCGGTGTGTACAGGTAAATTGATAGGGGATTCTTTGGAAATTCGATTTGCCTTTGTTCTGGTAGAGGTTTTATTTATCTTTTTCCAGATTTTTATTAAGGATTTTTTCGCCGCAGGAAACAAATTTCACAGAGTACAACACAGACGGAAGGCACGCACAAAGTGTGAGAGAGAGAGAAAAATGCGAAAAATTAATTCAATACGCCGCGCGACCGTTCGACACTTGCTTCGATCCACATCACAAAATCGACTTGCTGCCAAAACGTTTGGGTTTTTCTTGGTAAGCAGCCGCTATACGATATACGAACACGAAGACGACAGTTGATGGTTGATGGAAGGGAGAAAATCCAATAAACAAATGCGAATGGGATTTTTCTAGGGCGCAATGTTGGCTGCAGTGGCTTGAGGTTCGTTGAGTTTGCTCAGTTTGTTTCTAGTTGGATAAATTGAGACTGTTTGGATGTTGTATTGGATATAAGGGTGTGGCGACATCTATTGTTGAATGGGGAAGTATAAAGTAGAAGGAAAATACCAGCAGAGATGTCAAATGGCGGAGGAAACTTGATTTGTTCAACATTTATGATTTAAAATTGGAATGATTTTCAGTTTAGTGCAAACAAAATATATAACGCACGGATCTGGGGATTCCTTCTAATTGTTAGTCACGAGGACAGTTTAGAAAGAGCTGAGTTAAAAGTTTCATTTCCAGAATTTGAATGAACTCTAGTAAACGATGACCTTCAAGAACAAGTACCTAGTTTACCTTGTAAGGCTACATCATTTACTTTGACGTCAAAATCGCGTCGCAAAGTCGTAATTTTGATGTCGTTCTGTGTGATCGCCATTTTTGGGATAACAAATTCGGCGTCATTTAAATGACCAGAAAAATGGCGGACCATATGACATGAATATTGTTCCATTTAAATGACGGCAAAAATGACCGTGTGATCGCTCTTTATTGACACCTAGAACCATTGTATATAGAGACTCTATATACAATGCTAGAACAAATGACGAAACTCTTTGGCCGTTGCGTCATTTAAATGCCAACCTCCAGGTACAAAACTCATGCCATTTCGTTTTTCTACGCAAATGACAAATGACGTAGCATTTAAAATGGTATCTGTGCTTTCATTTGGTGTTTTTCTCGTGGCGAAAGGACGTGTCACATATTGTATGTTGCTGCTATTTCGATAAAAAAAATAATGGCTGCGTTCCACTGCCCGGTAGACGTCTAGCAGAAAATATCCCAGATGAAGGAACGCTCGCGCTAGATCAATAGCGGCAGTGGCAAAGTCCCCACTACAATTAAAGAAATAATACAAATATTATAAAAATAATATCTGAATTGATATCTTATTTACATTAATACCAATTTTATCACAATTACATTTGCTCGGCTTCGTATTTGTTTTTATTTTTTAAACCTTTGACTGATTTCCTTTGAAAGGTCTTTGTTTTTTGTTTTTTTTTTTTTTCAATGCAGCGGGTAGTTTTGCGCTAGATTGAGAAATTTCCCTGAAAGGGATATTTCACAAAAAGTGCTGGACGTCTAGCGTAAATGGTGAAATGTCGTTTTTTTTTTATATATATGGAGTTTGACACGCCGCTAGTCATCTAGCGGGCAGTGGAACGCGGCCAATGAACTGGCTTTTATTTGTTTTGTTCTGGTTGTGTTGTGTAGCATTGTATCGGTATTGAGAGAAACAGATTACGAACCGTCGTGGCGATGCCGTCAAGTGCCGACAATTTTGACTATTCCGTCAACTATGATGTGAATTTGAATATACAAAGTACGATAAAGTCGAGAAAATTAGGCAAAACACAGAAAGCAGGAGTGAATCGGGATAGGAAAATTGGCTATTAGTGGAGCGACGAACAGGAATCGCGTTTGATTGTGGGGGTGCAAAAGCAAATTCCACTCTTCTCGCGAAGGCCCAACCACTTCTTTTGCCAAATACTCCGTTTTGTTGCTTTGGCTCGTAATCAAGATCGTCGTCACTGGTATCCAGCATACCCCCTGCCAAATAGGCCGTCGCCGCAATTTCCACCATCATAGCAAAAGGGCTTTTCGACAGTTTTTATTTGTTGCAATATTTTTCCATTTATTTTTTATGTTTACCTATCGGTGTTCTGTCAATTTAGAATCCTTGTGACATGCAAAAACATACAAAAAAAATATAATCAATGCTGCCAACCGCTGCCAACCGTAGGGGAATGTGATAGAGTTCGGGAATACGACATTTTAACATAACTGAATGCTATTGGTTGGTTAGTTAAGGTTGTTTGGTTAATAAAACTATCTAAATGAGATGTTTTGTATACAAGAAATATAATTAGTACAAACAAGGTTGTGTATTTTCCGCTTTTGAATAACATTAACTTGGATTTCATGAGGAACTTTTTCTTAAATAGGTAACTGAAGAAAAATTGCTCAAAATGTTTTTATTTTCATTTTTCATAAATATTTTCAGTAAAAGTGCACTTATTCCTAAATTAAAATACTATTCACACGTAACGAATAATTTCAAATTTAATGGACAAAATTCTATGAATGCTGGCAGCAACTTTGCCGACAGCGGAAGTTGTACACGCAAGGTGCGAGTGTGTTAATGTTGGACATACGAATTTCTATGCAACAATACTAACGCACTTAGCATGTACCACCCCATAAAAATATAACTTGTAGGCAAGTAACGGAAAATCGGCCGAAGATGGGTGCCTCAGTATTGTCTCTGGTATGCATGCACCTTGTTTGGGTGTGAATATTCACTGTTCTAAGAAATTATTCTCAATGTACAGCGATCAAATTAAATAAATAAATAAAATAAAAATCATTCAAAGTTCTTCTTAGAACACCATTATTTATTTACAATATTTTACATAAATACTTTTCGCACATAAATAACCGTTAAATAGTATGTATAACTACTAACTTACTAAACTCTACAACAGTTTATTAAAATGTATATTCTTTTAGGAAAGTCAAAATTATTCTACCTAATTTACCACAGTTTACAAAGCAGACCTACCAAAGGATTGGTCACACATATTTACAACCACCTCAATGCCAATCACCTACGTGTTTAGTCCAACTTAACATCCATCAATTCCTCAGTAATCTCTCCTTTTGTTTTTCGAATTTTAGGGGCTTGGCGATGCCGAGGGCTTATTATGCTCATCATATCTATGGGCTTGGCAACCGGTGCCACTGTTATCTCCTCCACCACAATTGGCGCACTTTCTGTAGCGGCCATTCTGTAGAGCTGTTGCAGTTGCTTCAAGGACGATTCCGGAATCATCGGACTCGTTTGCATGTGACCATTCTTGGTGGTCTCATTTTCTTGTATTTGTTGTTTCTGGCGGTTTTTTGTTGATTTTCTCTTCTTGGCATGCATATCTTTGGCCCAGTTTTGTAACCAACTTGCAGATGTGGTGGATTCTTCTGATTTTTGCGTTTTATAAAAATCGTTCTGGTTGACTTGGCGTTTGCTGCTAGAACTACCGTCCATACCAATGGGACGGGTCTCCTTTTGGGGACCCAGTTCGACAAGAACTTGAAAGTCGGCATGTTCCCCTAGACGGAAGCCGAATCCTAGGCGCGAGTCCGTGCCTGCAAATTTAAAGAAAAAAAAATGTCCCTGAATGCAGTTTTCAATTTTTATTGCTTTAACTCAGAACTCACCTTTTTTAATTGGGGGGATGTTTGAGTAGACTAGTGAGAGTATGGATGGTAGCTCCTGGGGAACGATCAATGCCTGAGTTGCTGAAAACGAAAAACACAAAATGGAATTATGAGTCAAAATGTGGTAAAATGCTTACTTTTCTAAAAGCTGCCTGTCTAAAATGTATGAGCTTTTTCAGCATAAATCTTGTTCATAAAAAAGCGATATCTATATTTCCATACATAAAACGAGTCGTTTAAAGTCGTTTTCGACGAAAACATTACGAACACGACTTCCAATCGTTGAGTTGTTGAAACAAACACACCTTTTGCAGGATTCAGCAAATTCAGCGAACAGCTGACCGAACAAATGTCACAAAGCACAACTTATGTCGTTTCCAATGGAACATAAAACGATATCTTACTTTCTTTGCATTTGTGGTGGTGAGTGTTTTAAGTGTCAGATGTTCTTAAGTTTAAATTTGTATTTATAAAAATCCATTTAATTTATGTTGATATTCATTGCAGCGGACAAATGTAAATTTTTCTATATTTTTTCCAGACTTCTCGCTAAAAAGCGTAAGTAAACACACTTTAAAGTTTGACAAATGACAAATGTTTTGGTATTAGTGGTAATAGGTGTAAATCTCGCTCAGAAATCGAGATTCGCAAAATTGCTCTGACTCTCTTTTTTTTGCGGCCAATGGAACATGAAATCTGACAGGTAGCTGATTTCGAGAGCAGAAAAACTGTTCTGAATCTGAAAAAAGTACTTTTTCTGTCCCAATGGAAAACGATATAAAAACGTCAATGCTCGCTACCTTTTATTCGTTCTTCTAATGTTAATAATTATTCGGTGAGTTATAGTAGCGTGAAGGGCCATTGTTAACCATCAGTTTTAATCGTTTTATTCTTAATAAGTTCAAAGGTCTGGTCAAATTTATTATTACCAATTGTGCCAACCAACAAAATTGTTAAATGGTTCCTAACCACAAAGTGGTATAAGGTATAACATCGACCTAATTGCAACCAACAACATTGGTGTCAATTACATTAAATTAAATCTCACGTACTATGTGAACAGATTCTGTGTGTAAAATTCCAGCATCAAGGTCAACGAGTTTAATAGTTTTGTGGTTGCAATTATGTAGTTAGCCATACGTGTAATACCTAGGCTTTTGTATATTTGTGCCCCCGGCTTGCTACTTAATCTTCATGATCAAGTCATTACGTTATACTTTTGTGTTCAAGTATTACGTGGATTTTGAAGTTTGAGCTTGCTTTTTTCTCAAATCTTTCTCTGAACAGCATTAGTAGATGTGGAAATATGGACAAAGATCCTCTCAAAAACTTCAAAAAACATTTGAAATGATTCAATAACCTAATTATTTCCACAACATCAGTGGACGTTCAGTGTAACGAGTGATGTAATGGTCGATGTCATTCGCGATTGTTATATCGATCGAAAGCCAAAGCAGACGTACAATCACTTAAGTCGGATTAAGTGCAATCCAGAATGGATTTGTGTTCGCTAGTAATGCCTATTAGCCTATTCACACCGCACCGAAAACCGTGTATTCGTCGAAAACTCGTCGATGCATTCACACCGAACACCAACTAGTTTCGTTTGACGTTTCATTTCAGTTATGAGTTGTGACATTTTCTGTTCGGTCAGCTGTTCTGCTGAATTTGCTGAATATTGCAAAACAACGATTGGAAGTCGTTTTCGTGTTTTTTTTTCGTGGAAAACAACTTAACGACTCGTTTTGAAAACTGAAGTAGGTATATATATGGGTGAACTTCTGTTTTCGATAAAGTTTTCGAGTGTTTTCGCAGAATCCTTCTAAAGTGTAAGAGATGTAGTTTATGGAACTACGCGATTTGTGCGCACTGTTAGTGTATTTATATTTTGACATCGGGGAGATATTGTACAGCTTATATTTGTGATATCAAACCTTAATCTAATTTAAGTGAAATGACAGACCAAAATGAACACAAATCAGCTCCATAGTGCGGTAAAATGAATTGTCGCTGCAAAAAGTGCTGCCAAATCGAGAAGAAAATATGGCGATTCGTCAATCGGCTTTGATACCAACATGAGGTCGACATATTTTTGGAACTTGGGTACATAAGTTACTCCTTTCTCTAGAATTAAGATAGATATTTATCTAGCTTAAAATAAGCCAGTTTTCATTTTGAACATTGTTTACATGATTTGGTTGGTTTTCTGCTAATATACTGTGCATTTATAACTTTCATTACAGTTTATTATAATTAATTGGTATTTCATTGCAAAGTTTATATATTTATTGAAGTATACTTGCTCTTGTAAGTTCGCCAATGTTTCTTTTAAATAATAAAAAGTTTGATTTGAATTTTGTTGAAAAATACATCTTGATTTGGCAGCACTGATTATTACAATGCTTAATTGTTGAACGTAGTCACTACTTCTTCCCGAACATTCTCTGTGAGAACAACGTACTCTTTTTTTATTAGCTGAATAATGTTTTTGTTGAAAATTCTATTAGCTTTTCTTCAATTTTTGTGTCAGCCGCAAAATATTTGAAATAAACTTCATACGCAATGATAATTTGGTATCGTTCAAATTTTTATTTATTTTTTTTTTTTCTGTGTCGTGGTAGCATTGTCTTTTGCAGTGGATTTAGAAATAGCGACAACTTGCAGTACTGCAACGCATGCTGAATTTACATGATACATGACCTCCGACACTCCGTAGGTTGTAGGTTGTGTTGTCCCTTGTTGTGACATTTTCACGGACGAAATGATTATCCAAAAATATTGTGGTATTTACATCAGTATAAGTGCATATGTCGCACCCGTTTATTTTCTAGTGCTAACTACATAGTTCCATTAATCCACTTTTCTTTTTTTCCTTTTTTCTTTTGTACAGGTTTTGAACTTTAAAGAAACAAAAGACTTGGTCTTTGGACAGCAAGGTGACTATTGCAATTACAAATAATTCAATCCGCAAACGATCTACTTTCAATGCTTTTGCATACGACAACTAACTTAATTGCAGATAAAGTGATTCCGATTTCCGACAATGTTATTCACTGATCACCTGACGCTGACGTACAGGCAACAGTGCTAATCCGTTGACCTAAATTGGTAAGGTACCAACTCTAAAAAACAGGCACATATACAAATACAACAGTTACATATTCCACATCTTCTCGTATTCGGCGCAGCCGGCGGCACAGCATTTACGATGCACTGACTCACTCAAAAATCCTCTTCATCTCCGAACTCCGAATGTCTTTCGTAATAGCCAAAGCTGACTCAAAGTTGGCGAAAAATTCCCACCAAGCTGAGCGGATATATGTTATGTAACGCACATGCACGCAGTGGTAATAAACACAAGCATAAAATGGAAAAAAAGAAAAAAACACGACGCAAGGAGGCTTCTACCGCTCACGCATCAATCCCAGAAAACCTGATTTATAGCCGTAAAACTGAAAATCGAAAGGTATTTGATCCGCTATCGGGTGTGATAATTTTGTTTTGTTTGTTTGTTTTTTTAAGCCAAGAGAGTGAAACCGTGAACGGTACAGAAACTTGAGGGTTGGGCTGGTATTTTGGTTTGTCCAAAGATACATCTCACACTAAAAGCGTTTGCGCATCGCTTCGTTTGCCATTTAGCACTCATATAGGTACTTGTCGTAACTTACGTGCTTGCTGCGTGGACATCTCAGCGTGATTTTGTTATCTAAGCCGACGACTGAACGACGCGAAAATATTTTGCATAAATGTGAACGGTGTGCTTTCTATTTCTAAGGCGAGGGCATTAACATGTCTGGGAAGTCGACTATGGTTATACTGTCGTTTTCGTTCATTTCAGAGTTGTTACACCTATTTAAACCTACTTTTGTAATTATTTGTTTCAACCACGAACGAAGGAAAGATGAATGACAACTTGGGGTTTAACGGTTGTAGCTTATTTACCGTCAATACCTATATTTGTGTTGTGGCTTAAAAGAGACTCTCGATTTCTGTCACTTGGTTATCAAAAAAACTTTGCATATTCACTGACACTTTAAATCAATACCAACAGTCGTGCTTTAAAAGCTGTGGCTAATAATGCCGGCATTTTGTTACATTATTAGATTTATATTGCACAGTCAAAGAT
Source organism: Cheilosia urbana (assembly GCA_946477585.1). Taxonomy (NCBI): domain Eukaryota; kingdom Metazoa; phylum Arthropoda; class Insecta; order Diptera; family Syrphidae; genus Cheilosia; species Cheilosia urbana. Next base: position 129,524,321 of record OX297854.1, on the reverse strand, counting down.
AAAAACATATTCGATTGTGAAAGCAAGTGTAGAGATGATAGTGCGTCTGATTTTCGTGTTTCTGCTTTTGACATTTAGTGTATATTCAGTAATGCATCACTCGCATCATGATGCTTTGCAAAATGTTCATTAATGCCAACTATTGGCACTACTTTCGACGTCAAGTGTTCCTTATTGCAAAGTTGATCAGACTGATGTGCAAACATAACGACAAAAATCATCACAGGGATACCTGATGCGGTTTTGATTCGACAAACAATGCCATTTAAAACTCAAACGTCATATTCAATCAGCAACGCGTCATCATAAAACCTGCATCGAATCAGCATTGCAAATAAGCAGTGATGTAGCATCACTTTGCAAATGTTTGACGTTTCTGAATTTACTTTTAAATTGTATTTTGAGTTCATTTGCTTATTCAAGAGCTTTCAAGGCGACACTGCAACTGCAACGCTTGACGATAACGAGTTTGGATCGAAGACGATGACGGAGACAGATTGGTTCGTTCGTTGATTGACCAGGGAGTTGTATGGTCGCATTCTTTTGTTCTATGAATGTCATTGGTTTACCAATGTATTTAACCTCATTTTAAATAGGTAATCTATTAATTCTGAATTTCTAATTATTTGGTCGTCTTTAAAATTTTAAACAATATATTAGTAGGAAAACAAATGTACAAAAGTTGTTTTCAATATCAAGATTTCAAGTTATGTTGAATGCACAACAATTTTTTTAAATTTTGGAAATAATCAATTGATTGGAACTAAGACAGATACGAGATGTCGCTTATGTCACATACACGGACAAATAATTATGATGAAGATCCTTTTCAACTTTCTTTTGTTAGATATTACTTCTTCCTTGCACTGGGTAGGTAGTTGCAGTTCTCGAATTAGCTATTCGCTTAAAAGATGAAAAAATATAACTTGAAAAAAAAAAATAACAAAAATGTTTCTTTGTCTTTATTTAGTCGACCTAATTATTGCAGCAAGTAATTTTGGGTTAAAGAAGTTTCCAGTTTCCAGAGCTGAAAGCCTCTGTAGCTAGTACTCTCTTTCATTTACCCTTGTATTAGTTAAAAATGTATTTTTTATGCTAATAAAATAATAATAATGGGGACACTCGGATACCTAGTTTATGTAAAACGTCAGCTAGATTGGTCGTGAATAGGTATCCGAACGCGTTGACTAGGCAACTTGAATTATTTTTATATTCTCGCGGTCAGCTATACCTTTGTTTGAGTTCGCCCTTTTTAATTTGGAAAAGCCTTTCATATATTTTTGAAAAAAAATTATTTTCAAAGAGGTACCTACTATGTACATTTAAAATGTAACACGTTTGCCTATCACAACACTATAACACTGTTATGCGAACTAATGTATGCTTAATATCGTTCGAAAATTCTAAAATTGCAGAGTAGCTTAAGAAATGACACCTTTTTCTCTCCCCGGCCCTTTTTTGCCTCTTCAGAATTCTACAGCGACCACTCTGTTTATTTTATATCTGACTCTTCGAAATGTCAACTATGAAGGCAGGATTGGGGACGTTCGGATTCATAGTTTAGTAAGTTGACAAGCTGTCTGACTAGATGTATTTCAGTTTTGATTGGCCCAGAGTGGTCACGTGATTAGTTTTTGCAGTTGACGTTTATGGAGGGTAAGCCGACAAATCTAGTCAGGAAAATCCTGCCTGCATACTCATCAGTTGACATTTCGAAGAGTCAGATTTAAAATAAACAGAGTGGCCGTGGGAGAATTTTGAGGTGTCGAAAAAAGGGCCAGTGAGAGAAAAGGGTGCCATTTCTAAGGGTACTCTGCAAATTTCGAATTTTCGCAAGATATTTAACAATCATTAGTTCGCATAACAGTGTAATATAGTTGTGATAGGCAACCGTGTTACATTTTAAATATACTTATTTGAAAATATCAATTTTTGAAAAAATTATGAGGGGTCTTTTCCGAATAAAAAAGGGCAAATCAAACAAAGGCAACGCTGACCGCGAGAATACAAAAACAGTTCAACTTGCTCAGTCAACGCGTTCGGATTCCTAGTCACGACCAATCTAGTTGACGTTTTACATAAACTATGAATCCGAACGTCCCCATTTTCTTGACTAGATTTGTCGGCTTCCCCTCTATAAACGTCAAATGCAAAAACTACGCGTGACCACTCTGGGGGCCAATGAAAACTGAAATACATCTAGACAGTCAGCTGTCAGACTTACTAAACTAGGAATTCGAACGTCCTTAATAATAATAAAGAAGTTGCGCAAAAAAAAAAAAAACTTTTCTTTTACCAATGAGACAATGGGGTCGTTCAAAATTGGAGTTTAGTAGATCTGACAGCTGGCTGACTTGATGTTTTTTAGTTATTATTGCCCGAACTGGTGAACTGTTTCTTTTTTCTAAGATGAAGTTGAACGGGTAGCCGATAAATCTATTCGAGGACTTTCTGAACTGAATAAATTACCGCTGAACGCGAAAACTAAATCCTTTTTTCCTTCGGTCTTACTATGCCAAGGATACAAAATTCTAAACGTCAAGTAGGTACTTACTGGGTACTCAGTTGAGAAGTTCTTGACCAAAAAAGTACTCGGTACTCCGAAAAAAAATTGTTATAGATGTCTTTAGTTTGCTACATTTTTGTTGGTCTACTATACTTTTCTTTCAATCTTTTGGTTAAGCCTAGTATCCCGGTAGCGCTAAATTTTATCTCCCATACAAAAATGTCTACAAAGATAAAATTTAGCGAGGTAGTTTAGCAAACCAGTATCATGTTCGCACGCTAAATTTTTAACATCATATATATGTGCCGATGAAAAGTCTCCATTCAGAGACATACAAAACAGAGAAAAGAGTTTGTGTTGTGTTTGCTATGATTCTTTTGGCGGAAAACGCAGATAATGTTTGCGTGATAAATAAAAGAAAACGCAAAACCAAACAACAGAGCCAAAACAGAGATATAAATATAAATAAAGCGAATCGAATTCCAGGGGGACTTATGCTTTCATTTGGCCTCGTCTTTTGGGTAATAACAAGTGTTCCACAATGGTAAAATTAAGGAGATTGTTGAGAGTTTGAGGACACATGTCGAAGTTCTTCTTATAATTTCTAGGTTTCTTACTTCTTGCAAGTTTGAAATTCGAAAATTCTATTAACATTACGTTTACTGATATCTGTCATGGTACTCATGCTTCATGAACAGTTTTGTCCCATCTATATTATCATGTTTAATATATTTAGCGACCATTTGTCTTTGGTGTGGAGAAACGAAGTGGAGACTAGGGGCGTAATTATAAATTTTATCAGTTATTTGCAAAGATTGTTTTAATTTTGTGTGAAATGGACAACAGTTTTGAAAAATAAAAGCATTTCTTCTGCGGCAGATTGGGATTCTTCGGATTTGCTCTCAGATTTCAGATTTCGAGTCGACCATTAAAACTTCACTTGCTCTGTTTTTTTGTGTTGATGTTCTTGCGATTCGATTTCTGTAGCCTTCGACACTTTTCTAAGCGTTTTCCATTCACTGGTTAAATTATATTTATTAATACATTCGAAATTTGCATCGCGGTTGATCACTAAATATTTATACATAAATAATTTACACAAATAGATTCACCCGATGCAATACCTTTTCATCAGTAGAAGAACTTCACGAAGGCGTTAACAAACTCCACAAGTTGTCAAATTCAAACACACTTGTATTGGTAAATCTGAAGTAAATCTGAGAAAAAATCTAGATTCGCAAAAGTGCTCTGAAATCTGAAAAAGAGAACAAAAAAAGTGCGCTGAGACCGCAAAATCGAATACCACATTAGTATACAGAGTGCAGACTAAAAACTGACAATTAGTACACCGGAAAATTAATTAATGGCGTCTTAGCTTTTAGTCTAACAGAAATAAAATAGTTTTTGTTTCTTTTCTTGTAAAAATATCGCTTAGGAGGATTTTCAGCTAAAGGTCGGAATAGTAAAAAATAAATTGTTGGGCTGACTATTCAGCAAGTATGATTTTTTGAGCTTCGATCTCAGCAAAGAAGAGTTAGAGTAGGATTTTCAGAATGCAATTACAACAACTACGCTCTATTTGACAGTTGAAACTTCTCAGACTATTTTTTTGAGGAAATCCGTGCTAAAAATCCTACTTTACTTTTCTTTGCTGAGATCGAAGCTCAAAAAACACTCCTATGTATTATCAAGTTATTTGTATAATATTGTGAATGCGGCAAATTTAGTGATCAAAACAGTTTTATATGCTTCACGATGTCCAATTTGATGGCGTAGATAACCATGTACCACTATGGCAAGGTACCTCTTTCCATTTCGCTTTTCAAAGTCGACTACAATTAGTATGCATCAACTGTAGTAGATACTAAGGTTGCCCAATGGATTAAATTAAAGTGAATTAAAATGAATCAAGCAGCCGGATTATAAAGTAGGTAACTAGCCTACGTCATTAGCCAAAGCTAAATAAATAAGATTAATTTCATACCTCCGCTCGATTTATTAATTTCATAACGTAGGTAGGTAGGTATATAACACCAGGAAGTCATCTATTTCGCCGTCAGGTTAATCTTCAAACAAATCTGGACCGCTCACACGCACGAACAAGTTCATTATAAACAAATTTCCAAGCGAGGAAGTTCGACGGAACAAGGTTAGTAATAAATAAAAGAGATACATATGCATAATTTATAAATCTCATCTAACTGAAGGGTATCTACTGATATTGCTCAGCCTTGACCCAAACACATTTGGGCTCACCCATCTACGGTACGAAACCGGCATGTCAACTTTGCCCCCACTTATGTAACAGGATTTTTGCGTTTTACCTCCACTTTTCACCCATATAACACATAAAGTTCAATCTAATTTCTTGAACCAAATTGTTAGAGATACTTACTACAACTCAAGGTCATCAAGAAAACCGCAACCAGACCGCTGCAGCGCAACATGTTTGCTTTGAACTGCTTTCTGTGTATTCTCCAATGGGTGAGGTCGAAAATTTATAATCCAATATCGCCCTATCACATACGATGGACATGGAATGACAATGAATATCAAAGCGAAGAAAATCCGACAAATCTTTTATCCGTTCAATCAATTATCATACAAAGTAACTGACGGATACGTATGTTTGCTTTATTTTCGTTTCTTAAAAAAAAACTAACAACCACGCCAAGAGTGTGGTGTAAGTGCGTTTATTTTGTTCACAGAATATCACTCTCACTTTTCGACCAAAGGCGGTTGTGTGGCGGCGGCGGCGGCAGTGGCGTCAGGTGTTGCTGATGGTCGTCTTTCTGCTGCTGCTGTCTAACCTTGTACATAACTTCGGCACACACTTTGGAATTTTCATTGAATAGCAAATCTGACTGACGGATTAGTCGTTCACGAAACTCATTTTATTCAAATTTGGTAGAATTTATTGGGCTGCACTTTTTCTTATAAACGACGTGTTACCACTTTGAGTCAAATTTATTGGTTTTGAAATTTGTATCGTTATATTCTGCGCGCGGAAAGTTATAAACGAAAGCGAAATCGAGCCGAAAAAAAAACCGATTTTAGTTTTTTTTTTTTTTTTTCTTTTTTGGGAGCCGGAGGTCTGCAATTGAATGCGTGTATTGCACGATTATTCCATTGATATAGACGCAGCGTCAAGCGTCACGACAAACAACCGAGCGAGAAATGTTTGGGCCAACTGACGTTACGATGTCGGACAGTGGTGTTATGGCTGCCACCACCACGCCAACATGCAGAGGCAAAGCTTTACTTTTGTCAGTTGGTGATGGCTGATGGTCGTTGATAATTGTTGTTGTTGTTTCAAATGCGGTGGTCTGGTAGGTAAGGTTCGGTCACTCTCTCTTTTTTGAGTTTGCACACGCTAATGGCTGGAATGGGTGGAGAGGGGGGCGACGGAGGTCGGTCGACGAGGCTCTGAGATGCGAGTATTGCTACCCAACAACTGAAGAAGCTAAATATTTGTGTTGCACCTTATGCACATTTCGATGTGGGCAGACTTGTGGGTAAGGTGGCAGCAGATTTGATTTTATTTAAAATGCATTCACTCAAATAATTCAGTGACTTCTTTTAGGTTGAAGATTTACTTTACTTTAACGAAGGCTGACGAGAATTCTTTGTGTATGAAAGTGAGAATAAACAAGTATTCTCGGTTGCTGGCCTCAAGCCACCACCTACCTAACTCGTGATTAGGATTGAAAATATATGGATCCAGATTCAGACGCAAGTTCTTCATCTCTGTTAGAAATATAGGAGGCATAGAGGAGGAACTACCACCAAGTTCGAAATGTTCTCCCAAAACAGTAGCAAATCGTGTGCTTTTGGTTAGGAAATCTCAAGATCAAAGTTCTGGCGGGATACCCAAACAAAAAAAAAACAAAAGAGTTGAGGCGAAAACTTGGTTTTTGAATTTTTTTTTTCAAATATGACATATCTCTCAACATTAAAACACGACTGCTTACTTCACTTCTGATTGGGCTAGGTCGCAGCAATGCGCTGCAGGTTTTTTTCATACGTAATTAATATCATGCACATAAAGTTGTGCAGCCTCATTTATAAACTCATCGTAGAGTTTGCTTATCTTTACGCACCCTCTAAAATGCCCTTACGCAGGAAAATGTGATTTATAAACATTTTTCAAACCTAAGCAACGTTGCTTTAGAGCTGCATATTAAGTTAAACGCGAATATTTGCGTTAAGAGCTTGCGTAGAGCTAACGTTAATATGTTTTCCCATCAAATGTCATTTGGTCGTGGTCGAATTGTAAACAAAACCAAAAAGTGAAACTATTTTTTGTTTGTTCATTCAATTGTGTAAATTTCTGCCAAACGAACTTCGTTTGCAAATGCAATTATAAAATATAAATTGTATTAAATACAATACAATAAATAAAATATCAAATAATTGTGCGCGTTTGTGATATTATTACTTCTACTTCAGTTTTGTTGCTTGTGAGGAATATCTTAGGATGTGTGAGAATTTATGTCTACCTATAGCCGCAGGCATTACATTTGGTGGTGGTTGGTGGAATTGGACGAGGAATATGGTTATATGGATATAGAAGATGATGATGATAAATGATGGCAGGTTGATATTTTAGCTGTCCCTCCGAAGACATTTTGGAATTTTTTGTGTAAAATGGCAGCTTATCACGGTTGATGTTGGTTTCATAGCAAAAAGTAATAGATTTCAGTGATTTCTGTGATAGTTTATCGAAATTCTTATCTTTTAAAGTGTAGTACGGAGTTCTTCTGTAACGAAATTTTCCGGTGGTCTCCAAATGGACAGCGAAACGTCTGCGAAAAGGCAGCGGAAAATAATTTGTGTAGATTTCCATCAGCTGATAGACTAGTAGCAATGTTACCAGCACTGGCATTCTCATTTCGGATTTTTCGTAATTTATGCTAATCACTTTTTTTAAAGTTTGGTGATTCTTAGGATCCTTTGGAGTTTAAAATTCTATTGCGAAAGTATTATTTTCGTAGAACTTAAACTTTCTTAACAGGTCTGTCTTTTTCGATTATTGGGCATTTCAGATTTTGATCTGAGATTTCAGATTTCTGCTGCCAAATCGAACATTAAATCGAATTTGGGTTCTTTTATGAGTTGGCCGCAAAAAAACATTTTTTTCAACATTATAAAAGCTGGCAACACTGCAGCACATATGCCAAATATTCGCAAGCAATCAATGTCCCAGACAATAAACGTGTGCGAAAAGAGAGTGGAGAATTGTACCAAGTAATCTACTACAACTACCCACTTTTCCGCCATCATTTCGCAGCAGCTGCATACTGCAAAACGAAAAGGAGAGCGAAATTTTTCGTTCATGATTTCGATGTGTCACTTTTGTATGGGATATTTTGTTTCAGAAGAACTCCTTACTACGCTTAAGACACAAATATCGTTTAGTAATGTTAGCGAGGAACATTTTTTATACATAACAATTTTAGGATAGGCTGCGAAAACCCTACACGATGTTTAACTAAACAACGTCGTAGAGGCGTCGCGTCGTAAGGAAATCTAATAAATACGGCTGGTATTGTATTAACGCCGCGAGTGCTCTTGCTCACGTCACGACGTCAATCTTTTCTGAAAAATGCTCCAAAAAATATTCCTCACCACCTAGAACAATTCGAAGTTTTCAATTATTTGCAACACTTCGATTCGGAGTTGGTCGTACAAATATCCAGTACTGGTTGTTACATAAGATACCAATTAACAAACAACTTTCATGTCAATGGACTGTAGCTATTGGCTTTCGTGGCCACTGTACCGCGCATTGTTTCCAAGCGATCAAGTTTCCAAACACTTATACATTTTGCCAAATGGTGTACCGCATGAATAAAGCTCCATTATCACATACCTTACATGACAATCACCCAACGTCATGCCCCATTGACCAAAAGGTATAGGACCTCACTAGCCCAATGTAAATAATACTCGTTCGGTTTCTTGGTGCTGCTCTCAGGCTCATGTTGTGTGTAATGCAACACCGGTTCGATCTTCGATGTCGACATCAAATGCACTTTGTAATTGCAGATAAATGTGGCTGTAAAATGCTGTAACCCCGAATGGTGGCTGAGTTGGGAGCAGCGATACCACTTTACTTTTATTAAAGTAGATTTACTTACTTGCTTACCTACTTACTTTTTGGGAAAAAAAAATCTGCTCCTTACTTCGCACTATTAATTCTTTATATCTACTTCACTTTAGAAAACCCTTATTTAATCTCCTTCAATTTTAATAAAAAAGAAAAACAACTTAAATCTAATTTCAAAAAAAAACATTATTTTAAAAATGTTTTACACTCTTTCATGTAAGCCCAGATTGATATTTCAAACGAATAAGGAATAAATTGCATAAAACTGACGTTTATTATTGTTTTCGTTTTAATTTTCTGTCAGAGAACTGTACGTTTTCATTTGGTTTGGTTTTGGTTCCTATCTGTCTGTTCTGAAAAGTTAAGCCAAATATATGTGAAAGATCTACTGCACTATGAAAACTATGATTTTGAAATCTACTTCCCTTATCTTGAATCGACTTCACTTTTTTGGGTCAAATCTACTTCGCTGTTTTTTTTTTTTTTTTTTGTGTAGGTATGTGGTAATCAGCGTTGCCACAATGTTACAAGTGTAACAAAAGTTTTACACTTTTTAATTATTTTATAATTTTGTTACAATATTACTTTCTTTTTTGCTTTGTTACATTTTTTCCCATCAAAATCCTTTTTTGTTTTTCTCATTAAAAATATTGAAAAGTTGAACTGGCAGCACTTTTTTCATTCGAGCAAACTTCTACCAATTTCTGTCAATGTATTTGTTTGTTTACACAGAGCAAAAGTTGTGCAGACGTTAAACTATGAGTGGGAATGGGAATGGGAGGGAACAAGAAAAGACAACAATATTTTTCTGTTTCGCCGCGTCGCCGTTGACAATGTTCTACATCTCGTGGTAAATAAAGTTTTTGAAATAGAAATTTAAATCTACTTCGATGGTCAACAATTTTGTTTTTTTTTTTTATTTGTTAAACACAAAATGGACAGGTAGGTCAAAAAAAGAGCTTTTTTTGAAATGTGATAAAGAGTTACTAATAAAGATTTTTTTGAGTTGAAAAACGATTATTTTATCTATTATTACAATTTTTTCCAGTTTGTTACATTATTTATCCATTTGTTACAATTTTGAACAAAATTTTTACACTTTTAAAAAATCTTGTGGCAACACTGGTGGTAACGCTGATGGGAGGAGAGTTTCTTTACTTGTGTGGTCCATGTAACAGCATTAAAATGGCAACATGAGTAAGCAATAGGTAATTACATTGGAATGTTATGTATTCAGTTTTCATAATGTTTACAGATAAAATAGGTAGGCAAACAGTTAAAGATAGCTTGTAAAAATAGATAGTTTTTTTTTGTGCAATACATACATAGGTATATAAAAAAAAGTGACAAAAAGTGTAGTCGCCCATAATTTTCAACAAATTTAGTTGATTTATTTTTTCAATTGTTGGTAATTACTTTGATCCATTGATAGGCCAAAAATAAAAACAAATAAAAATTAAAAAAAAGCAAAAAAGAAATCACTTAATCTATCAATGCCTGGCGAATAAACGTAGGTTAACAATCAGGAAAGTTTATAAGATTATTAGATGATTTTGTTGACCAAGTATTATTTTGTATGTCTTGTTTTTGGGCTTATTGGTCGTTAATTTTCAAATGCGAATACTAAAACTAATATTCCATTATTTTCCACCCTACGTTTCGTTGGTATTTTCCAACTTCTTCAGGGGCAAAGTTCTTTATTGAAGAATTTGTTTTACAATTCCATTTGAAATTTTACGGTCACGGGAACAGGCGAAACAAATAAATAAATTAATAAATAAATAAATAAATAATCAGGAAAGTGTTTTATTAGATACCTACTTCCATGAACAAAATGTATACCCAATTTTCGCAAGCCTGAGGGTGAATTTGTTGACAATATGCCTTCAATTTTAAAAATGTGTTTTGAAGGTACCTATATGTAAAAATATTCTTTATTCAATATATCCAATAGGTAGATTGGTACAAGGTTTCTTACTAACTAATCTAAAATTACAATTGGGGTTCCTTATATCTATTCTATACTAGCTGACCCGGCAAACTTCGTTCCGCCCAAATTTGTTAATGTAATGAAAATAATAATTCCGAGCATGCACAATGCACTAACTAATTTATGTAATTCGGCAATGATGTTGACGTGTCGTCCAACCATCCGCTTTTTCACTAAATTGACAATGTGAGAAACATGGGGAATCAAGACTGATGCTACAAATGCACAAACATCCATCGATTATCCTTGCAATAAATTATTTGTCATAGTGAAAGCGAGACGCACGGGAAATTGAAGTCGAACGAATGGTAAATCGTTCTGAATAAGCGAAATCTGCGGAATAAGAGTGTTTGCCTTTGAATTTTCCCCTCAAATTCATCACTTGAATGATATTTGATATGAGATCCTTCCCCACGAATCAAATGCGATCCGTTACAAAGTTTCGGTACATTGATGTTGCGCAACAAAATTTTAACTGAGCCGACTTTCAAATCCAATTTATGTTGAGGTAGGCCCGGAACATTTAAAGAATTCAAAAATTCAACTAATCCCCATAAAGTTTTTTTTCACAACAAAAGGTAGAATTATGCCCTTCCTTCCAACCAAAAAATCATAAAAATCGAACTACCTGTCCCCGAGTTATGGATGCACATACGGACGTCAGTCTCTTTTATATGTAGGTAACTGTACCCACCCGGCTTTGCCCGTACCTTTCGTATTACATTATGCTCACATTTCGCAAATTGCTTTATTTGGACAGCGTCCATTAATAATTTTCATCATATGACTTTAGAAATAGCGTTTGATTTTGTTTTTGAGTGAGACGTGCCACAATCCGTTTTCTTATCCCGCTTGTGTTTTTCAAAGTTCCACCTATAGGTCAAAAACTATCCGAAATTTAAAACTGGAAGCAACCATATCCATCTACAAAATTTCAATCAACTTGGTAGCGCTGATTCGGCGATCGGCAACAGCGCCACCTATCAAGTCCAAAAGTATCCTATCCTTCAAGCGGGAACGAAGAATATAAATCTATAAAATTTCATTGAAATCGGGTGAGTGGTTTCGGAGATCGATTACAACGCCATATAGCGGGTCAAAAATCCTATCTTTTAAGTTTGCGTTAACCTGAAATACAACAATACGAACAAAACAAAAGAAGAATCATAAAAATTGACCCAGTGGTTATCGAGTTATATCATCATCATCGAGTTTCATCCCGAAAGAATTATAGGTATGAATTAAGAAGATTATTATTAAAGAAAATTTAATTGACCTGAATAACGACATACGCCTACAACGCCACATGTTGAGGATTTTCCGACGATGTGCACTAAGAAATTCAGTTTTTGTTAAAAATAATAAATTAATTACTTTATATGTATTTTATCAATATAATAACTCCGATCGAAGCATCTGTTTTAAACGATATTTATTTTGTTTACATCCTCGTTGACGATATTTGCAGCACGCATTCTGTCAATGTTATGCCAACGCCATAAGGTTACATCAAAAAAGTTTGAACTGTAAAAGCGCTATGGTTACATTAGATATAATTTAATATGGTGGTTAAGTATTCTTAAATTTTCTAATTTTCTGCGCAATTTTCTTAATTTTTTCTTTCATAAGATTTTTCTCCTGACAATAACAAACACAACTAAAAAAATTAGAGAAATCGGTCCAGCCGTTCACGCGTCATGCCGCGACCAAGGGAAATAGGGATTCATTTTTATATATATAGATTCAGCATTGGTACATTTGTTCGAACAGCTTGACTCAATGCGATTCGTTCGAAGTCCATTTCTCGCTCCAACTCTCGATTAACTGCGTCAAATCAAAGCTTTGTTGCGCATTTCATCTGACATCTCCAGTTCATTATCCGATGTCACAGTGCGAATTCGATGCAAAATATCGTCGGCCATAATATCATCTTTGTATAATCAAAGTATCTATCTACTTCATTTCAAAAAGTTACTTAATGTAACATAGTAAACATAATTTATTAGAACAAACTTTTTGGGTATACCTATATTTAAAAAAAAAAAAAAAAAAAAAATTTCAAAATTGTTGACAACAACAATTTGCTTGGAAAATAATTAAAATAATTGACAACAACAATTGCTCTTAAAATTCAAAATATATTTTTTTTTATTTGAAGTGTCACTACTTGATTTCTATCCCGTTAATTTTTTTTCAAAGTGTATTTCCCCATTCAAACTTTAATTTTCTAATTTTCCGCGCAATTTTCTTAATTTTTTCTTTCATAACTTTGTTCTCCTGACAATAACAAACACAACAAAAAAAGAATTAGCGAAATCGGTCCAGCCATTCTCTCGTGATGCCCTTACCAACGAACATCATTTCATTTTTATTTATATATAAGAAGAAGATTGCTAGCTTGACAATTTGGTATTGTACGCAGTTTTGTGTAGGTAATTGTCTACGTAAGAAGGGACAAGAAAACCCAAGCTGCGTATTCGGGATCCTGAGCCATTTCCAGCTGATAAAAATTTATTGATTTATTGATTGGCTGTAAAATTTAGTCGGATAGGTCCAACTTCAAAATTAATTGAGTACATCTCCCATTTCTAATGCTAAATTGAAATTTTAGATTTTTTTTTTAAGATTATTAACAAAATGTTCACAGGATATTAATATTTTTGAAGATCTCGAAATCTTAGACAAACCACACTGGGACGAGACCAGCAAATTCGTTCGATTTTTCGTTACATAAATACATAAATACGTTACGGAAAATACACAACCATGTTTGTAGGCATACTAATGATTTTTAGTAGGTATATAAAATAAAAATATGTATTCCTATTAACTATCCTATAGCATTCAGTAATGTTAAAATGTGGTATTCTCGAACTCTATCACATTACCGCACGGCTGTCAGAATTTGTTTTGGATGTTTTTACAAGTCACACGGATTCTAGTTGACATTACACCGGTAGGAAAACCAAATGGCGAATTTAAATACAAAAAATGGAAGGGGGCAGCGGTAAGGGTATTGCGAGTTGGGGTCGACTTATGATTTGTCTGTGCTCGAAAGTCGAAATGTTTCACTCTTCATTTTTTGTTTTGTTTTTCCTGCTGTCATTTCAATAAAATTTGTTTAATGAGAACTCCCTAAACTGGGGACGTTCGGATTCATAGTTAAGTAAGTCTGACACACACTGTCTGACTAGATGTACCTACTTCAGTTTTGATTGGCCCAGAGTGGTCACGTGGTAAGTTTTTGCAGTTGACGTTTATGGAGGGGATGCCGACAAATCTATTCAAGAAAATCCTGCCTGTATAGGTACTCAGTTGACATTTCGTAGAGTCAGATTTAAAATAAACAGAGTTGCCGTGGCAGAATTCTGAAGAGTCGAAAAAAGGGCCGGTGAGAGAAAAAGGTGTCACATCTAAAGGTACTTCGCAAATTTCGAATTTTCGCACGATATTAAACAACCATTAGTTCGAATGACCGTGGAATAGTATTGTGATAGGCATCCGTGTTACATTTGAAATGTACTTTGAAAATAACATTTTTTGAAAATTTTATGAAGGACCTTTTCCGAATAAAAAAGGGGAATATCAAACAAAGGTAACGCTGACCGCGAGAATACAAAAACAATTCAAGTTAGTAAATCAAAGCGTTCGGATTTCTAGTCACGACGAATCTGGTTGACGTTTTACATAAACTAGGTATCCGAACGTCCCCACTGTTTGGTTTCTCAAACTGTCAATTCTTCGGTCTGTTTGAGAAAAATGTTCGTCGCGCCCGCTCTAAGGCTAGTATCTATCTACTAGTTTGTAGGTAGGTTACAAAGCGTTTATAGTTAAATAAAAATTTAAGCGCCAGTTTTAAACTTAGACTGCTGTTACTTAATGCTATTCGAGTGGGATTGTTCAGATACGCTCTCAGATCTCTTGGTGTATCTAATCATAAATATTTGTACACAAATAATTTACAAGAATAGATTCACCCGATGCAATGCCTTTTTTCAGTAGGAAAACTTCACGAAAACGTTAACAAACTCCACTTATTGTAAAATTCAAACGCACTTGTATTGGTTAACCTGAAGTAAATCCGAGAAAACAAAATCTAGATTCGCAAAAGTGCTCCGAATTCTTAAAACTATTTTTTTTTTTTTTTTTTTGTTATACCAAACGAACCGCAAATATAGTGCTCTGAGAGCGCCCAATCGATAACCACATTAGTATCTTCTAAGCTCTCCTAATACACAGTGACTATCATTTTGTGCCATTAAAATATCAAAGAGTTTACGACAAGTTTCAAAAATTTGAAGTACTATACATAACACTAATCCTTCCTGTATTTTTTAAAAACTTTTCTTTGCTTTCACAGATAAGTTATCTTTTTGGTTTACAAGATAAAAACAATTGTAGTGTTTTCTTTAAATACCTGTTGTTAGACAACGCACAAGCTCCATTATCTAAACTTTTAAGTTCTTACAAATAGGCTAAAAAAAAACTCTAACATTCAATTCTGCAATATTTTTCTAATTATTATGTTTTTTATAACCTTTTCAACCTTTGAAAATCTACTTTGTTTTTCTACGAGATGTTTTAGCTCTCATCGGTGGCTTATTTTTCTTATTTTTATTTGACACAGACAGGCTGCGCATAAAGTTTATAATTCGCCGAGTTTGTAATTAAGACGCAGTCTCTTTTTATTTTTGGACCGCAATATAATTGTACTGCGCTATATAAACGTCTCATTTGTACACATGGAATAATGGAATACAGAGATATATAACTTTCCAGTGGAAAGGCGGCTACCTATAAGTTGTTTTCCCAAAAAATTAATGAAGTCATGCACACACGCACACTTCATGAATTGGACCTTAATGCAAGAATTAGGTATTATCTAATGTGTATTTCACTATTTTTTCGATTAAATCCAAGCCTCCACAAAAACTCAACAAATTCAATACGAAACACAAAACAATAATGTCGTTTTGTATTGGGCAAAAAGAAGCGTCCTGGAATAAAAAACCGTTCCATTAGCACAAAAAATACTCTTCTGGCGATTCTGAGAAGAGTTTCGCTTCTCGATAAAGTCAGACTCAGAGGTCAGAGTGTTGCCGCTAAGAGAAAACAAAATCCGCTAGAAATGTAATGTTGTTTTCCATTGGGACCGCCAAAAATCTTTTTCAGATCTCAGATTTTACGCTGCTCATGGAGACTAAAGTTTTTTGGCACTTTATCGAGAATCTTTCTGCTCTGCTACATTTTTTTATTTTGACTCTTTTTTAGTTGAAAAAATTTCTCCAAAATTTGTTCAAATGCTGTTATTTTGAAATAAAACCCTTTAAAATATAACGCAGTTGCCACAATCACAAGAATAACCACTTCCAAAAACAACGGAGACTACCTTTAGCTAATATAAAAAAAACATTTCAATATTATTAATGTTTTGTAATGATTTTATTTAAAACGGACATAAAACGGTAGGCAGATGTACCTATAATTAAACGATTTAACAAAACATATAAAATTATAATTCGTTTTATAAATTCTTCCTTCAACTGGTTAATTTCTGAATTTAAATCAACGTCAAAATTTTCTTTGTTGAACTGGAACTGTTCGTCGAAGATTCGATTTGTTCTACGTTTGCGAACATAATTTTCCCGTATCCGCAATGTTCTCTATCTTCCCTCGTGAACTGTAAAGAAAAACAGAGTTTTGTTAAAATGTGTTTATTTTGTTCGAATTATTGCTTAAAATAAAATAAATATGTTTAAAATCAATGAGTATTCATTTTTACTTATACACATCCGTAGTCAGTTTTTAAAATAAAATTTATTGTAGGTGTGGAGTTTGCAAAATGTAACAGCACTCTTAATGTCAAAACGACTGTCGTTTTGCTGGAGAAGCACAGCACCGCTTATGTATTTAATGAAACAAGATGGCCACCATCATGTAGTGTTTCATTAAACTAAATGAAACCGAAATCATTTCTCTTTATAAATATATAATAAATAAAAATAAATTCCAATATTATGTAGATAAATAATTATCGTTCGAGTATGATTGCGAATTAATTACAACAAAAAATAAGTTTCGACATAGGTATGCACCATCCCCGTTGTAGATTATGTATTTTTTTTTACTTACCATCTCGGTGTCCGTATTGAAGTTTTCGAGAAACAAAATGTTACCGTTTACCGAAAATATCTTATTATAAACGACTTAAAACTAAATTTCACTTATAATGTTCTTCGAATTGAACGTTACAAAGTACAGTTATAAGCGACCGAATCCCAATTTTCAATTGTAAATTTTAAACAAAGCACGGACGCGCACCCTTCCATTTTATCTCCCGCCAATTTTCGTACCCAATCGCTTATATACATAACTTGTCTTGCTGAATGTCAATTTTAAACTGAAACCGAAATGAGAAAACGCACGCGGCACAAGCGTCAGAAAATTTCGTTTTTCGTATCGTACTTCGTACCTAATTTATTTGCCTTTATAGTTATATTTTCACATCACATACCTATTCACATGGTGGATTCTGGAATAACGGATGGAGCTGTCAGCTAAATGGAACAGTGTGTGAAGTGACTGTATACGATATTACGATGTATGTAGGAATGCAGCTGTTTTGAATGACATTAGATAGGTATATAAAACACTAGACGACTGGTCTATCAGCTTAACAGTGCTACCATTTTTTTTTTTTTAGCAGTGATTTGTCTTTAATTTACATGAATTATTTTCGCACAAAAATGTATGAAAATGGTCGAGTTAGGTAGGTCTGAACTTGATGTTGTAACCTCAACGCAAAAACTATATATTGTTCGGAAACGTGACTTTTCCTACGTTAACCATAGACGAACTGTCAACTTATGTTGTTTTCCATTGGGAAATAAAAGGCACTTTTTCAGATTCAGAGCTGTTTTTCTGCTCCCGAAATCAGCTGACTTTCAGATCTCATGTTCCATTGGCCGCAAAAAAAAACATTTTTTTCAGAGTCAGAGCAATTTTGCGAATCTCGATTTCTGGGCGAGATTCACACCTACTTAGACCACCACCAAAACATTTGTCAAACTTAAAGTGTGTTAGATATAAACACACAAATTTCAATTTAAGAACAGCTGACTTCTAAAACACACACCACCGCAAATAAAGAAAAAAAGAAAGATCTCGTTTTGAGTTCCATTGGCACGAAAATTCTAAAATACGAGAGCAAAATCTGAAAATCCCTATGGAAAACGACATTAAATTGCGAATAGGCGAATTGCGAACAAATCAATTTAACTGCATTTATGATATGAAAATTAATGTTTTTTCTATCACAAAACCATTATATTTAATTAATCTAATATCTAATCTAAAAAAACACATGGATCTCAATTGATTTAAACAGCTAAATTAACAACTAAAGCAATTTCCCCACGAATTGAAAATTCTTGCCGCGAACTGTCACACTTTATTCACAATCCACGCAAAACAGTGAAAAATTCGTTCGAACTTAACCTTTAAAAATGAAACTATATCAGTTTCGGGTATCTGCGACCAAAAAAAGTTTTCATGTGAAAAAAGTGTCAGAAACTACGAATATTCGCGTGTTCGCAGTTCGCAATTCGCTCTCATATGAACAGTCCTTTACTCAGTATGTATGTATGTAATTTAAAATGGTACATAATGGTACATAAAATTCGTTTTACATGAAGAAATGAATAAATAAAGCCGACTTGGAACTGCTCTGGCTGTCACAGAAATACATTTAAAATTCTACGTAGCTTAACGAGAGTGAAGTATTATAAAACTTTGCAATGTTGGAAAAGGATACACATGTTCGCTCAATAGAAACATGACAGAGTGTAATCCTTTGCTCAGTCACGAAATCCTTAATTTGACGGCTAAGCCACAATAAAAGTTGACTGTATGGTTCTCACTTTAACCACAGTAAGAATTTGAATAATATTGCGAAATTCCTCATTTCGAAATGACAATAATTATCAACTTAATTCTCTGGCCCTATGACTTTATAAACCAGCAACACAGTAGTTCTGTCAAATTTGCATAGGTATGAACAATGGTAGCAATGACAGTTAGCTTGACATTATTGTAACAAGATACAATTTGTCATAAGCGCTATATCTACTGAACTTTTAATGTCGTTTTCCATTGGGCAAAAAGAAGCGTCCGGGAGAGTCCGGAATCGAAAAATTCGTTTCTGACACTGTTCCATTGGCACAAGAAATACTCTTCTGCTGATTCTGAGAAGAGAATTTCGCTTCTCGATTTGAAGTCAGAATCCACTCAAGAAGCACTCGCACAAGTGCAATTTATGTATTTTATACAAGTCAGATGACAGCTGCCATAGATTATTTTTTGGCAGTTCACCAATACTTTTGTGGATTCAATCAGAAACAGTTCAGCCTTTAACTGCAACTATAATAACAATTGATGAACTTAATCCTAAAATGGAAATAAAAATGCATTGCATAATGGCAGCTCTGGAAGTGAACCGCGGTCTTATATACCTAATTCTTTATTAAAATATGTGAATCCATAGGTAATTATTTTCGTTTTAAATGGTAATCCTTTATTTATTCATTTGCTACACTACAATATATAACTTAATATCAACTAAAACTAAATAAACAGTAAATATGGTGAATTCTCTTTTGTATTGTATTGTTTGCTTGTTTTTATTCCTAAAATAATAAACAAATTTAAATATTTTCAAGACAAACAGAAAAATAAAAAATAATAATAAACAAAGTACACTGTATCAAGTATTGTATATAACATTTTTAACAAAATAAAAGAATTGCAAACATCACGATTTACCTAAATAAACTCACAACTATATAGAAACAGTTTAAATATATTATATATTTGTTTAATGAATGCATTTAACTAATCTAAATATATTAATTCATTTTAAAATAATGTTAATTAATTATAGATGCATGAATTTTATCGCATAACATTTTTATTATAATTCTCATTGTATAATAAACATTTCGTGTAAAAATATATTTGTTTTTTATTTGTTTTATTAAATCTATACAATAAATTTTGTTTACATTTTTTTATTATTAAATAACTTTTTTCAAAGGTAGCTCCGGTAGAAGTAACTCTTTGTTTTATTTTTAGGACCAATTTTGATGACGTATTTTTCACTTTGTTCTTTTTTTAATACTATACTCATCCTGATAAAGGGGATAAGGTGAATAATATTTATAAATACGATACGCATGTTTATATACTTTTTAAGTGATGATGTATCCACGGTTTATGATATTTTATTACTCGATCACATGCATTTTTTATAGTTTTTATTTTCATATTGTTCGATCAGTGCCATTGGAACAAGACATGCGCTATCATTAGATAAACCGTCGCCACTATTATGCTGCCTATCATAACTGGGAAGCCAACTCTGTGAAAAAATAAATACAATGTTGTAGGTAATAATTGTGGTTATACAGTGTATTAAAACTTAATTTTTACAACAACTTACTTGAAATATTCTAAAAATGTGAATCGATATCCATGCTGCTCGGCAACACCAGCACACACCACATTCGCAGATGCACCGATTAGTGTTCCATTTCCTGGTAAAAAAAAAGAAGAAATATTGCATTTTTTCAGAGAACTAAACTAGGTAAATAAAACACTTAACCTCCTAGACAGGCTCCAAATGCCAAAGCCCACACCAGCGGCTGCAGAGGTAAACCCAATTCCTTATTTTGTGCCAACGAAATTGCGATTTTGATCATCATCGTCGTTAGTGGAATATTATCGACAAAGGCTGATGCTATCGCAGATACCTTAAAAAATGTTAAATCATAAGTACGGACAGCAACAACTTGTTGAATTTTGAGTTTACCCATAGAATTAGAAGAACAGCTACACCCAGTCGTGATTCCTCTCCGACTGATAAAATCACATTCACCGTCATCTTGCCAATCCAGTCGATCAATCCTAGTTCCGAGAGCGACTCCATCAGAATGAAAAGCGCGGCAAAGAAGAGAAGAGTCGACCATTCGACACGAGCCAACACCGATTCCATATCTTCACGATCAGCTAAAATCAGTAGCAGGAAAGCGCCCAATAGTGCTGTCCATCCTAGTGAAAGCCTCTGTAATTCTGGCACCGAATGCAAGAAGAACAAGCTGATGACAAAGAGTAGAGCTACGCCCGACTTGTACAGAAGTGATTTGCTTCGAATGGGGTACTGAAACGATGAATAAAAGTAAATAAATGAACGAATGACCGTAATCGATGAACAAATGAACGATAAAAAATGACTGCATATACGAAACCATTTAACCAATGAATCAATTTAATGAATAGGTGTCCGAAATCATTGATCAAATGGAAAATAGAAAATTGTAATGAATGAGTGAACCACATTAATGAACGCATGCACTGAATTAATGAAAACCATCCAACTCACTTTCGCCTGCAGTTGTCCCAGAGTCTGTTCGTAGTTCTCAGCTGGCGCCGATCCAGATGTCACTTTCTTCTTAAGCGTCCGCTTCAAGCGGTTCACCTTCTTTGTCAGAGTCTCACGGACGAGATCTTCATCCTTGGAGTATGACGACAGAGAGGCAGCAGCCCTTTGCCAAACGGCGATCTCATGACGCAATTCCTGGACATCTGGGGCCTCACTGAAGCGAAGATCGTTGATATTTCGGAACTTGAATCGTAGTTGGATGTACGTTTGAACCATCACCATTGCCACTCCAAGGAACATATGCACCGTGAAGACGGTAAAGTTGACACCCTGCTCACGAATTAAACTGTCATTTACAATATCGTCAAAACTAAAGCAGTTAACTCACATTTTTCGAAATGAAACTATTCGAAGCGATGATCACATTTGGCGGATCTCCAACTGGTGTCAGGGCGCCTCCAATATTCGAGTAGATGACCATGCACATGAGGATCGGCACCGGGTTCAAGCCCATCACTTCACAAAGACGTATCGTAACTGGCGTCATTAGAAGCACCGTTGTCACATTATCAAGGAATGATGACACAGTTGCTGTAAACAGGCACAGACAGTTGATCAAGGGCCATACTCTTCCATTGGTGATCTGTAATTGTGAACATCTTTTTAACAAAAATTATTTCTACAAGTGCCACCACTTTACCTTATACGCAAATACCGCAAGGTAGTCGAAAATGCCCGTCTCCGATAATATTGCAACCAATATCATCATTCCGAAGAGCAACAGCAGTGTTTCCACATCAATCCAGCCCATAATCTCAGACATGGGTGGACGCTCATCCAGAGCTGCCAAAATGCCAATCGCCATTGTGGAGGCAATAATGGCAGCAAAAGTCCGGTTGACAACCTCCCAAATGATCATTATATACAGTCCGCAGAGCACTACCGCCGCATAGATGACGCCCATTTCCTTGTCGATTGGCGTCTCATCATAGCTAAACTGAAGCGGTATGCTTCGATCCGAGTCTGTCTTAATGCGCAGGCGAAGTGCTGTGCCATCACTTTTGATTTTTGGCGAACCCATGTCCTCGAACATGAAGACGTTCGTCCTTTTCACTTCCGTAACAAGGTCCAGCATTTCTTCGTCGACCAGCGGAATCTGCCAGATTTCTGTCACATTCTGTGTATGAGTTATCTGAAGCTCTTCGTATTGAGACGAGCTACTGTCATTACTGGCAGTCATTTCGTCCTTGCCCAGGTACAAAAGTTGCACGTACACGTACAGGTAGCTAGTTAGATTGTTGGCGGAATGCTCTTGGGCAAAGGCACCTTCCAGCGTTACTCCTAGGCGTAAACTTTTCGGTATATTGCTGATAATAAAGTCTGAAAAGGTATGTGTGTTTTTATTTTGTATATCATAATGATATATGTAGTAAATTCGCCGAATAGCAATTTATGTCCTTAAAGCCATAAATCGTGACCTAGCTGTATTGTATGCCGCCTCGGTCCACAGTGAAATTGATTATTCCCTACTGAGTCGTGTTATTTTGAGAAAATTCAATCCCCATGAATTAATTATTCGTTTCCGTCATTTCATTTCATCGCAATGATTCGCAAATTAATTAGGACAACTCTTACGGGATATATAAACAGCATGGCGGCGCTTGCTGTGATAAATTATTCCCCAATAGGGAGACAAATCAAATCTATACGCTCACTTTTATTGACAGCGCTTTTATATAGGAAAGTTAATATGAGTTTTTCTTTTATAGTTTAACAATTTATTCTGGCAACATATCGCCGTTTGATATAGTTGATATGTTTGGCCTAAATTTACGAACTTTTTGAAAGGGATAACTAGATTTTGTATTGAAAATATCGGAGACTTCCAAGGAAGGAATTCGTATTTTGTTGGTACAAAGACATTGGTCCTATTTATTTATTTTCTCTGTAGAAAAGGCCTTAAGCTGGTGTCAAAAACAACCGCTTAAATTTAGTGAAACCAGCCACCAAATTACGATATACCATATACGATATTAATGTTAACGCATATTGGCTTAAGCTAGATGACTCCCATGCAGTCCTACTGTGGTTCTACCTTAAGCTTTCTAAGGCCCGTTTGCTGATACTCTTAGCAATTTAAGTTCCACTTAAAAACTTATGTGACAGTTTATGACATAGAAAAAGTAGCCCATAACGTATTAAAATAGAACTTAAATCACTATGAGTAGTATCAGAAAACGGGCCTAAGAAATGTGAGAATGGCACTCAACCAATATCGTAGAGATGCACACTGTAGAAGACACATCTACTGAGAACTACAAAAAGAAAATGTCTCTGGAGTAGGTAGAGATGCCATCGTTGTGACAATAAAACAAGTCTTTCAAAATTCGCCAAATAAACTAGCATTTAAAATATATTCACGATAAATAAAAAATTAGCAAAAAAGTAGTCAATTTATCATTCTAGCAACAGGAAAACTATTTTATATAAATGTGAATCCCCAAAAGTATGCTGCTTATGAAATGTCTGTTCTGGTACTTTTTGTATTAAGGTTAAACAAAATGACAGCTCTTGGAAGGAGAAAAATATTTTTTCAACGAGAACACAATCAGAATCCCAACTTTTTACAAGATCATTACCAGATTCAAGAAGTTCTTAATGTTCACACAGATTGAAGTTTTAAGCATAAAATTAATTGTAACTTAAGAAACTATTAAAAATTTATAGTGCCTACTTAATACACTTCGCGCTCACTTTAAATTGTGGGAAGGTACTCAGAACTACGTTTTTGGTAATCATGGTAGAAATAAGATTTAAGGTCTGCAAGACTGCAACTACCTATGTCTAAATTGAGATCTAAATCGACTGGGATAACAAAAAGCGTATTTTTTTAAGTGACTGCTAAAGCTATCGTCATTTGTAGCTCTTAAATCCTATTGACTATTGATTTGTCATACAAATGACGGCTATAGCCGTTTGACAGATATATCAGATAGGCAGTTACTGTCGACTCCTTCAAGTAGTTTCAAAACTGCTCTTTATTTTTATTGTTTATCCACGATTCTGCATTCAAAATACCTAAATAGAATATCTACTTCCTAAATCACATTAGTATTCATATTTTTTTTATGTATTTTTAACGGAAAAGTTCTAACAAAAAAAAAACACATTTTTTTCCTATGTAATGCATTAGTTCAAATAATGAAGAATATGACGGCTTATTCATTCCATCTTCAAATTTAAATTTCCGTTGGACATAGCTATAGGAGATTTCCCATTTTAAAGGAAAAGGTAACACATTCGAACAGAACTTATGTGAACCCGCTGGGGGTCAAATCTGGTTCTGTGTAAGAGTGAATCGAATAAATCGTTTTCACATTCGCTTTCACGCATTGCTTTCATTTTTTCGATTCACTTTGTACTAAAATGCGATTCTCGTTCAATAAGTGAAAATATCGTGGTGAATTCAATACCGCACACTGTGTTGTGTTGTATGCAAGAGGGTTGCCAATTTTCAAACTCTCACTAAAAACATTCACTTGCAAATAGGGCCGTAAAAAGAAATCATTCATATGAAAAATTTTGACGTTTGGTTCCACATTCTCATAGAACGAGAATCAAAATTGCGCGTGAAAGGTTGAAAAGGTGGTTTCACTTTTTCACAGAACGAGAATTTACCCCCTGGAATCTAAATGTATGAAATCTTAATAGATGCGGTTTTTAATTTTTTTTATTATGGTTTTATTTTTTTTGGCGACAAAAGTAAGCGATATCTAAACAGATGGAAGAACCTTTACTCCATGTCTGAACAGCTTTATTTTAAAGTGGTGCAGGAGATGGTGATCACTTACAATATGGTCAACAATACTTCGACCATGACTGGATGGAATAACTGAAAAATATTACAAGATTTCATGGAAGTAATCCAGCTTAAGCCAATTAAATCGAAATTTTAGTCGTTTAACTGAATTTAAGTGAATTTTCTCCCCCATTTACATAATACGAGCTTAAGCCAACGTAATTAATTCGACTCTTAGAAAATAAAAATGGGAATGTTTTATGAAGGCTTTTCATTTTTCAATCAAATCAAACCACACCAGACACCACCATAATCTATAACTCACCTTTGGATATTTGTGCAGGAGGAATGGATAATAATCTTTTGTCGACGACTTTTTCATTTGTTGTCATAAGGAAGCCAGTGAACAGCCCCCACACCACCAGTAAAATTGATATTTTTATCCACTTTGGCCATTTGCTCTTCTGAATGGAAAAATTAAAAAATAGGAAAATTTACAAAAGACTCTCTGTGCACCTCACCTTATGGTCGTGACAAGCATCTATGTCGTCAGTATGATGTTCGTTGCTAGTATCGGGTTCCCTTAAGAAAAAAAAAAAAAAAACACAACACGTCACTCTCCAAATCTAACTCACAACTGTCTTAATTTCATTACCTGCCGTCCATACTATGCATCTGTCCCAATTCATTTGTTACGTTTATCGCAATCGATGCGTTGGGATTTGTTGAGTTATTGTTATGCATCGCAGCCTCCTCCATTTCGGTTAGATCTTCTGTTGGCAGAGGGTCTTCATCTTGGATAGGTTCACCCGCTGCAAATAGACAAATACAAAATAGGTAATTAGAAATGTATCCTCTCGAATGAGTGAGCATCGCTGCTGGACTTAACATCTTCGCCAACATTCATAGAATATCCTCATCATTGTCACTCAAACAAGCAGACTTGTCCGTCTCTGGGAATGCACGACGACTATTCTGCCATTTTCCTTAATTTCCATTCAAAGCATATCGATTCAGTTGATTGCCGGTCTTTTATTCGTAAATGGCATGTTACCCTTAGTTTGGACCTATTCATTTGCGAGCACTCTAAATAACTGATATCCAATAAAGCTATTGAAATATTCGTACACTGCTGTCCCTAGGGTGGATAGCTAAGTTCACTATCCATACACACGCACTTTGTCCGGTGTACTGCCCGCAGAGGTTGTAATGGAGCACTGACTCCTAATCACCTTGGACAGAAGATTCCTGAGAAAATACCAGGGAATAGAACTAATCACACCGAAATTTTGTATTTTCTCCTCGCGCCGCAGGAAACATATACGTGACAGAGTCACCGCTCCCAATCATGCATGGATTCGGATGAAGAGGGCGATAAACTCAATGAATGGGAGCTCATTTTGGCGCTTGCGCCTGTTGAATATCTACCCACAGCGGCATGCCTACAGGTTTCGGCGGGAAGAGAAATACACACTGTTTGGGGATTCATTTTGCAGGGATAGATTTTTTTTTTGACGGCGTTGAACGAGGAAGCCAACGAGGTAGATATTGAGGACTGGAGAGCATAAGCATATACATTCGCTCATATCTGGATCATTGGAGAAGACGTGCCGGCTTACCAGCCATGTATTACCCGTTCATACAGATATGTAATAAATTGTGGTCAAAAAAAGGGTGGTGCACGTGCATAAGGAAAGTTGGGGATAATTTCCTTTTTCCAATTTTCGTTTCGACGCCCTTCAGTGACCGGTGATGATGCGTGTCAGATGGGATGTTTCACTTTCAAAGAGTATTTTTGTTTTGTTTTTATGTTTGCTTATAATATTATGAGACAGCCGGCAGCTGGCTTGTCCTGCATTGCGAAAAGCTTTTACTAACGCAAAATCATGTCTATATCCAGTCACAACGTTTATGCGGGGGATATTTTGAGAGCCCCAAGCCTCGGAAACTCATTTTGAAAATAATAATTATCCCACGGAGAGGATTGAAACGAATCAAGAAAGTAACCTGTGCATCGGTGGAATTTTCTTTGACAGACAAGCTGATTAAACAGATGCGATTCATATCAGCTGTTCCGATGCTGTTCAACTCACTGATGTTCAAGGTGTTATGTTATCAGAACAAGTCCGAATGAAAGCCGAATACGCTGTTAAATCATTTCATTGACGGAAGCTCCAACCAGAGACAATACTGAGACCTCCAACTTCGACCGATTAACAGTTATTTGCCTACAAGCTAAATTTTACGCTCCCAAAAAGTTTAGGTGCGCTAGTATTGTTGCATAGAAATTCGTATTGACAAATGTCAAAAATCCTCTCAACCAACACCTAATCTTTTTACATTTCACTGTGGGCAAAGCAAAACGGATAGGAATTGGCGTACACGGATAGGACAACAAAATGGCGGATTCCTGGCAAAAATTGAGGGGGCCAGCGGCAAGAGGATTGTGAGTTGGGGGTCTCAGTATGATTTGTTTATGGCTCCAACCTCCAAACGCCTGTTATGAAAGAATCGCATCCGAAATAAAGAACTGTCCTCATTGACACTTTGCGATGTGAATCTAAATAAGACCTAAGCCGTTTGCTGTTGTAGTATGACTATCGGTCATAGTCACCCCAGAGAAGCTGGTCGTTTAGAGACCACAAAAAAATTGTGGCCTCTATTTGTTTCTATTAATTCAATTAAATATGGAAGCAAATGCTTTTATTCGCTTTGCTTGCGTACCTTAACCAGAGACAATACTGAGACGAGACCTTCAACTCGCAATCCCCTTGCCCCTTAAATTTTTTTCAAATTTGCCATTTTGTTTTCCCATCGGTGTTATGTCAATTTAGAATCCGTGTGACATACAAAAACATACAAGAAATATAAAATCAATGCTGCCAACTGTGGGGTAGAGTTCCGGAATACCACATTTTGACATATAACTCAATGTTGTTGGTTATTTATTATTATATGTATACTTAAAAGGCGAATAATATAATTTGTTTTGTTAACAAAAGTACCAAAATTAGATGTTTTATATACTATAAACATATTAGGCCGAACATGGTTGTGTATTTTCCGCTTTTGAATATTATCAACTTCGATTTCAAGAGTAAATTTTTCTTAAATAGGTAACTGGAGAAAAATTGCTCAAAATGTTTTTATTTTACTACAACCATTCTGCAGTGATAATTTTTGAAATATCAACGCTCATATTTTTTGCGAGTATGTTGGTGAGCCAAAATACTTTAAGTTATGTGACATTTGTCAATTCGAATTTCCATGTAACAATGAGGACGTTCATGTCGTTCATGTATCTAGTTTAGTAAGTCTGACAGCTGTCTGACTAGATATATCTCGGTTCTGATAAAATCGGTCATATTCGCAGTTGCTTCAGTTGACGTTTATGGAGGGGTAGCCGACGAACCTAGTGAAGAAATTCGTGACTGAATATTAAGTTGACAGTTCGGGTATGTTCAAAAAGTGCGACGCATTCTGTCAAAGTCAAACGCTAGATCGTCGAAAAATAGTTCCCGTAAGTCATTTATGTAGTGCTCCTAGTTGTAGCTCCTAAAAGTTATCGTAAATATTAGCAAGAACTAAGCCATTTGAACATTAATTTGAGGCATCCTTTTCCGTTTTGCCTATAAGTCTAATCACAACTGTCCTTTGAACATGCTTCAGTGACAAGAATTGAAAGGATTCCTAAGCAAAGAGTTTCATGGTGATTGGGCAACTTATCCTATTCATGTTTTCAAAGTTCAGCCTGAGGCATTGACATTTGACAAGCGGTGGTTGATTTCGTCGGTAAGTTATCCGAATACCCTGTCGGCGACGGTAATTCTTCAAGCTTATGGAATTGTTTGCCATTTACCCTCATTAAAATTTATTTGCAACATGTAATTGTGTCCCATTTAAGAAATTCATTGGCCTGGTAATATTAATGGAAATTGTTTCATCACCGACCCTACCTACTAAGCTGTCATTAAAAAAATGTGTTGACAGTTACTAATTTATTTATTAGATAAGGAGATATATTGTGTCAAACTGAGTTTGCACTTATTGCACTGTACATTTTTAATTGATATGCCAATGCGCGGGAATAAGCCATAGCCACTTATAAAGTGCCTCAAGACTGAAAACACAAAAGCCCATTAGAATATCGAACGAATGTGAAGTTGAATCTAATTTATGAGCTATTACCCGGTCTACATGTAGACTGGACGGTGCCCATATCTGATGCTGTAATCAAGAACAAAGTACAAAGAGGGGGACAAATTTCTAATCGCAGGGTGAATTTAAATGGAATAGGTTATGTGTGGGCGGAGTGGTGATATCCATTTGGGGAAATGAATAATAAAAATGAATGAAAAATCATATCACACGCAATTATTCTAATTCAAGAAACAAAGGGGATGGTGTATACGTATGTCATGAACTTGAAATTACAGCATGAACTTGAGAATGCCATTATTAGAGCATTGTGGTCGTTCTATACCATACTCGAAAGCCAGATGACAATTAGTTAGCAACACGGCCGTAGCTAGGGGGGGGGGGGGGGGCATTGTGGGGCAATGCCCTACCTTGAAACAATAATGCCCTACCTTAAAAATACCAAAAACTAGGATAAATTATTATAATTAAATTGTTTGTTCATAGTATGAGATAAAAAAAATTGTAGCGATAGGTACCTATCTAAATTTTTCCGCACATACCACAGTTTGTGATATTCATTCCATATTATAATAATTCTTTGTTCTGTGTATAGATGGCATTTGAAGCGCCATGAAGGGATGGGTCTATTTAATTATAATATCTGTGATGCAGATGGAATTCCCCATACCTATACCGGGGAATCTCCTTTAAAAATAAAATAAACATTAGCTAGAGATTGATTATGATTGTTTGTAGTTTGGTTAAGTGAAGTGTACGGTAAAGATTGTTTTAGTCAAAAATCAATACAATTGTTATTTTTATTGATATAAATTGAAGATTCATTGATTATGCGACGGATATACGGGCTTTCTTTGGAAAAAAACGAAAAGTTGAAGAGCGAATTGACCACGAAGAACCTCACTGCGCAAAACAGGTGGAAGCACAAAATACAATCGCTACTCCTAGTTCAACTTTAGCTGCAATCAATGGGCCTCAAAGGCTGTCAATGGGTCACAAGAGAATGGCTGGTATGGTGTTTCTGGCCTTTGAAAAAAAAAAGAACAAAATCAGTTGATCTGAACGAAGTTCTTCGCATTTTTAATAACATGGCGAATCGTAGAATTCAGCTATTTTAAATATTTTGTATTAGTATGTTAATTATTATAATAAGTTTGCAGAAACAATATGATTTAAATGGTATTTTTGGTCGTATCTATTTACTCGTAACACCCCACCTAACAATTAATTATTACCTCACTCTCACTCAGACGTGGATATCTATCGGGGTTTTCAATAAGAGCGCTACAAATTTTAAATAAAACAAAAACGGTTTTGGATATCAATGAAATTCTTTATTTCTGTGAAAGTATGGCCACCACGGACACGCTTGCAGAAGTCCAGACGCTGAACCCAATTTTCGACGGTTTTCAAGCATAAATCGGCCCATACTGCTGCAATTTCACGTTCGATATTCGTACGAAGTTCATCAATCGTCGCTGGCTTATTGGCATAGACCATAGACTTGACGTAGCCCCACAGGAAATAGGCGGCCATGTGACTGGACCATTTCGTGAGGTAACACGTTCTCCAAACTTGGTTTCCAATAAATTGATTGTGACATTCGCTGTGTGGCTTGTGGCGCCGTCCTGTTGGAACCACAAGTCCTCCAAGTCCATATCATCCAATTGGGGCCAAAATTATTCGGTTATCATTGAACGGTAGTGATTCCCATTCACAGTAACGTGCCGGTCTTGATTATCACGGAAGAAGTACGGCCCAATGACGCCGCCGGCCCATAAACCACACCAAACCGTAATTTTTTCGGGATGCAATGATAACTCATGGAGTAGGTGTGGATTGCTGCCTGACCAATACCGCATATTTTGTTTATTGACGAAGCCCTTCAGCCAGAAATGAGCCTCATCGCTGAAGATGATTTTTCGATGAAAATCCGAATCATTTTCAAGTTGTTTCACGAACATACGACGCTTCTGGTGGTCAAGCGCTTTAGTTCTTGTAAGTAAATTTTAATAATTTCGACTCGTTGTTGGCTCGTATATCTTTCCATCACGAAATGGCAAACCTTACTGAAGAGAAATGTCGAGCGGCAAGAAATTCGGCTTCGTTTGCTGTCCCTGTCGCTCTACTTTTGTAGCGTCCCTGTTGAAAAACCCTTTACATCCAAAGTCCAACCATATTGTTCGCTTGTTCTTCATCATTGAGGATTTAATAGTTCTTAGATCCATGCTCCTGCTATGTCAGAGAAATTATTTGTCTACGAATAGCTATTGAATGTACATCACTGACCTTGAGGTCAATTTAGGAGTCCGTGCTTCGAGGGCAGATCAATTATGATAATTTTTTTACTTTCGCCCTACCTGTAACCAGTGTTGCCCTACCTCAAATTCTACTCTAGCTACTCTAGTGCGGAGAGATTTTTTTGTTTCAAAATTAAGCCCTATGAAAAATAAGCTCACAAATTCTCTTAAAGTGTAAGTGTCTACTTGTGAATCCAAACTTTCGACTCTAAATTTATTTACTGATCAAAGTTTAGAAGATTAGATCCAGATTGGGAGCTTCTGAAAGAATATAGAGACAAGGTCATACATAAATAAAAGCCAAAAGTGCAAACTTATGTAGTACTACTAAGACTGATTTCTTAATTTCTTAATTTGTCCTTATATAGTTTTGTTACATAAAATCATTTTAATAAACAGAAAAAAATGGTGATATAAACTCGTTTTTTGTTTTTTTTTCTGCCATTTATCGACAGGTTAGTATTGCCCCTTTTTGAATGGAAATCCCCTTTTTTTTCCCGAGCCAAACGCTAAAAATCTGTCAAACTCTTAAAAAAGCAGCGAAACTCTCTCAGAGAGCTGAAAATATACTCCAAAGCAGCGTTGCCGTTTGGTCCCTTTAGGGCCCGAATGTCCCCATTTTGAGACTCAGTGCCCTGTTTGAAAAATGGTCAAAATGGCCCCTTTTTCAGTTTAAGTAAGATTTTATTCTTTATTGAACGAAAAGGACTGCAACATATGAAAAAAAGTTTTTCGTCATGTAAAAATTTGTTTTTTGTTAGAAATAAATGTTTTTGTTGCTCTGTTTCATCAACTTTCGACCACCATCGATTTTTTTTATTTCTTTTTCTGTGCAATTGATTTTTAAGACGGATTTTGAATTTTTAAACTTGTTTCTTTTTAACTTTGTGCATTTGACATATTAATCACTTAACCAATACTTGCCCGTTGAAATTCTCTGAGCTGTTTCGGGCCAAGAGAGGAACTACTCGTTACTCGTTATTTTGCTATTTTTTTTTTTTTTTCTTTTTCTGTCATTTTTGATGAGAACGTGTGTAGACTTTGTGCAATTACAAAAAATATATAACGATTGCATTTGATTTAGAAAAGAAAAACCCTAAAACCCAATTCCGACTTAGGGTTTTTTTCCGCTGCGCTACCTCTCGCGAACGTCTGACAAACATCCGAGTCAGTATTAATGTCTCGAAAGAGCTTCTCAATTAGCCGTTTGGAGTCGGTATAAAATTATAGATCCCTTCCATTCGTTCCAAAAATGAGAAACCTACACAAAACGAATGGTTGTGAGAAGCTAGGCCTAGGGTCTCTCCGGACCTGGTGCGGCAACTATTTATTTATTTTAACGATATCAAGTTGATTAAGGTAACCAATAGTACCTATTGGATATCCGAATTCGACCAGTCTTATGCAAAGATTCCAATTATTACATTATACTTAGCCATACCCAGCGAACACAGACTAATTAAAATTTTCAGCTGCGTCTGTACTGAATGATGAAATTCTGACCATCTCTATCTCCTTAAAAAGCACCAAAAAAGAGCAAAACCTCTTCCTTTATATTAGGTACTCTTCCATTGAAACTCCAATTCAATCGGGAATGTTCAACTAAAATCGTCAACATCCCTTGCCTTGGGTGGAAAAGTTGTCCCGTCTTAAGTCCCACCATAATTTTGTTCCCCTTATTCTTCCCACCATAGCGTTGAATTCCCATCATTTTGGTTGGAAAAACCACCAATCTGGGGACACTGGTTCTTATGTATGCCTTGCCACACCCAACGACCCTTGTTATGGATAAGCCAGGGCCAGCCATTGAAAATTATTAATGAATTTATTCTTAAATTCTTAATTTGCAGAAAAGCTTCAGAAATTACACCTTTTTTCTGCTTGGCCACTTTGCTTGCGACTTTTCAAAATTCTGCAGCGGTTACGCGTCTGCAACGCAAACTTCAAAGATTGATTTATCTCTAAAAAAAAAAAAACAAACAGCTTGCCCGACACCGACACTCATCAAACTGACAAAGGAATATTTGAAAATCAGGCAGACAGAATTCCCGTATGTGCTTCAAATATGTCCTTCAAGTTCGAAGCAGGTGTTTTTATTTTTACTTATTTTTGTATGTGAAATCATATTTCCTACAAGTTCATGGAGAACAATAGGAAGTGCAATTACTCGCTCAACTTCCCGTTCGGTATGAGAAAAAGCGCTTGATAAATACACATATGAATGAAGTGTGTCCCATTCACAACGTCACTGCCAGATCGCTTGTGGGGGTGAAGAAGTAATAAACAAGGTTGTAAACAAATATGACAAATATCTCAGTTCACATAATTATAAAGACTATATACGATGTAAAGTAGTCAACTTTATAATATTTCCAATTTGCATTTTTAGTTGAGATTTTACGAGCATCCCACACATTGGAAATGTTGCTGATCGGGTTCTGTTCTTAACGTTTGATGAGAAAAGTATACTTTACGTACTTTGTTTGCGCTAGCTCAGCTGGGTGGGAGTACAAATCACATGTCGGAAAAGGCATTAGTCTTCGAGAGCAATAAATGCCGAAAATATGTACAAGCCCAAAAAAAAAATGCTTCTAAACGCTCTCACAGAAAGTGGGAAACCATAGTGCAGAAAATCCCCAAAAATAGTTAAAAAAAATGTCCAACATACCCCACGGAAACCGCAATAAAAAAGGTTCTGCTGACTATTTAATTTTCCAGACCTTATCCGATTTAAAATGGCCACAGTGCTTTCGAAACCTTTTGCCGTTCTAATTGTGACCAACTGTGGCTGCTGTTGAAGGTTTTTTTTTTCAAAAACAATCCTTTTAGCCACGGCCGTAGTTGGTTTTATATCCTTAATTTAGAACTTAGTTCACACAGATTTTGTATACGAATTTGTATTTTATTGAGAAACATATTTCCATATATCTTCTGAATAGAACATTTTGAATTCGTTGGAAAGTAGGAAATAAAGGGGAAATACATTTTCAGCTAGGTTTAAGAAGGGACTTATTTTTAACAAATGATCATAAGCACTGGGCAAGAGAAAAGCTTCGAGAAATACCAACAAAGTAACCCATAAGTATGCATTTAAATTGACAGTTTTATTTTAGTTCATCACCTCGCTATTAAATTGAAAGCGAACTCCTCGTCACTGATTTTAGATGTCTGCTTTTTAAGGCTGTTACAGTATAAAACATGCCGGGTCTTCGCATTCAACCCCAACCAAAATCTTTAATAAACTTGATTGTTCCTAATTTCGCAACTTCAGCTCCATTTATATAGCGTTTTTAATGTTCTATTTACTGATTGTTAATGGTGGCCATGCCCCATTGTCTAAGGGAGCTTCCACACCGGATGGAACAAGACGCCTTATTTTGTTTTCTTGATTTGATTTGCCTTATTGAGTGTGGGCGCGCGTATTTAAATGTGTGTATTTAAATTTCAGAAACACTGTTTGGTTGCAAATATTAATCCCAAAAAAATGTAGCCCATTTACTGAAAAGTACTGCATGTAGCATCGACAAATACAATTATTTCAACTTGACACTTGTTTTGATAAAGCAAACATAAGATTTCTGAAAATTGTAAATGTAAAAAGAACTGGGTCTAAATTGATTTTAATAGTAAAATTTGCAATTACAAACATTTTCCATTCAAACAATCTCGTTGCGAACTCTCAGACTATAATCAAAATTCAGTTTCAGAATGAGAATTCGAAATTTATTTCAAAATAGAAATTTCAAGCAAGAACTGACAGCTGAAGTTCGCGAATATAATTATGGCTGCGTTTACAAACGGTGTATTTTACGCCTAATCAATTTCGAGTAGCATGTGACCATAATCAAATTCAAACTAAAAAAAATGTTCCATTTTGTTGACGGTCAATATCTATTAAAAATCTATTTAACAAATTACCACCATGCAATTTAATTTAAATCTATAAAACACCGAAAACCTGACAAATCCCATTGTCACATTACATTTTCATTAAGCGTGTAATAATGTGAGTAATTTGCATAATAAAACTGAATCAATTTTCGATTTAATTTCTCAATTAGTTCAACTCACCATGAAGACGTTCGTGTTCCTGACGAAACGACGCTAAACTGGGGTCATGACGGATCTTTTCTGGTAGGGTTCGCCATATCTGTAGAGCACCTTCGGTCACTTCACTGTAAACACAAATAAAAACAGTTAATTACAATTACTGATGCGAAAAATAGAAGTAATTAAAGAACAAATAGTAGTTGTTCACCCCACCCTGGGAAAGGTATAAATTCACATTTATCTTTGCTGGACAATGAATCGTAATTAATAACAGTGAGGGTAATAAACTTGGCCAAGAGTAGCTGGAAATTGATTGTAACTTTGACGTTTAGTTTTTGTTAAGTCTGAGATGGCAAATATAACAATATTGTGGATGTTGGGTAAACGAAATTAAATATGAATTAGAAGCCCTTTTAGTTATTCCTGACAGTTGTATAGCTATAGGGGTTCGCAGAAACCATGAACTTCTTCTTCCCAATCTACTACAATCGTTATGCCAATCTACTTCTTTTTTTTTTTTTTCTAAATGCCCCCGCTGAACCCATCTTTCCTTGTTAAGTCACATTTCTGACAACTATACTACGCGTCTATTTTCTAACCACAATGTAATAAGACTCATAGGGCGTTAGTGAACATTTAAGTAAACTAAGTGCTACAACATTATTACTGTACCGAACACGTATTAATTACTCACGTATTATAGATGGGGATCGTATTTTCGAATGAGCACGTAATTTGTTATCGCACATTTTAAAAACAATTGTTATTAAAAAAAATACCTGTTTATTTGAAATTAGGTATGGGAACTCACGCCAACAGTACCGGACAATTAAAGGGTCAACCACAGTTGGATTATTTGAGCTTAAGCTTATGTCAATAATGTGAAAGAAAATCCTTTTCAACTTAGTAAAACTATTTAAATCGGCCATCAACCGTATTATGATTATATAGGGTGATTTTTTAGCTGGTTTGGTTTTGGCAACACTGGTTTTGACAGCTGACGTGTGTTTAGTACCTTGTGTCACTGTCAAACAGCTTCAGTTTGGTTTGCAATTTAACCATGGATCGTCTTACAAATGAACAACGCTTGCAAATTATTGAATTTTACTATCAAAGTTCGTGCTCGGTTCGAAATGTTCATCGCGCGCTGCTTCCATTTTATGATCGGCATTCTCGACCTTCTGAGCAGTCTATTCGGAAGATTGTGACCAAATTTCGCACCAAATTTACTTTGTTGGACATTAAACCACCAACACGTTTACGTACTGTGCGTAGTGAAGAAAATATTGCGGCCGTATCAGCTAGTGTGACAGAAGACCGCGAAATGTCGATTTGGCGCCGTTCCCAGCAGTTAGGCCTTTGTTACAGCACTACGTGGAAAATTTTGCGGAAGGATTTGTGCGTAAAGCCTTTTAAGATACAGCTTGTGCAAGAACTAAAGCCAGGCGACCTACCACAACGCCGAATTTTTGGTGAACGGGCTCTTGGAAAGCTGGCCGAGGATCCGCTTTTTTATCGAAAAATTGTGTTCAGCGATGAGGCTCATTTTTGGTTGAATGGGTACGTAAATAAGCAAAATTGCCGCATTTTGAGTGAAGATCAGCCAGAAGCATTGCAACAGCTACCAATGCATCCCGACAAAGCCACTGTTTGGTGCGGTTTATGGGCCGGCGGCATTATTGGGCCATATTTCTTCAAAGATGATGCGAATCGCAGCGTTACTGTCAATGGTGAACGCTACCGAGCGATGATAACAAACTTTTTTTTTGCCCGAAATGGAAGTTCTTGACTTGCATGTTATGTGGTTTCAACAAGACGGTGCCACATGCCACACAGCACGCGAAACAATGGCGCAATTGCGAGGCGAGTTAGGTGAACAGTTAATTTCACGTTTCGGGCCGGTCAATTGGCCGCCTAGATCGTGCGATTTGACACCATTAGATTATTTTTTGTGGGGGTATGTCAAGGCTAATGTATATAGGGACAAGCCCGCTTCGATTGACGCACTGGAAGCCAACATCCATGCATTCATTCGTGAGATACCGGCCGATATGTGTGAAAGAGTATGCCAAAATTGGACTCAGCGGATGGACTACCTGAGACGCAGCCGCGGTCAACATTTGCATGAAATTATCTTTAAACATTAAATTGCAAAGTTCAAACTATCGATTCAAATAAATATTTCATTCATTTTTTCGAATTTTTTGTGTTTTTTTTTTTTAAAAGTTCTAAGCCTCTTAAAAAATCACCCGTTATAATGAAATGCAAGTGTAATCGCTCATTGACTTAAGCTGGATTAATCCCATAAAATCCCCATTCCTAATCGAATTATATTTTAGAATGGTTTCAATATCGTACTATGGCGTTAGATACTCGAAAGTAAATTGTTATCAACTACTCCCCCTGCGACTGTCATACTAGTGCCTGATCTGACATAAATGACAGTCAAACCAAAATAGCAGTAAAGCAAAATAAACCAAAAACAGAAACATAAAAAACACACGCCGTATTTAAGAAAAGTCGATCAGTGTATCACTTTAAGAATATAGAAATCACCAAAGATAGAGTTAGGTAGGTATAACATTTCGATTTCGGAGAGTAGTGTGAGTCACCAATTGACAAAGAAATGCTCAAATTATTAAGTTTGAGACTTTCAAATCTCCGCATTTCTGTCTATTACATTCACCATTCCAATACAATGTTCGAAAGATTTATGGCACCCCATTTGCAATAAACTTATCGATTCACTTCTTAGTGGTGACTCACTGCTGTCATAATCGATTCAAATTCAATGGGCCCCAATCACGTAGCGGTAGCTGTTGAGGCTATAATTTGTACTTGCGGTAATAAACCTTCAATGTTTGACAGCGGCATCTAGTTCAGTTTCCAGGTATAGGTAAAGGCATCTGACGATAACCGAAAGTAATTCATTTAGAAAAACAGCTTTCGAATTTCGAAAATGATCTTGTCCATACCCAATCGTCTAAAGCCGCCATCACATCTGCTTTGTTTCTGTGCGAAAGCTGTGCCACGTATTTCTTCTTTCTTTTTTCTTTTTATGAAAATCATTGCCACGCGAAACGGAAGTCACGTTTTGATTTCACGAACCATTTTGTACTAGTCGCATCCATATGTACCAGTACAGTGTACACTTGCACCTACATATCAATTGCATTTGCATTTTGAGTACATTGAGGCAAATGATAGTTTAAGATGACAGTTGGGCCCATTTATCTAAGGCAAATTATCCCATTATAGACAGCATCTAAACGGTACTCCTTCATTGGACGAGGTAATTAAGTCGAACTTACACTCTACTAGATCCACCGCGCGACGACCTTACGACGTTAGAATTCGTTTATGCTGCATTGCTTTTCGCAGCCTCGGTGCAAACAGTCAGCCGTCGCATATTCGAATAATTTATGGGGTCTCGGTCACTTATTCAATTGACATATAGAGAGAGGGGTACTAGTGTGACCATCGCTGTGACAGGCTTTTTGACAAGAGTGTCTGCATACTGTCAACCAATGATCTAATAATTTTGTTTGTTTTTTTTTTCGTTTCTGTTTTCATTTTTTTCATTTTGAAAGGAAGCGATCACTTTTAGTTTATAATTGCGTGAGATGACGGAAAGGTATACCGCAAAGCAAACTAACTGCCAGAATACAGAAGAAGGAGAATGAATAGAAAATGGGAACCAATTACATGAGCACATTTGTCTCTCGTTTGTGGTTTATGCGACTATAAATAGAGCTGACAATTGAGAATGTGGAACGAAGTCTATATCCATTTTGGGGTTAAATTTTACAAAATTAGACTGTCTATACGGACGAGTGATTTGTAAATGATGTATTGTCCCCATAAAACACTTTGACAAATTAGCGCGAGTGCGATATGCGGCGATGGAGAGTGAAATAAACTGTCAAAAGTTAATAGGCTCGAAATTGGTTTGGTGTAATGTCTTACTGACACGTGTCATAAATGGAGATATTACACAGGGATAGATATAGTACGATGGATACCAAAGAAAAATACATTTAACTGGGGATAATTGGAATCCGGTAAACTGGTATCACGGAGTGGTCGCAATAGGAAGACGTCACCGGAGGCAAATAACACAAGATGGCAGCAGTTTGAAAAGGATTTGTACCAACATTTTTAGGAGTAGTGAATTTTAATGACATCTCTTGCTTGAGTTTTTTTTTTTTTTGTTGGCGGAGTGTTCGAGGTTCGAATCCCGTAAAAAAATAAATTCCAACTTAGGGTTTTTTCCACTGCGCCTCCTCTCGCGAACGTCTGACAAACATCCGAGAGTATAAATGTCTTGAAAGATCTTCTCAATTAGCCGCTTGGAGTCGGCATGAAATAGATCAGATGTAGATCCCTTCCATTCGTTCAAAAAACCGAAAAACTCACACAGAACGAATGGTTGTGAGAAGCTAGGCCTAGGGTCCCTCCGGACCTGTTGCGCCAAATATTTATTCATTTTTCTTGTAGGAGTTTGAAATTTTTCAAGACTTGTTCAACTTGCTGAGAAAAAACAGAATTCGCTTTGGAAAATTATTGAACTGTATAAATTGTACATTTGAAGATGGATAAGATGATTAAGTCAGTCAGAATCGACTCCTAATCTCAACTTCACGTGGGGGGCTGCTGGGTGCATCCTTTGTAAGGTCGTTGTGGCAGTAAATGAGAAAGTAAAGATACCTCCTCTTATTAAAGGCGGTAGCGGTTGAATTCACGAACAGAGTCATCAGTAGTGGTGCCTACAGCTTTAACCAAGCCGAAGTATTTTTAGTGCCATGTGCCTATATGACCAGCTTAGATTTTTAAAACTTACCTAAGTCTGTCTATAAAATGAACAAAAAAGAGTGTTTAAGAAGCAACTACAGGCTTCAATAAATCACAACTTGAGTACCCTGCAAAATGAAATAAAAAAATGACTTACGGATCTGCACTTGGAATTTTCGTACGTCAAACAGGCCAAGGGCAGCCAAACATAAAGGAGAGACCATAAGCTGCTGTAAGGGACTTACACCCAGCAGTGCGATAGGATTGGGCGGGCCAGAACGGGCTTACAAACTGTGGCATATATAAGAGCGACTTTAAGAGAAGATGCATCGATTATTTATTTCTACCCCTTTCGGCAGTTTGGGATAAGTTTTAGGGCAATCGGGATCAAGGCTTAACCAGCGAAAGTTTGGGATATAATCGTAGCTACTCATGGGAAATCAGTCGAAGAATAGCCCGTTGCAATCGCTGTTTCTTTGGGCTGAGAAGGTAACTTTGTCGTAGCCCCTCTCCCGGAAAACTAAGGAAAATCTATATAAGATTTAATTCATTCCAGTCCTAATGTTTCAAAAGGCAAATCAAGGCATGATTAGTATTGGAGAGTGAGAAACCCTACATAAGGCACTCGATGTCGTTCTGAAGAAGACTGTGCACTGCCGTAAAAATGGTACACAATTGAGCAAGTCCACGTTGAATTGTTAAGATGGCTGGCACAGGTGAAGCAAATGGACATCAACACCCCAGCTATAACAGAGAGGATCAACGATAAACAGCAAGACGTCTCATAAGTTGCCGCAAAAACAAATTCGCAGTTAATTGCAGTTGGCTAGGGACCGAACTAAACAGATTTGTATGTTGCTGCCATGTGGATCTTGTTCATTGAGTTATTTCGGATGAAACCATTCAGCCCCAGAAAGGAATAATCTAAATAAATGAAAAAAATAATTCGAATAATTTTAACTAAAATATTGCAAAGTCTTTAATGAGAAAATGAGTTACAGAACATGGGCTCTGGCTTCGGGAAAAATTGCCCAAAAGTCGCTTAGCAGAATCCGCCTTTAGGATGATGAGTCTTCTTTCTCAGATAGATTCTCTGTCGGACCTCGCTTTTTTTCCCTTTCTCAGATAGATAGAAGCGTTCACCTTAGAAAGCTCCACCTAACTTGACTGCACTTTAGGTGATTTGCATGCGTCTATAAACAAAGTCCCTACCACTTGTGGCAAAACCTATAATTATCAGAATAACTGTATAACATCAATAATTCACTCGCGCACTGAAAGTTCACCAACAATCCTATAGCAATAAATCAATCAAATTTGTAGGTAACGCCTCACACCTTGCCATTAATGATTCAGCTCTTTCAGTACACAGTACCTGTAGCTAAGTCCTAACCCAGAGTCCTGTTATCTCCCGTCAATGTGAACTCGAAACCGAATGCCAACACTATGTGACATAACGTGACATATACTGCATGTGAGAATTGCATTTCCTTAATTACACCTTTGTTCGGTCATTTTCTACCCAGTTATACGCTCCACAAATGTGAGGTATTTTTTACAACGTACTCTAAAAAATGTGACATCCTTCGCTGGGTAATATTTGCCAGTTCATTAGCCAACCGCCAAATAATATATTGAACCTACTTAGCGAATGAACGATAACATCCAGTTTATTAGACACTTTGCACGTTTCTTTGCTTTGAAATTACAATCAAATTTATTTGTTAGACCTATCTGGAGGTTGTAGAATCCACTTAATCCCGTTTTAACTGGAAATTTTTCCATGCTTCGGCAAAGATTTACCTTTCTTAACAAACATTAATATCACTCTTAGCATTAGCATTAGAAATATTTACTTATCACTAAGTTTCCAAGTCTCCGGGCTGGAGTCGATTTTTTCAGCCATGCTCATGTAGATAACGCCAATGGACTTGGCTCAGGGTAAGGGGATAGAAAAAAAAAAACACGCGTTCACTTGACAGCAACGATTCGTGATGACGATACACTTTGCGCGACGACACGTCTAAAATTCAGAATAAAATAAAAGAAAAACAACTTCGAAAGGGTTTCTCACGAACACCCGATGATCATCTCGATTGAGGAACGTCTGTTAAAATTCGTTTGACATATCCCCGGGTATGTCCATTTTTTTTTTTGTCCGAATTCCCAGCGAATATCCTAGACAAACAACCAAGAGAATAATACTGTAAATCGTAGTAGAACTGACAACGCAATGGCGACGACGATGGCGACCTCCGGACGGACAACGGAGAGATTCAAATTAAAGACTGTCTCTACACTGTCACTGTTGGAGCAGAGAAGCAGAGCTTTATTCGGGGCGAACTGAATTATCCAGATTCTCTTGATCGCGCATCAGCAGCGGGGGAGCCGAGAATTTGTTCCACTATTCAAAAGTGCGCTGGGGACAGTGCCGCGCGTGATGACCGCAGAGC
This sequence comes from Cheilosia urbana, assembly GCA_946477585.1. Lineage (NCBI taxonomy): Eukaryota > Metazoa > Arthropoda > Insecta > Diptera > Syrphidae > Cheilosia > Cheilosia urbana. The sequence goes on along the minus strand of OX297854.1, from coordinate 129,481,730 downwards.
GAATTTGAATGTAAATAATGTACGGTTTACATATCCATATATATATACATTTATATATAATTTGATGTTCGGTTGCCTCCATTGTCCAGTTACATCGCAGCAGTGTATTGTAGTTTCGCCGCGCTCCGATTACAGTAATACGAGTGCGTTTAGTGCATTCAGCTTTGATTAAACTTTGGCATGACGACGATTATGATGATCATAATTTCTCGGTCACACGTGTGTGTGCCCTGTGTCATATAGGGTAGGCTAATATTGATCTGCCTTTTGGAACAATTTATAGGGCTGTGCGACAACTGCGGGCCGCTAATTTTTAAGGGTGTAAAACTACATTAAGTCATATCTTTCAAATCCATTGACAGTTCGAAGCGGAATGTATTTTTTAGACGAAAAATTGTTTCATTGGGGACGTTCAAGCATCTAGTTTAGTAAGTCTGACAGCTGGCTGACTTGATGTCTCTCAGTTTTGATGGGAATGGATCGGTCAAATGAATAGCTGTTTCAGTTGACGTTTAAGAAGGGATAGATAAAAATTCCGAAGCTCCTTTCTCGCTCTGAATTCTCCTTTTACCCTCCAATTATCCTTCTTTCCTATCAAAACTATAAAACGATTTTTTTCACCGAAGAATCAATTCAAGTTCTGCCGCCGTAAACACAGCAGTGAGCTTGACAAAACGCGGCGAAAATAATAAATGAATACAAAAACTGGGCCAGAACCCAGAGCAAACTACCTCTCTCTCTCTGTTTTCATTCTGCTCGCGTCATGCTCGCAAACCAATTGATTCCCACTTTCCACCGGAACTCGACCCCACAATGGCTGCATGGTTGCAATGGAAGGTACTTGGGCCTTCCACGTCATTAATGCCAATCACAGTTTCCAGTCCTCAGACTGTGCGACAAAAATCGTCCGCACTTGTTTCTGTCTAGAAAAATCTCATCGAAAACAAAATAGTTATAATGTGAACAGCGACGAACAAACAGTTGACGAAGATGAATTTGAGGAAATGGACTTAGAATAAGATACAAATAGACGAAATGTTTGCCATCGTTGGATAATTATATTGATCCTCCCTTCACCCTCCTTTTGGAGAAAAAAAAACAACTCCTCTTTAGAAAAATTTGGGAGGAAAACCCTCCTTTTTGACAAAATTGAGATGGGATGGTTTAAGGTGAAAAATGTATCCACTGTTCATTACTTTTCTGTTATACAATAGAGACAATACGGCCAAGCCCCTTTTTTCTTTACTAAGATGTAGAGTTTGTGAAGTTAGACCTTGTAGAGTAAGGGCGTGTAGAGAATGTATTAGGGCTTGGTTCTACATGAGCTCTGATAACTTTTTGACAGTGCGAGTCATATGGTCTTGTCTTGGCAACATTTTACATGAAAATGTTTTAAGTGGGTTCTAAATTGACATTACACCGACAGGAAAATAAAATGGCGGAAAAAAAATGAGCGGGCCAGCGGCAAGAGGACTGCGAGTTAGGGTTGTCAGTATTGTCTCTAAGCTAAACACTTTACTATACGCCATTTTCTGCTTATATATTTTGACATGCCGGTAGTAAATTAACGGTGGAACGCATGCTCTCTGGCACAAGAGAGTGATAAAATTGACTGCTGAAATTTGTCGGGTTATGAATCAGACACATGGACACTGGACACATTCAAAAATCTAGTTATATTATGTAGATTAAATTGGTCTGTACTATATGTACCCTAAAACCCTTAAGACTGGATTTGGACGTTAAAGTAATTTTGCTTACGTCAGCCACATACACGAACTGTCAACTTAGTAGGTACTAAGTTACGAAATTCTTGACTAGATTCGTCGGCTGCTCATCCTATAGAGTATTCTATAACCCTGTTGGGATATCAAGGGTTCGAGATAGTGTATACGTTAGAAATACACTGCCTCTCGGTTGAGGATGTCAAATTTGGAGAACGTCTCAACAAAGCTGATGGTACGTTTTTAACTTCATCGTCTTTAGGGCTTTATTCGACAGAAAATTTAACCCTCAGCCGTTTCAGCTAACTCGTAATCGTAATCGCTTTTTAAAGCTTCCTGCCGAGTGCAATACTGTTGGTTTTGTTGACTCTGAAGCTACCGCGCCACTTATGCTCTAAAATGTGCCTAGACAGGTACATTTAAAACCCTAAGTCTATCTAGCTTATGATAACTATTCGAATGAATACACAATTGAGATGACCGTGAGGGGAAATATTTTCCGACAGAACTTTCAGTGAAACCTGTGATTCTTCAAGACTATATCAGCCACAAAAAGTTTCCCATTACGATCGCTTAAATAGTTTGAGACGATAGGGTTTATCGTCACAATTGATGACCCCCGGATAGTTTATTTGACGACCGTGGGGTGTAATCAGTTGTAACGAAAAAAAAAAAGAAGATAGATCGTCTGTATGTCCATTCAGTTCTGATAATGGGAGGAAATACAACTGAATGTGCGTGGAAACACTCGAGTCCAACCACCGACTCACTGTACACCCGATCTGTCCATTTTGATTGGGCTGCTCGCACTTTTTGTATTGTTTGGATTTTGCACTCACAATGCTATCTCATATTGATGAACTTAATCTCATTTTAACAGAACATATTTGCCTTAGTAGATTAATAACATTTTTAATTATTTTAACTTTTCAATTTCCTAGTAAATATTGGGAAAACTTTATCCAATCGGATTTTGCACTCAGTCCGCTTCAATTCTGAAAGACTTATCCACTAAACATTTTGTTTGATTTTTGTATAGTGTAACCGTATAGTGATAGATGTACCTACTTCACAGAGGGATAATTGCTGTCATCGATATTTTTACTAAAATTCTTAAAGAATTTCATCCCGTGAAGAGCTCTATTTTTCGCCCACGTTGGCGTACCGAATATCGAGGACTGCTTGATGATTATTATCAGTCGGAGTAAGCAAATGGCCGAAGAGATGTATGAGTGTGTCCTCTACGCAATTTATAAACAGGCAAAGATTAATCTCTTATATACCTACGCTTGAAGACCAGATTAAACTGACATTTTTGAGCGAGTGTACACATTTTTGCTCATCGTTTCTTCCACAATTCGTTCGGAAATTTGATATGCGTAATTGTTATGGGTTCAAAAACATAAGCAGAGATAAGGTCAGTTATAGATTAGCCAAATTGGTAACTAGCTCTAATTTTAGCGGTCCCTGTTAATCTTCTGTGGCTATGCATGCGTCATCATCTGTTACATCACCTCTTGGTGAGTCATTGGCGTTGGTCTTATAATATTACACATGTGAGTTGGCATCTGAGATAGTTCAGTTTGCGCGAAAAACAAGTTAGCTTAAATCGAACAGTAATTGTATCATTAAAGACCGATTTCCAGAAACCTTTAAAAATGTATATCTTCCCGGACGAGTTGCCCGGTTGCGATGAAATAGTTCTAAATGTTGCTCAATGGCTGCTCTAAATTTTTTGGAGAAATATATACGGCTAATTTTAACGCGATGCGTACTCAAGTCCACATACAAACAGAGAAACTTTACAACTTTACAAGCGGACAAATTTATTTACTTAGAATTCGGCAACTAATGTTCGAATCCCGAAAGAAAAAAAAATCAAGTTTTTTTCCACTGCGTCACTTCTAGCGATCAATTAGCCATTTGGATCCCTTCCATTCGTAGCAAAAACTCACACAAAACGAAAGGATGTGAGAATATGCCTACGGACCAGTTGCACCAACTATTTATCTATATATTTGTTTCCTGAATTATTTTAGGTTTGTTTCAATTTAATAAAATGAATTTAGATGGTTCAAAACTGTCAACAACCCACTACACTACTATTTTTTATGGCAGTTACAAAAGGGTTGTCAAGTTAATCTAAAATTCAAAATCGCCAGAAATTGGCAAATTAATAAATATCCGTCGCCATAAATCGCCAAATTAAAAGTTTCGTAAAATCAAATAAAACTAAGCAACTTATTATTTCAAATACAAACAAAAATGGCATTTATTAAAAAAAAAAAAAACGAAAACAATTAATTTGAAACAAACTGTAATGTTTTAACAGGTAGAGGCGGAGGACACGAAATCGTTAATAACAAAATCTTAAATCAAAAGCTTTAAAGAGGTAGGAGCTATTTTTCTACCTTTAAATATATTAAATGTAGTAATTTAATTAGTGTGTTGGACTAGTAAGCAAGGGGTCCCAGGTTCGAATCCCGCCAAAACCCAAAATTCCAACTTAGGGTTTTTCTCACTGCGCCACTTCTCGCGAACGTCTGACAAACATCCGAGAGTATAACAACTCTTATACTTGATTTTTTACATTGAGGACGTTGAAGTTTCTAGTTTCGTAAGTCTGACAGCTGTCTAACTAGATGTATCTCGGTTTTGATTGACTGAAATCGGTCATATATGAGCAACTGTTTCTGTTGACGTTTACGGAGCAGTAGCCGACGAATCTAATCAAAAAATTTCTGACTGAGTACTAAGTTGAGAGTTAGGATATATTTCGGACGTAGAAAATGTGACGTTCCCGATCAATCTAGTTTTTGCGTTCAGGTTAGGGGGAGAAGGGGATGGTGTAAACGCGGGGCAGGTGTAAACATTCCATATTGCGACTAAACACTACTATGTAGCAGCAACCAGTATTTGGCAGTACTTACAAAAAATAGACACGATTGAACTATATTAAAGCGGGGAAGAACCGATTTCAGTGTAAAATTTTATTCACGAAAGAAGTTTCTCGCTGTCACAAAGTAAAATTTTGATTGGGTGTTAAATTGTGGATTTCAAGTGCAGTTTTTGACCAGTTCAAGTCGAATGTGTATATTTTTGTAGCTGCAGCATAGTAGTTTCAAGTTATTTTGGTAAGTTCTTGTTTGGCAACCCTTTTGACTTGTCAGAAAATTTTCTTCTCAAAAAGGCCAACTGGGGCAGCTGTAAACGGCGTAAAGGGGGTTCTTGTGAACGCGTTTACACCTGCCCCATCTGAATGAGTTCTTAAGCTAAGTGTTCAAATTGCAAATATCCGCTTCTATTTTATTAGAAACATAGTGCAAGTCCATAGCCAATTGGTGTTTGACATAAAATTTTTAAGAAGGTCTGCATCGAAGACTTTAAGCTTTATATATCCACTCATTGACGATATCTCCATCGTTTCGCGAAATGTGATAAAATATATTCTTCCTGGTCCAGTTGTTCTACCAGGAACATCTCGAGCTGCATCTAGATACAATTTCGACACTGATTTAAGCAATTTCATCATTCGCTAATTTATTTAAAATAATAAAATTTCATGTTTATACCTACCCCACATGAGTTTTAGTTTTGTTTACACATACCCCAAGGGTGGGGCAGATGTAAACAATATTGCTTTGTTTTTTAAGGGCAGTGATTTTTATATAGATTCTGATATAATTTCAAAACTGTTTATATAAATCGAAGGCCAATATTGTAAAGTTAATTTTTGTTCAAAGCCCCGAGATATTTAAAGCCCCAAATTTATTCTACGACCAACCATCCAAAATTCGTTTACACCATCCCCTACTCCCCCTACATCTTATCCAGACCAATTTAGTCGACTTAAGACAACTAGATTCAGTGTTACCTCTGAAATTTTTCAGAAAGAGTCCAAGTGTCCTGGATGAAAAAATGAGTCCCATTTCGATTTCAATATTTTCTTTTCTTTTTTAAAAATAAGAACTTTTCAATTCAAATTCAGGTAAAACCAAATTCTTTCGAATTCAACTAAATACACTGAACAATTTTGAATTACAGCAAATATATCCTACATTTTTAAAAGGAGTCCGAATTCACTGGTTTTCAAAAAGATGAGTCCGGAGTCCAGGCGCTCAAAAAGGAGTCAAAATGACTCTAAAGAGTCCCGAATGGTAGCACTGACTATATTCTTGAATGTGCTTATTAACTTTCATAATCAATGGTCGAGCTTTTAAATTTATAGTGACAGAAGCTTTCAGCTTGACGCATGTCATTAAATTTAGGGATGTCCCGTGTGCAATTTACTTCAATTAATTCAATATTTGAAAATCGGAAATCGATAATTTCTTGAAGGGGCCGAGACTTTTTTGTTTTATTTTTTTTTTTATAGACATATTAAGATTTTTATTCGATTTTAATTAAAAATCGCACGTTTTTGGGTTTGTCGCCAAACTGATTTTTTTGTCACACTATGAGACTTGAGATCGCCCATTTGGCGATAAATCGCCACATCTAACAACCATGTGTACAAAATCGTCAGGTATTTGTTTATGTTGACGTGTAGCGACCGTTGTGACAGAACCATTTGTATGTGTATAAACGGAGAACTGTCCACACTTAGATTGACTGATTTTATAAAAAGCAAGTTGGTCTTACACTTTTATACTTAGTTGCTCCACACAATCAATGTCAACAGTCAGATCAAAATAGGGTATTCCATGGTTTCAACAAGCTGAAGAGCACTTCTATTTGTTTTCGTTCTTATTTAATTTGCACACATGAACAGAATTCCTGATTGATATCGAAGGTATGTGGTGGGCTGGTATCTTTGGGGGGTGTGACTGGAAATAGTATTTTCATGTCCACTTAAAATTTGCACATCTGCTTGAAGGAAAATATTGTGAGAATAAGGGAAGTAAATAAATTGGCACGTTTTTCAATTTTCATGGGAAATATTAAGGAAGCTTCAATAAAAACGAAAAAAGAACAGCAGAGTGAACCAATTAAGCCCCCGCAATATTTCCAAGCTTATGAAGTACTAAAATTAGAAGCCTGAACGCGTGAATTGCGTGCATTTTGTAGGCCTGGCGGGCGGATATATATCTAGATATATGTTGGTTGTTGGTACACGTACAATATGGAAATCAAACGAAAGTGCCGGCTTATATCAGACAGAGTATGGGCGAGCACTTGTATACAAATAAGTGAGTGGGCGGTTTCGCTTTGTGATGAACAATAATTATGGGTTGGGATATGAAATATCAGATTCCGAACTCAAATTTTATCAATCTTAACGTCAACTTGACATTTGGCTCATATTTTGATGTTAGAACGTATCCAAATCAAAGAAATTCAACAGGTGATTTATCTGTCTTGTACTTCTTACTCAAAATGTTGATAACATAAATTCCATAGCTTTGAATTAAAAGCGATAATCTATCTCCATCTCTATCTCCTACTCCTACATCTTGACTGAGAATCAGCTTTCTATTTCCAGCCACAGCCTTATGATAACAATATATAAATAATGCTTGCTCAAACAGTTGCTGGGTAAATAATCAACCACTTTAGTGATGAATGAGTCCATGAGTCTCGCTTTTTATGTATAGAGATATCTAACTTTATAGTGAGCACGGTGAAAAATGATCCGATTTCCTTAAAATCCATTTGGAGAATAATAGAGCTCGTTCAGTAGCAGTGGCGGGATGATGCTACTGTATTAATTAATCTTACTGAGTTTTTCGCGAAGTTAATTCAAGACTCAGTGCATCAATTATTATTGTCATCGTCGCCATCATCATCAGCCTCGCACCATCAACCTACACTGTAGGTCTTTCTAATTATACCACAATTTGCTGAAGTACCGTCAGTAGCCGCCGCAGTCTTTTACGTACACTCCTATCAATGGCTGTGGGCTTGGTTTGGTGTACTTTCCCTCTTGGGAATAGGATTCAATTACCAAACATTATCTATTTTCTATAGAATTATGTATTTAGAACGGGATACTTTGGAGACAGTCATCAATCATATCGAAGTTCAAACATATCATCTGTGTTGAGGACAGACAAAGTGACAATTTTTATGCACTTTTCATTGTTATTCAGAAGGAATATTGATCGTAGATGACTAGGTGTGCAATATGCGGAATTTTATATGAAAACGAATTTAAAAAAAAAGTAATGGTTCTCTAATGACATTGCTTTTGTAATAAAAATTTGGAAGAATAAATCTGTTCCTATGCAGAAAAGCTGAAGTTTTCAAAGTCGATTTCAGTAAAGACCTTGGATTTAATTTTTCCTTTTATCAATTTCGTAATAGATTTTGATTTGACAAGTTCTTGTTCTTGTCAAAAAGTTGAAGCTTCAAGGCCGATTCCAGTCTAGATACTGAGTCAATTTGTTCTTTCTTTTTACCAATTTGGTAATAGATTTCAATTTGACAAGTTTTTGGCAGCAAAGTCGAAGCTTTCGAATTTTCTTTTTATTAGTTAGGTAATAGATTTTTATTTGACTAGGTCCTTGGCAGAAAAGTTGAAACTTCAGAAGCCGGTTCCAGTTCAGTCCAGACCCGCAGTTGATTTTTTATTTTTATCAATCTGGTTATAGATTTTTATTTTAGTAATAGATTTTGGTTTAAAATTCTTCAGCTGCCGATTCCAGTTTAGAACTTAAGTTTACTTTTTTTCTTTTTACCAATTCGGTAATAGATTTTGATTTGACAAGGTCTTTGATAGAAAAGTTGAAACTTCAGATGCCGATTCCAGTCCAGTCCAGACCCGCAGTTGATTTTTTTATTTTTATCAATCTGGTAGTAGATTTTTATTTTAGTAATAGATTTTGGTTTAAAATTCTTCAGCTGCCGATTCCAGTTTAGAACTTAAGTTTACATTTTTTCTTTTTACCAATTTGGTGATAGATTTTGGCAGAAAAGTTGAAACTTAAGAAGCCGATTCCAGGTCAAACTGTGAGTTAATTTTATAATATCAATTTTGATTTTGGTAATAGATTTTGATTTTGATTTGATAAGTTGGCCGAAAAGCCAATTCTAGTCCAGATCTTGGATGGATTTTTTTTTTTTTATTAATTTGGTAATAGATTTTACTTTGACATGTTCTTCGAAAACTCAATACATGTAACTTCTCTTAACAACCGCTAATAAATGGAGTTTATGTTCGTCTGTTTATATCTCGAGCTTGGCAGCACCGAATTTTAAGATTCTTTTTCTGTTGGAAAGGTATTCTTTTGTAGCAGCTTTGTATGTACAAAAAAATTATACCTTTTCAACGAAAAAATCATCGAAATCGGAATTGCAAAACTGGAGATAAAGATCAGCTCCGTTTAACCAACGAAATGAGTGAACAGAGAAAGAACATCACTTCTCCGTTTCTACCAATCACACTTCGTTCGAGGGGATATGCTTGCACACATTGGTATACCCAGCATCACTGCTATGGGCGTGTTCAGGGTTTCCAGATTGGGCGCATTGTCGTATTTTGATTTAACTTTTTTCAAAAAGCGATAGAAATAGAAAAATGTTCGGCTATAGATCGTTTTACAAATTTTTGTGCTAATTTTGTATTAGGCTACACGTGTTTTTGTTATACCGATATAACAAAGTTATTCTTATTGTGTTGTTGCAAATGCAGTATCAACACGATTGTATGAAATAAAATAAATAATGAATTGCATAATATAATAGGTCGCATACACAGTTTTACAGAAAAGCAAGAATGTGGTACATTTATGATCGGAAAATATGCCCATTTAGAGAAGTATTATTTGGTGAGTGTTATTACAGTTAACTTTGTATAAAAACCGTTTTTCAATTTAGTCAGAAAGCTTTTATAGTTTAATACGTCTGAATTTTAATTAAACAGAAGGGATTTTATGCCAATAATACTCGTAAACTTTTCTGAGGATATAGAATGCTCAACAAGACCAGTTAAAAAAAAAAATATAACAATTCCATTTACCTTAAAAACGAAAATTTATCGACTCACCAAATCGTTATTAAATAAGATTATAATTGCACTTCACGTTCAATTCGAAACATAATATCCTACAGCGTTTAAATATGGGCAATTACAACCTCCTTCATGAAAACTAAATATAGTGTCCTTAACACGCAGTCCCACCAACATTCAGAACACTTTTCTTTTTGTAATTTAATTTAAGCATTCCAATTTCCAATAAATATTAAATTTCCCAAAAGATTCACGTTCACAACACAACATAGGAACAATAAATGATTAGGTATTTATTAAGATATCACGTTCCTCACGCCAATCATAGTTACCCAGGGATAGTGATTTTTCGCGCACAACTTGTAATAGCAATACACAATCGTTTTATTCGCCAAGTTTCCAATTAACTTAATGTGCATATGGCCAGTGAGCGTACTATCGCCATCTAACTGATTACTTTCAATTGAAACATTACACCATATTGACGGAAGCCATGTGTCATTGTTTCCTTTATGACTTCATTGCAATGTGTTTTCACTTAACCACTCCAATAACATAGCGATCAAATTGCATTCGAGGATAGATTTTCATTTCAAATTCAATTATCACAACGGCTGTTTCTTTTGCACTGCATGCATGTAACAGGGACCAATGAATTGAATACGCGAAAGTAATTACAATTAGTTTGCAAGCGCAACTACTGCTATTTGCCTCGTCTTATAAATCAAACGTTTCTGCTGTTATGCTGGAGCATTTTGTTCTCGTTAGCGATGATTTAATAATGGATGCGGCAACAAATTGTCTGGGATTTTATGCGGCACTTTGTTGTTCTTCACATGTGCTTTTCGATCGCATTACAAGGATCTGTCTATTTTTGGTCAGGTTTTCTCCCAGTGGAGCTTAAGTTGACACAACATCTCAAATTTGTTGACAGAATGTCTAGAGTTTGTTTCGGTTATTGAATCCAGACAGAAAAAGGTTGCTACCAAAATGACAGCTAAGACGAAGAAAAACGTCAACATACCTAAATAGTCCCAAAATCTAGTAAAATGTTTATATTTTTATCTATTTCATCATTTCTTAGAATTACATTGTTGTTATTCAATTTGTGCAAAACGAACGGAGACTGCGATTGCTCAACCTGTATTTTTTATTTTTAGGCTTTTATGCTTCCACATAAAATAAGTACTTTACCGTACGTATGAATTCTGCACAATTGCCTACGCATACCGAAATTCCTTGCAAAGTCAGTTAAGGAGGGGAGCATAAAAATCCGCTTTCATGCTTACTTGTATCACGACAAAGTGACTTATTTACTAAATGCGTGTGAACTTTAATACAAGTATTTTCTGTGAGCAAAAGTTTGTAGCAAAGTAAAAGCCCTTAGCAATTGCTTTGAATCGGTATGAATAAAACCCTACTTTGCTAAAGTAAGCTCGAAAATTCGAACATCGAATTTACTTCGCTGTACGTGTACTTGCCTTGCTGTTCCTGTCAAACCTGACCAGTAAATTTGCATTAACGACTTTTGTGGAAATTGAAATTAAAAAACTTAAATTCAGAAATATGATTACAATCTATAGCTCCAATTGCACCTGGAAATATGATTTTTGTTTGCCAAATAGGTTGTTGATGTTTTATTTCTTCTTCAGGTGCCGGGAATTGTATCAGATCATAGGCTTATTGGAAATATTTGTTAACACGCCAATCATTTGAACTGTCAACCAAAAAGTCCGGGAGTGGAATTCTATAAGATGAACACGTTCGATCGTTTTCGTTTGCACGAACGATTTGCTTCATGTAACTATACAAAAACGAAAAGATTTCGTTTAAGCGAAAGCAAAAAAACGAAATCCATTTCGTTTACGTTTCCGTTTATTTTACTTCATGTAACTCTAAAAACGAAAGACATTTTCGTTCAGTGCGAAAAGAAAACAACGGCAGCTTATTCATTGACGTTTCTCATTTTCTTTGATTGCTAAATTGGTGGTTGTGTTATTTATTCGATACAAAATATGCTGGCGAATAGCAAGTGATAGTAATGATGCGATGAAGAAGATCAAAATTTTAGAAAAATCCGAAAACATTTGGGGATTATTCCAATCCTCTTACGCTGTCCAATTTGCATAGCATTTACTTTGTCTGATAAGTTTTATTCATACCGATCTGAGTAAAAGGTCCGTGCCGCCGCTTTTCGAACATGTCAAAAGTTGGAACTAACTCAAATTGGTTTTTATTCATACGAAACGTAGCAAATGCTTAGATTTTGACATTTCTCTTGAGTAGAAGCAATTGCTACGTTTTATTCACACGACCCAATGGCTTTCAGTGGATTTTTTTATGGAATCTCAATTGCTACTCTTTGTCTCTTTTTAGTTGGGAAAATGCTTATAAACATACCGTTCAAAAATTCTTAATTTGCGGGATAGCTTCAGAAATAACACTTTTTTTTCTTTCAACGTTCTTTTTTTTTGCGAGTGGAGTGAAGAGGGAGTGAACGCATCTCTACAGCATTAGACATGTTCAAATTTGTTCGTCTTCCCAACATATAGACACAGACATCGTTTTTCAGACAGGAGTACCTACTGGAAATTAGGGAGACGTATGAACTGCGCATGAACCTAGCGACTGACAGGAAAAAAGAAGTTATCTTCGTTGATATTTAGGCCGCAACCAATTCAAATTTGAAATCACTCTGGTCTGGGTTTCCGGCCATAAAAGCATATAGAGTGAATTAAGAAAGTCCTTGAATTTGGCAGATGTGGCTCCTCTCTATGCGTATCTTATGCCAAGGACGTTTACCCTCCGCCGGGACACTTAAAGGGAGAAATCCTCCAGTACTCGTACCTACTGCTATATAAAACCTATATGGCCCTCAAACGGCGTGCAATAAACTAAACTACAGACACTCAGCAGTATATGTTCATACATTGGAATTTTGATTTCCGAAAAAACACTCCGTGCGTAAAAGAAAAAAAACATCAAAATTGTGGGAATATCAATAATCGCAGAAGAAAACATTCAAATTTCATTTCAATATGCCCATAAAAAAAGGAAAATTTAAATCGCCTTTTAGCAAAAGTTTCTAGTAACAAAAAATAGTATAATAGTATAATGTTATCAAACTGCGATTTTCATACTGAAGGTTGATTTAATGTGGTTTTCTTTCCGAAGAATACGAAAAATAAGAAAAATCTTACTTTTAAAAGATTTTTCATAAAAAAATCGAGGGCATTTGACACTTCGGTGAAAAGTTAAAGTTAGAGCTCTAAGAACACTGACTCAGTGTGACGTCTGCAGAATTCTGAAAAGTCGCAAGAAAAAGGGCCAATTAGAAAAAAAAAAAAATAAGTGTTATTTTCTAAAGCTTTTCTTGAAGTTCTTAATTTTTGAACCATATTTAACAGGTATTGAGTCGCTAATCACCATGATAAAGTTGTTATAGGCAACTGCGGTACAGTTTAAATGTTTATATTTGGAAATAAAAACAATTTGTAAAATTTTCAAAGCACCTTTTGCAACTAAAAAAGGGCCAAAACAGCAAGAAATGTGCTAGGCTCTTGGATAGAGTGCCAAATTTCAACTTTAGACGCACAACGGTCACCCTGTAAAAGAGAGTGGTGTATTTGGTGAATTTCTATCAGCTGATGGATGCGTTCTGAGGGTTTTATTTTATTTATTTTATTATTATTTTATTTATTATTTATTTACTTTATTCGTTTTTTTTTTTTTTTTTTTTTTTCACTACGAAAACATGTTTGTAGGTATTCTTCATCTACACAATTGTTAATAGCTAATGTAATCAAGATAAATAAATTAAATAAATTAAAAATTAGAAAAAAATTTCGCCGGGAATGTCTACAGAAAAACGGCAAAGAAGTTGAGGAGAAGAAAAGATTGCGAATACCTAGGTATTAAGATTTGAGATATGATTTTTGAGTTAATATCTTTTCATGAAGATTCCGTTTAATAACGGAAAAAAATCAATTTAATGGAAAATTTGAAGTGAATAATTGATATATGTATTTTTAATAAAAAAAAATTCTAAAGCAATCATCAACGAAAATGAATTTATTTTTTAACTTTCTCGATTACCTAGTAAGAGAGAGATATTGTATTAGTACAAAATTTCGAGCTCGAGATGTTAATCAATTCTGATAGAGGAACTCAAAAAAGTGGGTAACCAAATTCTGACCGCCTGTGCCGAGGCCTACAGCGTAAACGGCTGCCCGGATTTCGTTCAAACTTCGGATTTGGAGTTTGGAGGCTTGCAGCTCGCAACCGTTTTTTTTTTTAAAGGTAACCTTACTATTAATTGTACTTACAAATAAAATGTTCGCACCAGTATGATTTGTTCGTAAACCAATCTAACGTTTTCAACCAAAATTGATATTTAAGCTTTACATAGGTGAGGTGAACATGACTGCTTAGTAAGTTTTCCGCCAAAAAAAAATCGAATAACGGTAGGTACCTACCTACTTTCGAAATATACGATTGTAGCAAAAAATCATTTCTAAGGTCACATAATCATTTCTAACTTAATAGAAAACTCAGTTTTTCTCTACATTATCTCTACATGAATTTTTGAAAAAAGTTAATTTTTTTTTTCTTTTCGTTAGTTTACCTGAAAACGGCAATAACGATTTTGACCAAAATGCAAATTCAGAGTAAAAGTGATATTCTCAAAATGATTGCGTCCTTAATTTTCAATTACCAAAAACGCTCATTTTAAAAACTGCTCATATCTCGAAAACCGCATTTTCGATTTCGATAAAACTTTAAAAACCAAGTAATGCTTACATCTCGAACAATAACTTATACTCAGTTTTTAGCTAAATGTTTAAGGAATAGTATTTTTCAAACTAAACATTGCAATATTAAAAAATCCATAATATTTCATAAACAAATCCGAAACATGCTGCAAAAATATCCAAATAGTAAATGAAAAACTATTGAAAAAAAAAAAAGTTCACAATTGCTTTGGTATCCGATCTGCCTGCCAAGCTAGCTATTAACAATTTGAATTTTGAAATGTAAGCACAAACTCACATTGGAATTCAGCTGGAGTACAGGACATCTGAAATTATTTTTGGTGCTGCCAAGCTATCAATAAAATATTTTTTCCAGATGAAAGACAGAATTTGTAAGGTTCATTTGCATTTCGGGGATATCAATTTTTTAATTTTTTAAAGTTTATTTTTTTGAAATATGCACGAAAAATATGCGTTTATACAAAAATATGCGTTAACGATTGAATGTCATTGTCAAGAAAATTTGTTAACTATCTGATTAATTTGTTTCTAAGCTAAAAAAAAAAATGGTGCGACTGTATCCAACAGTTCCGAAATATGTGTATGTGTAAACACCGTGCGTGCAGTGTGTGTGTGGCTTGATACACGTCATTGAGAAAAGAGGGAAATGTAATAACCGTATTCTTGATATACTATGAAAAAACAATAATTTATTCGTTCTGTGCTAGTTTCGGTAGAATAGATACAATCGCATTTTGGTAGCTGAAGTAAGATATGTACATTCGAGATTGTAATTTATCTAGATTATGCTGAAAGACAGCATCGATGGTTGTTCCATATCGTGTTGTTGAGATTTTCCGGTTGGAGTTCATTTGAAGATTAAATTTATCTTGCATAAAATCAATAAATGGTTGAGCTTCTAGAGTTGCAAAATTGATATTGAAGTCTCCGCTTATGATCATTGGTAAAAGATGATAATCTCCCTGCAGAATTCTTGAAATTTCTTCTGAGTACGGTGCAAGGACGAAATGGAGAAATTTTATTTCACATCAACAAAAAGCTGAAATTAATATGCCCCAGCTCATAAATGTATGCAATGATAAAAACGTATGCAACGATAAAACTAAATTTTATTTCACATCAACAAAAAGCTGAAATTAATATGCCCCAGCTCATAAATGTATGCAATGATAAAACACAGTGACGCGTTCCCTGTCCCCGCAAGTTAAATGTGTGGAATTACTCCACGAGATTCCAAAAAATGTATGCAATGATAAAACACAGTGACGCATTTCCGTCCCCGCAAGTTAAATGTGTAGAATTACTCCACCAGATTCCAATAACGCGCGCTTAGATGTTTACACATCAAAAATATGCATTTGCAGCGAAATCCAGATCCTGGTTATAATTATGCACTTTTAGGACAAGAACCAAGTTGTTAGTAATAAGCTTAAAAATGTTAAACTCTCAAAATTGTTTACAAAGACTTCCAGGTAAATCGTCCTCGAAAAGCTTTGTGACATATTGTTGAGAAACTTTACCAAATAAATTAAATAAAGTCACCAATCCAATGTAATATAACCATGGCACGGAGCATTTGGGGCTCGGACGAGAGGGCATCCGAAATCTACCTATCCACAGCAGAACATCAAACGTGGTATCGCGCGTATAACCATTTCAAATACAACGTGAGAAAACCACCCTGCGACGAAAATAGCTCCTGCATACAGAAAGACTTAATTTTCTCGTTTTTTTTTTTACGAGAAAAACAATTCCCGTCACTACAGTAGTTAACAAATCAGCGGCAGACAAACTTAACAACATAAGAGTATCTAAAAAAAGGAACAAAATCCTCGCTTTTGGCATAAATTACGCTCATGTTTCCCACGCACAAGCTTAAGTTTTTGCCTTTGTCTGCCCCAGGGACCTATTTATAGTAAAAAGCGAACAACAAACCGTTTCATAGAAATAACATTTAATTAGGGCTCACAACAGCAAAGGACATTTCTATCTTTCTCCATTATTTCACATGCCTTAATGTGTATATGAAAGAAAGAACATCCCTACGAATTAGTGTCGTGGTGCTTTAGGAGTTTGGGCGGAGTTGAACGAACTTTAATGGAAATTAATAATGTACTTGTGATAAAAGATTCATTCATACGTTAATAAATTTACACCCAACCACCAACCATGGCAGACAGTCATGAGTGTGTTGAGTTAATTACCGATAATAAGTACCACATCCAAGCCATAGATAAGAGGTTACTATATTGGAAACGTGACATGAAGGCGAGCGAGCCGTTACGGTGTGTCTGCATGCCACCCGATTGGCACTGGTGAGGCGTGGAGAATGGAGACCTACTTAATTTCGCAAAAATCACGCACAATCGCCAAATGCGCGTAGACTGTAGACAAAGTCTGACTCTAAAATCGATAAGTAATTTTCGCACTTTGAAAAGTATTTAACACTGGACATCGGACTTTTAAAGTCAAGTGGTTTATTATGTTCTGAATCAAAACTTGCAACGTGAGCATAACACTCCAAGCGTCTTAATAAAACTGCCCAAATACCAATTTCCCCTTTAAATAAAACACAATACACAAATTTGCGCATACAATAACAAAAATTTCAGGGTCCCCTCAAAAAAAAATCTCATCTCGAGAGCTAGTTATTCACTTAAGAAGTCAATCTCTGTGGTTATATGCCATCGCCTAAGCTCTTTCTGCAAGATTAGCCCCAAAAATAAAATAATAACCTCCACCAGCTTAATAACAAAGACAAGAGATCCACTAATCAGACAATAAATCTAAAAATATCCGCTCGTACATTGGATGATGAAATTTCATAAAAAAAATAATACATTAAGAAGTGTATTTTCGCTCCCGTCTGCTGATACAAATTGACGCTCAAGATGGTACTTCGCACTTGAATAAAAACCCCCGAATGTAAGAAAGTATGAAAGACGTAGTTGAGGAGGACAACATGAGCTTTGAGAGTTCGTTTTGGAAATAAGCTTAAGTTGTTGCCGAAGAGGTTCAGCAGGGTGTGAGGCCTCTCATAGAAGTCTAGACACCATAATGGCAGAAAGATTCAATTTTTTATATGTAAAGGCAATTTTAAGAAGCCCCTATTGCATAGTAGCCTATATATCGTAGGAGGTGCTAGGATCTGAAATGAGCCTAACCCTCAACCATCTAGCGGAGTTTAGCCTGCAGTTGAGCACTCCGATCTTGTGTTGAAAC
Source organism: Cheilosia urbana (assembly GCA_946477585.1). Lineage (NCBI taxonomy): Eukaryota > Metazoa > Arthropoda > Insecta > Diptera > Syrphidae > Cheilosia > Cheilosia urbana. The sequence goes on along the minus strand of OX297854.1, from coordinate 129,464,064 downwards.
CTTGTGCGCACAACGTGAGGTGTACCTTTTCGATCCTCGGAGCTCACGGCGAAATCGATTTTCTTGCATAGGTCGACTGACCCAAAAGACTGATCAAATCTACCCAGAAGACAACAGGGTGGTCCACCAAAGTTACTTGTTATCTTTCTACAGATGAAAAACAAATGAAAGGATTTACATAAACAAATAGCACAAAATACTTTAAAGTGGAATTTCCATCTACCCGCAAAACTACTCCACTCTTACGCTGTATCCAACGTAAGCACGGGCACTTTTTTGGCGTGCGATGCGATTCCCCTACGCACTGCAATTGTTTGCGATGAATACGTGTGTGTCCAATTACAGTACGATAGTGCGTTCATGCGGGTTCCACTAACAATAATTTTTTATTGTTTAAAATAGCTTTTTTTCAGTTTTTTACTATTGGAATATAGTTTCCTAAATAATAATGTTGAGAAATCTCCATAAGAAATATTTCGTTTTGCATTTCTGATACAAAAATATTCAATGTAAACACGATGTATGCGGGAAAAATCAAACCAGTTTGAATTTCAAACAAAGCGTGCGATGCGGAGAAGTCGCAATGCACGCGTTGCCGCAATATCGTGCTTACGCTGGACATCTACATTTACTAACATCTGTTTGAATCTGACAGCTGCCCGCATTAGCCGCATCGCAACGCATGCCCGTGCTTACGCTGGACACAGCGTTATAATGCAATTTAGGAAAAAACAAATTCCCTAACTCACTTGTCGATTATTCTGTAAACATACGCTTACACTTAAAAAGCGGTGACACTGGAGAATAATTCAATTGACAGTGTTTTGTACATTTTCAGTCGTTTCCCCCCCATTTTCGCCTCTTTAACTCAACTACAAATGCGATTGATTGAATGACAGGTCAGCTGTCAGCATCAGTATAAGGAGACAGAGAAAAAAGGGGAAAAAAAAACAGCTGGATTGAAACAATGACATGTCAGTCACATGAATTCGCTAGCACACTCTGAATCTGACACTGATCTCTGACTCTTAACACAGCAACAGCAACTTTGACAGCAACATCGACAGCGACGTCAACGTTAGAGCTAATCCTAAATTCGTTGTTGCTGTTGCTGTCGCTGTGTTTATCTGTTTCTCGCATTACATATTTTATGATTTAATTGAATAATTCGCCGCGTGTATACTCGGTACTCGCACTACTTGCGAGTGCATACAATTTCTATTTTTAGCCAGAGATTATCAAATTAAACGGTGAAATACGCCGAACTTTTATTTATAAGAAAAATAAACGCAAAAGACTGGACAAAGAAGACGTTTTGAGGGGTTGAACTGTGCACTGGAACGGGCAGCATGCCAAAGCGGGTGTAACGACATGAGAGAGGGTAATGGGTTTTAACTTTTAACTATACACAAGTTCGCCTAATAATGATTAATGGATTAGTAGACCTATCAATGTATAGCTACATACAATCAATACAATTCAAATACCTACATCGGCTATCAAAATGCAACGTCTGATGTCTCTTTAATGAAAGGGGCTACCTTGATGGCTTTGGCTAGTGATAGGCTACTTAGGGAAAAATTAGTTTGTTTAATTAGAGGCCGAGCAATAAAACGAAAAAATCGATCAAGCACGCTTTGCCATATTGGCAATTAATTGTCTTTATAAATTGTGCAAATGGCAAGCAACACCATAGAATTGTACCATAGAGATAATAAAATATACTATAGAGAATTTTATAAACGTTTCCATCCCATTCATTCCAAGTGTAGAAAGGTTGTACTGTAAGGCCCTATTTTGGCCCCAGTTATAGTATAGCCATGCCATGCCAAAAAGGTGGAACAGTATGAAAATGTTTTTTTTTTTTTCGTTTAGGCGGTCATGGTCATAGCGAAAAATCTGTCAGAAAAATGTTTTCCTACGAAAAAATTACAACAAAGTTATAGCAATCCGTAAAACCAAACCGTAAAAATTTTCTTTTGCTTTTTTTGACGACTTAAACTTGGTGGTTTAACTCAATCTTGGTCTTAAAATGTTGCTTATGAATTATAAAATTAGATTATCAAAAAAAAAATATGTAAATGATCTTTAAATTTTCTAGAAAAATAATTTATTCATTTTTACGTACGAAAAACTTTTACTGATCAACTTCTCAGTCCATTCCCCTAAAGAAAACCGAATCATTCCACTGAAGTATTTCATTTCTTTACTGTTCCATCTGTCAGGAACTTTTTTTCTGATGGAATCCAATCAGTGGGGGTTGGTTTCAGTGTTGCCGCTGAGGAAAAAAAATTGTCGCCAGACCATAACCTAAAATCCGCTAGAAATGTTAGTTTCTGAATTGCGAAAATCCGCTAGAAATCGCTAAAATATCAATTTGAATGTAAGTTCACAAAAATATGTATTTATTTTTAAAATAAATTGTTAATTATTAAATTATTAATCAAATCAAATACTGAATTAAAAAAAAACAACAACCAATAAATTCAAGATAACAAAAAAATAATGTGAAGTAAAAAAAAACGTTTTAAAAAAAAAAAAAATAAATTTAAATTTACAAATCAAATTCCAGCTCAAAAATGGAATCATCTAATTCTTGGCTGTCCATTTCTTCCAAGTTTGAAGATTTTTTTGGTTTCTCCTATTTTTTTTTATAACCTGGTCTGGCAGGTCGTAGTTACAGCAACTCCTGTTCATCACTTTTAGTTGATTTCTAATCAATATTATAGAATTCAACGTCAGGGTTGAAAGTTGATTCCGAAGTTTGTTTTTTACATGGTTCATTGTAATAAAAATTGGTTCAACTTCAGCATTTGAGTGGGGAAGAGATAGCACAGTGATTGCCAAATCGGCCAGTTTTTGCAGATTATTTACGCCTGCAACATTTTTGTACTTGAAAAATTATATTCATTCGAATCGGAGATGCCACTTGTACGGGATTCGTGTACGTGGTGGTGTAGTAATGAAAAGTAGCTAGAAATCGCCAATTTCTTTTTTAGCGACAACATTTTATTAAAAATCGCCGAGAGCTTTAAAAATACGCTAGAAATAGCGACAAAATCGCTAAAGTGGCAACAGTGGTTGGTTTGTTGTAGGTAATTGGTTTCTTCAATTTTGGTTATCTTTAATCATCGTTTATTCCAACTTATAACCATCGAATGCGTTTGTTCAGCAAAATATTAACCAGAGAATCAGTAGTTTGTTAGTTAACCAGTGAAATCGATAACCAGCTGATTTTGAGTGGTTAATGAGATTTAACCACTGATTATCTGTAATTTCGTTTGTTCAAGATTTTTTATCTATTGAGAGAATGAGAAAATTGCGATTGTCGTTGAATAAATTAACATGAGGCCTGGTAATTTGTAATACATTTTATTGGATTTAGCTTTATTTCGGTTTTGTTCTCAAAAAACCATTGACTAACAAATACAAAGTTTCATTCTTTAGTTCTTAAGAAATTCCTGTATAATTTGGTTATGATATTAATTTTTGTGTTTATTAAGTTTAGTAAAAATAAATACAATAATAAAATACCTACCTAAATAAATTACTTATCAAAAACAAACGGACCCGAAAAACAAAAAAATATAACCATGGATTCGGTCAATCACTAAATGACAAATAAACTGGAAAAATGGAACGATTTTCTGCAAGCTATGGTTTGGTGACCGAAGTGAAACAACTTTCAAGACACTCATTGGTTATCACTGATTTATAAGCTAAATCAGTGGTAACCTACCAATACTTTAACCAGCTGTGAATAGACCGGCCCTTAGTACGGAAACTTTTTTCTGGCAGATTTTTCGCTATGACCGCCGAAACGAAAAAAAAATCATTTTCATACTGTTCCAACTTTTTCGGTTGCATTTTACGTATGGCTATAACTGGGGCCAAACAACCCCCACTGATTGGTTTCCATCAGAAAAAAATTCTGACAGATGGAACAGTAAAGAACTGAAATATTTCGGTGGAATGATTTGGTTTTCTTTTGTGGAATTGACTGAGAAGAATTTTGGTAAAAAATTCAAAGATCATTTGCATCAGAGCCTTAGGCCCCAGTTATAGCAATACGTAAAAATGTTCTTATGCTTTTTTCAAACACTTAAACTTGATGGTTTAACTCAATCTTGGTCTTTAAATGTTGCTTATGAGCTATAAAGTTTTATATCAAAACAAAATATGCAAATGATCTTTAAATTTTCTAGAAGAATAATTTATTCATTTTTCCGTACGAAAAACTTTTTCTGATCGACTTCTCAGTCAATTCCACAAAAGAAAACCGAATCATTCCACTGAAATATTTAATTTCTTTACTGTTCCATCTGTCAGAATTTTTTTTTTTTTTTTTCTGATGGAATCCAATCAATGGGGGTTGGTTGGTTTGTTGTAATTGTTTTCGTAGGGAAACTTTTTCGGACAGATTTTTTGCCATGACAGCCTAAGTGAAAATAAACTCATTTTCATACTGTTCCTACTTTTTCGGTTGCATCTTGCATTTTACGTATCGCTATAACTGCGGCTTAACTGAGGCCTAAGGGCAACGCCATCAAACCGTGCCTACCATAGAGAACTTTCGTTTCCATTCCATTCGTTCCAAAAATGAAAAGTTGGTGAGAAGCAAATCACAAGTTGGGGCAACTATTTTTTTTATTTTTAGGATTATCTTAGGCACAATAGGTTCCTTTAAGAAGGCTCAGTGCCAGAGCCCCTTGAAGGCTCTCCTGCTTCATAATCTGTCTAGGATAAGCTTTACAAACTCATACTTGCTATATTTCTATATTTTCCATAAAAGGTCTAATATTGTACCGTACAAAAGATTAAAGGCGAAGGTTAAAAATGATTGTTAGTAGAACCCATAGAATCCTTTTTTTAAGGTTCTTTCTTGAATATCCTATATTTAGTCACCGCCTCACCGGTGATTATTGCATCCCCAGTTATTCATCCATTAGTATTACAACCATACCAGAGTTGTCCGCAACTAGTCATATCGTTTTAATACTCTTTTATCCCATTACTTCATTAGCCGACAGAAGAAAAGTGTACAATTGCAAAGAAGAAAAAACAAGGACACTCACCATTGACACTCGAACATCAATCTTTACAGGAATTTGCGTGTCAGGTTTACCCCGCGTGCAAAGTATTACTTCGGAGAAAAAAGGGAATAGCTTATCCTTTTTTTAGTTCCTCGAGTTTTATGTCCCTGGTTTTGATATTTTTCTCAGTTTATTGTTTAGCTATACAAAACAATCTCCGAAAATAGATTTTCGAAATTAGAAAAACTGCATGAGTGGTTCACAAGTTTACATATTTGTCTGAAGTGAGGTGTATCCGTTTGAGCTGTTTCAATGTGGCCATAATGTGAATATTCTGAGAAAACAATGTAAGTGACCACAAAGGACTGGCAGCCACTGACAGGATATAGCAAGATTTGGTTAAATTTTCACATCAATGATGAGATTTATCAAGCACATTTCAGATTACCTATAAAATGCTAGAAAATCCAATGAACGAAGAGCGAGATTTTCTCTATCTGTCGGTCTGACTTCTTACTGCTTGGGTTGCACCAATCTATGTACAACCTCATAAGTTAGTCTTTTGAGTAAGCACTTTTAAAAAACGCAATTTTTGTAAACTTTTCTTTAAATAGGTAGTTTTTGAAAAGTCATCATCCAGTGCTGCCATTTGTACACAAAAATGCAATCTACTGTATTCGATTGCTAATCTAAAATTTACTCATTTCTAGTTTACGGAAAGTAGATTTTGAAGTTTATAGCTTTATTTATGAACATTTTTCATTAAATGACAGTGGCACCATTCGACATTATGAAACATTTTTGTCATTTTCTCCTTTTGTGTACTGGAAGAGTTTTTTTTTTTTTTTTTTTTCTTCTCCTTTGGTTGCAAATGAATCAGAAAATGTTTACTTGAATAAATTTTGAACCTCCCATTAAGTTTGCAGCTTAAGCTGGACTTAAGCTTTTCTAAACTTTAACTGACACACTGACACTGAGCATTAGGTCTTTTTTTATTTAACCTAGATCATACCTATTTTTGTTCAGGAGAGCTTCTCAATTCAGCCGCTTCAATTCGATAGACAATTTTTGGCTCCTTCCATTCGTCCGAAAATTAAAAACCTATGTCAGAATTTGTGAGTGAGCTGCTGAATATTTACAAACTAATTCGACAGCCGACTAGTCCAATCAAGTATCCATTTCTCAAATCTTTCCATTGATAATTTAATTATCAACACAATACCTAAAACGTAAAACCACACAGCCAGCTAGTGCGCGAACGTTACTCCACTGCCTGTTTGCACTTCCAAATTCCAATTAATTATCGATAATTTCTGGCGTATATGCGAATTTTATGGTGCCCATAAAAAATTCACACTCCACACTAAATAGACAAAACGCAAACAACACCAGCGTTTAATTGAATTAAAATATATTAAACGGATAGTTTTCGAATTGTAATTGTTTCCCTCCGAAGACGATTGCTTCGTTCCGTTCTGTCAGTGAGTTATTAAAAATCATCTAAAGAGTGTGTGATCTTTTTTTTTTTTTAGTAAACTCTACCCCATTGTTGCGTGTACATGAAGCATAATTATGGCAGAATAAACAGGAAACGGAAGCACATTCCCAGCTTTGCTAACATAATACTGTGTATTTCTTTTTATTGTCGGAGAACACAGTTTTTGTGGGAATGAAACGATATGCAAATTGGCCAGCATTGATATCGATTAATTCAATCGTACGATTTCAGGTGAATTGACCAATTGGATCGGGTACATCCGCACATTTGTTAGATCAAACGGAATCGATAGAGTTCGGCTGTCGCGTCGCTTTCGCAAGTTTATGGCCTCAACTGTAATTGGTTAGATGGTGGATATTCTCTTTTCTAATTAAACTGTTATTAGCCCAAGGTCGACTTGTAATGGCTTACTTATGTAAAGCCAGAGTCGCATGGGAATGGGACAGAGACTGATGCGTATATAGAATTACGTAGTAATAAGGAGTAATGGTACGTTGGGCGACTAGTGTTCAAAATCGAAAGTGTGGCGGTGCTTTGTGGCTGTTTACATGTGAGAGTGTTGTATTATTTCTTGAGGGGGTAAAATATTGGCGGTCTTTTAAAAAATTAGTAGGCATTTATGAATTGAGGAAAAGAAGAAAAAGTTATTTTTTAGGACACCCTATAGTTTTAAATTAAAGTATTGGGCAAAATATTCATCGCTGATGTCAGTCCAATCCGCGGACAAGAAAAACAGATATGCGTCAAAAATAATGCTTCCAAAACCAACTCGATTTAGATCCTAAATCTCTTGATAAAATATGTTCAAATTTTAACGTCGAAATAGACATAGGGACATCTTTGGTACGACAAACGGACAACATAGCCCACACGACTTCACAATTTGGAACAGACTGGGGTATTGCTAAGGGACGTTGCTTTTCACATGGGTTTTTCATAAAGGAGGATAGCAGTCACCTCGATATCAACAAAACGTCAGTTTTCTAGATGTCAAAATATTCCGAGTTGCCACATATAGACCTGGGCTGGAACTGCATGTACACCGTCACACATTCCTAACACGGTAGATTAAAGGTTTGCCCAATGCTACATAGCCGTGTGACTGAAAGGGACAGCAATACTACCTACCAAGCACGTATTTGGTCGGCCATCTTGTTTAAGTGGTAGGAATTATGGGAAAGTTCAACATGGTTATATTTTTATAGCGATGTTTAGCGAAATTCCGTTTTCTTATAAAACAAAATGGCTTCCGGAAGTTATGAATGGACAATTATTTATTTATTTCGTATAAATGATTGATGAATTGTTGGTTTAATTTACTGAAACTAATAAACACAATCATTTTACTTGTTTTAGATCGGAAATAAAAACGTTTTCATGAGATTGTAGAAATGTTGGTCGCCGGAACTTGTGTTTATTTCCATTTTATGTATTTATAATTATGCAGTATTATCATCATCAAGAAGTCAAATGATGTAGGTATTTGACTTCACTCAGCCATCCCTTGGTTTGTTGTAGAGTGCGTACAGCATTACACCGTACATGCCAATACAGCGTAACAAAAATATCCTTAAGAGAAGAACGTGAACGGCTACAAAATCTACGAGACAAATAAGTAAAAAAAAAAATAGCGGTTGCTTAGGAAATTCACAAAACATTTTACTTAAGTCACAATCACTTTTGGTAAGTAACAAAAGTAAAAGTGACCTAATTTTACACTATATGCGAATCCTATATCGGGGCTAAATTAGGAAGCTTTCTCTTCACAAAATTAGATATCTCTTTCTATACGCAATAATTCAATTATGAAGAATCTTTGGAAAAGAATCACATGCGGTAACGTTCACACATAACTTCTGTTTGTTAAGGCCCATGCGTCCTTTTGTTGTCCTATCGTCGATTCTGTATTCCTCTACTCGCTCAATTTCGTAGCTATTATGTAAACGACATTCCTGGGAATTGGGTTAGGCAAACGCAAATGGGCTCCACTTGAATGAATGAACTAAAAATGAAAATCGCTATTTTCGTCCTTTTTTTTATATATATGTGTGAGTTGAATATGGTATCCTCAGCCTGAAGTGTGTTTAGTTAACTGTCTCATTATACTGTTGGTTTAAATTTAGAAATAACCTACGCATTCATTTCATAAATAATTAACGATAAGTTGCCGGTAGATGGATGTTTGCCCTTTTGAAGTCCAATTAAAAGTTCAACACTACTCTGCTTTTGTAAAAAAAAAAAATTTGAAAAACGGGAAACAAACCCCTAACCTTATACTGCAAGGTCTGGCTGTGGGGACGTCGTCCCTTCGGCAAGCTTTCTGATTTAGATTTAGATTGACTTGCGTGGAGCCCTTTACACAAACGAGGCGTATCATCAAATATTTATTTGATCGGGAAGTTGGCAGACATGCCGATGAATATACAAGTTGACGGACTTTTTTCGTTCGTAATGCTTATGACGATTGGGGAACAAAACAAACTGTCATTGGAAAGTGTAACTTAAGCTCTTTAATTACATAATTCCGAAAGCATTATACATCGTTTTTCAACCTACAACTGAAATCAGACACTTGAAACATCCGACTTTAAGTTTTAATAGCGAAACTCTGAAGTTTCAAATTTCAGAGAAATGCTTAAATAAACACCCCCGGCAAAAATCAGTTCGAAAATAATGAGGCGCACGATGAACAGAAAAAGATGTACGTCGCACGATTCTTCTTCCGAATATATCGATTTCCGAAAAGTAATTAATTGCTGTTTTAATTATTGTTTTCAAAAGAGAAAAAAATAAGTATTACTTTTTGCACTTCTGTATTGACATGGGAAGTCTAATTAATGGCCGCATTCAAGAATCTAGTTATCTTAAGTCGACTAGATTGGTCTGGTCGGGAACGTCACTTTTTCTACGTCAGCCACATACCCGAACTGTCAACTTAGTACTCAGTCGCGAATTTCTTGACTAGATTCGTCGGCTACCCCTCCATAAACGTCAAGTGTCACAGGTACCCACGTGACCGATTTAAACCAATCACAACCGAGATAGATCTAGTCAGACAGCTGTCAGACTTACTAAACTAGATACTTGAACGCCCTCAATGTGAGCGTATATTTTTATATCTATAATGAACTTTCCAGCCAAATCGGAGCCTTTAAGACATCACTGAGGATGACAGTCAAAATGTGCTTGTGATCGTATTCCGAATGAATTTAGAGCCTGTAACCTATATGGGGGCAAAGGAAACGGGGAAACGATCAACCCAAAGAGACTTCGAATAAAATGTGTCAGATAAAAAGCAAGGTTCGAAAAATAGGCAGATTTTCGAAAGCTACACCTATTATTCGTATATTCGTTGGTATTTGGGTTTAAAAGAAAGTAATTTGAAAAAAATGTGCGATTTCCCATCCGCCTCCGCCACATCCTTGTTTCTTGGAACGGCATTGCTGCTGAACTGTCTTCTAAAATTGAACAAACAGGGATTGGCAAGTGTAATACTTCTTTGAGATGTGATGCCATCTTCAGAGTTTTTACCAGAGTTGAGGCACACATCAAGTTATAACAGTCTGTTGTGACGTTTCTGTTGTGTGCCAATGGTTTTTGACAACAAGCACTATAAGACATTTTGCTTTCACTAATAGATAAGCAGAAGTGAGAATGAAAAATGAAGAACGACCACTTCTGTCGCAATTTTTGGAAAAATCACTTCTGTGACAACTTGGTAAGTTCTGCCAATGATTCATGCTTATTTTGACATTCAACATTCTTCGAATGTCAATCAAAATACACAAAGTTCATTCGAACGAATAGACCATTCGTAAGAATTGGCTATTCGTTCGAATGTCAAAATAAGCATGACTGTAAACAGTGTTTAAACTATTTTTGACATTGAAGGTATTTGTGAAACTGTTTCGAATCGAAATTTCGGTTGCTCTTCACCTGCAGAATTTTTATTGATCTACTAATGAGCCTGCATCCTTCATTTTCGAACGGGCTGTCGCGTAGGCTTCGGATTCCGATTGCACTATACTAAAGAATTCTGGCATTTAGATCACTAAGGACACTAATAGCGTCGTATACTTCGAACATTTCTCATAGCTATCAAAAAGTCCGAGTCATAACCCCCGTAGACTATGGCAAAGTTCGCTTTTAGCTTTGTCAACTATCATAACCTAACAAAGGCCATTACCACACTTGGAGCGATATGAAATGGACAAATTCAGTACCGATATTAAATTTACCTTGTTTCTTGGTTTCAGCACAAATGGCTGAATTGAAAAGCCTTAAAGTTTCTTGGACATTCAAAGACAAACCAAGTCATAGATATATATGGATTTAAGGCCGAAATGCAATCTTTTTAAGTATTTTGTTGAGTTAGAGTGCTCTTTAAGAGTCAGTAACCTAGAAAAACGTCGCTTTCTATTGGGATTTTCAGGTTTTGCTCTCAGATTTAAGATTTTTCGTGCCCAAGGGAGCATAAAACGAGATTTTTCTTTCTTTCGGTATCAAAGGGCCAGGTCCACCAGGACTGTACCGCCACCTAGGGTAAGCTTGGGGTCAAACGTTTCAGTACCAAGTTTGAAAGATGATTACTTTTGCCTTAGTAAGACTTTAACATTTCAACAAACCAACTTTCTTAGAAACAAGCGATTCCCTTGTCAAAAATAAGCAAATCCACCTACAAAAGCCTTAGTTTTCTACACCCACACTTAGTACGATACGCGGCAATAAATTTCAATTAAAATTCCAAAGAATACTTGTCCCTGTATCTAGCGCGAAACCAATCAAAGACGCCAACTTTATCCTCCAAAATGCCCTAGAACTTGAAAAAGTTCACAGTCAAGTTCAGCATGCACGAAATCTGATTGAAATTTACTATACGAACGACTTACTGTGGCTGTATGAAAATATCCTTTTGTTTCGATCTCTTCCTTCGCAACAGAAGTCGTTTGCTGACCTTCACACGCATTGTGTTGGTGTGGCCGTTGTTGATGCTACTACTTGTGTTATTCGTTTTGTTGCCGATGCTAAACAACCGGGCCCACGTGAAAACCGTGCTGTAACTGTGGGTTGTCTGTTGTCTCACGTGGTGGTTAAGGCGTTGTCGTCCTTCAAGATGTTCACGACGCTCTCCTGATAACGCTCGGCTTTGTATCGCTATATAAAAAGTGCAAAACCCACTACAGCATCAGACGTAACCGAATCCAAGGTAAACCATTGCAGTTGGTTACGTTGTTTTCCTTCCGATATTGAATATAAACGGCTGAGGGTAGCTTTTGTCACTTTTGACGCACTATGCACATTTCATTCACACCGAAGGTACAGAAACGAAAGGCGAACACGGAACACACGCCGCCGAATCAATACCATCGATTGGAATCTTTTTTTAATTATTTAACATTCGTTTTGGGTTATTACCGAAAAATGCCGAAGGCGGGCAAGCAGATTGAGAAATTCGAAACCAGGGTCAAAGGGACGCGAGCACAATTCTGTTTGGTTTTCTTATATTTATCACAGCATTCTTGAAACCCTCTGCTGTTGGTGGCAATGTAGTTGATATTTCCTAACTACGGTTCCTAGATACTTGATTGACTTTGGCATATTTTTCCCTTTCGTTGCGGGCTAAGGTCCTATTTCGAAGGCACTGTGTCACCACGGAAATCACAACCCGATAACTCGATCTCCCATTCGAGGGGTTTCCTTAAACTCTTCACAACAGATGGATACGCTCGTGAAACAAAATCTAATCAATGCCCTATTGTCAGGAAATTCAAAATATAATTATTTTTCTATTGTATCTCAAATAACCGACAGTATATTCCACAGAGAAAGGGAGCACAAAAATGTATATCCAAGTACGAGTTAGAACAACACACGATACACTCAACAGCAGCAGCAGCAGCACCGTAGCTCCGCAAAAGGAACGTCTTGTACTCACGTCCACGAGCAGAGAAGTAATGTATCTCTTAGCAGCCACGATACGACGACCGTTTGCATCGAAGGCTGGAGACTAAATAATGGAACAGAAATATATCTTTTCAAAGTTGTGTGTGCTGTTGCCTGTTGGCCCACCAGTCAATTCTATTCGCAGCTACGATATGACGACGATACAAGTGTTTTGGAGTGTATCAGTATCTATAACACACGGAATAATGTACCTTTGTGGGGGATACGAGTACATTCGTACGGGAAGGGAAATTATGGCACACAGCCATTGGTTTTGACCATAGATACAATGCACGGCCATCGTGGACTGGAGTCGGGTTGTTGTTTGGACTGTTTTTGGGTTTGCCGGCCGGTCGGACTGTGACTGTGTTAGTGGGGCACGAGCAAGCAATACCACCAATCGATGCATCATCGATTAATGCATAAAGATTGTCTAATGTCTATCTCTGTGTTGATACTTTTCGCAGTTGTGAATGATGCGAAAATTTGAATACCGTATAGTTTGGCATGTCACATGAAACACTTGTTGATGGGTGTCCTCTGTCTGGGAGCGCTATCGACTGCCGGGGTGTTGCAAGGTGTGTTCTGTGTTATCGTGGGGGAAAAAATGCAATTAAAGAAATATTTATGGGTTTCTGTGTTAGCTTTTGTTCTCAGGGCTATTTCCGGGAGAGGGATGGAAAAGAAACAGTTGTGCGTTTCCCTTTAAGCTGAAGGTCTTTCTTAAGAGGGTTTTCTAATTGTCTATACTTATACAAAGTGTTGGTTCGAATATAGCCGACTCGAATTTTATCCGGCAACAACCTCAGGAACATTTTTCAATTCTATCCTATGCTAACTCTTTGAGATTTACGAGAGCCTCGATTTGAGTAGTATCACCAAGGTGTTGCCAATGTAAATATTAAATACATGCAAATTTATTTAATTTCAAATCTTAACAATTAACATTTGCATTGTTAAAAACAATACATGAAGTGGCTTCGTGGTCAGTTTGTTGGACCAGGTTCGATTCCCGAAAAAAAACCAATTCCATCTTACAATTTTTGTTTTTTTTTTTTTTTTTTGTCACTACGACACCTATTGCGAACGTCTGACAAACATCTGACACTATTATGCCCAAAACACAAGTGCAGAATTTTTCATGCACTGAAAATTGAGCCCATACGTTTAAACATGTAAATTCAGCATTCGTTGCAGTAAAGGGCTATTCACATGAGAGCGAACTGCGAATAGGCGAATTGCGAACAAATCATTTTAACTGTATAATATTATAAATTGTAAATTGCTATTTGTTCTATCACAAAGCCATTATATTTAATTAAACTAACATCTAATCTAACAAAAACATGAATCTCAATTGATTTAAACAGCTAAATTAACAATTAATGCAATTTTCACGCGAATTGAAAATTCTTGCCGCGAACTGTCACACTCAATTCACAATCCACACAAAACAGTCGCGATCCACAAACCCACGAGTGAAAAATTCGTTCGAACTTAACCTTTAAAATGAAACTGATATGCGGGTATCTGCGACCAAAAAATGTTTTCATGTGAATGAGTGTCAAAAACTACGAATATTCGCGTATTCGCAGTTCTCAATTCGCTCTCATGTGAAAAGTCCTTAAGTACTGCAAGTTGTCTTTATTTCAAAATCCACTGCAAAAGACAATGCCACCACAGAACAGAAAAATAAAAAAAATAAATTTGAACGTATTTGGCATCATTACGTTTGACGTTTATTTCAAATATTAGGCGTACAAAATCGGCTGAAACAAAAATGGAAGAAAAACTAATAGAAATTGCCAACGAAAACATAATTTCAACTAATCGGCACAGGTACAAAATCTTACAGCACTAGTGGTAAACCGATAAAAGCAATACAATTTTGCGAATTTTATTAAATTTCTCAGTTTTTATTTTCAACGAATTTAGTTACAAACAAAAACAAATCAGCTGCTTGGTCGGCGAATGACAGTAGCTGATGCAAAGCATGTCAAATAATTTTCTGCACATCTGTTTTACTTGCAGATCTGCGCGCTTCACTGCCTTCTCTCTTTCATCAAGCCCGTTTTTCACATTCATCACGCATCTCTTCTTCATATCAACAACTCTTCTCCTTCTGTCAGTGTGAGTACATATTTTTAGTACTATGTTCTGCCCTCTCTACAAACCGTGACTTACACAAGAATTTTTATGGTTCTCATTGCATAACACGGTTACGGTATCCCTCAAGCATTGAATCTTTCGAAATAACAATCAACTACAATCTACAACCCACTCATATACGTATTGCTGAATGCCGAGTAATAGCGGATCTCTATACTCATCTCTTTGACTCTGGACTCTGCGAACTGCGACTGAACAACCGACCTCGAATATCACCACCGAAGTGAAGAACGTATTGCTGAATGCCGAGTAATAGCGGATCTCTATACTCATCTCTTTGACTCTGGACTCTGCGAACTGCGACTGAAGTGAGTACTACTCTTTTAGTACATGTTCTGCCATTTAAACATACCCGAGACTAACACCATCCCATTCTTGCATGCGCCACCATCTATGGAGTATTAGCAACCGACCTCGAATATCACCACCGAAGTGAAGAACCCTAGAGTGTGTTACTCCTAGACACACACCATCTTCTCTCTGCATGCACCGCCACCTATGAAGTGACTCCGTCAACTTTTTAACTTTTTCGTATACCCCCACCGGAGTGAAGAACCCTGCACTGTATCGCTCCATACACTACCGGAACTAAAAATGAACACCTGTGGTACGTGCTCCGTCAGCGATAGTGCACCTGAATGGGTTTCGTGCAGTGGAATTTGCAATAAGGTCTTTCACCCTATTTGTATTGGACTGGGTAGGAGTGCTAAATTATACCTGCATGAGTATTGCAAAATCTTTTGTTACTTCTGCGAGGAATGCAAATCTATCTCCCTGTCTCATATTTTGCTGGCCATCAAATGTAACAACGACCATCTCACCGCTTTAGCAGACTATCTACGTGATTTGCAGTCCGAAAGCCGCCATAATCTCACCAAAGCTGGCGAAATGCAGTCAGTTAATAATGAACTTTTCAACCACTCTTTGGAGAAACTTTCCAACAGCCACAAATCCTCAATGGAAATACTCTCCAGTCTTAGTAAAAGGTTAAAGGAAGGCACCTCACTGAACCTTGCCAGCTTTGAGAATCTCCTTTCCTCCTTCGCCTCACTAAATGCCGAATTGTCTACTATCAAGCAATCCATCCTTGACTTCAACGACAAACTCCAAATTCAGCCTGTCCAGTCTTCTTCTGAGGATGATTTAATGGAAATTAAGGAGAGCATCTCTGGTCTTTCTACAGCTCTGGATTCTATTAAATTACAGCTGTCCGACCATGGCGAGCGCGCTGACGAGATCTTAGGTGATCTTAACTTACTTAGCGATGAGTCGACATCGACAAGACATAATTTAAATGCAGTCGTCGAAGAACTGAAGCTTGTCTCAACTAAACTTGACACGGTCCCACTGGAAATTCTTCCCTCCGCAAATAAATCCCTGCATGATGAACTGCTGATTACTGAGGATGATGTAGCATCGCCGCCACTATCTGGCTCACCACTCTCGACTCACAAGAAACCTTCGTCTTCTGTAACGGCATCTTCTTCCGATATGCGAACTAGTAAACCAGATGGATTAAACAAGTCTGCTATCATAAACAGTAAAATTCCAACCAAAACGGACGTTGCTGCTTTCTTCCTAAAGGGGGCTCCGAAACACGCCAATAATTCCTGGGTGCAAAAATTATTCAGCCGCAAATACTTTATCACCATTATCGATTGCCAGCAGGTGGCTCCCTCGAAACGGAAGCTCAAAAACTTTAAGATTTACTTAGCCAGTAAATACGCCTGGATCTTTTCTTCGGACGATACTCTTACCATCGATGGCATGATTATATATAATTTAAGCTCACAAACTAGATTTAGCTCTAATCCTAAGTTAAGTTTTATAACTAACTCTAGCTCTAGTTATATTAGCCTTGCCACACCCCCTCCTGTTGGTCACATTCCTAATTTCAATAACAATATCCCTACCTCGATTTCCGTTAAAAGAGTGTCTTTCACAGATCCAAAGATACATCCCATTGACCATCCCGGTATTGATGGTCGGTTTGTCCTCTCCCGCTTTAGAGATAGCAATATTTATGAGAATGTTCGCCTTTACCTAGCTTTTTTACACGACAAACCTGAATCTCTCCGCATTGATGGGATAACCAATATGTGTGTCGTACGCACAATTTCTGAAGCTGGCCTCCCAACTGAATTTTTTGCCCTTAAACGTTTATTCTTAGAATATCACGAATATTTCAACGTCTCACCCCTTCAGGTATCTAATGACTTGTCTACATATGCGGCATTTTTAAACATGAAATGCTTCTCATACCTCCGATCAACCCAAATGGCCAATAATAGTTTTTTTCGTCACCAACCATTTCACCCCCAATCAAACTTCTAATGATCTGTCTCAACCCTCTTGCTCTGTCAGAGCTAACCTTAAATACATGTCTCTTTACTATCAAAATGTTAGGGGTCTTCGAACCAAAACATCCAAGGTTTTTCTCAACTCCCAAAAGATCCCTTACGACGTCTTCGCCCTGACTGAAACAAATCTTACCCCTAACATTATGAATAATGAACTTTTTTCATCCGATTTTAATGTGTTTCGTAATCCCTATAACCTTTCAAATGCGAACACCCCTGGCCGTGGTGTGCTTTTGGCTCTTCGTACTTGTTATGACGCATCTGAATTCCCTATTCCCAACACCTCGAATCTCGAGCTAATCTGTGCTAAAGTAATTTTTCCAAAACGTTCTCTTTTCATCATGTGCTGTTATATTCCACCCACACAGCCTTTAAGTCAATATCAGCTTCTTGTTGATGCTGTTGATTTTCTAATTATGGGTATGTGTCCTGAAGACGATTTAATCGTTGTTGGTGACTTCAATCTTCCTCAATTACGATGGGCAGAGCTAGATGATAATACTCACCTTGTCCCAATTAATGCTACCTCTGATAAGGAAATCACTTTTACAGATCGGCTTTTGGCTGCTGGTCTTTATCAATTAAGCGGTATCCAAAACAACATAGGAAGACAACTGGACCTAATCTTTTCTACTGACTCCGAAAACGGTGTAGTGATTGAGAGTAGTCACCTTCTCTCTAAACTTGACAACCATCACCCTCCCCTGTTTTTATCTTTTATGTATGACAACGTAAATTTAAAGATCGACTCGTTGACGCAGCGCAAATTTAACTTTCGCAAAGCTAATTTTGATAAACTCTCCGATCTTATCGGAAAAATTAATTTTGGCTTTATCGTAGACAAAACAGTTAATGTTGATGTTGCTACTACCAGTTTCTACGTACAAATCTATGAATGTTTCCTAAAATCTGTTCCTGTCACAACTCAAAAAAATATTACTTCTTCCCCTCCCTGGTATAACCACGAACTACGAACTCTTCGGAACAAACGAAACAAACTATGGCAAACATACCTCAGATGCAGATCTGTGTCTAACTTCTCTAACTATCTTATAGTTTATAACAACTTCTCCGCTTTGTGTGATCGTCTTTACTCCGAATACCTTGACCGTATGCAGCATAATCTAATTGCTGACCCCAAACGTTTCTTTCAATTTATTAACACCAAAAGAAGATCGGATGGGTATCCTACCACCTTAAAATTCGATAATTGTTCGTCTGCAGATTCTAAAATAATTACCAACCTTTTCGCTGATTTCTTCAGCCAGGCGTTTGTGAATGACGACGTTGAACCCGACCCTAACTATTTCAGTTACATGGATGGCTGTGCCCAAACATCTTTAACACATATACATCTAAGCTTATCTTCAGTAGTCAAAAAAATAAAGCTTCTTAAGGATGACTATTCCTCGGGTCCAGATGGTATCCCTGCTATAGTTTTAAAGAAATGTGTTGACAAACTATCGCTGCCTCTTTATGCTCTTTTCCAGCTTTCTATTACGCAAGGTATTTTCCCTAAATTCTGGAAGGACTCATTTATCATTCCCATCCACAAAAAGGGCTGCAAGAGCGATATCTCCAACTATCGACCTATTGCCAAACTATCATCCATACCAAAACTCTTTGAGAGCATTGTTTACGAGTCAATGTTCTTTCATTGTAAATCAATACTCTCCCCGAAGCAACATGGGTTTTTTAAGGGCAGATCTACAACTACAAACCTTACGGATTTTGTCTCTAGCACATTATGTGCCTTGGAAAATGGTAAGGAAGTGGATGTTGTGGCTACCGATTTTAGCAAAGCGTTCGACAAGATCTCTCACAATGTCATACTCTTCAAACTAAAAGCGATCGGTTTCCCTCCGCGATTTACTTCATGGATTAAGTCCTATTTGGAAGATCGCAAGTTTAGTGTCCTTTTTAGATCTGCCATTTCTAAGCCAATCATCGCATCCTCTGGTGTACCACAGGGGAGTCATCTCGGTCCATTGATCTTTAACTTGACAATAAATGATGTAGTACGTGTCATTATACTCTCAGACCTGGAGATCTACGCAGATGATATGAGATTCTCTAAACAAATATCTTGCACCGCTGATTCTCTCTCACTACAAACTGACCTTAATCACTTCTACACCTGGTGTCAACAGAATCGATTGGAACTTAACGTGAAAAAATGTCAAGCTATAACTTTCTCCCGTAAACGTCATCCCCTGAATCAAAGATCTTATTTCATAAACAACGAGTCTGTATCCACTGTTTCATCTATTCGTGATCTGGGCATTATCTGCGACGCTCAACTTAATTTTCGACATCACATCGACAACATTATTAACAGGGCTAATTCTGCACTTGGGTTTGTTAAACGTTGGTCGAAGGAGTTTTCAAACCCCTATGTCACTAAATCCCTATATACGACGTTTGTTAGACCACTTCTTGAATATGCCAGCCAAGTCTGGTCACCTTACCATCAGGTACATATTTTGAGAATCGAAGCTGTCCAACGTAGATTCATTCGTTTCGCCTTACGTGGACTTGACTGGGATGACCCTCACAATTTACCTCCCTACGAGAATCGCCTTAAGTTGCTCAATTTAAAGGCTCTTATGACTCGTCGCGATATCGCTGACATAATTTTTATTCATCAGTTACTATCTGGTAACATAGATTGCCCGCATCTACTGCATAAGATTTCAATAAATACTAATCCTCGTCGTTTACGATCAATTCCCTTTTTCCGCCTCCCCCATCACCGCACTGACTATGGCCAACACGAGCCTTTAACAAGAATGCTTTGCAAAGCAAACATGGCGCCCAATTTATTTGACCTAAATTGTACCAAAGCAACTCTTAAAAGTGCGCTCCTTAAATTGCCTTAGTCATAAATATCTCATTTCCCTTTAACTAACCATTTTTTTGTTTCTTATAGTTTATATTTAATAAATCATTATGCGCTTTAGTGTTATGTTTACGTTTTTTACCCTTATTATTTGTATTTGTATTTTTTAGTCTTAAGTTTACTTTATTGTTTACTGTTTTATTGTTAGTTTGTTACATGCTTGTATTAAGCAATTAAATTAAACTCTGCACATTGTTTTTGGGCATTACTATCATGGAAAGAGCTTCTCAATAAGCCGTTTGAACTCGGACTAAAATTGTAGTAGATTCGTCGCAGAAATGATAAACTCACACAAAACGGATGGTTGTGAGAAGCTAGGACTAGGGTCCCTACGGATCTGTTGCGCCAACCATTTATTTATTTATTTATTTATTTATTAATGTTAAAAACAAGCGCGGGATTGCAAAATAGATAAAGTATTTTGGTTTTCACCAAAACTGACGTCTCTCAAAAGTAACAACCCTGGATACGTGATGTCTATTCAGCTACGTATTTGATATTAAATTGAATGGAAATACGGGAATTATTAAAAAGGTACTAGCAAGCTGGTCACATTGGAAGGCGATTCATCTAAAATTAAAGGATTGTGATATAGACGTAAATACAGAGCTACAGTAGTGAACGTTTAAAACGAACTTTGAATAACACTATATTTGGTGCGAGAAAATAACAATAAGTGGATATGTTTTTCTAATAAAATAAGAATTTATGGAAAATTATTAATTCATTATAAACAAAAATGTTCCTCATTTAAAAGTTATTAGTTATATTTGCGACATAGTTATATGTACATGCGATAGATCATAGTTTTGTTATGAGAGAAAGTAGGGTCTACTTTCCACTCCATTTGCCATGATTTCCTTTTTATCAGCAAGTTCAGCCCAACCGCGTGTTCACTTTTAAAGGTGATACCCAAAATGCATCCTCAGTAATAATTGAATCCAATGCCAATAGACGTCTAAAATTAACCAGAGTTCGATGTCTCAAAAGTACCCATTTATGTTACATTTAAGCAACTAATTTTAGTTTTCTTTAAAAAAATTACTATTGTTATGGCATTTTTAAGTATATAACGGGTGATTTTTTAAGAGGTTTAGAAATTAAAAAAAAAAAAAAAACACAAAAAATTCGAAAAAATGAATGAAATATTTATTTGAATCGATAGTTTAAACCTTGCAATTAATGTTTAAAGATAATTTCATGCAAATGTTGACCGCGGCTGCGTCTCAGGTAGTCCATCCGCTGAGTCCAATTTTGGCATACTCTTTCACACATATCGGCCGGTATCTCACGAATAAATGCATGGATGTTGGCTTCCAGTGCGTCAATCGAAGCGGGCTTGTCCCTATACACATTAGCCTTGACATACCCCCACAAAAAATAATCTAATGGTGTCAAATCGCACGATCTAGGCGGCCAATTGACCGGCCCGAAACGTGAAATTAACTGTTCACCAAACTCGCCTCGCAATTGCGCCATTGTTTCGCGTGCTGTGTGGCATGTGGCACCGTCTTGTTGAAACCACATATCAGGCAAGTCAAGAACTTCCATTTCGGGCAAAAAAAAAGTTTGTTATCATCGCTCGGTAGCGTTCACCATTGACAGTAACGCTGCGATTCGCATCATCTTTGAAGAAATATGGCCCAATAATGCCGCCGGCCCATAAACCGCACCAAACAGTGGCTTTTTCGGGATGCATTGGTAGCTGTTGCAATGCTTCTGGCTGATCTTCACTCCAAATGCGGCAATTTTTCTTATTTACGTACCCATTCAACCAAAAATGAGCCTCATCGCTGAACACAATTTTTCGATAAAAAAGCGGATCCTCGGCCAGCTTTCCAAGAGCCCATTCACCAAAAATTCGGCGTTGTGGTAGGTCGGCTGGCTTTAGTTCTTGCACAAGCTGTATCTTAAAAGGCTTTACGCACAAATCCTTCCGCAAAATTTTCCACGTAGTGCTGTAACAAAGGCCTAACTGCTGGGAACGGCGCCGAATTGACATTTCGCGGTCTTCTGTCACACTAGCTGATACGGCCGCAATATTTTCTTCACTACGCACAGTACGTAAACGTGTTGGTGGTTTAATGTCCAACAAAGTAAATTTGGTGCGAAATTTGGTCACAATCTTCCGAATAGACTGCTCAGAAGGTCGAGAATGCCGATCATAAAATGGAAGCAGCGCGCGATGAACATTTCGAACCGAGCACGAATTTTGATAGTAAAATTCAATAATTTGCAAGCGTTGTTCATTTGTAAGACGATCCATGGTTAAATTGCAAACCAAACTGAAGCTGTTTGACAGTGACACAAGGTACTAAACACACGTCAGATGTCAAAACCAGTGTTGCCAAAACCAAACCAGCTAAAAAATCACCCATTATATAGATTTCGAGAGATATTCGAAACAGACCACCATTGTCGGGTCTCTTTTTGTCTCTCTACGTATTTTTAAGTAGATGGCCCATTGCCCGTAGTTGGTAAGTTTTTCAAATCTAGACTTGAAATCTGATAACTGATTTTTTTTTGCCATCTACAAGGTTCACAACAACTACAAGAGCTCACTCAATACCTCCTTTACATATTCACGGTCAAGACCATATGACTGTTCCTGTCAGACACTTTTATACACCCCGTGAGAATAATTGCCAACAACCAAGTGCCTGTGTCGCCACAACGACAGTTAATAACTGCATTCAAGGGACATCAGACTGGACGACAATTATTATCTTCCCTGCATAAACGACAAACAATACCTATCCTCGTACCAAACATGTCCTCGTTCGGCGCTGTTTTTTTGTTCAATTTCTTTTCAGAACCATTATACACAAAACGAAAGAAAACAAAAACAGCGAAAGGATAACGTTCACTTCAGTTAAGGACATCAAAGGCAAAGGGTGTTCTAGATGAATAGGTAGAGTTCATTTAAACCATATTTTGCATGCAATACTTGTTATAAATATATATATATGCCAAACCCCCAGAGATGACCTTAATTTCAGAGGGGGTTTCATTGACGTTGGCATGCAACAATAGCGTGCTATACATCGGTGGAGCGGGGTTATTGACATTTTGCTCCAGTGTTTCTGACCCAGAAATAATAAACTATCTTTAAAATTGCACGCGTTTGGGTGTACATCATGGGGACAATGTGTATCTGGACAAGCACGCCTATTTCCAAGGTGACCTGCAGAAAAGTGAAAATTAAAAGTGTGGAGAAGGTGCAACATGAAGTGAGTTTCTAAGAAGTTTTTATGTGCTCATTTTCTTGAAAGGCTTTATGAATGTTTTTTTTTTTTTAATTTGTAGGAGTAGTTTTAGGAATTGTTCGGGATTAATATTATTATTATAATTTTTTTTTTATGGACATTTTCTTGTTTGTAAGAAAGTCAGGTTAATTTAAATCCAAGAAAGTAAAAATGGGCCATATAATCTTCACAGAAGAAAAGCCAACTTCTTCGATACATAACTCAGTTCTAGTTGCGTAAAAGTAGAAGTCTACTTATCCGAATCGGAAACTTATAAGTTATAACCTTAGCCAGCGTAAGTTGTAAGTTGAAGGCTCCCAACTATTGATTGTTACTCAAATGTTAAAAATGGCAAAAATTTCCTTTACATACCTTTAAGTTTAGTTCTTCTTTCTCTGTAGTTTTTGATTAAAAATGGAAGCGTTCGGATTTCTAGTTTAGTAAGTCTGACAGCTGACTGACTTGATGTATTTCAGTTTTTATTGGCCACGTGTTTTTTTGAGAATGGTCACGTACATTTAAACCGGACCTAAATTCATCGTTTTGGCTAAATTCAACATTTCAGGCCAAATATTCAGCAATATATTTTTCAACATATCCAAATGTTGAATTTTAAATTTCATCGCTGCATTTGTAAGTTTGTCAAATCGAACAAACCTCTTTACAAATTCCGCGCGTCATTTAATGACTTTTCAGCCCGCTGACAAAAAATAAAAAAATAAATTCTTAAGGTTCAACCACTTCTGATTTCTAAGCGGAAAAAAAATCGGTCACTAGCTGTCATTTGAAATGTTGAAGTTTCTGTGGGAACGCAAAATTGGATTTCAAAATTTTTTTTCCCGAAATGTTGAATTTAGGGGCGGTGCAAATGTACTATTAAGAAGACTAGATTGGTCTGGACTAGATGTAACCTGAATGCAAAAACTACGTCAGCCACGTTTACGAACTGTCAACTTAATTCTCACGAATTTCTCGATTAGATTCATCGGCTAGGTACCGCTCCATATGCGTCAACTGAAATAGCTGTTCATCTGACCGATCTAAGCCAATCAAAACTGAGAGAAATCAAGTCAACCAACTGTCAGACTTACTAAACTAGATAGGTACCTGCTGAAAAGTCCCCAACAAAACTTGTTAGTTGACGTTTATGAAGAAGTAGCCGACAAATCCAGTACAAAAAAAGTTCTTCCCGCATACTTTAGCATTTCCAAATGTAAAAATTCAAAATGAATCTAGTTAACGTTACACAAGAACTAGGTATCCAAATGGATATATCTTAAGACTTTCAAATAATAATAATTTTCAAGTTTCTTTCCTGAGTTTCAGACCCTAAGCAGCTTTTTGAATAAATTCGTCCACATTAAGAGTTTCTTTCCCACATATCAGTCTCCGTATCGCCTTTATATTAGACCTTATAATTTATGGCAGCGGAAATTGCTCAAATAACAAAAAAAAAGAAAACCGCGCCATACTAATAATAAATTTTTGTCTCGACTTTAAATTTACTGAAGTTCACAATTGCGAAATTTGTATGGAAAATAGAGAGAGCCACTACTAAAATTTAAGAGTTGAAACTAAAAATGTTTATTGGTAAGGCCCATTGAACGTAGTAGCTTCATATAAAGTGTTTTTCAATAATGATGGGTCGATGTTGAAATAAAATTGAACAAGCTGTGTATGAGGTATTAACGAACTTTAATTGAAAGGCCCATATACGTCATTATGTATGGGATACGGCTTCCCACGGTTACACAGATTTGAGTGGTCCAATTTTTAAGATCCGGCTAAATTTGAGCGAAGTCATTGGTTATGTAGGGTTTAACGGCTCGGTTGATTGCATCTTATTGGCATTTTTCTACACATTCAGCTAATTTCTCAAGTAAAAGTCTAGCCAGGTTTTGAGCGTAGCCCCGTGCTGCTTAAACCATATCCTCTACCACCATACCATTCAATTTGGGATAATCGGTTAGCATTGTTATATAGCACCCGCCGTTGATAACGATGGGACAGCCAACTTGATGATTTTCAGAAAAGTGCGGAACAATGACTCTGCCGGCCCATCATCAGCACCGAGAAGTAACTTTTTTTTGCATCCATTCGTACCTGGGGAGTCTCGTGTGGGCTGGCGTCATCCCTGCAATTTTACTTATTAGCATAGCCCCTCATCCAAAAATCCACCCCATCGCCGAAGATGATTTTTCTCCTAAAATTGGGGTCCTCCTCCAAGTGCTTCGAGGCCCTATTAACAAACAAACGGCCTTGTCGATAGTCATAAACTTTAAACTCCTGGGTCAATTGGACCTTTTACGGGTCTAGGCAAAAGTCCAAACTATAAAATTCGCCAAGTTTATGTCTGCGAAAGTCCGACTTATTTTGATCGGCGGCTATTTGACTGCTTGGGGTTCTCCTGTACACTTTTTCGGACCGTGGCAACTGGTTGGCTGGTTGTTCACCGAACCTCAACAGTTTGAGATAGCTTAACATTAATGTACGAGTATTTTTAACTCCATTATCATCTCTATTTCTTATTTGTATTCGTTCAAATGACCCCTTCTACGCAAAAAAAAATAAAATAATAAAACAAAGTCAAGCCACACCACATTCGACACCCACTCGAAGTTGTAGTATTTCCTAGAAATTCAAGGCGCAACCATACATTACCAAGAGAGAGACCACAGAGACTGTTATGTCGGTCAAGCATGACAACTTTCGACTATTTCTATCCTTTTGATTTTCACAATCTTCACGCGATGGTGAAATTGTTCAATTTTGCCCACCAAAGTATCGGGAGTTCCGCAAGAACTCGTACAGCAATTGTGCTATTAGCAAATCTCCATGGATATTTTGTATACAGCATATCTAGTTTCATGAAAAATAATCCGTAGATATAGATACCTACTTCAATTTCTTGTGAATGTGGCACCGTTCCCTGTTTTGATTTATTTTTATTTGTCCATGCGAACCGGAGCGCGGAGTGTGCAAAGCATATTTTTGGCGTCTAGCGCAGCGGTTCCCAAAGTGTGCTCCGCGGAGCACTTGGTGCTCCGCGAAGGATATCCAAGTGCTCCGCGGAAAGATAAAAAAAAAGAAATACCTAACAAAATTCCATTACAATAGTGACTAGTTAATTTTGTGCTTCTGAACTTGTCATTTTGATCGCAGCAATCGAATTTTAAATGCTCATTTAAAAGAGATCAACACATACAAACAAACTAAAAAAATAATTCTTGTAAAAATATGTGGAATGGGAAGATAATATCAACATTATGTAGGTATAGGGAATCCCTGAAAATAGCATACGTGCAACGAAGTGCTCCTCGAGGAATTTTTCACCTAAAAAGTGCTCCGCGACTAAAAAAGATTGGGAACCGCTGGTCTAGCGCATATGGAAAGAACACTTTGCTATAAATGATGGTTCATATTACCCATTGAGTGTGATACTAATGCGTCTATTATAGCCATGTGTGTATAGGTAAATTATTCATCGTATTGTCAACCTTGAGATTATTCAAAGTTACAATTGCCGCCAGCACTCGTTCAACGGGTCGTTGCAACTTTGCCAAAGACCTAGAGAGGTATTAAGAAAAAGCGTGGTTTTAATACCTTCAGAGGTGAGAAGGTGTGAAAGAATATTTCAGCTTCTCTAAAAACAGTGGCATTTCAAAGAAACTTATTGGTTTTGTTACGCATACGCCCGAGTGGTGAACATTCTTTTGAATTGTGCGTTAGCTTGGGCTACATCGATATTTTACTTGCAAGAAATATGCTGCGGAGAGGTAGGTGACATCCGAAAGAATACGGTCCATTTTTCTCAAACCGAAAAATAAAACTATCCCAAATGAATAACAGCGAGAGGCGCAAAATATGAAAATTACTCCGTTAATAGGTTTAATTAGTAAACCTATTAATATTTTCTATTATAGGAAAAGCTTGGAACATTCAACTCAAAATTAGTCTTTATTAGTAAGAGTACCGCCATCTCTACCTGCATCACAAGAACTTCTACTTACGTTGGAGAACAAATTCGTATCGCCAGTATTTGCAGATAGTTCCTACGTTGCTTTCTGGATCTAAATTAGTTTATCTTTCTCCATTAAGGCCGTCGTCTTTATGCACCCTGAGGATATCATTTAAAATAAAGGAAAGCAATAAATCATATTAACGACTCTTTCATGAATTCTAAGCGAAGACACAATTTAAACACGGTAGCCTGGCATGCACCTGTGACTAGAATTGTGACTTGCCTCGGCGCAAAGGCCGTGTAATGTTTATAATCGTCAGCAGATAAGATCACAGACCATAACAAAAAAGAAAAATTACACCGTTTAAGCTATTATCACACGTAGTTAATGCAAAGTCGTTTAATGCGAATCATTAGTCATTGAGAAAAATCAGTTAAGCGAATAGATGTGTAATTAACGAGCAATTAGCATTTGTAAATGGGTATCGCGTTATTGAGCCGTGTAGACGTTTTTTTTTTCGTTTACTCAAAGTTGTACACACTCGTCACCAGAGTACCTATAAGAACTTAAAACTGCTCTACTATATTCGTACAATGTGCGGTCGGCCTTACTATACTTCTTTGAAAATGAAGCTGGCTTCTTATTACAAAATCGCTACCAACAAATAACTAGGGACAATTTTGTTGCAAACTAATTCTAATAAACTGTCTTTGAAAACAAAAACTACACTCGATAACTACCGACGGATGACAGTTAATGACAGATTTTGTTAAGCCTAGCACGCAGCTGTTTTTGAACAAACAATCTCATACAAAAGTGACACCACGAAATTAAGAACGAAAAAGTTTGTTCTCCTTTTCGTTTTGCAGTACGCTATTCTTGCGAAATGATGCCGAAAACTCCACTTCGGACACATTTATTGATCGAGACATTTGCCACTTGTACTCAGTGTAGCCAGTTTTTAGAACAGCCAAATTGAAAAATCTTGGGACCAAATATAGCCAAACTCAAAAATGAAAGTCAAAAATGATAATTTGTTTGTAATTCATTGGGTACACTTATTTTGAATAAATTGTTTTGAAAGATGACATTATCAAATTTAAAAAAAAACTCGTAATATCCGTATGACACTATATATATATATTTTTTTTTTTGTATTTGTCATACTTTCAAGATGAAACAAAAGCAGTACCAGAAATTAAAATTAAAAATTATTAATGTAGACATACCAAAAATATACATTAAAAGTTGCATTTTTTCAACTGCTAGCTGCTTTTTTGACATTTCAAGATTATTTGAAAATAAATCGTTTAAAAATTTGTGGTTTCTTAGCAAACAATTGCTACCTCTATTAGGTCTGTTCCTTTACTTTTAAATCTTACGAATTTTTACTAATTCTTACGATTCTTTACACTGGAAAAGCTGTGAGTCACTCAACAATTAACAGCTGATTTGAAATTTGTTGTCCCATTTGGCACATGTGTGGATTATTTTTTGATTTCTTGCGTATTAAAATGGTATCAACAGGCGGCAAAAAAAAATTGAATGTACTCCTCGAGATTCTTTCGAAATTGGCCACGAAATTCTTCTTCGCTGGAACAGGGAATAATATCCTCCATGTAATTCTTCATGCAGTGTCGCTTTTTCCTCTTATCTCTTCCACATACTCGGTTTCATCAAAATAAAATTCAAAATAAATGATAGAACTAATTTTCTTAGTAAATTAACAAATTTCTCGAGTTTGTCAGACATTTTAACGACGTTACGTACCATTTTTTGAATATTTGAATTATGTATCTGTCATTATTTATAAATTACTACAAAAGCGTTCCTTAAAGTTTTCGTAAGCGTCTCTCTCTGTGAGAGAATTTATCCCCACCACAGCTATTTTGACAGTCTTTTCCATTCTTACTACAAAAGTAAAGGAACAGACCTATTATAATATGCTTTTAGTCTCTTTTTGTTGACTTTTCAACATGATTTGAAGCGATAAAAATGAGGAGAAAATGAGAGAAAAATGTAGCGTCATACGGGCTTAATTGACAGACTTTTCTAGTTTCTGTTTTCCAATGTTAATAAAAACAAAAACATTTTCCTGGAAGCACCCATACATGCCTAGTTGGAAAGTGTGTTTTCATACTTAAGCACATGTGATGCGAGAGTCTGTTTAAAAACTGTATGAAAATGGATTAGGCTCATTCGTGATGAATTATTTGTTTATGACGTCTTAATTATACGAAAAAAGTACGTAGAAGTAGAAGTATGCATTTTTTATAAATTCTTAAGGAGTATAAAATTCGAAAAAACCTTAAATTGAATATGCTAAATTAGGATAAATTCCAAATGACATTTTTAAGGAGCCAGTGAAAGTTCGAGTGCCCAAATTGGAGATAAATAGCCAGTACTGGTAACACTTTTACTTGTGTAGCAGCTGATAGATTCCTCCGAAAATTATTGTTCGTTGCCTTCGTATACGCAGCTGTTTCAAAAAGATAGACTTTAAAGTGGGCAATTTATAAGACGTCTCGCCCTCGAAATCAACTTAAAGTGGAAAATAAAACAGTAAAAACATTAAGTGGGAACTCCGTTAAAGTTATCATCTCGTTACCCAGCAGTTACGTCGCGTCAAATTTTGTGTATGCTAACTGACTTCTACTACCTACTTTACTTGTGCATATTTGTGTGTTATTATTTAACTAAAAATTAAATCTTGTTTTTTTTGAATCAGTCAATGAAAACTGGGGAAATTTCGTGACAAACATCTGGCAGTACATTCCATCTTTTCTTTTTTCAAAGGTATCTTTTTATAAGGGCAATGTTCTCACATCCATTTGTAGCGCTAGATTTACTCGCATAAATCAGGCGACTGGCTTTTAATATTTTTATTCAATTTTTATAGTGGACGCAGTTTGAAAAATAATTTTGTTTTCAAAAAAAAATATAACAAAAAGTTGTTAAAATAAAATTAGTCAATATAATTTACTTACTGACCCAATCGATGAAACAGATCTCCCATAAACAGATGCTAGCGTTAACACTAGGAATTGAGCTCAGGGAAGAACTCGGGAGAAATCCAGAAAGTCTCTCTGGGTAAGATTTATAGTGGTAGAGAGACGACAAGAGACCCGACAATGGTGGTCTGATTCGAATATCTCTCGAAATCTATATATATATATACGAGTATATACTTACTGAATTCATGATACATTTGTCAACGATGTGTGTCAGATTTTGTCTAATTTTGGAGTGACCGTAGATTTCAGAAATGCTGCCGGCAAATGTGAAACTTATCAAGGAATACCAAATTTAACAGCTGGAAGTATTTTCGAAGAAAGAATTGGAAAATTAAACCAAAAAAAATCTTACCAAAATTATTGTACGAAAATAAATACAATACATGACAGGAAAATAAATAAAAAACTGTGTTATGTAAAATTAATCGTAAGAAGAGTTAATTTTGTGGTTAAACACAAGGCAAAGCGCAATGGCTTTTCCGCACAAGTGGAAAAATATTCTCAAATAAATATTCAACCGCAGTGAAGGGTGAAACCTCTCAGATACCACTGTACCATCATTTACTAACTGATGCCGACACGATATAATTTTCATTCATGAAATAGGACTTCAAATCTTCAACTTATCTGCATCCAAAATTTGACTCATGAATCGGTCATAGTGCTGTATTGTTTTCAAACTTTTCCATTTCGATGTATAGGAAGAGTCTATTTTATTAAACAAAATAGCAACTACTTCACAGCGACTAAAAGTAACGTCAAATACGAGTACATCAGGAAAAATAAAATTTGAATAAAAATGTGTTTACTTACGGACTTTGATCATAGTTCACTGAATTGTTAGCATGATGCAGCCACTGCAATATATCCTGCAGCTTTAATGTATCATTTTGATTCATATTAATTCGGCACTTGTTTACTATTCACTGCCAAATTTCACAATAAAACAACACAATTCAAAAATATCAACACCTCACCCATAAGATCGATCAGTTTACAGAATATTTTGGAGCTTTATTCAAATTTTTGACTAAAATAGATTTTGACACTTTTATTTTCTATTTATGATTCGTTCTCTTACTTCTGCCACTGTCAAATACTTCGTTTTTTTTTATGGGAAACTGAATTGCTGTTCAATGGTAGAACCAAGGTCCAAGGCCTTTTTCCTAGACAGGACTAGGACTAGGGAGTAAGTAAACGTGTATATAGATTACAACGATTATGATGAATACTAAGAGAAGAGAAAAAAAAATGCAACAGACAGAAGTCAAACACAATTTCCACGCCAATGGAAAAAGCACAAAATATAAAATTAGATGTTCCGCCGCGACTTTTTGGAAAGCCAATCGGCTATGTCCGGAAGACTGTATTCATATTTTCGTATAAACCAAACAAAGAAAATTCGAATAGGATTTTCTTTTCTCTCTACGTACACGAGAAGACCTGAAGCTTGTTGCGGAGGCTGTTTAATATCGACTGGATATAGCTAATTGGTGTTTTTTTTTCAATAGAGCAAAGGGTTTTAAAAGCTTTTGGGTGGAACCACTTTTTTTAGATTTTGAAGTTTCAGTGGCATTTAAGATTATGCTTGAAATGGAAGATTAACTCTAGCTCTATTGCGGGAGTAAACACTATTAGTCTGGAGTCGAAGTACACAGCTTTATAATTATATCCTGATAGGTGGCGTCGATTCTCATGTCAAAGTAGTGAATGAGGCAGCGTGATCGGAATAAACGGCGGGCCTATTCAGAATTCGAAAGGACCTAGGATGTTGAACTTGTTTAGAAACTTTCAAAGATCAATCTTGGTTCAGCGAAAAGTTATACTTTGGTCACCAGTAATCGAGGTGTTCTTGCAGGCTATCCGTCGCCGTCTTTGAAGAAGGAAGTGCAGTGTCATTGAAGCAGCCACATCCAATTTCTTTCCGGTATAAGAAGGGCAGTTTGAACCAGCACTTCCCTAGGCTGGTCAATCCAAAAACTGCTATTGACGAATGAAAGATCGATCGCTTTAAACATGGCGGAAAATAGTCCCGCTGTAGAAAAAGTTGCTTTGAACATTGCTAATTGTTTATTTCACATCAGTAAAGCCTAGTAGGAAGGAAACCTTGTAGTAGAGTCACAGTCGGTGCTGAGGACATGGAAAAACCATTTCTGCAGACTGTTAAACGGCGAAGACGACACAAATTCCGCTGTTAGGCAGAACGAACCAATCAACCTGGACGATGACAGCCAAGATTTCCGTCCACCTGACCAAAATGAAGTGAGGATAGCAATATCTAAGCTTAAATCCAACAAGGCTGCTGGTCCAGACGGCTTACCTGCCGAGCTCTTCAAGGCAGCCGGAGATGGCTTGGTAGAGTGCATACACCAACTCATCTCCAAGATTTGGTTAGAGGAAAGTATGCCTGATGAATGGAACCTCAGCATTGTTTGCCCGATCCACAAGAAAGGAGACCCTCTAAACTGCGCCAACTACAGAGGCATCAGTCTCCTGAACACTGCGTATAAGATCATGTCTGCTGTATTGTGTGAACGCCTGAAACCATTCGTCAACGATCTGATAGGTCCCTATCAGTGCGGTTTTAGGCCCGGTAAGTCCACGACCGATCAAATATTCACACTACGGCAGATCCTGGAAAAACCCCAAGAATACCAGATCGATACTCACCATCTATTTGTCGATTTTAAGGCCGCATATGACAGCGTTTATAGAGACGAGCTATACAGAGCCATGTCTAGTTTTGGCATCCCTGCCAAACTTGTCAGATTGTGCAGAATGACGATGGAGAACGCTCGCTGCTCCGTAAAGGTCGGAAACAATCTCACCGAGACCTTTGATGGCAAAAAAAGGATTTAGACAAGGTGATGCGCTGTCATGTGACTTCTTCAACATCATTCTTGAGAAGATTGTGCGAAACTCACAAGCCAACACCAGAGGCACAATTTTCTGTAAGTCTGTGCAACTGCTTGCATACGCTGACGACATTGACATTGTTGGTACAACACAGCGAGCTGTCACTGGTGCGTTTGCAAGTGCAGAAGCGGCAAAAATGGGTTTAGTGGTGAATGAGGGTAAAACAAAATATATGCTGTCAACAAGAAGGGACACACGACATCGACGAATCGGGCAGAACGTCACGATAGACAGCTATAACTTTGAGGTAGTTAGGGACTTTGTCTACCTCGGCTCCGCTATAAACTCTGATAACGACATCACATCAGAAATCAAACGAAGAATCACACTTGCCAACCGCTGTTTCTTTGGCCTAAGACGGCAACTGATAAGTAAGGCCTTGTCGAGAAATACTAAGGAAACTCTGTATAAGACCCTCATCATCCCAGTCCTGCTTTATGGTGCAGAAGCATGGGCGCTATCAAAGGCGGATGAAGATCTCCTTGGTCGTTTCGAACGCAAAATTCTTCGAGTGATTTTTGGTCCCGTTTGCGTTGACGGGTTTTGGAGGAGAAGATTTAACAGCGAACTCTACGAGCTGTACAGCGACATTGACCTAGTCAGAAAAGTACGCATCAGTCGTCTAAGATGGCTGGGACATGTAGAGCGAATGGACACCAACGCTCCGGCCCGAAGAGTCTTTGATTCTAACCCGGAGGGACAACGCAGTAGAGGAAGACCTCGCCTTAGGTGGCGCGCGCAAGTGGAAGGGGACCTCAACCAACTTGGAGTGCGCAACTGGAGGCAGTTAGCCAAAGATCGCGCTAACTGGAGAGGCGTATTGGTTGAGGCCCAGGTCCACCCCGGACTGTAGCGCCACCTAAGTAAGTAAGTAAGTAAAGCCTAGTACGCAGCAGTTCCGGAACGAAAAATCCCATACAAAAGTGACGCAACGAAATCATGAACTTTCGCTCTCCTTTTCGCGAAACGATGGCGGAAAAGTAGTAGATTGCTTGGTACAATTCTTCACTCTCTTTTCACATATACGTTTATTGTCCGGGACAATAATTGCTTGCGAAAATTTGACATTTTTACTGCAGTGTTGCCATCTTTTATAAGAGATAAAAATAAAGAAATAAATAGTTGGCGCAACAGGTCCGGAGGGACCCTAGGCCTAGCTTCTCACAACCATTCGTTTTGTGTGAGTTTTTAATTCTTGGAACGAATGGAAGGGATCTACAATTCTATGCCGACTCCAAACGGTTAATTGAGAAGCTCTTTCAAGACATTTATACTCTCGGATGTTTGTCAGACGTTCGCGAGAGGTAGCGCAGTGGAAAAACAACCATAAGTTGGAATTTGGGTTTTTGCGGGATTCGAACCTGAGACCCCTCGCTAAGTAGTCCAATACACTAACACTAAGCCACTGCGACTACTTTTATAAGAGATATGGAGCCAAAAATACCCAAACTCAAATATGAAGATCAAAAACTAAAATTTTGTTTGTAATTCAAGGGCACGCTTATTCTTATTAAATTGGCACAAAATTTGTCATCGTGAATTAGGAGAGATTAGTAGATACTTTTTCTTCATTTTTAAATGTTGGTGTGCCTGTAGACTAAAATAGTCAACAGCATACATAACACAAAAAAATCAATAAGCATTTCTTTTCAAATGCGAATAAATTCCCGTCCGTTTTTCGAGATGTTGCATTTTCATTCTATAAAGGTATGCCCAGACCAGCGAAATATGTCATAAACATTTGAGTACCTAAATGTTTCATAACCATTTATTTAACAAAAAAATGTTTATGAAATGTTTTGCATTTTCCCAATCTCAAATAATTATTGTTTCACAAGTTTCCCTGTAAAAAGGTGAGAGTTATTTTTTGTTGTTTTCTTTCACATAAAATACAAATAATGTCCAGAAAATATTGGAATAATTAAAAATGAAAACTAACAGGCTGCATAAATTAAAATTATTTTCAAAACTAATTATTGGGAAACACATTTATTTTTTATCACAAAATAGTACAATAAAATGTAATTGCAACTGTTTTCTCCGAGTATTTTGTAATTAACTTCAGTTTGTTCTTCTGGGTTTTCGCGCTTAAACCGTTCTCATTTACTTCGTCTAAGAATTCCAACTACGGACTAGACAAAGTGCAAACTGCGTTAAGATTTTCATTATATTTCAAACTGATTGTAAACCTTTTCCTTTTAGAGATAAATCGCACCATATTACGGAAGCGGTGTTTTGCCCAGGCTTGCTGGAGTGGAACTTGCTCTTTCAGAAAGGGCAAAATATCTTGGTACAGTATTAGATAGGAAACTAAATTGGAAACTTAACGTCCAGGAAAGAGTCCGCAAGGCTCACAATGCTCTCTTCATTTGTAAGAGGACAGCAGGTAAGAAATGGGGCATGAGGCCTTCAAAGTTGCATTGGCTATATAACGGGTGATTTTTTAAGAGGCTTAGAACTTTAAAAAAAAAAAAAACACAAAAAATTCAAAAAAATGAATGAAATATTTATTTGAATCGATAGTTTGAACCTTGCAATTTAATGTTTAAAGATAATTTCATGCAAATGTTGACCGCGGCTGCGTCTCAGGTAGTCCATCCGCTGAGTCCAATTTTGGCATACTCTTTCACACATATCGGCCGGTATCTCACGAATAAATGCATGGATGTTGGCTTCCAGTGCGTCAATCGAAGCGGGCTTGTCCCTATACACATTAGCCTTGACATACCCCCACAAAAAATAATCTAATGGTGTCAAATCGCACGATCTAGGCGGCCAATTGACCGGCCCGAAACGTGAAATTAACTGTTCACCAAACTCGCCTCGCAATTGCGCCATTGTTTCGCGTGCTGTGTGGCATGTGGCACCGTCTTGTTGAAACCACATATCAGGCAAGTCAAGAACTTCCATTTCGGGCAAAAAAAAAGTTTGTTATCATCGCTCGGTAGCGTTCACCATTGACAGTAACGCTGCGATTCGCATCATCTTTGAAGAAATATGGCCCAATAATGCCGCCGGCCCATAAACCGCACCAAACAGTGGCTTTTTCGGGATGCATTGGTAGCTGTTGCAATGCTTCTGGCTGATCTTCACTCCAAATGCGGCAATTTTTCTTATTTACGTACCCATTCAACCAAAAATGAGCCTCATCGCTGAACACAATTTTTCGATAAAAAAGCGGATCCTCGGCCAGCTTTCCAAGAGCCCATTCACCAAAAATTCGGCGTTGTGGTAGGTCGGCTGGCTTTAGTTCTTGCACAAGCTGTATCTTAAAAGGCTTTACGCACAAATCCTTCCGCGAAATTTTCCACGTAGTGCTGTAAAAAAGGCCTAACTGCTGGGAACGGCGCCGAATCGACATTTCGGGGTCTTCTGTCACACTAGCTGATACGGCCGCAATATTTTCTTCACTACGCACAGTACGTAAACGTGTTGGTGGTTTAATGTCCAACAAAGTAAATTTGGTGCGAAATTTGGTCACAATCTTCCGAATAGACTGCTCAGAAGGTCGAGAATGCCGATCATAAAATGGAAGCAGCGCGCGATGAACATTTCGAACCGAGCACAAATTTTGATAGTAAAATTCAATAAT
The DNA here is from genome assembly GCA_946477585.1 of Cheilosia urbana. Lineage (NCBI taxonomy): Eukaryota > Metazoa > Arthropoda > Insecta > Diptera > Syrphidae > Cheilosia > Cheilosia urbana. The sequence continues at coordinate 129,427,433 of OX297854.1, read as the reverse complement.
TTGCAAGCGTTGTTCATTTGTAAGACGATCCATGGTTAAATTGCAAACCAAACTGAAGCTGTTTGACAGTGACACAAGGTACTAAACACACGTCAGCTGTCAAAACCAGTGTTGCCAAAACCAAACCAGCTAAAAAATCACCCGTTATAATGGTAGTAAGGCCCATAATTACATATGGGGCTCTTGTCAGGTGGAAAGCCGCGAAGAAGAAGTATGTACGGGATATGTTAACCAGGGTACAAAGAACAGCCTGCATTGCCGTCACGGGTGCTTTACGTACCACACCAACGGCTGCACTGGAAGTGTTTATGCATCTTTTACCATTGGATTTACAATTACAATCAATAGCAGGTAAAAGTGCGCCACGGCTCACTAATGCAAGGCTCTTTAAAAACAGTGGGATAGGACACAGTACTATTTTAAAGGAATCATTCTCCGAAATCCCGGGAAAATTTGATGAAAGTCTTGGTACACTTGATGTTGACACACCGTTCGATGTGTCGTACCCTGACCGACAGGAGTGGCATAGGAACTTAGTTTCAAGAGGAAATGAGATCTCAGTATATACTGACGGATCCGAAACCAGTGAGGCTACGGGGTCAGGTATATACTCCAACGAGTTGGACCTACATACGGCCCTGAGACTTCCGGACACATGCAGTGTGTTCCAGGCAGAGATTCTGGCCGTACTCAAAGCTGCGGATGTACTTGAGATGAAGAATATCGTCATCTACATTGATAGTCACAGGGTCTCAAAGGCACTGTGGCCCGCTTTTAATCGGAAGAAATCTGAATAATTAATCAATCTCAGTAGAACAAAGTTAAGATTAACGGTAGGAATACTCTCTGGACACTGCCTTCTAAGGAAGCATGCCATGAGACTAGGCTTAGCTAATACGGATACATGTAGGTACTGTGAGGACCTACAAGCTACGGAAGGCATCTCCCACCTTCTATGCGAGTGTCAAGCAATTGCTCGGAGTAGAAGGAAGCACCTAGGCAGGTTCTTCTTTAATAACTTAGAGGAGGTTGGTTCCTCAAATAATATTGGGAACATAACCAAATTCTGTAGGGAAATTTATTGTTTGGGCGATTTGGTTTAGGTTAGATTCTTAACCGTAATGGTTCCCTGGGGATGGCGATGGGCCCGCTTTGGTGCCTGGTCTTTTGTGACGATCTCACAACCCCATCCAACCTAACCTAACCTAAGTCTGACAGCTGTCGGACTTGATATATCTCAGTTTTGATTGGCTTTATCGCTCATATGAACAGTTCTTTCAGTTAAGTTTAATGGAGCGTTAGCTGACGAATTTAGTGAAGAATCTCGTGGCTGAAAACTTAGTTGACATTTTGGATATGTCGCTGCCGTAGGAAAAGTGACGTTCCCGACCAATCTTGTGTTTGCGTTCAGGTTACATCTAGTTTAGACCAATCTAGTCGACTTAGGATAACAGGATTTTTTAATTTTTCCAATGGTAACTAAAGAGTACGGGATCGCGTTAAAGTGTCAAATTGCAAAATGTCAATTTTTCTTAAAAAGAAAGCAATTTATATCTGAAGGGAATGCAGTTAGATCAAATCTGACCTGGAGAATATTGTATAAGGAACTTTCACATTTTGGAGTCACGGAAAGCACAAATGGAATGACAGCCAGAAGTATGATGAATAGTTATTCGGAAATAAATGAAAAGCAGCTCCATCTATTGCCGGTAACAGGTAAGGTGGTAAGTTCAAAATTGGAAAGGTGCGGTTCCTTTTAAGATGCAGAAACCTGGAACACTTTTGTAGACAGCTGCTTGACTTTAAAATTTGCAAATCTGTCTTAAGTTAAAAAAAAATATAGCAGCACTAAATTGTTTAACACCCATGTGCATAAGCAGATGATATTCTAAAAAGAAAATGCCTTTGATTATTATCTGTCATTGAAAATATTAACTCTTAATTTTATTGTCTTATACATTGAAATACTTATTCAAATATTAAGTGTGAAATTTACAAAGTTTTTGTCGGTTAATCGAGGGATGGAATAAAATTTTCGAACCGTTACTGGTTCAAACACAACAATGGGAAGGACATTTGATTTGATTATTAAGACCTAAAGTTTACATAAAATGTATTCATGAAAATGGCTAAGAAACATTTATCAGTACCTAAATCTTATTCTTATGGAAATTTTCTATAATTACAAATTTCAGAAATAAACTGGTTCAGGTTGATGTTTTAAGTAACTCTGCAAATATGTATATCTTTTTTTTTTTAATTGCTTGGTAAAAATTACGTAAGAAATTTTAGTGCCATTCGTAAAAAATGTGTGCCACCATCAAGTAGGCCGTGGTAATTGTTATCTGCCCGACCATCATGGGGAACGCAAATCTGTAAATAAAACGATAGAAAGTCACAGTCAGAACGAACCAAATATGCGCCTCACCTCAGGTATCTTGTGAAGGATATCTTATATCCATGCTGTTCGGCGATTCCCGCTGACAAAACGTTCGCAGACGCTCCGTAAAGTGTACCATTGCCTAAAATGGAAAGCCAATCAGTACTTCGAACAGATCAAGGATTTCATTCGACTCACCCCCTAGACACGAACCGAACAGCAAAGCCCACACCAGTGGCTGGAGTGGAAGAGCCAAAGTGTCTTTGGCCACCAGCGATACAACCACCTTCACCATCATTGCTGTGACGGGAATACTGTCAAGGATAGCAGACGCCATTGCAGATATCCACAGAATTATAAAAATGGCCACCGCCAATCGGTTTTCTCTACTAACGATGAGAATGATGTTCTCTGTTTGGGCTCCGATCCAAGTGAAGAGTCCCAGTCGCTCGACGCACTCCATAATCACAAACATCGAGGCAAAGAACAGCAACGTGGTCCATTCGATTCTGGTCACCATCGCATCCATGTCGTTGCGATTTGAAACAATCATCAACAGGATTACGCCTAGCAGTGCCACCCAGCCGAGGGGTAGAGTTTGCAGGGTAGGCACAGACTGCACGAAGAACATGATGATCACGAAAGCCAGCGTGAAGACCGACTGGATGAGCAGGTGCTTGTGTTTTATTGGGTACTGCAAGTGGAATAGATTTTTTTAAATAATCAAATCAGGTGACTATACTGCTCACCGCCGCTTTCAGTTCCTCAAGAGTGTGCTTGTAGGCATCGGTAGATCCAACGCCGGCCTGCTTCTTTTTCAACTTGTGCTTTAGTACCTTCACCTTCTTCAGCAGAGTCTCGCGTACTAGATCGACGTCTTTTGAATAGGACGACAGCGAGTAGGCGGCCCGTTGCCACACTTTGATTTCACGCCGCAGGTCCTTAAGAGCCTTTGACTCATTGAGTCGCAGAGTTTTGATGTCCCAAAAGGTTAGCCTCATATAAAGGCAACTTTGGATGACGGTCAAAATTACACCCGGCAAGGTATGGGCGACAAATTTCAAAAATGTCACTCCACTGCGTTGCACGGCGTGGTTCGAGGAAATGATGATACTGATGGGATCGCCGATTGGCGTGATCGCGCCACCAATATTAGCGTGCACAATGATGCCCATTACCACTGGGACGGGATCGATTTCCATTACTTCGCAAAGTCTGAGAAAATAAATCGAGCTTTAACAGAGTTGGCTATTGGAATATAGAACAGTTTACTTGCCTTATAGCCACTGGAGTCATTAGCAGGACAGTCGTCATGTTGTCGAGGACAGATGACACGCAACAAGTTATTATGCAGAGACTGTAAATTAGCGGCCAGATTTTTCCACCCGAGATCTGAAAGAGAAAAGGCGTTTAAGTTAGTCTTCTGCGTTGAAATGGTTTTTATAATCGGCCCTAGGAAGGTATCCGTCGGAACGGAAAATTCTCCGCAACGCTTACTCCTTCGGAGGCTCAAATTGTCTTTGAGGTCGATGTCCGACTTTGGAAGAGAAATAAACAATTGCGATGGCGCAACGCACCGCACTCCAAATCGTAAATAGATTTCGGAACCCAGCTGTCAAAAATTTAACAAAAAAATGCACTCATCGTTCATGAATTCACATTTAAATTCCGAGAAGTCTACAAGGATTCAGGTCACAATTTGGATGTGTCCATAATCAAGAATATAAGGAAAGAGTGTAAGAAAAGTTTATACCCTATGGCTGCCAGAAACACTGCCTATAAGGTGACGTGACACAAGTCCACTACTAGAACCTCATACCAACCTCAAAAGTCAACACCGCTAGGTAGTCGAAAACTCCAGTCTCGGTTAGAATGGCCACGAGTAGCATCATCGAAAAGAGCAAAGTTAGCATCTCCATGTCCATCCAAACGACTATCTCCTCCATAGTCGGACGATCACCCAAAATAGCAAGTATAGCGATGGATGCCGTCGAGCATACCATAGCCACAAATGTCCTGTGGAATACCTAAAACAGAATCGATTACGAAATGGGCGACTTTTTGCAAAATCACAATCCAACCTCCCAGACCAGCAACCCATAGAAAGCTGATATAATCACAGCGGCAAACGCAATACCCTGCTGAGCATTGATCACCAACGGGTCGTAGACAATCTTTATTGGAAACCCAGACAAGGACTCGTTCGTGAACATTTTCAGTCTCAATCGAGTGTCGGTTTCATGCTCCAACTCGTACATTACGTCAGGGCTAAGAAAGAAAGTTCTATTCTTAGACTGAATTGTTGCGGTATCATACTGGTCTTCGGTGACAGTTGGGACTATCCATGGATCAAGGATATCCTGAAAGAGAGAAAGATTAGTTAAATGTTTGCTCTGAACATTGGAAAAACCCACCTCAACAACTTCGCTCTCATTGGCGTTCAGATTTCGTACCACCTGCAGCTGTACAGTCAGGAAGTCTTCAGTAAAATTGTTCAGCTCTGTGAACGCACCCAAGAGAGTAATCTTGAAATTACCCTCTGGATTCTTTGGAAGGAAATACACTGCAAAAGGATACCATTTAGTCAAGAGAATAGAAGGATTTCTTCGATACTTACTCTTGTCCTCGTATTCAGGTACAACAAGTTGTTTCTTAATCAAATGCTTCTCGTGAGTAGACACGAGCACCAGCGTCGACAGGACCCAGAATACCAATAGAAAGATCTTTTTGATGAACTTCTCCTTTTGTCGCTGTTTTTTGCACTTTTTAGTGCCGTTACAGTGATTGTGGTCGTCAGAGTGATGGTCGTCACTATCGCAGCTGAGAAACGAATATTTTGGCATATTTTATCCGATCTTTTTCATCAAACTCCTGGCTTACCTCTTTAGGGCGCAGGAATTGTTGACAACATCCGTCTTTGGCTTCAAAGTTCTCATGTTAATGAACTCTGAGCCCTCATTGCTGTGCTGAAGCGTGGATTGAATCTCATCGGACGTTGAGTTTTGGTCGCCATTCGAAGAACTGCCTATATAGTTTGAAGACGAAATATCTTATTAGTGAGTGACTGTTGTTTTCTGGGAAATATATATATTCAAAACTATGTATGGGCAAAATATGTGCCCCATTTAGAGTGGAAACTTATGTGGGCTTAGGCCAAATGGGGAAAAAATTTCAACTTCCTCAAACCCTTGAAATGCGACACTAATCCTGTTATGGATACAAAGCATAATTCCAATTTGACGCACGTTGGCTTAAGCTGGCTTACTACAATATAACTTTCTTAGTTCTACCGTATGTCTTTAGACATTTAGCTCGATAATCAGGTAGCCAGTTCCAAGTAACTATAGCCTTATTTTGTTCTGATTAAAAGTTGTACGTCATTGTAATTCAAAATGGCGGCAATAAAAAGAAATATGTGCTTGGCTAAACTAATTTTAAATATGTAACAGAAAGTTTTAAGTATATTTCTTATTTCACCCGAAAGGGGAAAATTTTCGAACTTCTTTTAGATAAAAATCAAAGTAAATTTACCAGTTGAAAAGCATTTGTTAATGAATGGGTGCCTTCATGTACTAAACTAAAAGTAAGTCTGACAGCTGCTGTCTGACAATATGTATCTCGGTTTTGATTGGCTGTAATCGGTCATATGAGCTGAAAAAGCTGCTTATGGAGGGGTAGCCAACAAGTCAGAAAATTCGTGACTGAGTACTAAGTTGACAGATCGCATAAGTGACTGACGTAGAAAATGTGACGTTCCCGACCAATATATTTTTTGCGTTGAGGTTACATTTTATCCAGACCAATCTAGTCGACTTAAGATAAATAAATTCTTGAATGTGCCCAATGTCTAAATTCATAATTTGTGACAAATGATGTTCGCTTAGGCGAAATTCATTTATACTTCCATTATGTCCTTGCTTTTGAATTGATATTCTTGTCAAAGTCCTAAACATTCGATATCCTTAATACTGATTAAATAAAATTGGGATCTCACTTGTCCCATGTAACATGGGCCATGTTACATCAGTTTGTGTTTTATAGTGTCAACAAAGCGAATCGTCTATCGAATGTCCTGTATCACAAAGTTGCCAATTCTATTCCATTCATGTACCACAATTTCTATCTCGATTCAATTATGTTCGAAAAAAAATGCAGACTGGAATACACAAGCTGTATCCTTCATTTCATGGACACGCTTCTATAACATTGTTAAGTGGATTCTTTTGTCCATCTACGTGTGACAAATTTCAATAGTTTGTCTTCGTATACCTTCACGTCTTATATTGCTTTCTATATCCTGCAACTGGAAGCTGTGATATTAGAAAAACTATTCAATTATATTATAGTGAGGTCAGACGCAACCGCAAAAGAAATCATAACATTTTGACAACTCAAACCATCTCAAACCACACACAAAAATGAAAACAGAAGAAAAAGAAAAAGGAAAACAAATTATAACCCTATTTAGTTGTGATGCCGCAGAAATGAATGCATGATGAATACCTAAAAATTTTCGCAGAGCGGACTCAATCAAACGAGCCCCAAATTATAACCGCCATTTAGTCTATTTAAAGCGTCAGAATGCGTGCAAACTCAGTCAATTCACTGGCTTTTTGATAAACGAGAGTGTGTGCTCTTGTGAAGACTATCTATACGTCGCAACTTAAATAGCATCTCTAATCTATAGGAATGTAGTAGTAATTATTTTTAGTACGTTCATGAGGGGATGCCTGAAATTCGGAAATAGAGCTACAGCCAGCATAATTTGTACCCACATAGCTATAATCTTGTTTATGATGCGTCTTTAGTCGAGTGGTTCCGCAATTTAGTTGTAGTGATTATATTACTTTTGAAATTAATGTCCCGCAAGTAAGGCCACTTAAGCTAAGTTGTTTTATGAATGACAATATTTTTGTAGAAAGTAGTTTGATATTCCTCTTCCATTAGCAAGGATATCCCAATATTACTAATTTAATTTGAATTGCAAAGTAAACCAACCACCAGGTACTCATTTTTGACAGTTTATTATATGTATTTAGTGTTAAAATATTATCCGCTGTCAAAAATTGTACCATAAAATTGTTATACAGTTTGACCCTTTGAATTCGCATTCCTACTTATTTTACCTACATATAGGTACCTATGTATCTAATTTCCTCTTTGCCGAACCATTTATTTTTTGTAAATATTATATTTCTTATTTCGTTTATCTGTCAACTTATTGAGTTGGACAATTTTGTTTCAAATTTCATTTTCTGTTATTTTTGTTGAAAACTTTTGTGATTGCGCCCGAGAATTTTATAAAGTTTTCACAACTGCAAGTTTGACAGATCACTAAAAATGTTTGACAGCTGCTATTAAAAATCCCGCCATTTTCAATATTTTTCTAACACAAATGACCTTATTATTTAAAAATTTGCAATAGAAGTTTGTACATTGAAGGAAGATGTATGTACAATATAAAGAAATAGGGGGAATTATCGAATACTCTGAAACTCATCTTGGTCCACAGTATTTAAAGATTAAATTAAATTGTCGGGGCATTTTGTGTCTCGAAACATTAATTTTTCAATCATTTTTTTATTATTTAATTGTAAGAACAGCGTAGGTCGTTTTTTTGCAACACTATACTTGTCCTATACCATATCGCCATGTGTCTGACTATCAAACTGTCTATCGGACTGACAATGTAATACTTTCATTGGACACATTCAAAAGTCTTGTTTTCTTAATTTACTAAATTGGGCACGAATAGAATTACCCTGAACGTGAAAACTACTCGGTCGGTAGCACCATATTCTACCTCAGCAACACATACGAACTGTCAACTTAATACTCAGTGCCGACTTCATGTGACCCATCTTAGCCAATCAAAACTGAGACACATCAAGGCAGCTGTTAGCCAGCTGTCAGACTTACTGAGCTAAACCCCATCGTCCCTATTGGGCGCGATCCACTGCCCGATTGATGAATAGTGGCATGTCAAAGTCCATATAAAACAAAATTACATTTCACCATTCGCGCTAGACGTCTATCACTTTTTGTGAAATGTCAATGGCAGTTGTCAAATATGCCTATTGTCAAATATTTAACGAAAATCATATGAGGATGAAACAGTTGAAAAGCAATTTTTGATTTATTTCCTATGAAGTCCCATCTCTATACAACTGCAGCTGAATTGTCTTCTGACAGTTCTATCTAACCATTGTATTCTAATTATTGTCTGAGCGCATTGATTGCTTACGTAGAACATAAGACGTCGTTGTTCTTGGTGCTATAAATTAATATTCACAACGTGCTAATTTTAAATTGTCTAAATAGGTACCGCATATGGACTGGGCATTTAGATAACGAGCAGGTGGAGACAAAATAGTCGCGACTTTGTTTTTTTTTTTATGTTCTTTTCCAAAATTAAACTTCATATTGTTAACCAAGGAAAACAACCTGATGTGTGTTATCCGATACATGAATCATGTATCCTTAATAAAGTTTACTTGAGTAGGGAAAACCCTCCTACTCAAAGGTTTTGTAGCTTAGTGTACTGACTGCACATGCAGCTCGCCAAGTGAGACAGGCGAAATGAGTTGAGTTCGCAGTTCGTATCTGATCTAAGAGGGCGCTTGGCGAGTTCGCGAAGTGCAGTTAATTTATATTGATTATTTTGAAAATTTAAGGTTATTAATTTCAGAAGTGGGATAGCCACACTTTCCTACAGATTGGTGAAATATAAGAGTAAACATTTTTTTTTCATGTAAGTCGCAATGTAATAAAAACATAGCCAGAAAAAACTATTTCCGGGTTGTATGTAAGTAATTGCACATTATGACATTTATGTATGTATATGTATGCAGTCAGCGTATTTAGTTCCTCCCGCAAGCGGCGAATTCAGTATTCTCTCTCAGAAGATACAAGTGCGTGACTGCTTTTTCCTTTGGTATTTCCATTCTTCATTTCGTTAATAAGTATGGGTATAAGGGTTGAACGAGTTTTGTATGTATTTCTCTCTCGTTCATTCTCGTTGATGAATGTTATGGATTGTGCACGGTCTATATATTTGTCTCTCGTCCTCTTTGGAAGAAAATAGTATCTGTGTGAAAAAAAAAAAGATCTAGAAGCGTTGCGCTATGAATGATCGTTTTTGCTTGATCCTGATCGCTTTCTTGTTCTCATTCTGGAAGTTTTCTTTGAAAAGTGTGTTTAGATTACGAGTTGGTAAAGAAAAAAATAATTATTTTAGAAGTTGTCTTAGGAGTGAAAAGAAAAAAAAAAGAAAAGAAAAGAACAATAAAGTGAAGTAAAGACTAAGGGAGTCATTAAGTTAAAGATAAAGGAATTTTTTTTAGATAAACGAAAATGGCTAGAAGGCAACAGCAAATTCCGAAGCGTCTTTTAGACGGTCAATATGGTGAGTCATCTATTCAAAAACTAAGAGCGGAGTTAGATGAATTAAAGAAAAAAAACGAAAGGTTAGAGTCTGAAGTAGCTGCCTGTCGCCGTTCCCAAAGTCATCAAAATACATCTGAATGTACAGTCGCATCACAAATGTCCTTGAGGCTAGGGTCTGATGAAATTAAAAAAATAGTTCCATTATTCAGACCATCCTCCAGCAATACCCTGAATGCTTCTCAATGGATTGAAACATTAGAGAACATAAGTCATTTGTACGAGTGGGACGATCGAAGTACATTATTTTATGCAACTCTAAGACTTGACGAAGCATCGTCTAACTGGTTCCAAGGTTATAGGGGTCAAATTTCAAGCTGGGATGAATTCAAAACTCGATTGTTGGAAGATTTTCCGTCTCCAAACGACGATGCCGATATTCACATTCAGTTGTTATCCCGACAATTATCTGACGAAGAGAGCATCGAAAACTATGTTTTTGAAATGGTTGCACTGGGAAGACGGGGCAACTTAACCACACATACAATCATCAATTACATAGTCACCGGACTTAAAGATCGCACATTAATGAATAGCCTAACTACAACCAACTGTAAAACCATACCACACCTACTATCAACAATAAAAGCATTGAAATCCACCCAAATACAAGCAGACCAACGTCAACGATTACAAAATATTCCTCAATACAGCAAATCAGTTCTGCGTTCTAATAGCAAGCCGTATGAATACAAAAAAGATACGAATCTTACAAATAAGTCGTACGCACAAAGATCACAAAGCACACAAATTTGCTATAGATGCAGAACACCTGGACATTTGTCTCGTGAATGTAAGGTTAAGACAATAGATAAGCCAGAAAGAAACGCAATCATCTGTTTCAACTGTAAATTACCAGGACATTATTCCCGCGAATGCCGTGAACGCCGCCGACCTATGCAGCCCAAACAACTTGCCGAACAACCTCCTCGAAAGATGCGCCGTGTACTAAGTTCTGAAAATGAATGCGGCCTAGTAAAAACTATATACGTAGATGGTCACTCCTTAAAGGGTTTTGTTGATCTCGGAAGCGATTGCTCTACTATACAAAAATCTGAAGTAAGCAAAAATAAATGGAAGATGGAATCAAGCAGAGCAACACTTCAAGGTTTCGGAATGACTTCGACAAAGGCGATAGGAAAAATCACTAAAAACGTTGTAGTGGGGGAAGTGTCTCTCAAAATAGACATTTTGGTAGTCGAAGACAATGCCCAAGACTATCCAATGATCCTTGGTCGAAATTTCCTAGATTCCGAAAATGTTTGCACCATAAGAAAGAATGGTATCTTGGATATCAAAGAAAATTCGGTAGATTCTTGACCGATTCCAGATACTTGCGAACCAATTAAAACTTGCAATAAAATTAAGTTCAGTGACATCTGTATCGGTGATTTCCCATCCAATAATAGCGAAAAGCAAGACCTCATTAAACTCCTTAATGATTATCGCGATTGTATTGCATTTAATTTAAGTGAGCTAGGTGTCACGGACAAAATAAAAATGAGCATCAAGCTAAAAGAAAATAAAGTTGTGCGATACAAACCATACAGAGTCCCCTATAATGAACTTACCTCCCTTGAAGAGATAATAGAAGAACTTTTAAAAAATAAAATAATAGAACCCTCCAACTCCGAATTCGCTAGTCCCGTGCTTTTAGTAAAGAAAAAGAATGGTACCCATCGTCTTTGCGTTGATTACAGACGATTAAATGAAATAACTATGCGCGAAAACTTTCCGATTCCGAATGTAGAAGAGCAGCTCAATTTAATGTCCGATGGCAAGGTGTTCATTGTTCTCGATTTGATGAGTGGATACTACCAGATTCCAATCGAGGAAAGTTCGAAGTACTTAACCGCGTTCGTGACTTCACAAGGCCAATACCATTTCAATCGGGTTCCATTCGGTCTAACAAATGCTCCCTCTGTGTTTATGCGCTTAATGAGTCTAGTTACCAGAAACCTCGCATCAAAAAATATTTTAATCTACATGGATGATATTGTCATCTTCGCGCAAGACATTAAAACAATATTAATTCATTTGGAAAACCTTCTTCGAGTTCTTAGAGACATTAAAGTGACGCTCTTGAATATCGAGCAGCTCAGCAAATGCAACACGCAGATGCATTAAGTAGAAATCCGATCGATGAAGCAGTTGAAGTGGAAGAGGCTGGTCTGGATATGCTGATTGTCGGGGAAAAACAGGAAGACTGGATATCTGTCCTTCAAGATGGCGATGATCAGCTTCGGGAAATTCGTGATGTCTTATTTAACCCAGATCGGAAAGAACCTAAACGGAAGGACTTCGAAAAGCAATACGTTCTAAAGCATGGACGGTTATTCAAAAAAACCGAAAATGGGCTCAGGTTTATCGTACCGAAAGGAGTTAGATGGCGTGTAATAAAATCATCACACGACGACATTGGACACTGTGGACTAGACCGGACCATGGAACATCTCAAACGCATGTACTGGTTTCCAAAAATGAGAGTCATCGTACAAAAATACCTCAACAGCTGTGTTCCATGTTTGTACAACCAACGCGCCAAGGACGAAACAAGATACCATATTCACCCAATTAAGAAGATTCCGATTCCTTTCCACACAGTCCATATTGATCATCTTGGGCCATACGTCAAAAGCACAAAAGGCAACTGCTTCGTCCTCGGAATCATAGACAGCTTTACGAAATATTTGGCACTACGTCCAGTTAAAACCACCAATTCAAAATCAGTGATTAGGTCACTAGTCGAACTGTCCCAATTTTTCGGAATGCCAACACAAATTATTAGCGACAGAGGCACCGCGTTCACCTCAAAAGCGTTTAAAGGATTTTGCGAAGAGAATGGTATTCGCCATATTTTAAATGCTGTACGTACCCCGCGAGCCAACGGACAAATAGAGCGATATTTTCGGACAGTAAAAGTCTCTTTATCGACAATGACAACACGACAGGATGGACGAGACTGGGAAGATCATCTGACGTCAATTCAATGGGGTTTGAATTCACTTAAACATCGAATCACAAACCAAACGCCGCAGGAGTTAATGTTCGCGTTCAAACCAAGAAATACACTTGCTAACCATCTAAGCATTGCACTTCAACAGGACGACTCTAGTGACGAAGAAAACATACCACTAGTAGAGCTTCGAGAGAAAGTAAAGCAGCGTGTACAAAAGTTGCAACATCATCAAGCGGATAACTTCAATAAAAGTCATCGACAACCCGAAAAGTATGAAGTAGGAGACTTGGTGCTTTTGCGAGCCGAACATCCAGCAACAGGTCAGTCTAAGAAACTTCTACCGCGTTACAAGGGACCATATGAAGTCAAAGAAGTCCTAGAACACGACAGGTATGTGGTCGGTGATACACAAGGGCTTCAAGTTTCCCAACGGGCATATTCTTCCGTTCATGCTGCCGACCGTATGAAGCTGTTTGCTGACTTAAAGGAAATTTCTTGGGCAGATTTTGACGACACCGGCGAAGAAGATGATCCAGATGACTCTAAAGAAATATAGATGTAATATATATGTACATCTAAATATACTCACGAAGAATAATCCATTGTGCCACTTCTAGTTTTAAGTGTATATAGTTTCTTTTATTTTATTTTATTTTATTTTTCTCTTAACTTTTAATTTGATTTGTTTTCTTTTGTTTGTCTGATTTTTGTTTGACATTATGAATTAGATCTGTTAAGTTTATTTTCGGATACTCTCACGTTGCGTTAAGGGAGATCTGTTTCTTTCAACATTTTTGGTTTATTGAATTAAAACTGTTTGTTTAATGAGTAAATAATTTGTTTTACTTTTATTTTTGCTTAAAAACTATGAACGTTGGCAGGAAGTGATTTAAGGGAAAATCTCTTCGAAATTCGTACTGTGAGTAGAATAAATCGAAGAAAAACAAGGTAATCGAAAAAGAGGCTACGTGCGAAAAAGGGCTACGTGCAAAATAGGCTACGTGCAAAAGACGCTACGTGCGGGAAAAGGGCTACGTGCAAAAGACGCTACGTGCGGAAAAGGGCTACGTGCAAAAGACGCTACGTGCGGAAAAGGGCTACGTGCAAAAGAGGCTACGTGCAAAAGACGCTACGTGCGGAAAAGGGCTACGTGCAAAAGAGGCTACGTGCAAAAGACGCATTGTGCGAAAAGGGCTACGTGCAAAAGACGCTACTTGCGTAAAAGAGCTACGTGCGAAAAAAAAGGGAATATATATATATATATATATATAGGTATAGTCGAACTTCGACTGTATATAAAGGTTTTTGAGTCGTAAGCTGTAAGTATTACCTATTTAATAAATTTATGCTTATGGGAGCACTGAGGACAGTGCTGTATAGGATGGCCGAACTGTTAACCAAGGAAAACAACCTGATGTGTGTTATCCGATACATGAATCATGTATCCTTAATAAAGTTTACTTGAGTAGGGAAAACCCTCCTACTCAAAGGTTTTGTAGCTTAGTGTACTGACTGCACATGCAGCTCGCCAAGTGAGACAGGCGAAATGAGTTGAGTTCGCAGTTCGTATCTGATCTAAGAGGGCGCTTGGCGAGTTCGCGAAGTGCAGTTAATTTATATTGATTATTTTGAAAATTTAAGGTTATTAATATCTCACTGGCCTGGTGGCCTTTAATTTAAACAAAGAGCAGAGAAATTTGTTGCATGATGTATCAGTAGTTGTGTATTGTAAAACTGCAAATTAATTGAGAACCTAGTAATTGTAACGCACATCTGTGATTGTACCATAAGCTAGCCTTTGAAAAGTAACAGTATAAGGTCATTCGCGTACGCAATCGATATAAATATATTAGAATTAGATGTCAAAGATGAAAGTGGCTCAAAGCAGCTCGAAGTTTATCCACGTACTTTTGAGTATATTTTCATCTCTCTGATGACGTTTTCCATTGGTTTCACTTTGGGGATCCACTCATTCTGTCATCCAATGGAACAAGAAAACTGCTTCTGGTTGAATCCACAAAAGTATTGGTGAAATGCCAAAAAATAATCTCCGACAGCTGTCAGCTGACTTGTACAAAATACATAAATGACACTTGTGTGAGAGCTTCTTGAGTGGATTCTGACTCAGAATATTCAGACGAGTATTTTTTGTGCCAATGGAACGGTTCCAGAAGTAATTTTTTCAATTCCGGATTCTCCCGAACGGTTTCTTTTGCCCAATAGAAAACGACATCAGAGTTTGAATCTGACAGATTATTAGTTTTGACTCGGGAAAGTACGCGAATAGACCTTATTTTTCATTCTTACGTGACACTTTTGCGACTGTTTTCCAAAGTCAAAGAGTATAAATTTTGCTAGACTCTACTGATTGTAAACATCAAAAAGCGCGTTCAGTTTGAAAGATAATTTGACAGTTGACAGATTATCTTTTACCTGCATCGATCTCCACTTGCTAAAATGAACCCGTTTAAAATGTAGAGCTTGTGCAGTGCTATAAAAATAACTATCAATAGGGGTATTCACGATTCGGTGTAACAGACCCAGTAAAATTGCGAAATTTTATTTTTTTATATCAGATCGTGAACACACTTTTACTCATCTATAGCAAAACTGAAACAAAGTCAGACCCAATCTGACAATTGACATTTGTTCTGAAAAAAATCTTTTAAAAAGCGAAAAAGAAAAACGATTCAATTTATTGGAAGATAATGGAGACAAAATTATGTTAATTAATTAATATTACATAACAAAAATTATGATTTTCCCTTCGGCGGCACTTACTTTTGTTTTCCATTCTCTTTGTTTTTTTTCCGATACCTGCACACAGGAATTCATAATTTAGTAAACTGTCAACTTGATAACGCTACTCTTTTGTATTTTTCGGTTACAATAGGGTCAGGGTATAGCTAAAGTGCAAAAGTGTAGTGAAATTTTTGTCAGTATATTTTGTTGTTGTGGTGCGAAAAAAAGTTGCACTTTCGCACTTTCGCAATGATACAAGACCAGTTGCACCGGATCGTGAATACCCCTATTATAGTTACAATGTTTTTGAAATTAAATTCAAAAGCGTAATACTAGTCGCGTGATGTATATAATCCGTGTGCGATAATAAATTAGCAATTGAGTGACAGCATAGTCCGATTCTTCATTTATTATAGATAATTTAGACAGGGTGAATAATCAGTTTACGACCTTTCTTATAAAATATCCTATTCAATCCAACGTTCAATTTGACAGAAATCACCTATAAGTTTGCAAAACATTTCAAATTCAATTAAACAGAAAACTAATTTATTGGCAGATGAATATTTGCCTTATTATTTCTGACCTTTTTTCCAACTCACATCATTTTTGAAGTATTCCATAAAGTTAAAAATTAACTACGTACTTTTTTCAAATGTCAAACCATCACCAATACGGAACTTTGGAAAATTATATTTCACTTGTCATTGGACGAGAATAAAAAAAGTTATACGTACTGTGACATATAACACAGTGTATTGCTTTATCCCGGCTGACGTCTATTGCGGCCCATCTATATAAAGTTACGAATTCATGGCTGCTTTGCTGAACTATACATTGTCAAATTTTATCACTTCAGACATTTCAGGGATAACGTTTTTTTTTTTCTGTGAAAGGCTAAATTACTGTTTGCAAATTGTTTTCAAAAACTTCGCTTGTCAAGCGTTGATGTTCATGTGCATAAATAACTTGTGTCCGCATCACGTGCTCTACAAATGGGTGGTATTAAAAATGACCGTAAAATATATAAACAATTACCTGTTCTTACAATGTCACGCATAGAGGTTGTGTTTCCAATCTCCCGCATATGCTCTCATTCAAAGCAAAGCGGATAGAGGTGGATCAATTAGCCGTCAAGTTTTCTGCGAATTTATGTCATCCGGTAACAATGGAAAATAGCTTGGGAAAAGCGAAATAATTCCAATACATAGATCTGTAGTTTGATGAGGATGTATATACATAACTGCAGCTTTGTTAGGCGATTAATATAATTGAGATTTAAACTGTTTTTGAATTCACAGATAATGGAAATATTCCTCCGACAGTCAGTAATACATCAAAAGTGGAGATAACAGTGGAGAGATATATCCTCAGACCTTTACGGAACAAGAAAAGTATGATGTTTGACCGAACATTGAGTAGAACTTTACACTGACTAGACAAGTGAATGACAAGTCGTAATCTACAAGCTTATAAGGCACTTATAATCCAGGAAATCTGGGGCCAGATTCTGTAAGGCGAAACGATCAAACGTTTTCGTGCGCAGGAATATTTTGCCCTATGTTACACAAGCAAATTTCTTCGTGCAAACGAAAGCGTTTTTCGTTTCGTTTTTTACAGAATCCCACCCCTGGTTTTTAATGGTTGGGTTCTCTGCTACTACAAATAAACAAACGCCTGATTGCCGCCTAAGACAAAATGTCACTATTAAGAAAATACACTTTAAGCTAGCTGTGAAGTTTGCAGAGAATAGACAGCTGCATAATGCTGCTAAACTGTCTCATCCTATGCCTTATGTAATGTGTCAGAGCCTTCCCATTTACTTTGCCTACGAAATGGTTTATGAACACAGCCTAAACATCGGGTGTTTTCATAAACGTCTGCCTAACTAAGATCTGCGTAAGACGTGTTCATAAAGTCAGATTTTTGATCGAACAAACGCAGATGAATTGCAGAAGATATGTTCGTAAACGTCATAAATGTCATCAGCGTCTGGCAGATTGTGCATCCATATTTGTTTGACTGCAGAAAGCGCGGGAGGTGAAAAATTGTAAAGTGCGAAAAAAGAGTTTTATGGGCAATTTTTTATGTGTTTTCACAATTGAATTTAAATTTTTTTTAAGGAAAAAAGAAGCTGCGGCGTGGAATGTCACGAAAACCAAACTATTGTGATGATTTTTTTTTGATTTTTGTGTGACGTTTATGAACATTTAGTGACTACTTCAAATTGTACTAAAGCAGGCCTGCACACGTTGTAGGCGCAGTGGCATAGTGGTTAGTGTGTTGGACTACTAAGCGTGGGGTCGAGGTTCGAGTCCCGCAAAAATCCAAATTCCAATTTAGGGTTTTTTTTCACTGCGTCACCTCTCGCGAATGTCTGACAAACATTCGAGAGTATAACTGTCTTGAAAGAGCTTCTCAATTAGCCGTTTGGAGTCGGCATAAAGTTGTAGATCCCTTCCATTCGTTCCAAAAATTGAAAACCCACACAAAACGAATGGTTGTGAGAAGCTAGGCCTAGGGTCCCTCCGGACCTGTTGCGCCAACTATTTATTTTTTTAGGCCTGCACACGTGCTGCAGAATAAGTTTATTCATTGATGCAACAAAAAAGAAAGACGATTGTACTAGCGCAGATTTTCGACGTTTATGAAAACACCCATCCTTTCATAACAGCAAAATGCCAAATATATTCAATCAAATTTCAACATTGTGACTCCTTGCATCAGCCTATACCTATATCCTGCTGACAAAGTATCAAAGTATAAAGTATCAAAGTATCAAGCCACCAGCTCTCATCAGTACCTTTCAACATCTAAGTATTAAGATTCATTAAGAAAAGTTGCAGTGACGCGATGCCGGTTGATTTTTATTTCAACCGAAGTTTGAAACATTTATTTCATCGAACTTGGAAAAAATACAATAAATGGCGCAATACCCTCGAAATTCCTTAAAAAAGTAGTTAGGTACAATCGAAATAGACGTTCTAAGGTTATAATTGACTGGTATCGGCATCATATTAAAAAGCTCAACCACCTAGTGTTTCCTTGTCTGTCGGTGAGTTTCGGAAATCTATTCGTCGAAAGCTCCATTAATCTCTGCCAGATACATTCCACAAATAAATCTGTGTCAACACTTTGGACAAAAATAAATGCATACACACAATAATAACCGAATAAATATTTATAAATAAAGAAGTAAACTCAAACCCACCATGCAGCCGTTCGTTTTCCATTTGAAAGGATGCCAAACTGGGATCCTGTCGTATTTGTTCTGGAAGAGCGCGCCACACCTGTAGCGATTGTTCGGTAACTTGATTTGGAGTAACCAAATTAAATAAGGACCTCCTTCGGCTTTGTTCCCCCGAAGCGGCCCGACGAAACATTTTCAATTGGTCGCGTAAACCCATTTCGTATCGTTTGTTCACTTTTTGCTTTTCTATTAATTACCACACATTACACATCAGCCCGTAGAAAAATTAATATTTTTTTTCTGAAGCACAAATACGCACTCAATTAAGCGAACAGAAAAGGATGGCGCGCGCTTTAATGCCGCCTGTTGTGGGTTCAATTCAACTGTTCAACTGTTCAATTAAACACAAAGCACACACATTTAAAAGATACAGGAGATAATAAAAGGCAAATGACGATGGCGAGACCGAAATGATGTTTCTTTAATGGTGCAATGCTTTTGGCACGTTTGTTAGAAATAAGCTCCTAACGATATATCCATCCGAACACTCTGACGTTCAATGAAGAACGAAAACAATCTCGAAGGCACGCATCTGTGTGTGGCGCTCCGTTTCGTGTTTAAGGCTGTTTTTCGCTCTCTACTCTGTCTTTACGATAATATAACTGTGACAGTGACAGAGCATCCGACTGCCACCGCGCTATCACACACACACACGAAAAAAGAGTGAAACTTATTTTTGGCAAGACCTAGAGCTTTTATGTCGTCTTTTTGTCCGTTTGTTGTTGTCTTACTGTTATACGGTAAATAGAAATCAGAAAAATAAAAACACCCGCACACTATAGGAGCGATTTAAGGTAAAAAGTGCACATGCTTGCGAAAAATCTACGAGTACCTTCAACTAAGGGTGGCTTGTTAATTCTCTGGAAATTGTGCTGTCTGTCCTACCGGGCGTATACGTAACATTTTTGTTTGCTTGTTTCGGAAGCAAATAACTTTGTATTCGCGGTCACGGTCAACGTGTGTTCTGTGCCATAGTGTGCACCGTTTCGAAGTTCTAATTATGGACTGGCCATTCGAATGGAATGAACGCAAATGCGAACCGGCGACTTTTAAGTATACAGCTGCAACCCCTAATGCGCGGTGTGCTGGATGATGGTGGATTTTATATTTATTTGTGTTTATTTTAACGAGGATTACCTGTGCAGGTCTAGTTTACTGTGTATTTGGTGTGTGCTTTTGCACATGTTCTTCGATTTGAATTGCATTTTATATTTTCAAAAAGAAGTTCGATTTGGCAAGACGACGCATTTTGTATGTCAAATTTTAGTTAATTTTAGTAGACGAATGATGAAATATGACGAGACTGTAGCTCATGTAGAACCTTAAAGCATTTTCTGCATAAGCTACATCCGCGACTTTAGATAACAACAGATAGAAAAAAGGACTTTATATACAACCAAAATCTAAACAAAAACAAAACAAAATCTAAATAATAAATATTTACTTCGGTTTAGGATAGATCAGCACTCAACCAAAATGATTCTGCTAAAAGTATTGCGAACAACAAATGACTAAGATAAAATGTCATCTTTGAAAATTTTGAATATATTTATATTTTCGGAGACAAAGAAATCCGATTACTCTGCAAGAAGTCTAGCTCCAACTTCGAAAATATGTAGACAAATGTGGCAGGCGAAGAAATTGTATTTTATTTTACTTAATATTCTGCAAGATAATTAATACGAAATGTACTTAAGTAAGCCACAATATTTACTTCTACCGGTCGCAGCAGTTGGATAAAAACCCGCAAGAAGTGCAGGTTTTTCTGTCTTGTTTTTGTAATTTAAATAAAATGTGGCAATAAATAAACATGTCTTTCTTTTAAACACTTATAATAAAGTTAATTTTATAATATTTCTTGAGCTCGCATAAAATACCCCCGTAAACTCGCATAGAGTTCCCAAGGAAGTTTGCATGATCTGCCTGTGCATATACTTTGCTTCGCATTTCCTTATTTTGTGTGAATCCCAGTCGATAATTCCATGCACCATCAATACGAAATATGTATCGCTTGCGATTTGCCGAAGAGCTCACCGATCACCGAAACAGCATTTTCTATTGAGGAACCACAAGCGAACGGATTTAGAAATTCAGAACATAAGTAGTTCTTATACAAAATAAATTTCGAAATATATTTTGGACTCTTAAACTGCATTTCTAACATCACACATTCCTAACACGAAAGATTAAAGGGATGGCCAATACTAAATAGCGGTACGACTGAAAGGGACAGCATTACCAAACACGCAAAAATACGTGTCACGTATTTTCCTCGGCCATCTTGCTTACGTGGTAGGAAATAGGAATTATGGGAAAGTTCAGCATGTTGGTGTTTTTTAGCGATGACTTACGAAATTTCACTTTCTTATAAAACAAAATGGCTTCCGGAAGTGATGAACGGAGAATTGTTTATTGATAATTGAATCGTTGGTTTAAATTACTGAAACTAATTACCACTCTTATTGCACATGCTTAAATCAGAAGTGGAAATGTTTTCAAGTAATTGCTGAAATGTTTGTCCCTGGAACTTGTGATTAATTCCGTTTTACGTATCTATAATATTAGCAAAATATCCACGGCACTTTAGGCGTTTGATTTGTGACCTCATTCTCACGGCTTTATTAGCATTGAATGCGGACAAACGGATCTATCTGTCCCGTCTCGTGCGTGATAGTGTAAATGCAGCTTTAATCACAACAAATCAAAATTACCGAAAAGCATGCTGGGTAATACGAATTGGTATTGTTCTTATTTTTACTTTTGAAATTCGAGTCTGCCTTTGTAAAGCGGACTTCAGATTCGTTTCAAAACAATTCTAAGAATAGGATAAAATGAGGGCGTTCTAGTTTTGTAAGTCTGAAAGCTGTCTGACTAGATCTATCTCGGTTGTGATTGGCTTAAATCGGTCACGTGGGTACCTGTGACATTTGACGTTTATGGAGGGGTAGCCGACGAATCTAGTCAAGAAATTCGTGACTGAGTACTAAGTTGACAGTTCGGGTATGTGGCTGACGTAGAAAAAGTGACGTTCCCGACCAATCTAGTTTTTTCGTTCAGGTTACATCTTATCCAGACCAATCTAGTCGACTTAAGATAACTAGATTCTTGAATGCGGCCAATAACTTTACTCACCACAGGAGCTTGGTGATCATTTTTGAACGACTTCAAAATATTGCGCGGGTGAATTTCTTTCGCTCTAAATGTTGTATTCCCCATTGTGACACTTATTTTTCACCGAATTTTGATTCTTTTTTGTCGTTTAAATTTTATCATTGCATCAATTCTTTTCCAAAACTGAGAACCCCCTGAGACTTGTTTTACTCAGCAAACAGGACAGATATGCTGTCTCCTAGCCTATGCGACCTGTCAGACTGAGTGACAAATGTGTATAGGTACATTCAGTACAAACTTACCGAGTGATTAATTCAAGTCCTTTATGTTTGGGGTGGTCAAGGTTGATTATAGTGCCTATGACATATAAAACATATTAAAATTTATAGCATTCCATCAGAGAAGTTCATTGATGTCCCTTGCACGCAACCACCAATGGTATAGGAGTGTGTCATAGCCTACAACATTTTAATACATATGTCAAATAAGTACTCTGCTATACACAATTCAATGTAATCTTCATTTTATTTTGTTACTAATCAGATTACAACAAGGCCAATGTCGGGGTGAAACGAAATCAATTAAAGTGTGTGTAATTGAAACCCTACAGAGAATTTTTTCGTTGCAGCTGTGATGATATCACTACTCTTTGGATATTTACCGAGTCCGTTGACTCAATGAACTCAATAACAGGTGATATAGCAGTAACCCCCTAAGTAGAATCGAAATCAATCATTTCGCTATGACTTTGCCTCCATTGTGTCCTGCAATTTGATAGCTTCCAATATTTACCGTATAACCGCCTTTATTGCTGGAAGAGTAATTTTGTTTGTCAACAAAACTGTGAATAATTTAGTTGCAAATTAATTGCAAAATAACTACCCTTTCTTGGTAAGAATCTGAAAAATTGCATGTCTAGAAAACAACAACAGATGTATGCGTTTAAAATTGAGGCGTGGCCGTGCATCAAATATCAGCGAAACCGATTCCAAGGACACTACTTTATGTACGTGCAATATGACTGAGCAATCCTGTTGCCATGTTGCTATTAGCAAATGATAGGGAGAGGTACAACAAGCAATCAACGATGTGTCTGGTCGTTGATATGCTCTTGGTAACGTTTTCATACGAAATGTCAGGCATTAACACCCGCTAGGTTTGAATTAATTATTCTGGGGGGATGAAAACGATGAGTTTATAGGCTGTAATTACAAAATAGTAAAACCTCTGAGAATTACATGCTGTCGTTCGTTCCGTTTTGGAAAACGCACGTTTTCGCTGTACTTTGTCACTGCCCATAGCCTTAATTGGATCACGTCGGGTTAATTAGAACTTGTTTCCTATTAAGTGATAAAGAATCGACTGTAGTGCGTAAAACACGATATAGTTCACTTTTTAGAAAGCAGGAGATGTTTATGTCAATGTCCGTCTTCAAAAAAAACATGAAAAACGAACCGATTCACCTCAGAAGTAAATGCAGAAAATCATGAGCGCTGATCTTTCAGAAACAGAGATGTTAGTCTCATTTGTCCTAGATGTGTTCTGAATAGCCATTCTGCCTGCTTTTTGTAATCGTATTATTTATTGATAAGCTGTTTTAATTCGTAAGGATATAGCGTTTACAGTTACGAAAATGAGTCCAAAATTGTAGCCCTTATGGCAGGTCGTACTGAAAATGCATATATTCTGCCTTCTGTCTGAACTGCCAAAAGAAGTCATCCGGTGTTGTTTGGCTCTCATTTTTTTCCTATTTGAACCTTTAGAATTTCATTGGTCAAGTCGAGAAGATGATATAGGCCGTCACAATTGATTGCCATATACGGGCTCATTTTATGGCATTTTTCATCACTTCGGCGAGAGCTTCGGGCGACAGACTCCCGCGATCGTGTCGAATGTTGTCCTTAAGGGCTTCTAGGGACTTCAAAAAACCCCACAAAAAAAAGTCTGGAACGGTTAAATCGGGCGATCTTGCGGGCCAGTGCAAATCGCCAAAACGAGAGATGAAGCGACCCGGGAACGCCGCCTTCAGAATATCGGTTGTGGCTTGCGCAGTATATGCCGTAGCTCCGTCCTGTTGGAACCACATGTCGTCCAATCCTAATTCATCCAATTGCGGCAGAAAAAACTCGGTTAACATGGCCCTATAGCGCGCACCGTCCACTGTTGTCGTTTGACCAGCAGCGTTCTCGAAAAAAAAAAAATGGCCAGATGACTCCTCCAGCGTGAACAGCGCACCATGCAGTAACTTTGAGCGGGTGTAATTGCTCCTCTTGCATTACTCGTGGATTTTCGGTGCCCCAGAAGTGATAGTTTTGCTTGTCCACGTACTCGCTGAGGTGGAAATAAGCCTCATCGCTCAATATGATTTTGGTCGAAAAATCGAAAATTAGAAATTATTCCGCGTTCTTGGGGAGTGTATCGCTCCGTGGCTTGTTCACTTATATTCTACATCTGTCTAGTCCACAAATGTCAAAACAGATTTGACATTGGCGGCCATTTGCAAAAGTAAGAGCATCTTCCAATAGGGTGATCTCTTTTGACCCACATTGTACTTATGTGGTATTCAATTGGGCGCTCTCAGAGCACTTTTTATGTTCGTTTGGTACAAAAAAAAAAACAATCTTTTTCAGATTTCAGAACACTTTAGCGAATCTGGATTTTTTTTTCAGATTTGCTTCAGACTTACCATTACAATTGCGTTTGAGTTTGACAACTGGTTTGTTTGCGATTTCGTGAAGTTTTTATACTGCAAAGAAAGGCATTGCATCGGGTGAATCTATTTTTGTAAATTATTTATGTATCTATTTATAAATGTGTAAATATTTAGAAATCAATCGGGAGGCAAATTTCCAATATTTTAATATAAAATTTAACTCAAGTGAATGGAAAACACGTATTCAAATCGAAAGGCATGTGTGCACGTATTATATTGCTATCGCAGTATTTCTATTTCAAATATTCTTTTTAGTGTGAAGTGTCAACCAACTTACAAACACATGAAAACAAATTTGAAGGCTCACTAAAGTTCGGAAATATTTTGGTTACAAGTCATAGCCAAAATACCCATGTGTGTCATCCCCAAAATAGTAATTTAAACCATGTAGGATCAACGGCTAAAGAAGCCCAATCGAATACCACATTAATATTCTCAACTGATACAATCAAAAAAGAGACCAACAACATCCGGTCCTCAAAAATAAACTGCAAACTGCACGAGCCCTATGGCCACAACTGAACGAAAATAGAACAATCTCTAGACAAGAACTAAGTCCACATGCTCACAGATATAATCTCTAGTCACTGTGCAACCAAATCCATGCTCCGGAAATGAAATCGAGAAACCAACGACTTATGCAGAAACTGTGAAGATGAGGAGGAAACGGAGATGATCCCACATTACCAGTGCCAATGTCCTGTTCTTCAGGAATGACGACTCTGAACCAGGTCCAGGTTCTTTGAACTCGCCGAAGCAGAAATACAGGATCTTCTCAAATTTGCGAAGAGCACCAACTGGTTTAAACATTCAGAAAGATGAAGAGTCGACCAGATTGATTTGGCGTTTGTTTAATCTATGAAGGGAGTCACAATGAACCTTAGGGCGTCCGAGTGGAAATGGTGCTAGTGCACCACACACTCTTCCCTAATTTGACCTAATCTTGAATTTGACACGTTATAGCGACATTGAAATATTGACCAATTTCCTTTAGATTATTACACAATATTACCATAATTTTTGTATATTATTCACCTTTTCCAGCGCAATGCGCTCAGAAACCAATTTACAAAATCGAAAAGTGAAACCGGACCTTCTTCGACAAAAGTCTATATTAACGTCTACCTCCCTCATCAGTCCAGTCGTTCTAAGTCTTATGACCTCCCCTAACCGTTACACGAAACCTACCTAGTCCTACAGCTGTCCAAATATTCAATGACAGTTTGTAATTATTATGACGGTTCTCTCTGCTAAAGTACAGTTTGGAAATGCTTTTGTTATGACCCAGCTACCGTTGCTATAGGACCCTCCTTCCACTACCGGATTTGTGTTCACAAAACAACTCACACGACCGCGACCAAGTCACATTCATTCAACTTGACACCATTCGGGAAGGTGTATCGTAAAACGTGACACTTGTACTATACTTTGAGCGAAAATTAATTGATTTCCAAGAAGTAAAATGCGATTTAACTCTGGTGTGAGACAGTTCAGAATGTAACACAAACAATGGGCTGTGGCACATCACAAATTCTGGAATCTCTGCAGAAGGAGTCGCCATCTGTTGCGCGAAGACGCATGGTAATATCATTAAATTGACTTAAGAGGTTTTTTTTTTTTTTAAATATTCCACATCGTTTGTAAACCCTTAGAGAGCTAAAAACTCCGTTGAGGAATATGTGCGATTGGATGAGGAGATCAGTGAAATGGAAGCGCTTAGTCCCGGACCAAGACTGGCAACTGCTGAGGCATGGATTGAACATTTGCAAGAAAAGCGCGACGCATTACTGGTAACTGCTGATGCGGTTCAGTTCAATCTAGCAACGGAACAGACCATACATCCTACAATTGGTGTGACTGCCGATGTAGAGTCCTCGAGTAAGGATCTTGTGAGGGTAGGTGATTGCGATTTTTTGTAAGGCAACTTATATTGAGTATACCTATGAATTAAGTTGGTTCTAAGCTTGGGCGTCCTTTTGGATAAACAGAAAGCCGCGGCACAAGAGGATTTCTTCGCTGGCCTCAGCAAGTCTTCTTTGCAAATCCTATCAATGCGATACTACAATGACATATTGGAGCATACTAGGTCTCGCGTGAAAGCACTCGCAGAAGATTTTCGGATATTAAGCGATTTCTATGTACAGCAGGATGGAATTATTGGTAACTTACATGTCTGATTTTTAAAATGATTTCCAGTGTTGGTAACGTTTTTTTCTGTAAGCGCTTATTAGCGGCGGAACCTACATGACCAGCTATGAGGAAAGTTTGGACTCGCAGCTGGAGACTTCCCGAGATGTTCGCGACAAACTGGGAAGTACTCTAGAGCAGTGGCGGATTTGCGCTTTACTTCTTAGGGCATGTGCCAAATCGGCGTCACAAGCTTTAACATTTTGGAGAAATTTACGGATTTTAAGGTACGTGTTATATGATTGGATTTACGTAAATTACCTAAGGCTATTAGAAGTAGCTTCGGGTAATATAATATTGACAGTAAAATTACATGGAAAGCCAGACGTATAAATAATTACCTCTCAGTCAATAATGTTTAAGAGCAAACTTTTGATTTTGACGCATTCAAAAAATGTGCTAAGCTTCTAACTCATATAACGGTTAGAAAGAGTGAGTAACGATTGTGGCATGTTTTATTTCAGATTTCAAAATTGAAAAGCAATAAAGACATAATTGTCTATAATCTATATAATGCCATAAAGTCCTGATGTTCTGATCTTAAGCTGTGGTGTGCTCTAAATTTAGCCTTACATTTGTATACGTCACTCTCACCCCTTTTTTTACTCCAAAGAACTTGTCATTAAATGAAGTGTCCTCCAAGTTTAGGCAGTAGCTCACGATCTCGATAAAGCAGCTAATTTTGTAGGTTATTATCGTTATGCGGAATATTCCCTCTTTTTATTTGATACTAGCATTTCGTAAATAGTCAGACAGAATTAAAAATTTAAGCTTTCTCTGTATTATACCTGAATCGATAGTTTCTCATCCATGTGTGATTAACAATAGTTTTTCCATAACCAAATCTTTCAATGAAGAAATTCTTACTCTTTTCCGAACTCGATTTGTTTCAGGTCACCCAGAGATATAATACATTTCGCATTGGAATGTCGGAGTAATGTCCAAGCATCGCTCATCTCTCTCGAATGTGCCCAGCTATCGCTTCCCAATGTAGAGATAAAATTCGTAAGCAATCGACAGGTTTTGGCTGTGACGCATATAAACACATATATGATAACGGACATAGCAGACGACATGCGGTAAGTGTTGCATGGTTGTTTTCACATTGCACTCACAAAGATATCAATTCATTTCTAGATACAACCATGTCGAAAAAGTCCTCGAGAATTACGAGGATAACATGCAAAAAGCTTCCAGTT
This sequence comes from Cheilosia urbana, assembly GCA_946477585.1. Taxonomy (NCBI): domain Eukaryota; kingdom Metazoa; phylum Arthropoda; class Insecta; order Diptera; family Syrphidae; genus Cheilosia; species Cheilosia urbana. The sequence continues at coordinate 129,399,449 of OX297854.1, read as the reverse complement.
GGATATATGATACGTTCAGCAAAACGCTGCGCAAAGACTTTGACAAGGCGGAGGAGAACGTCAAGAGTCTGGCGAAAAAGTTGCGCAACCACCGGTACGAGTTATTCACCAAAGAAACAGCAAAGAAATAGTTTCACTGTTTTATTGTAACCATCTAGAAATATAACAAACATTTTACAATCAATACCAGTAGGACTTTCTAGGGATTCGCTCTTCCACGATGTTCATCTCTTTCATGATGTCCATCTCGAATGTGCACAGTTTAGGCTCAAATGTGATTTCGGTCACAACCGTCGCTGCAATGAAAGAAAATTGAGTATTCTTATACTGGGAATTGTTCTTAAAGCTTACCTGGTGTGTCCTTCTCTCTTTCGAGATACGCCGCCTTTGTCTTGTAGTCATAGGTTTCGAGGTTAGCATCTGGAACTGGGATAAGTCGGCCAGTACGCATGGACACTCGAACTTTTTCACCATCTTCGGTGAATCGCCATTCGAAATCAGTTCCTTTCAAATCAGATGGATCAACTAAACGAATGTCCCGATCGACACGGAGCGGTGCTTCGGATCTAATGTATACGCCTGGGAAATCTTTTTCCGCACCGACTATGCGGTAATGCCAATTGATCCCCTCCGCTATCACCCAGTTACGCTCGGGGATTACTTGTGTGACAATACCCTGTTTGCCTTTGTCCTTTCCGGTGAGAACCTCAATGCGATCGCCGCGGAAGTAGCTCCATTCCTCTGGAATTAGTTAGATACACATTATTGAACGATTTATTGCCTAATATTCTGTAATACCTTACCGAGTGGGTCAATGAAAACCTTTTTGCGAATGGTGCCGGGCATATTTTGCTGACGGAATTGACCTGTCCATGATCGGTTTGTTGTGTAACGAAACTTTTTTTTCTCAATTGTCCTGGGAAGGTAGTTCGGTAAGCCCCTGGGTGTTTCCCAATATACCTGTTAGAAACCGCGCGATTATGCAATTTCTACAATGTCAGGTGTTGTTATAAGTGAAACTTACCTGCCGCTTGCTGCGTTCTATGTATCTTTCAGGGAAGTTAGAGAAATTCTTTAGTTTACTGACGAGATATTGCGTTAATCTCATTTTTATTTTGCTCTGAAAAATTTAACCAAGAAAAATTACAATCAGATGTCAGTTGTGAGCCGCTGACAGTTGCAGTAAAAAGCGAGGTAGAGCACAGAGATGTCCACTGCGAATAGGGTATTCAGGGTTATACTTCAATTGAATTTGGATTTTTTTACGCCGAGACGGCTTTCAAATCCAAAGTCTGCATAAATTTGTAAAGGACCATTCACATGAGAGCGAACTGCGAATAGGCGAATTGCGAACAAATCAATTTAACTGCATTTATGAATTGAAAATTTGTATTTGTTCTTTCACAAAACCATTATATTTAATTAATCTAACATCTAGTCTAAAAAAAACATGACTCTCAATTGATTTAAACAAATAAATTAACAATTAAAGTAATTTTTCCGCGAATTGAAAATTCTTGCCTCGAACTGTCACAATTTATTCACAAAACAGTCGCGATCCACAAACCCACCACGAATGAAAAATTCGTTCGAACTTAACCTTTAAAAATGAAACTGATACGCGGGTATCCGCGACCAAAAAAAGTTTTCATGTGAATGAAGTGTCAGAAACCACGAATATTCGCGTGTTCGCAGTTCGCAATTCGCTCTCATGTGAATAGTCCTTAAGTGTACATATGAATTGAAAATTGGTATTTGTTCTATCACAAAGCCATTACATTTTTTAATTAATCTAACACCTAGTCTAAAAAAAAAAAACATGACTCTGTCACACTTTATTCACAATCCACACAAAACAGTCGCGATGAATGAAGTGTCAGAAACTACGAATATTTGTGTGTTCGCAGTTCGCAATTCGCAATTCGCTCTCATGTGAATAGTCCTTAAGGTTCGCCTGCTTTGAGTTTATTGTATTAGGTATTTTAATTTATAATTTGGCTAAACGAAAATCATACAAAAAAAAATATTCCGCTTAATTTAGCAGGAAAATACTAAATAATAAACAATAAACACACTGGCTATGTGTGTTCAGCCAGTAAGAACTTTTTTCTGAATAACTCAACTGGCTTGTACACTACAAACCAAAAAACTATTCATTTGTCAAAGCTGTCTTCTCTCCCGTAAATAAAATTCTCCTGATATACGGCATACGCACACAAACATAAGTACCTCTGCGCATTTATATACAGAATTGATATGAAAATTATAAACTCCAAGTTTTCTCAGATTTTTAAACATTTGCCCAAGTTGTACTCTGCTTTTAACAAAAAAATAATGTAAAGTGGAAGAAAACAATGTCTTGTGACGAAAATAAAAGCGAACAAAGGTCACTTAACTTGTTCGACATAAGTTGGGAAGATGTTTTGTTTCCAAAATTAGTTGTGCACCTGTCGCTGAAGGATTCATTCAACCTACGCTGCTGTTCGAGAACAAGTAAACTATTTGTCGAAGCCTCATTCAGGCATAGAAAGGAAATTCATCTCTCCGGAAACAATTCTAGAAACATTGAGCTTGCATTCGCCGTGCTTGCAAGAAATTGCTACAAACTAGAAAGGCTCTTCCTTGCAAACTGCCATTGGCTGGTCGACGACTTGATGCTGTGTATTCTGTCTAGAAACAATCGTCTCCGGGTGGTGAACCTTAACCAATGCGTGAATATTACACCACAGGCACTGCAACCGATAATTATTGATTGCAAGCAGCTGCAAGTCCTGAACTTGTCCAAATGTCAATGGTTGACCACGGGCACTGTTGATGCGCTGACCCTTCATCAAAGCAACATTGAGGAGTTTGATATATCGCATTGCGTAACAATCGGCGAACGTTGCTTGGTGATATTCTTTCGAAAATTGAATAAACTAAAGATACTCTCATTAGCCTTTACACAAAGCGTCACCGACCACGTACTGAATCAAATTGCCAACTATTGCAAGTCGCTTGAGCACATCAACTTGGTTGGCTGCAACGCAATAACTGACTTTGGAGTACAGTAAGTAAAATCTGGAGATTTAATTGTCGTTTTGTAAGCCTTACCTTTCGCAGCGCCATAACCATAGGATGCCCTAATCTCAAGTCGCTAATGGTTCATCGATGTCCTGGTATAACTGAACGAGTACTAGCGCCTCTGCGCGGACGAGTGCACATTGATCGGCCCACGCAGAGCTATGATCTCCAAAATTACATGCACAGGTTACACCTGCGGGTTTAGCTAGTAACACTTTCAGCAAACAATAAATGACACCAACTTTCAAATGTGTTTGTTGTTCTTCGTTTATTTATATTTTTTTTTTTTAACGGCGAGTCTTTACAAAAACAAATTTCAAAATCAAGTACTTGCATTCTTCATTTAATACAAAAATAATCACTTTCTATATTTCTGTCATGATCGATCAGAGTGAGGTAGTTGAGCTGTCGACATTTTCTGTTCGCCACTTTTCGTGCAGCTCTTTCAGACGCTTGTACACCCGCATCGAAATGTTTAGACTGGGCATAACTTCGCACAGTCCGGGTTCGTGCATAAAGGACAGACCGCAGAGGCCAAAGTACGTGTGGAACGGATCTGTAAATGAACTGGGCCACTTGGCAAAGCCTCCTACAACTGGGTCTTGTGTGGACATTATGAATCTGAAAAGGGTATCAGTATAATAATAAGAAATGAAAGAAACTATCACCTACTTTCTGTTTGTGTCAAAATCTGTTAAGTGGAAGGCATTTAGGATCTGCAGGGATGCACCTATCCAGAAGGAGTAACAAGTGTCCACAGGCTTATTTGGCCTGCCCTGGAAGCCGTCCATCTACAATGCCAAGGAAGAAACTTGTGAGTAAACAACCTTATCGAGGCTATTCTTGTGCGTTTACCTGGCGGAAGATAAGCCATCGCTTGAAACCTTCGATGGTGCTTTTGCTGAGTTTGCTTAGTTGGCCACTGAGTTGGAGAGCGGCAATAGCGCAAAATGTTGTCCCTCCATGGGACTCTGCTTCGAGATGTTGACTGACACCATGATCATAGCGCTAGAAAAGAATTCCCACTTAGCTAACCAATAAAAGGGTAATAAGAAATAAAAAAAAATTGTTTGCAGAAGAAACTAAGCTAAGTGATTGAAGGAAATAAACGAGCGAGCAATTATGATCTACTGATCTCGCCTGCTGATGCGCAAGTCAGTCAGCTATGTTAGCAATTGCAAATATAAAACAAGTTGTAATGATCCGATAAAACGGGTAAATGTTATCTTCACTTCCAAAACTATATCTGACAAGTACTTACGATACTTTGAAGAATGTATTCGGCCATTTTCTCCTTATCGACATGTCCCCAGTAATCTAGCATCGAACATATTGCCGCGGCACAATAAACAAATCTCATATCATGTTCGTTGCCTTCAACGGATGCGCTAAAACTTCCATCGGGCCTTTGAACGGCAGCGACACCTGCGAATTGTTTGCATCAGATTGCATTCACGTTTCTGATAAAATATGGAAACTCTCTCCTCACCATCAACTATGGCCTTTCGGTCTACCCTACTTAAGTCATCACCCAGTGTGGCCAGTGTCGCAATGCCTGTGTATGTCATGGCAAGGTGTCCCCATTGATAGCATTTTACATTTGCTTGTAAATTCTCGTCATTTGATAGGATCTTCAATGCTCTTGAGCCCTATAAATAAAAGATAAAAATCGCTGTTTGTACTCTCATGTGCGCTTCTCTCACCACGTAGATGATTACGTCCATCACTTATTAATCCATTCTAAATCATCTAGCGATGTGGGTAAATAATACAATCTGCTGCTTACCTGAAATCCACCACACTGTATGCCAAGTTTGTCGGGGATTACTTGACAACCATAAATCCAATCAATGATTCCATCTCTTGTGTGATCTTTAAGCATGTTTACAGAATCTAGGACATCAAGGCCACATACTGCAAAGAATGCAATTGATCCTCTGCAAAGGCACAACAATACTTAACTTTTGTCGCAAGGAAAAAATATTGTTTTTTTTTACCTCGTAGAGTCGTGTGATGCCAAGCGAGCTGGCAGCAAATTAAGAAAACGTAAGAAATATTTCGCATGTTTTGTGTGCAAGAGCGGCTCCTGTTTATCGTTGTCCAAGTTAAGTACATTGTACATGACTACCGTCAGTGACTCAAGTGCGATGAAAAGTCAACAATATGGAAAATGAATGGATCGGAAATGGAATGGGTATGAAGGTACCAAAATCTTTAATGATGTCCGCTGACTGCTGCGAGGATGACTAAGTTGCAAAAACCAAAAAAATTCTTGTCTGCCTCTGCCTTTTAAATGGATTTAGAAGAACCTTTCGAAACTTTTCTTATCAAAAAATGCAAAAAAAAAAACACTACAGCGAAAAGTCATGATTCACATGACGTTTGAAGGTTCTGACAGCTGTTTTGGGTTGTGTATAGAAGCGGCCTTCAAAAATTGACCGATACGGCACGGCGGATGAATTCGAATCCCTCGGCTGGAAACTTTTTTTTACCGTCGTAATAAAATTAATAAAATAAAATAAAAAAACCAAGACTCATATAAATTTGCTGACAGCCTATCCACAATATTAACTAGGTAGAAGAACTCTGAATAACATTAAAAGTCATCTTTTACAAATTGAAAAAAAAAAAAAAAAACAAACTGAATACTAGAATACTAGAACCACTCCATTCTAAATATTATGCATAAAAGTCTATACAACAAACAACCACTTGAAATATACAATTTCTGCGACAAACGACATATCCTCACCATTGGGTCGTATGAATAAAGCGTAGCAATTGCTTTTACTCAAGAGAAATGTCAATCTCGAAGCATTTGCTACGTTTCGTATGAATAAAAACTAATTTGAGTTATACCATGTTCCCACCAACGTGATTTAGCCGAAGTGATTTATAAATCACGAAACGCGTCCCCACCGAACTTTAATACCATGTTCCCACCAACGTGATTTATACCATGTTCCCACCAACGTGATTTAGCTAAATCCACTTGATTTAGCTAAATCATCTCATAAATTACGTGATTTACCATACATTTTCGTGATTACTAATTACGTGATTTAGACGTGTTTAAATTTTAATTACGTATCGGTCCACACAAAATAAAATCGAACATACCTTTATTATGTTCAGCACTTCATTCAGCAAACGAAAAGTCAGTGATGGGACTTGAGAAAAGTGAAACGGTGGTAAAAAAAAAATTGTCCATGATGAATAATTCAGTAAATAATGAAGTAATGGCGCAGTAAATGGTGTACACTGGACTGAAAGTTTTTGCTGATGCAATTCTTCGAGAAAAATACTGAAGGTGGTAGATTTCGAGTTCAGGTTGGTAGAATTTCCGAAAGTGTAAAAAGCGGTAGAAATACCACTTAAGTGTTAAAGTCCCATCACTGATAGAGCAAAGTTGACGTAAATGACACACTAAAACACGTAAAGTTCGGTGGGGACGCGTTTCGTGATTTATAAATCACTTCGGCTAAATCACGTTGGTGGGAACATGGTATAAGTGATTAAATGTTACATTTACGCCAACTTTGCCATATCAGTGATGGGACTTCTAACACTTAAGTGGTATTTCAATCACTTTTTACACTTTCGGAAATTCTACCAGAACTCGAAATCTACCACCTTTTAACAAAGCTATTCGCTAATAATATTTATTTTCCATCATTAAATTGAAAATTGTACCTACTATACCTACTGCTACTACTTACTTTTACCCATACACACTCAGCTATCAGTATTTTTTTCGAAGAATTGCATCAGCAAAAACTTCCAGTCCAGTATACACCATTTACTGCGCCATTACTTCATTATTTACTGAATTATTTATCATGGACAATTTATTTTTCTACCACTTTTCTACCACCGTTTCACTTTCCTCAAGTCCCATCACTGACATTTCGTTTGCTGAATGAAGTGCTGAACATAATAAAGGTATGTTCGATTTTATTTCGTGTGGACAGATACGTAATTAAAATTTAAACACGTCTAAATCACGTAATTAGTAATCACGAAAATGTATGGTAAATCACGTAATTTATGAGATGATTTAGCTAAATCAAGTGGATTTAGCTAAATCATGTTGGTGGGAACATGGTATTAGTTCCTACTTTTGACATGTTCGAAAAGTGGCGTCACTGACCTTTTACTCAGATCGGTATGAATAAACAAAGCAAATGCTATGCAAATTCTGAGTCTGCTATTTAGTTGACTCAGACCTTTTGCTAAATATTTTGTACGCACATTTTCTACACAAAAAGAGTAAGCAAAGTCAATTTTCGATGGTTTGTCTATAAATAGTCAAATTAAGTTTTGTTCGTGAAGGAAAATCATCAACATACCTGTGAAAAAAATCAATTACTTCTTGTCATGGGCACCTGAAGAAGAAATAAAACATCAGCAACCTATTTGGCAAACAAAAATCATATTTCCAGGTGCAATCACATTTCTGAATTTCATTTTTTTAAATTTAAATTTCCACAAAAGTCGTTAAAATCCCAAGGAAAATTCAAAAATTCAAAATTACGGGTCAGGTTTGACAGAAATTGCAAGGCAAGTACATGTGCAGCGAAGTAAAAGCTATGTTAGAGTTTTCGAACTTACTTTAGCAAACTAGGTTTTTATTCATACCGATTCAAGGCATTTGCTCATTTGCTAAGGGCTTTTACTTTGCTAAAACCTTTTACTCAAAGCAAATGCTATTTTTTAATCATACGACCCATTGTGTGACAGCCCCACTCTGTTAAAAAAGTGAACTCAATGAGAATCTCTCCTATCTTCTAAGTAAAAAATAATATAGGTTCGAAATTCTAATCAGCCTTGAACTTGATGAATCTATTAAATCTTTTCTTTCCTTTATATAATTATACTAATAGGAACGGAAGCTCAGAAAGCTAGCACTTGATTGGTGATTCGTATTTAAAAAAATTTGGTAATTTTAGGAATACACAAAAATAATATCCTCCAACATTTGTATTATTACTGTACTGCTGCAATATTTCTTTTCGCGCTTACAACACAACTGTCACATATAAAATACTGTCACCAAAATTTCAAGTTATGTTCAAACAAGTTGAACATTTTCGTTTTTGATTTAATAATTATAGAGAAATGTCCACGTGCAGTGCCGCGGAAATAGCCGAGAAAAAGCGTATAGCATTAGAAAAACTGCAGGCAAAGAAATGTCAACAAAACAGTAATACCAACTCGGTTAAAACATCCTCATGTCCCGCGTCAACCACTAATGGCTTATACAACAAATCAGCAGCTCAGCATTCACAAGTCGCACCTGCTCCGTTAAAAACAATAACAAGTCCGGTGCAAAGTTTCTATAAATCGAATACTGAAAATAAGGCTTCGGACTTTCTACGCGCCGTTAAACAGAGTGCCACATTTGCTAACCGAAAAGATGCACGAAATTCAAATCATCCGTACCAAAGGCCCACGAATACATCTCAGCAATCGACAGCTGGAAATAGTATTTTCAAAGAAGCACTTAGTCCCGAAAACAACAAAAGTAAAATAGCTCCAGTTTTTACCAAAACCACGACTTGTACATGCTATCTGCTTAGCAACGTGCGGTTCGCTGTTCAGCCATCTGGATACCATACGCAGTTAATTGAAGTCTTCAAGTCCATTCCCTCAAAAGCTTACGGTAAAGAACCATACCAGTACTAACAGATGTAGTAAATGCATTTTCCCTTCCAGATAATAATACAAAAATTTGGAGCTTCTCCATAAAAGACTACCAAATAGTGCAAGAACGTGTAGCCGGACTCAAACCTTATGTCGTAATTGGAGTCATTCCAAAAAACGTACTAAAACTATGCCTGACACCCGTTAAGGCAACAGACCCCTCGTGCTTGTCATCTATTGAACCAAAACTAGTAAACCAGCTGCTACCATTTCAAAAAGAGGGAGTGATGTAAAACTATTGACGTCAATCTACTAATAAGCTTCTTTTTTTTATAATGTTCTGTAATTTTAGGTTCGGAATTGGAAAGCATGGCCGCGTGATGATCTGCGATGAAATGGGACTGGGTAAAACCTATCAAGCTCTAGCGATAGCCGACTTTTACAAAGAAGATTGGCCGCTCTTCATTTGCACAACAGCATCCACAAGGTTAGTCCTAAAATCCACTGCAGACTGCAGTTATAAATCGCTTTATTATATTTCGAATAGAGATTCCTGGGCTTCACATGTACTAGCACTTTTGCCTACAGTCATGTGTCATCACATAAGTGTTCTGAGTGCTAAACAGCAATATACTGGCGATGCAAAAGTCCTCATAACCAGTTACAATTTGATGGAAAAGAGCGCAGAAATGCTGCTGGAGAAAAAGTTTGGCGTCTTGATTCTGGACGAATCCCATACTTTGAAGAACAGTAAAGCCAAATGCACTGTGGTGGCCGATCGGTTGTCACAGCAAGCAAGGCGAGTCATTCTATTATCGGGTACACCTGCCCTCTCTAGGCCACTGGAACTGTTTAGTCAGCTCCAGATGGTCGACCGAAGGTTTCTGAATTTCATAGACTTTAGTGAGTTCAGATGACGCCCAGAGTGATCTTCAGAGTGATAAATTTTCTTTTTAGCTTCGCGATATTGTGCTGGGAAACAAACCAATTTCGGTTGGGATGCCACTGGTCAGTCGAATCTCCAGGAGCTGAATGTCGTTCTAAAATTGAAGTTTATGGTGCGACGTGTAAAGGCTGATGTTCTTCCTCAGCTTGCGGAGAAGCTAAGGTATGTAATTGCTCAAATTTATTGGTCGGTTCGGTTTAACTTATCCGGACTTTACAATCATAATATCAGCTACGCATATCTTAAAGTGTTTTGCTTTCTCCTGTGCAACGGGGACACTTACGTAGCACTTGTGTTCATATTCACAAACCGTTTAATGTTCAGTGTCGTGATCAAGTGTTCATGCTGTGTTTCACAATTGAAAAAAGGGAACTTAATTGATTTGCACGCCTTTCTTCGTTGTAGAGAGACAGTTGTCCTAGACCCCGCACTGATTTGGAACGGATCCACCGTAGAAACATCCCTGAATAGCTATGCTGAAAATTTTTCGCGAAGTAAGGGGAAAGAAAAGGAAGAAATACTGTTGCGCTTCTACGCCGAAACAGCAGCCGTTAAAGCGCGTGCCGTTTGGTAAGTGCTTCTGTCTACTGCCCTTTGAAATCTATTTAGTTATTGAATCTTTTCTAATCTCAGTGAATACCTCAAAACATTAATAAAAGAGAAAGTAAAATTCATCGTATTTGCCCATCACAAGGTCATGATGGAGGCGATCTGTAATTCATTAGATAAGCAGAAGGTGAACTACATCAGAATTGATGGCTCGACCAGAAGCGATTTGCGAAGCGTAAGTTATTTCAGTGATCTTCTCATTTTCAATGACTGATGATTCCCTTTAGGAATACGTCGAAGTTTTCCAAAACAAAACATCGTGTAAAGTTGCAGTGTTATCATTGAAGGCATGCAACGCTGGCATAACCCTTACAGCAGCCCAAACAATTATCTTTGCTGAACTAGATTGGAATCCAAGTGTAAGTCCCCTTTCTGGAACTTTGTTTAGGATCTGTTGAAGATCTGTTGTATTTTGTTTGTAGACCTTGGCACAAGCCGAAAGTAGAGCTCACCGAATTGGTCAGAAAGACGCCGTTACATGTAGATACCTAATGGCGAATAAAACAGCAGACGACATTATATGGAATATGCTGAAAACCAAACAAGACGTGTTGAACAAAGCAGGACTTTTTGCCGAAGATCTGTCAGATGCAACGCATACAGCAGCTCCTGTTTCTGTAAGTTGAATCAATACGCACTTAATGTTTACTTGATCTATTTGATACTTTCAGTCAAAGCCCATCGAAAGCTACATGACTTCAGTCAAGAAGGGTAACGAAATGGAGTCTAGTAAAAAAGTCGTAAGCGAAAAGATAGTTGATGCAAAAGCGACGGTTCAGTCAGAAAATGCATTTCCTCATGAAACTCCCAGTGCTGGACAGGAGAGTTTTGAAGAGCTGTTCGATGAGGACGATGATGCTTTTAAAAATTTAGTTTATTAAAGGACTGATTTTGTTAATTTCTTAATACAGTTGTTTCAACATTTTTGAGGAGAACCTGTACAAAATCTCAACTCCCAAGAGAGGGGGATCCTTTACCATTTTTTGCTCAGGAGTACCTTGTGCATGATTGAAGTTCTGCATTGCCATTGTCAGGTTATCCATTCTCTTGATGATAATTGGTATACAAAGTGTTCTACGAATTTGTTCACCTGCAATGCTGCTATTTGTGTCGAACTACGAAAACAGCACAATTGCAATCTTCGCTTATTACATTAAAATTTATTACAAAAACGATTAAATATTAAAAGGAATAATCTTACTAAATACCATATTAAAAATATTAACAAAAAATAAATTAGTCTGATATATATTACACTATGAACAATTTTAGTAAAACTTAAGACAAGTTAATCGTCATCGCCAAACTTTTGTGTAGACGTGACTAACTTATCTTGATGAAAAACAGAATATTCCATTTCCTCGGAAAGGATTCCCTGTGACACTTGTAGCAGAGATAAAATGCGCTTTTTAGGAATCTGGGGTATTCGAACATCTTCTTGAGTTGATTCGGCCTCATTTCCGATTGGAAAATCTTGATTTTCGATTAATTGCGGTAGACTTATAGTATCGGAATCGGAACTGCAATCACTTTCGGAAATTTGATCAAAACAAATCATTGCATTAAAAGAGGAGGCTTGAGTATTTTTTGGTTGCGAAGCAATCACTGTTTGCATACTCGCCGATGAAATATTGCCTGCGGTGGAACAATTCGACGTCTCATGTGATGCAATCCGTACGCTTCGTGATCCACACTGGCTGTACTGACTTTTTCGGCGATCACCTTGTTGAATCGTTCTGTAAAGACATGCATCGTCGACAATTGACGGTAAGGTGGTAAAGTAGTCTAAAGCAATTAGTTTGCGTTGAAGCCAATAAGTTCGCTTGTTTTTGTTGTGTTTGTGCTGCCATTTAAGGAATTTCTCGTCAGGATTTGGCACGATTTTCTTTAGGTTTTTGTTCAGCCAATTGATGCGGTTCTTTTGGTTGCATTTTCGAAGCTTTTCTTTGTACTTTTTTTCCACAGCGTAGACAATATTTCCTCGACTTAGATTCACTTTGCACTGCAGAGCGGAGCAAAGTGTTATTACTTGGGACGGTGATATGGTTACAGCGGCAATTTCATCATACATCTGTGACGAGAACACAAGGTTTTACAAAAGTTATAGAGGAAGTTTGGTGTATGGTTTCCGTTAAATCATTATCAGCAGTTCTATTAATAGAGCTCATATTGGATATAGGGATCACAAACAAATAGTTATTCATGGAATTCTGTCGTTAAGACATTATCTACTTAATTGAAATAATGTAGATACTTACTTCCATTAAATCAAAGTTGAGCAGCTTGTGCTCCCAACTTCCTTCTTCCATTATTTTACTTTTTAATTACAATTCGTTTGTAAAATAACGAATTAGGTATACCTAGTTTAAAGTTCCAACAAATTTGTCAACAAACAAATGACAGAAAGACGCTAAAGCTTGTCATTTGACAAGTAAGAAAGATGGTGCTTAACCACGGTGTTTACATGTTTAAGTAGGTATTTAAATACAAAATTTCCCAAAAATTATAACCGTTTCTAATAACAAATATCAGATCCAATTTGACGTTTGTTCTGAAACAAAACTTTTAAAAAGCGAAAAAGAAAAACGATTCAATGTTTATTTGAAGATAATGGAGAAAAAATTATGTTAATTAATTAGTATTACATAATGAAAATTGTAGGCGCAGTGGCTTACAACATAGGGTTTTTTTTCCACTGCGCCACCTCTCGCGAACGTCTGACAAACATCCGAGAGTATAACTGTCTTGAAAGTTTGGAGTAAAATTGTAGATCCTCACACAAAACGAATGGTTGTGAGAAGCTAGGCCTAAGGTCACTACGGACCTGTTGCGCCAACTATTTATTTTTTATTTTATTTTTACATAATGAAAATTATTATTTTCCCTTCGGCTGCACTTATTTTAGTTTTCCATTCTCTTTATTTTATCCGATAGCTGCAGACATGAATTAATAATTTAGCGAACTGTCAACTTGACAAGGCTAAATTTTGTTGTATTTTTCGGTTAAAATAGAGTCAGGGTATAGATAAAGTGAAAAAGTGTTTTGTTGTTGTAGTGTGAAAAAAAGTTGCACTTTCGCAATGATACAAGACCAGTTGCACCGGATCGTGAATACCCCTAATGTTTTTAATTAACGTTTCCGATCTGGGCTAGAAGATCCTTAAACAAAAATACTGTAAACCAAAGAGTTTGGATTGTCTTTGCTGTAAACAAGTCAATGGCTTTTGGAGTGACCTCTTGCAAGAAGTTTTTTAAAGAATAATAAAAGTGCTGCTAATATCTTATACAACTCGGAGTTTGGAAAACCACTGATTCGCTCAAACTGGTTTGACATTTCAAGGTCGCTGCCTTGCCTCCCGGCTGCCGTCAACCAAGGTATATAGAATACATGGTATGATATTCCGGAGGAAAATATTGGTTCAGTTCTGCGCATGTACGTCACGTGTATCACATATTTTGACACTTCAGAACAAATTAGTTCACATTCATGTGCTTTATATTAGGGTTGTGGATTTTAAATTAATAAAAATGTGATTTGCAAGATATAGTGGCGAAATTGTTTTAAAGTGAGCTGATGGTGGTACGATACCACTTGTTTCCACAGCAATACAACAAAGAAATCTAATGTTGGCAGCTGTTATTCGCAGTTTTATTCTTTCAATCAAACCTCATAACCATAATGTATAAAAAGTCCTTTATAATCTGCTAAAATATTAGAAATAAAAACAAGTACATATCAGTTTTACATTTAGTTAAGCGTTTTATTCATTTTTCTTTTTTTGCAGTGATATTCGTAATTAGTGTTTTGTTAAGAATTCGAATCTTAAAGAACATTTTGCACCGGAAAAACAACTTTTTGATCGCGCGATCTAAATCAATAGGTTCGGCAAGGTCTAACAATGTTTTTATGTAATTTTGTCCAGTTTTTAGACCAGTCGAGTTATATTCATTAAAAATACTTTCAAGAAGTCGTATTTTTTCGATAAAAATAGTGTTGGGTTTTCGAAGTCCACCATCGCTGACTTGATCTGTCCATGTGAAGGATCCGGTCGGTTGTTCTTCAGCATAATTTTGCAGTAGGTTCATTGGTGTCCTGGGTAACTTGCTCACTTGGAAGGGTTTTCCTTTCAAAATACAAATTTTAAATTAGGTACTAATTACGTACATATTTATAATTTGTTCACACTTAAAACTCACAAAATTTCGCGCACAATTTTTTGTTTTGTATTCCGCCTTTCATAATTCTCCTGGCGCTTATTGTCAGAGTCCTTGGAAGTGAAAGGCAATTCCTACTGTTTTTGGGTGAATAGTTTAGCAGCTCATGTTTCAAGTTTCGCGCATATTGGTCACTGTTAAAGTGTTTCGAGCAAACAAATGCATTATTTGCATTAAACTTGTCTTTTCTACCACACTTTTTTCATAGATTCATCCTTGGGAAATCTGAAAAACGACAATTTTTCGCGCCCGGGAACCTTGTTTTGCTTTCGTTTCTTGTCGTTGTTATTATTACAGCCGAATATCGCACAAATAACCATTTTATTTTTATTTGTTTAAAAAATATTCCACAAAAACCTTAAGAGAACGTCGAACTTGCACTGAAATGTCAAAACAGTGTGATACACGTGACGTAACAGTGTGCGAGTGAGATAGGATGCGGACATGCGCAATATTTTACCATGTTATTCTATATACCTTGGCCGTCAACGACTAATATCAAAGAAGTCATACATTTCTGGAAGTTCTTGTTTACACTTCTTTAATTTAATAAAATCGAAATGGATCAAGAAAAGAAAACAATTACCGGCGAAAGTAATACAAATACCTATAACTGTTTCCTTTTGCTTATAATAATAATCAATTTCTTTATATTTTGAGTGAAAACTGTTCAGACAGGAGTTCTAGCCGAACCTACAAAATGCGTAAAGTCCATGGCAGATATGGCTATTTGGCAAAGGTCTGAAGCGTATTACGATTTAATTGGTTTTATAAACGGCATTAGCACAGCAATACAAGGGAAAAAAATCACTGACGAAATGCACATTTCGGAGACTATGCAGAAACTTATTAGCATATTCGACAAGCTGAAGAAACTACTAGACGAAACGCCGCCATCTGACCAGCCACAGCGCTTCGGCAACCAGGCATACCGATTGTGGTTTAAGAAAATGGAAGAGGTGAGTTGACTATAAAGCCAAACGAATGCTAAAAGACCTCGAATACTGAATCGATTAACATTTTACATTTTCAGAATGCAAAGGGATATATCGGAGAAGTTCTAGATAGTGAACACTGCACATTCATTAATGAGCTGTATGTGTACTTTACCGAATCATTTGGCAACCCAACCCGTATAGACTATGGAACTGGTCATGAGTTGGCCTTTGTCATGTTTCTCTGTTCCTTGTTCAAAACCAAAGTTCTCTCCGAAGAGGATAATGTTGCGTGCGCTCTTAAGCTTTTTAACGCGTATTTGATATTCGTCAGGCTGTTGCAAAAAACCTATCGAATGGAACCAGCTGGAAGTCAGGGCGTCTGGAGTTTGGATGATTATCAATTTATACCATTTATTTGGGGCAGTGCTCAGTTAGCATGTAAATGACTGAAATTATTGTTATTTGAGTATCATCTCCGACCTAATACTTCTAGTTCATAGCCCTTTCGATCCATCAAAGTTCTTGGACCAAAACATAATAGACGACTACAAGGAAGCTTACATGTTCATCAGCTGCATTGACTACATTTGTCAGGTGTGTGATTCAAAACGGAATTGATAATCATCATTTATTTGTCATTTTATGTTTAAAGGTAAAAACTGGACTCTTTGCTGAACACTCAAACCAATTGTGGAGTATTTCTGCTGTACCATCTTGGGTGAAGATTAACCAGGGTTTGGTGAAGATGTATCAAAAAGAGGTATAAAGATTGGCATATTATGGAACGCTTAAAAAATGATTTTTTTTTTTTAGATCTTGTCGAAATTCCCTATTATACAGCACGTGTTCTTTGGGACATTGCTGGTTTTTAAACCTGTCAAGCCGGGCGTACCTCTGCCAAATGCCCGTTTGGGGTTTTTGCCACCAGCTCGAGCTGCGAAACGTTCATCAGAAGAAATGAATCCAACTTGAATTGATCTACCTGTGTCTATGAACTAGACGTGTATCGTTTTCTCATTTATATCTTTGACAGAAATACATACATTTGTAAGTGCATATGAATTCAAAGGAACTTGTTGTCTAGGAGGTAGCAATATTGCATCGCAAAGATCGTAGCACTGTTATGTAGTACCACGCCTATGCCACTTAGAGACAGCATCCAAGTAAATAACTCCGTTTTTAACAAAAAAAATTCACTTTATTATCAACAAATGTACAATTCTTGTGACAGAACACACTGCCGACATTTAGTTATATCAGCAGTTTATCGCTTAAACCTCTTTGCAGCAGGTTTATTATGTACCGGTTTTTTTAGTGCGCGCTTTGTGCCTCCCCCTTCTTCTGCGGGCACTCCAGTTCTAACCTCCTTATTCATTTTGTAAGCATCGCTCATCTTTCGAATGTTCTCCTTGTGTATAGTTTCATGAATAACAATTCGTTTGGGATAATCCTTGCCAATGATACAACCGTACTGCTTTTGTGCGATCGACGATGCAAGCCATGGCTCGTATATGATTCCGCGAGGATATTTCTTCAACTCTGGCACGTACTTTCTAATGTAATTGCCTTCAGGATCCGTTTTCTTTCCAAACGCCACCGGACTGTATACTCGAAAGTATTGATGGAAAAATGCAGACGCTGATAGCCACATCCAATTGCCGGCATTTAGTGCCCAATCTGCGTCCAACAGCAACTCTTCAAATACTTTCTGTCCCTCCTCCCACGAGATCCAAAGATCGCCACGAGTCAGAAAACAAGCGACGGCATGCCTTGCCAAGTGATGAATCCAGCCCTCCTGCCGTAGCTGACGCATTATGGCATCAATAAATGGATAACCAGTTCGACCATGCGTCCATGCTTGTAGGTGTTCATCGTTCGTTTGCCACGGAATTTGATAGCAAATTGAATTGCCGATCATGCGATCGAAATTCGGCTCTCCAGCACCGGCAGTGTAGTAAAATTCTCTCCACATTAGCTGGCCCATCAATGAGACTGGAGGTTTAGAGTGCTTCGAATTTTTGTCGATGATATCTTTGAGTTTCTTGTAAAACAGACGGGAACTGAGGCACCCAAACTTGAGATACGGACTTAAAACTGTTGTGCTGGGTTCCAGGGAGTTTGGCGATGTGTTAGGTTTCTCAAACTTGCAAACCCATTCTTTGTCCTTCAAGCTTTCGTCAAGTCGACGAAGACCTTCGGTTTCACCTCCTGGAAATTTATTGGGTCCCAAGTCTTGCGTGCTTGAGACCAATTCGTCAAGAATAGGTGAATCGTAACAACTAGAGTTGTGTAATTCAACTTCATCTGGTGGTGGTTTAATATCTTCGGATAACTTTTGCGGTTCCGATAATGGATCAGGTACGGCGAGTTTCTCAGTTAGCGAGAGAAATTTCTGATATTGTATTGGAGGCTTACCAAGATTCCGATGCAATACAACTTCCGGATTGTAAATGGTGTGGGAACACTCTTGGTACACTTGGACTCCATGATCTTTTGCTAGTTTCACAATAGCTGCATCACGCTTTAGTGCATATGGTTCAATGTCGGACTCGAATGTCAATGTCGTCACATTCCATGATTTGAAAATTCTAGGAAACACTTCACATGGAGTACCACGAATGACATACAACCGTGTGTTAATTCGAAGAAGATTTTCGTGTAACTGCTGAAGCGATTCCTGTAGAAATCGCAGACGATTTGGACCCACCCTCATCCACTCGCGAATTCCTGGATCGAGGATAAAAATTGGGCGCAGAGCCTGATGTGGTCGTTCTTGGGCTACTTCACAGGCTTTAAGTAATGAGGGATTGTCATGGATTCGCAGTCCTTTGCGAAACCAGTGGATTGCAGTGCAGTTTCTTTCCATTATTTACAAATTTGAATTACCGAACCGAATAACACAAACACAAAGGCGCATCATGCATTTTACGGAATTTTGAACTTTGATGACGTACTTTCAGCTGTCAGATAAAGTTTGTAACTACATGAGCCTAGCAGGCTGTTGGGAAATTAAAACGATAAGTGCATTTCCGTATCCTGTTTAAAGAAGGTAGTACAGTTAATACAAATTATGAATTTTTAAAACAAAAGTCATGAATATAACAACAAACATTATATATACTAAAAAATAAATTCGGTTACCGTTCGTTTGTACCGCTTGTATTATATTAAGTTCACTTGTAATGCCATTTTCCATTGGTTTAACTCGGGAATCCATTCATTCTGTAATCCAATGGACCAAGATAGCTGCTTCTGATTGAATCCACAAAAGTATTGGTGAAATGCTAAAAAATAATCTACGACAGCTGTTATTTCGTCTTAGGTGCGCGCACAAGTGGAGGGGACCTCAACCAACTTGGAGTGCACAACTGCAGGCAGTTAGCTAAAGCTAAACTGGATAGACGTATTGGTTGAAGCCCAGGTTCACCCCAGACTGTAGCGCTATCTAGGTAAGTAATGTCGTTTTCCATTGGGCAAAAAGAAGCGTCCAGGAGAGTCCGGAATCGAAAAAATCACTTCTGAAACCGTTCCATTGGCACAAAAAATACTCTTCTGTTGATTCTGAGGAGAGAATTTCGCTTCTGGATTTGAAGTCAGAATCCACTCAAGAAGCACTCACACAAGTGCAATTTATGTATTTTATACAAGTCAGATGACAGCTGCCGTAGATTATTTTTTGGCATTTCACCAATACTTTTGTGGATTCAATCAGAAGCAGTTTTCTTTTTCCATTGGATTTCAGATTGAGTCGATCCCCGAGTGAAACCAATGGAAAACGACATAAGTAAGCTGTCATCTGACTCGTATTAAATACATAAATTACACTTGTGTGAGTGCTTTTTGAGTTGATTCTGACTTCAAATTGAGAAGCGAAATTCAGTTCTTAGAATCACCAAACGAGTATTTTTTTGTGCCAATGGAACGATTTCAGAAGTGATTTTTTCGGTTCCGGACTCTCCCGGACTCTTCTTTTTGCCCATGGAAAACAACATAAGCGAGGGCCCTATTAATCAAATTTACGCAAACCTCAAAACGATTTCACAAAGAAGCAATGACTACCGATAAACTCAAATTCATAAAACAAATATGCATAGTCACTTTATTATCCGTTAGTTTTTAAATTAGATTTTGGGAATATGTCAAAATTACGCAGTACTTTAATTCCTTTTTTCTTAAAATGCCATCGCCGTTTCTTACAATTAAAAACAAAAAACCTAAAACCTTATAAAAGAGCTGTATCCCAATTCCCTCAAATCTCATCGTTATCGGTCGCCTACATTTCATGGATATTAACCGCTAATCAAATTTCCGCAACTTCCCGTTTTGAAGCCGAAAAACAAATCTCCCAATTGATATCTCAAGCGGAAGCATGCATTAAGGATGAGAAGATATCTGAAGCTAAGAAAATTCTCGATTATGCTCTTAAAGTGGCCGATCAAAATCAGGCTTACGGCAGCTTAGCTTACGTATGCGATTTGTTCTCTTCCATAGTGTTAAGTGAAGGTGATATCGTTGAGGCTGAGAACGTGTTGGTGAATTTCACCGAGAAACTATTCCAGCTGGGCTATTCGGAGTCGCACAACAGTATAGTAAAGTTAAAACTAAAACTCGCCAGACTCTACCAACTGTTCGGCTGTCAAGAAATGGCCGAGTACGGCCTTCGAGATTGCATCAAAGCGCAAGAGCGCAAAATGGAAAATATGAAAAAGCTCGATAAGGAGTCAAACGAAATCTATTTAACTGCATTATTATTCTACGGCAAACTTTTAGCCGATCAAAAAGAATTCATACGAGCTAGAAGGGAATTCAAGAAATGTTTGGAGCGAATTTGGAAAGGTTCCGATGTGCTTCCATCACAGAAAATGGTTGTTCTTCATCATATTGCGAGGGTGCCGGTAGTTTTGAAAGTAGGACTTTTTTGTCATGTGTTTTGTGCTGAAGTATGCATAGTTATTTGATATATTTTTTCAGGATATTGATGCGGCTATTTACTACCTTTCTCAGGCTATTGACATTTGTCTACTTGATGATCCGAGCAATCAAGATCTGCCAGTTTATGCTGTTCAAATGGGCTTGCTTTATCTACAAAAAGGTACTTATGAACAGTCATCGTTTTGGTGTCATTCTGGACTTTTACTCGCATCACACGCAGGACATCAGTTTGCAGAAAAAGAAGGCGAAAAGTGCATGCAAGAGCTACGAAAATTGAAAATTATACAGTAGCTCATAAAAATGTGATTAATATTAATAATAGAAGGAAATGGGCGTTGGAAACCACGTACACATCTTATTTTTTGTTAGACTATACCCGTGAAACTCAACACAAAATATTTGAATTGAAATACTTCGGAATAATAAATGCGAAATAGATCTTGGTCCTTATGCACTCTTTTATGTGGTATTCGATTGGGCGCTGTCAGAACACTTTTTATGATCGTTTGGTACAAAAAAAACAAACAATCTTTTTCAGATTTCAGAGCACTTTTGCGAATCTAGATATTCGGCCCTAGCGAGGTATCCATCGGAACGGAAAATTCTCCGATCTTATACGATTCGGAGGATTTTTGCTGCGAGGTATACTTCGGAACAACGCTAGGGCCGATTTTCTCAGATTTACCAATTCAAGTGCGTTTGAGTTCGACAACTGGTGCAGTTTCCTTAATTTTTATTTGCCTTTCTGGTAGTTATGTTTTCACCACTCCCGGTTCAATTTCAATTTTTTGATTTTATATTAATTATCTTACTCTTTCTAGTCGCGTTGCTCTATTTGACTTAGCTGGTAGTCTTTCGAAAAAGTTAATTTACTGCACACTTATTACTGGTCCTTTAATGGCCACAAAGTGTTTGCTTCAATTTCAAAATATTTCATGATTAAGAAAAATGCTAAGGTTTTCGTGAATTTTCTCTACACCAAAGAAAGTCATTGCATCGGCTGAATCTATTTGTGTTAATTATTTCTGTATTAATATTTAGAAATCAATCAGGATGCAAATTTCGAATGTTTTAATACAAAATTTAACTAGTGAATGGAAAACTCGAAAGCGAATCTGAAGAAGCCCAATCGAATACCAGATTATAAAGTTCACGCCTTTATAGGGTATGCATTCCAAAATAAAAATAAAATGTGTTTTTGTTGGTGGTTATATAGGTTATATTTTTCAAATCGAAATTGTCAAACTGTAAGAATACAAATTTTCAAAAAAGAAAAGCTTTGTCGGCAATTTGAAAACTTTTTCACAAAAATAGTCCCTACCAACTTTGACTCTGTATCCACCACAGTTTTCCGTCGCGATTGAGCACAAGCAGATGTGATCTTGTGGCGCTCCGTACCGCGGAAGAAGGACAAAAAGACCAATAATATTTTTATTTGCTCAAAACAATCGAATTTAAGTTTTCCAAAAAGTCGTAAACCGTCTGGGAATTTCAGAATTTTTTTAACTAAAAATAAAGCTCTTCGGTGAAATTTACAGTTTTTGCGCAATACTATATAATACTGAAAGGAGATTTATTCGGTTGAATTTTTAGAAAATTTACTTCTGTTTCACGAATGAAAATAAAACGACTAAAAAAAAAATGATGTAACACTTGAATGGTGCTGCTCTTGCTGCGGTGATTGGTGTGGTGAAATTATTTTACTGCTGCTAATGTTTTTGTTTTGTGTTGAAAAACAAAATTCTATTGTAGACTAAACATAAACTCAGAGTATGGCGAAAAAGTGCGCGATCCGTTCGCTCAGCGACAGTTCGTTGGCCGAATTGGCAAACGTTATTGTGTCAACAATTGGATACTCTATGCATGTTGACCTTGATCGTGACATAAGCATAACAATGGTAGAGATCAACTCATATCTAGAGGCGGCAGGCGCGACAAGTAACATCTATCAGGACTTGTTGAGGGTGATTTTAGGATCTGATTATCTTGAAGCGTCTATGAGGTTCACTTGCCTACAGATGCTGCTAAATGGGGGTGTTCAGTTCTTAGTGACGGAGGTATTTCCGTTTTCGTACTATGAGAAAATTCTACAAGTCATTGCCGCACAGGGGACTGGCTTGCGTACATTGAATTTGAAAGGTATTTGGGTCAAGGAAGAACACATGCACTATATGTTTAATATCGTGAAGAAATGCCCGAATCTAACAAAGCTTTATATACCATATATTGCCAATGATGATTTGCTCGAAGTGATCGGAAGGACATGTACTAAACTGCAGCTGATCGACATATCTGGAGAGACCGACATCACTGAGATTGGCGTGGAATTCCTTAGTAAAGGTGTTTCTTGCCAGCATCTGACTGTGGTCGATGTTGGAATGCCGGGCGAGGAAAATATTTGCTACTCGGACATTGCAATGATTTTGGAACATTGCCCAAATGTCGAGACCTTGTCGACATATTCGTATGTTGGGCCCGCATTGAAATTTATCCACGATAACGTCGACGAAGGGTTCAGGTGCAAATTGAAATATTTGCATGACACTGCGACTGATGAGGAGACGCTTCGGGTGATTGTGAAAACATGTCCAAAGTTGCAATCAATTTATTTAGACACTCCGGATACGGGCATTCTGCATATTCTAAAGGATACGTTTTTACGAAAAATTAAGATCTACAAGTTCTCATGCAACGAGCTATTGACTTCGTTGGAGAAAATTGGTCGAAACTTAACTCATCTCACAATGATCAAGGGCGGTGGAAACCTAGACGTCGACAAGTTGACGAGGATATGTCCACTGCTGATTGATCTGGACTGTTATATGATGGACATGTTGTCTTACAGTTGTTTGCGTCATTTTGATAATTTAGAGGGCCTTGAGATGCTGAGCAGTCCAATGAATAGTAGTGCATTAAAGAGTTTCATTTGCAACTCAACGACTTTGAGAAGACTGGCAGTCGATTCGGTTTCATTTGACGATGAGGACATTACGAGGTGCTTTTGTGATTTGATATGAAGAAAACTCGTTAATGCCACTAAATTGTTATAGCATTTTTGTTGAACATGACTTTCTGGAGCTCGAAGACGTATGGTTTACACTGGCGCCTAATTTAACAGTAACTTCTGTTGAGGTGAGCATGGCACATGAAAAAATATCATCTAGCTTAGAAAGAAAATTAAAGTTAGAAATTTGTTCACCAAAGATCATATATCTAAGCTCGTTTGATATCGGAAATTTGTGCGCCAAGGTTCTATGATTACGAGGATTGGCTGATTCAGAAATAGGGTTTTTTTTGTGTAATTCTTCTTCTTCTTCTACTTGTCAGTTCCTTGTTGTCGGCTATTAAAAATTTAGCCCATAAGTCTTATCTGGAGTTTGTGTATATCCCATCTATATATATAAAAATAAGTTGTATTGTGTTTGTCGCCAATGTTCTCTGTAATCCGTGAACAGATTTTAATTCTGGAAATTTCCCATAAAAGGTGACGTTAATACCATGGTTCGTCTTCGTACCTATATACGGTCTTTCATTTCAACATGCGAGTTTTGTTGTCAGATGTCCATATGATGCTATAGGACATAGTAGATCTAGAAAATAGATGATATTTGTCAGAATATATTCTGACACTTACCTAATTGCAGAAAAAAAAAGGAAAACAATCACAGATGTTTCAAGTTTAAGCGTATTAATGAAAAAAAAAAGGGGGCGTATACGTAAGATTTTTGTTAAAAATAAATCTATACTTATAATAAAACTGTAGGCAATTTTTCTGTTACCTAATGGCGTGAAAACTACTGCACAGATTTCGATGAAACTTTTTTTGAAATGTTTCTTAAGGCTCTGTGCAACATATAGGCTATTCCTTTCATTGCCATGCCTATTTTTTGGAGCGTTTTTGACCAAAATGTGTTTTTTTCCGACTTTACTGCCTTTAACTCGCCATTACTCAGATAATTCTTTATCAATTCAAACAAAACAAAATACTAAGGAGAGCCAACACTTTTATAGTTATTTCAAGCCATCAATCAGCTTTCTATGTCCCTTAGAAGCTGAGCTACAACCTAAAATCTAACATTAAAAAAAATAAATTTATTTTCTGAAATCGAATATTATCAGCCGCCGCGGTTCTTGATCGTTGTTCTGCTTTGGGGTGGTTTTTGGTGGCGCACATCGCACAAGCAAGTTCATATGAAAAAAAAAACCAGCCACAACGTGTTTCTGTGGAAATGCGCAGATGGCTGATGAAGTGTGGTGTGGTGGGGGACGTATGGTGAAGGTGGTGTATATAGAAATTGAGTTGAAGGTTTTTATTTTAGTGGTTGTTATAGTACCTACGTTGATACTTACAAATTGAAAAATTCAAGAAGTAAAGACGATATAGGTGACTTATGTTGTTTGATTTATTTATTGTTGGTGTAGATACAAATTTCCGTTAAGGCTTTTGTTTAAGTGGTTGTTTTGATATTACCTACGTTGTACCTACATTAAGGAAGTGAAACTTCAGTACTTACGCTGTTGAATTTAATTCTCTTAAATTGGTGTTTTAGGTAAATAGATTTGTTTGATTTATTGTTTCAATGTCGACAATGTTCACCGCTTTTTTTTTTTAGCTAGATTGTTGATTTTAAACAAATATGCCGTTGGGAAAACGGTCAAATCTCTTTTATTGGAAACTACACAGTCTCACGACGCGTACGAAGTTGCGGGCACAGCTAGTCCTCTATATATATATAATTCTTTCGGGTTGAAACTGGATGATGTTATAACTCAATAATCCCTGTACAAATTTTCTTTATTCTTTTTTAATTTTGTTCGTATTGCTGTATATCAGGTTTAGAAAGAGAGAAAATTCCAGAAAATTGCCGTGCGCTCCTGATTTGGCATCCAATGATTCTTCCAATCAAATATTTATTTTGACTTTTCTATGTCAAAAATTAATTAGAAAACTATGTATGTGCGATTTTTTTTGGATTGAGAAATTTCAGATTAATGTACATATTATACGTTTGTCAACAGTGATGGTTTGTTTTTGATTCTGTACATCGCTCCAACAGTACCTATCATCGCTTTGATACAGTTGATAGGGAAAATATTAAATGTACATTAAATGTACATATACACATAAATATTTATATGGAAAGATAAATATCTATATCGAACAATACCTCCAAATATAGACAGCGTCATTAATAATATTCCAGTCAAAAAGAAAATCATTCCCTTATAAATTAAGAATGAGAAACCCCTACTATGATTTTTCTAGTACTCAAAAATCTTGTAAAGTGTAGAGCTTATAATATATAGTAGGCGCTTATAACTCTCTAACTAGAACTGGCGACAATTGCCTCTTACTGAGAGCTTCAACTTTAAAAAATTCTCATTGTTATAATATACCTACTGCAATTTTTATTTATATAGCATTATAACTAATGAGACTTTTGATAAAGGAGAAAGTTTTGTTCGACCCAGTCGTGCACTTCATTTTCTGTGGGTTGCGTCATTGAGTATTTACAATTTAAGTTTCAAACTGAGTATTGGGAAAGTATACATGTTTTCATTATTTTACACAAATTTTAACCTCTTCAGGATTTATACTGATTTGTATGAGATCACTAGATTTTATGCTTATAATATCTAAACCATTAAAGACCACAATTTCTTTTATTGAATTTTATTTTTTAATTTATTACAATATTTGTCATTGCATGAATACAATTTTTTAATTCTTACAGATTTTAATGGAAAGATGTCCTGAGCTGCAAAGTGTTGGCCAATTGAGTGGTTGGTCCTTAACACCAGATGATCTTGCACTGATCCGTGGATTGCTGAAAAGTGGAAACTCCTGCCTTGTACTTTCTCCTACCAATTTGTTTCCCTAGCTAGTTTAAAATAACAAGAAAGTGTTGAATCTAACACATATAAGTATCTTTTAATATAATATTAATCTTTATGACGTCTTTGATAAAAGCTTACAAAAAAGATTTGAACGAAAACTGCAACAATTTATTCTCTGTCCATTGTGAGTATGCGTAAGCAGCACAACACTTAGGCGTTTTCAAAAAAACTGTCTTAATCGCACTAACTTTCAAGCCTAGTCGCAATTGTATAAACTTTAAAGACAGTCGTTTAAATGCACTTTTTTGTAGTTTTTATAGTTATAAAATGGCCCAGACTCATATATAATACAATTTACAAAAAAAGGCAAATTTAACACGAACTTATAAAAGCTTGAAATCTCAGCAAACCGCATATTTTAACGTGTTTTAACTTCCTGTAAAATGGCTACAAGCCATTAAAGCCATTGTAATCATGATTCTGCGGAACCAATGTCGGGAAGTTGAAATTTTACAGAATGTAAACCCTATTCACGTGCGTGTTTGTGAACTTCCCATTTTCAAACAAAAAAGCCATAGCCACGGCGTTTTGAAAAACCCGCTATATATCCATTTCCAGCTGGATTTAAATATTTTTTTACGAAGAGTTTATTCAAGGTCTTCATACATTTTTAGTTCCGACTCTTAATTTTATTAGTTCACAGTGGATACATTTTCCATACAAATTTTGCAATTGTGAGCTTCCGTATATTTAAAGTCGAGACTAAACTTTGTTATTAGTACGGCGCATAGACATCTATACATTGCTCATTTATGTAAGAACATTCCTCCACTTATCCATTTCAATAACTTAAATCACTAACATTTCATTATGAACATTTAATATTGCTGTAAGAACTAAAATAATTTGACTTGCAATGTTGTGCTTATTTATATAGTACCCACTTAAATAGAAAATTTTCTGACAAGAAGTGCATTTTTTTCGTCAGTATCTAAAATGTCGTATTTAAATTATGGGAATTGAATTTATGTACGGATATAGAAAATAATTTTAAGAATATAAAATTTTAGTAGTATGTATCCTAGTACTATCGGACCCGCTTATTTGAAACTCGTTTAATTGAAAACCCCGCTTATATGAAAAATTTAATTTGTCCCCGTGTACTTTTTTTCAGTTATCCGAAGTCCGTTTAAATGAAAAACCCGGTTAATTGAAATTAAAGTAACGATTTTTTCTCATTTCATTTTAACGGGTTCGACTGTATTTGGTTTTCAGTCGACATAAAGACTATAGATAGATCCAATCTTGTACCATCCCTCAACATATATCTAATATGTAGGTATGTTTAAAATATAAGATCAAATAAATACATAAAAATGCACTTCTTTTGGAAAATCGTTTGATTTTTATATACCTAGTTGCTTTTTCAATTATAAATTAATATATTTTTGTTTTTATTTTATTTTTCAGAGGCTACAATAATTACGGAACTTGGGAATTATTTGAATACCTTCAAAGTGTGATCGCATATTCGCAAATTAACTCTACAGAGTTTTTTGAAAGAAGAATAATGTGGAATTGTTAAACGTATCTACTTGTGATTAATAAAATTGTAAAGACATATCTTCTCTATACATATAAAACAAAGTGGCAAAAAGTGTAATTTTCAACCAGTTATAATTTTCAACCAATTATTTAAAAATGACAAACAAATTAAAAAAAAAAAAAACCTTAAATTCTGTTAGTGCTGGCGAAGCCGGGGGGTTTCAATATAACATTTTTCAATTTTTAAAAGTGCCCACTTTTTAACTAAATAACACTGATATCTACGTTTAATATTTTTGAACATTTCGTACGCTATTCTGTAAATTGAGTGAGTAGCAACAACAAAGCACAGAGGTTGGTCTTCTCCTCCTTTCTAATCAACATTCAACAGATGGCGGGCTTGTACTCATCGCTTAGTTGGCGCAAGTGGTAGTGACTTGGTTAATTGACAAAAATCGAAATGCAAGTTCATTTCCTGATAACGGATAGTTAAGTCAAACAATCAGAGAAGTCTGATGATAAATTATGTGGTATTCGCTTGGGCTTCTTCAGATTCGCTCTCAGATTTCAGATTTCGTGTGGCTAATCGAACATAAAAACGTCACTTGCTCTTTTTTGTGATAATATTCGTGCGATTCTAATATGTGTAGCCTTCAAAACTTTTCAAAACGTTTTCCATTCACTGGTTAAATTTTAAATCAAAACATTCGAAATTTGCGTCTCGATTGATTTTTAAATATTTATACATAACCAATTTACTAAAATAAATTCACTAGATGCAAGGCCTTTCTTTGCTGTAGAAAAAATTCACGAAAACCTAAACGCCCTCCACCAGTTGTCAAACTCAAACGCACTTGTGTTCTTAAATCTGAAAAAAATATCTAGATTCGCAAAAGTGCTCTAAAATCTGAATAAGATTGCATTTTTTGTACCAATCGAACATAAAAACTGCTCTGAGAGCAAAAAAAGTGCTCTGAGAGCGCCCAATCGAATACCACATTAGTGTGTACTTAGTTCGGAATAATCATTCCTACCAAAAGTGACTGTGGCTACTGTTGTTGTTAAAAAGTTATTCTCTCAAAACAATAATTTATAGGTATGTAAACAAGTGGCCAGCTTATTTGCGAAATTTTAATTTATTTCAAAAAAGATAAAATTTCTTTGCAGCCTTATAGCCGGCTTCGTTTTGTAGTTCCTTTTTTAAACAACATTTTTTTTTATTTGATTAACGGCTAGCAATTTAAATCAATTGTAAAATGCCGATACACTCAGTGCTATCAAACTCCAAAATAAACCACACCAAACTTCACTCGTATGACTCACTATGCGTTGGTTAAATCCAACGTACTGTCAAAGTGTGCGTCGTTTGGCTGGCAGCAGTGAAATAGTTTGTCTGCGCCCATCAACAGTAAATAAAATACCGTACACGCAGAATTACCTAAATTCGCTAGTCAAATGAAATTGTTTTACTCACTTTTGCATTTACGACAATTTTCTACTCATTTAAGTTTCGAATTGTCCAACAAATCTGTGTGAAAACTGCTCTCTGTGTTGGAATTCGCATATTATTTTTGCGTTCCTTAGCGTTTATCAGCCGTCAATTTTTTTTTCTACCCAGTCCGGTCCAGTCATCAAATTTGTGTCACCATCGCATACGTAATCCATCGCACGCAATCGCCTCCAACTACAGTGCGCAAAGTTTATCGCCCAGCACTCGGCCACGGCAAAAATTTATACCGCAGAAAAGAAGAATTTGTCATATTTTTTTTTAATTTTATTTTTTTAACGCCCGTACCATACGAAACTATTCAATTCAATAATACAATTAAACAAAGTGCAGAAATATGATTTTACTAGAAATCAATAATCGGATTGTCGAAGAAACGCTTCTAGTTAAATTTCGGAATGCACTTGCTGGGTGAGTATACGAATAGAAAAAAAATTGTAAAATTAGATACGAGCAAGAGATGAATGAAAAAATCCAATAACCTGAACCTGCACGCGGTCTGAAAGAGGTTGTGAACTGAAATTGTATTAATTGGTGTTAAATTTGCAACAATTCCATTTTTAACAATTGCTTGGGATGGAATATGGTCCTTGAACTGTACCACAATTGGATTTTATATGATAATTCGGCATTTCCTACAACGATGTCTGTATCTCATGATGGCAATGGTAGCCCCTCTCATCATCACCCTGAAGCATTATTTTCTGTTCGGTAATAGGTGACATATTGTGGGGGGTATAAAGGAGTCAATTGGGTCTTGTTGGCGTTGAAATGATGAGCTCACGCTCGCTTGCACTTAACAATGGATGTAGGTGAAATGCATTTTCCATATTGGGTACAAATTTTATTTTATTTTTTCTTATGTTCGACACTTGATATTTGTGGAGCTACCATTTAGAGCGATAAGAAATTTGGTTTAAGTGAATGCCAGTGATAAGGATTCAGTAAATACTTTATGGAGTACCTATATCAGTTTTTCGTATGTTTATGATGGGTGACTAATCTTCTCTAACAAGTTTTCGATAAAGAACCTTATTTGTTGTTATTGTAGCTTTATATAGGTGTGGCTGCTTTGGATTTGCTTTAATTTATCATTCCAAGACTTGTGGGGCTACGCACGTATGGTGCCAACGACATCTGCTTTATATTCACTACCATAACAAGGGGAGCGCTTCGCTATTCTTTTGGAAATCAGCGAAACGTGAACATTTGTATTTACCTCTAGTTAACAGGCAATACATTGCAATTGTGCTGTGCTTTGGGGGAAATCAGTGATTTTTTTTTTTCAAAGAACGACAAGAAATAAAAAAGATAACCTAGTAAAATGCTTCTCTTTTTTGGCGAAAACAGTATTTGTGTTTTGTTGGAAACATTGTAAACAGAGAGTGGTATCACAAGCAATGTAAAAAGTATTCATAGGCATAATTACATGCAGTTCCTGATAATTACGATATCCATTGACAAATTTGATACACAAAAATTGTAAATAAACAACCAGATTGGTTGGTAGCTTACGAAAAGCTATATCTGCTTTCTTCCAGGTGGCAACACACCACGCAGAATAAAAGATTTGTTCCAAAAATTCAGTAAATCAATTTAACTTCGCGATTCCTAAACGAATTATCTGCATTTCTTTATTGCTCATAATGAATAGAGTGTCCCAATGGCCCAAAGACGCACTGAACTGTTGTATAGTTGTGACCATATTACTTATCCTATTAAAAGTGAATTTTAGCTGAGATAACTCGATTGTTCCGTTTCTAGTTCTAAGATGAATTTATGACCAACCATTTACAACATTTCTTTGCTGCATTCGAATTGGCGTGGATGGTGCTTTCTCAATGTTTTGTACTTTTGTTCATTGTGTTGAATGTGTCCTCCTTAAATCGTTTGTAACTTATTCGTTGCATTCCTTTATCACGTTTAAGTGTTGGGTGATTCATTTTATGCACTATCCAATTAAATTATTCATCTGTACTTTCTTACAGTATAAATTTGTTTGTAATGGCGAAATGTCTGCTTCAATTTCAGTTTAAAAGCCGAGTCAATTGATGTCACAATAGCAGATTTCGATGGTGTTTTATTTCACATATCCAATGTGAACGGTGATAAGACGAAAGTTAGGGTAAGTCAGTCGGAGAAAACACGCGTAATGCCATTTGCAGTCTTACTTATATACGTTTTCATTTTTCAGACAAGCATAGCCTTAAAGTTCTATAAACAATTACAAGAGCATGGAGCTGATGAACTCTTAAAGCGAGAGTATGACAGTTTGCTCACAGACACTGAGGAAGGTGAGCAACCTAAGCTTTAAACCCACTGGCACTTTGTTATGAAACTAATATTTTCCTGTCCTTAGGTTACAATGTCTCAGTACTTATTAATTTAGATAATATACCATCAGACTGGGAAGCGATTGCTCATAAGATTGGTCTTTTAAAAAGGAACTGTTTCGCATCGGTTTTTGAGAAATATTTTGATTTCCAAGAACAGGGTGAAGAAGGCCAAAAACAAGCGGTTATCAATTATCGTACGGATGAAACATTGTAAGTAAAATCATAAAAGAACGTTGGTCGTGATAATTATAATAATTTTTTCTGAATTAATTTAGATATGTTGAGGCAAAGCCAGATCGAGTCACAGTCGTTTTTAGTACTATATTCCGAGATGAGGATGATGTAGTCATAGGAAAAGTTTTCATGCAGGAATTGAGGGAAGGTCGCCGAGCATCGCATACAGCGCCCCAAGTATTATTCTCCCATCGAGAACCGCCATTAGAGCTGGCTAATTCGGATGCTAAAGTTGGCGACAATATTGGCTATGTTACGTTTGGTAAGTTGATTCAAATTGTATATGAGATGTGTTTCCAAAGGTCGCTTCAACTAGTCAATTTAGTTTATGATTTCCTATTAAAATGCAGTCGTCCGAACAAAAAGTGGGGTTTTTCTTAAAACTTATTAGATTGGCCTCTTAAATGTTCCAAGAAAAAATGTTTGAATGATTCATGATTATAAATAATGGGGCTACAGGTGGGATGCTCCTGAATGATTCTTTCGGTTTGTCTGTGAAGTACTCCTAGAAAAAGTATCGCCAAACGGCATCCTGGATAAACCATCATTTTATACCAGATGACTTGTGTTTGTGCACATTGAACTCATCCGTGTATTCGATTACGGAGTTTAAAGTGGGATGTTTCTGAATATCTCCTTCGACTCGTCTCTTAAATACTCCTAGAAAAATTGTAGGCAAACGGCATCCTGGATAAACCATCATTTTATACCAGATGACTTGTGTTTGTGCACATTGACCTCATCCTTGTATTCGATTACGGAGTTTAAAGTGGGATGTTTCTGAATATCTCCTTCGACTTGTCTCTCAAATACTCCTAGAAAAATTGTAGGCAAACGGCATCCTGGATAAACCATCATTTTATACCAGATGACTTGTGTTTGTGCACATTGACCTCATCCTTGTATTCGATTACGGAGTTTAAAGTGGGATGTTTCTGAATATCTCCTTGGACTCGTCTCTTAAATACTCCTAGAAAAATTGTAGGCAAACGGCATCCTGGATAAACCATCATTTTATACCAGATGACTTGTGTTTGTGCACATTGACCTCATCCTTGTATTCGATTACGGAGTTTAAAGTGGGATGTTTCTGAATATCTCCTTCGACTTGTCTCTCAAATACTCCTAGAAAAATTGTAGGCAAACGGCATCCTGGATAAACCATCATTTTATACCAGATGACTTGTGTTTGTGCACATTGAACTCATCCTTGTATTCGATTACGGAGTTTAAAGTGGGATGTTTCTGAATATCTCCTTCGACTCGTCTCTTAAATACTCCTAGAAAAATTGTAGGCAAACGGCATCCTGGATAAACCATCATTTTATACCAGATGACTTGTGTTTGTGCACATTGAACTCATCCGTGTGTTCGATTACGGAGTTTAAAGTGGGATGTTTCTGAATATCTCCTTCGACTCGTCTCTTAAATACTCCTAGAAAAATTGTAGGCAAACGGCATCCTGGATAAACCATCATTTTATACCAGATGACTTGTGTTTGTGCACATTGAACTCATCCTTGTATTCGATTACGGAGTTTAAAGTGGGATGTTTCTGAATATCTCCTTCGACTTGTCTCTCAAATACTCCTAGAAAAATTGTAGGCAAACGGCATCCTGGATAAACAATCATTTTATACCAGATGACTTGTGTTTGTGCACATTGAACTCATCGTTGTTTTCGATTACGGAGTTTAAAGTGGGATGTTTCTGAATATCTCCTTCGACTCGTCTCTTAAATACTCCTAGAAAAATTGTAGGCAAACGGCATCCTGGATAAACTATCATTTTATACCAGATGACTTGTGTTTGTGCACATTGAACTCATCCGTGTATTCTATTACGGAGTTTAAAGTGGGATGTTTCTGAATATCTCCTTCGACTCGTCTCTTAAATACTCCTAGAAAAATTGTAGGCAAACGGCATCCTGGATAAACCATAATTTTATACCAGATGACTTGTGTTTGTGCACATTGAACTCATCCGTGTATTCGATTACGGAGTTTAAAGTGGGATGTTTCTGAATATCTCCTTCGACTCGTCTCTTAAATACTCCTAGAAAAATTGTAGGCAAACGGCATCCTGGATAAACCATCATTTTATACCAGATGACTTGTGTTTGTGCACATTGAACTCATCCGTGTATTCGATTACGGAGTTTAAAGTGGGATGTTTCTGAATATCTCCTTCGACTTGTCTCTCAAATACTCCTAGAAAAATTGTAGGCAAACGGCATCCTGGATAAACCATCATTTTATACCAGATGACTTGTGTTTGTGCACATTGACCTCATCCTTGTATTCGATTACGGAGTTTAAAGTGGGATGTTTCTGAATATCTCCTTGGACTCGTCTCTTAAATACTCCTAGAAAAATTGTAGGCAAACGGCATCCTGGATAAACCATCATTTTATACCAGATGACTTGTGTTTGTGCACATTGACCTCATCCTTGTATTCGATTACGGAGTTTAAAGTGGGATGTTTCTGAATATCTCCTTCGACTTGTCTCTCAAATACTCCTAGAAAAATTGTAGGCAAACGGCATCCTGGATAAACCATCATTTTATACCAGATGACTTGTGTTTGTGCACATTGAACTCATCCTTGTATTCGATTACGGAGTTTAAAGTGGGATGTTTCTGAATATCTCCTTCGACTCGTCTCTTAAATACTCCTAGAAAAATTGTAGGCAAACGGCATCCTGGATAAACCATCATTTTATACCAGATGACTTGTGTTTGTGCACATTGAACTCATCCGTGTGTTCGATTACGGAGTTTAAAGTGGGATGTTTCTGAATATCTCCTTCGACTCGTCTCTTAAATACTCCTAGAAAAATTGTAGGCAAACGGCATCCTGGATAAACCATCATTTTATACCAGATGACTTGTGTTTGTGCACATTGAACTCATCCTTGTATTCGATTACGGAGTTTAAAGTGGGATGTTTCTGAATATCTCCTTCGACTTGTCTCTCAAATACTCCTAGAAAAATTGTAGGCAAACGGCATCCTGGATAAACAATCATTTTATACCAGATGACTTGTGTTTGTGCACATTGAACTCATCGTTGTTTTCGATTACGGAGTTTAAAGTGGGATGTTTCTGAATATCTCCTTCGACTCGTCTCTTAAATACTCCTAGAAAAATTGTAGGCAAACGGCATCCTGGATAAACTATCATTTTATACCAGATGACTTGTGTTTGTGCACATTGAACTCATCCGTGTATTCTATTACGGAGTTTAAAGTGGGATGTTTCTGAATATCTCCTTCGACTCGTCTCTTAAATACTCCTAGAAAAATTGTAGGCAAACGGCATCCTGGATAAACCATAATTTTATACCAGATGACTTGTGTTTGTGCACATTGAACTCATCCGTGTATTCGACTACGGAGTTTAAAGTGGGATGTTTCTGAATATCTCCTTCGACTTGTCTCTCAAATACTCCTAGAAAAATTGTAGGCAAACGGCATCCTGGATAAACCATCATTTTATACCAGATGACTTGTGTTTGTGCACATTGACCTCATCCTTGTATTCGATTACGGAGTTTAAAGTGGGATGTTTCTGAATATCTCCTTCGACTTGTCTCTCAAATACTCCTAGAAAAATTGTAGGCAAACGGCATCCTGGATAAACCATCATTTTATACCAGATGACTTGTGTTTGTGCACATTGACCTCATCCTTGTATTCGATTACGGAGTTTAAAGTGGGATGTTTCTGAATATCTCCTTCGACTCGTCTCTTAAATACTCCTAGAAAAATTGTAGGCAAACGGCATCCTGGATAAACCATCATTTTATACCAGATGACTTGTGTTTGTGCACATTGACCTCATCCTTGTATTCGATTACGGAGTTTAAAGTGGGATGTTTCTGAATATCTCCTTCGACTCGTCTCTCAAATACTCCTAGAGAAATTGTCGGCAAACGGCATCCTGGATAAACCATCATTTTATACCAGATGACTTGTGTTTGTGCACATTGACCTCATCCTTGTATTCGATTACGGAGTTTAAAGTGGGATGTTTCTTAATATCTCCTTCGACTCGTCTCTCAAATACTCCTAGAGAAATTGTCGGCAAACGGCATCCTGGATAAACCATCATTTTATACCAGATGACTTGTGTTTGTGCACATTGACCTCATCCTTGTATTCGATTACGGAGTTTAAAGTGCGATGTTTCTGAATATCTCAATCGACTCGTCTCTTAAATACTCCTAGAAAAATTGTCTGCAAACGGCATCCTGGATAAACCATGATTTTATACCAGATGACTTGTGTTTGTGCACATTAGGTTTACTTTGATATCAGTGTTTGTTATTTAGTTGAATGTGGAGCGACCTTTTTATGTTACTAAGTTGATTTCTTTGATTGTTTCACCTGATAATTAATTCTCATGTTTTCTTTCAGTTTTATTCCCCCGCCACACAAACAAGGAAACAAGAGATAACACTATTAATTTAATTCATATGTTCCGTGACTACTTGCATTATCACATTAAGGTACAAGTGCGCCCTTTCTCGTGAATGTTTATTTACAATACTTTTAATTTCAGTGTTCAAAAGCTTACATTCACTCGAGGATGCGGGCAAAAACCTCAGATTTTCTTAAGGTTCTGAATCGTGCTCGACCAGAGATGAAACCTGCAGAAAAGAAAACTATAACGTACGTTTTTCTTTCGCTTTTTATTTAATTGTTCTCCAAATAAACATTCACTTAATTCATTTGCAGGGGGAGGACATTTATTCGGAAGGAATGATTTATGGACGTTGTCTAGTTGTTTTTTATTATGTATTAATGTATTAATAATTATTAAATAATTAAAAAGAGAAACGAAACGAACGAATTCTAATAGAAAAAAGGAAGAAAAAAAAAAAAAGAAAAACCCAAAAACCAAAATAACTAATATATAAGAATTCCAAGAACGTTATAACTACATTCAAGTAAAAAGTTGACATAGAAAAAAAAAACATTTATAGACATTTAAAGAAAAACGAAGCAAGATTTTGAACAAACTGTTAAAGGGGGTGTACAATTTATCGGCCAAATAGCATTCTGGAGCGCAACAAGGACAACCGATACAAGAGACAAAAATAATGCTGCCCAAAA
The DNA here is from genome assembly GCA_946477585.1 of Cheilosia urbana. Taxonomy (NCBI): domain Eukaryota; kingdom Metazoa; phylum Arthropoda; class Insecta; order Diptera; family Syrphidae; genus Cheilosia; species Cheilosia urbana. The sequence continues at coordinate 129,362,526 of OX297854.1, read as the reverse complement.
ATTATCTAATTGAAACAAACAAAATAAAGTGAAAATATTCAAACCGAACTTAGCGTGGTGTGTTTTCATTGTTTTTACACTATTTTGCATAATATATATATTTTTCTCTTTTTTTACAGTCCTTTTCAGTTATACATTTGTGTACATTTTGTGATATAGTCATGCTTATTTTGATATTCGAACGAATAGCCAATTCATACAAATGTCTCTATTCGTTCGAATGAACTTGTGTGTATTTTGATAGACATTCGTTCGAATTGGCTATTCGTTCGAATGTCAAAATAAGCATGAGTACTTCTTTTAAAACTTGATTTCTAGCTATGTTTCCAATTTTTTTTTTATACATGGTTTAATTTTTCTCCTTTTTATATTAAAAAATAATTAAATACTCTGAACTACTTGATTTATAATTATTTAAACTGGATTCTGTATTGTGTTGGCATATTTGAAATCATCTCGCATTAGATTCTCCTTGCTGTTGTGGTGGGAAAGATAGTCGGATTGGATTCTGGCAAGAGCTGTAACGTAAGATGGAAAATTGGTTCAAAAGTATCACATTTGATATTGCACAACAAAAAAGTATATAGATGTGTCATCTGGTCGTAGAATCAAGTCACTTAGCTAAGTTTTGCATATTTGTTTTTTTTATTAATATGTTTTAGCAAAAGAAACAAAAAAGTTTGCTATATAGTATTATTTTTCTGCTACCAAAAGAACTTAGCTTTCGAATAAACTGTTTAGCTTACTACCGTCATAAATAATATTTTCTTTTCATTATATGTAGGATATACTCCAAAAAACGCTTATGATTTCTACCAGATTTCTGCTGTCTTGGCAGCACTTATGCGGCATGACTTGCAATTGAAATATATCCATCTCACTTGCACTTAAAAGTTCAATTCACTTTACATGGAACAACAAAAATTATCTCTGAAACGTCAGTTTTGCCAGAATACAGAAATCAGTTCAGTTTCCAATTGTAGAAAATCGCACAAAATAAGTTCTTACTAATTCTTATTAAGTATTCCACTCCTTAAAAATATTATAAAAATATGTCTGTGCCAGCGTCTGCGTCTGCTTCTACAGAAAAGAATAAGCCGAAGGGAGATTTAGGTATCCTAGAGGAGGATGACGAATTCGAGGAATTCCCTGCTGAAGGTTAGATTGAATATTGTAGCTTTGTTTAAAAAATATTGGGCTATATTTTGCAAATCACCGACAGATTTCAATTTGGCTGAAGAGGACGATGATGAAAATAATGTATGGGAAGATAACTGGGACGACGACAACGTAGAAGATGATTTCAGTCAGCAATTAAAGATTCATCAAATTAGCAAGGCAATGGAAACGTAGGAAATATCGCAATTTTTATACTGTTTTCAAAATCCTACAATTAAAACCAATAAAATATGATGGTTTTCATCCCATAAAATTATGTATGTACTTATCTTTCCAAAAATAACACGTGGAAAACGTAAAACGGATAAATCATTGATACTACTTGACTAACGTCGTACTATACTTCCATGCATAACCGAGCAATGTTCTTTGGTTTACTTTGTGTGATGAATTTGCATTATGGATTGGATGGTTATGTGAGTTATAGGTTCAAACAACCTCGGCTCCTGTTTTCGCAATGACTAAAGACTGACCATTTAACTCTCGAATATTTGCCAGAGCGATATATTTAAAAAAAAAATAAAAAAAAACAACAATCCATTGAGTCTAAAGATGATATGAGAGAACTCTTGAAAGTTCGCCGATTTCCATTTGTCTAAATCATTGAAAACTCTCAAAGGGAATGGTTGTAATTGTGAGTATACGTAGGCCTAGGGTCCTAACGGTCCTATTGCGCTGACTTTTCATTTTTATTTATTCCACTGATCATTTGCGGTTGCAAATTATTGAGTTGCAGGATTTATCTGGAAACATTCATAGATATGCCCGAACATGCCATATTTTGTGTTTAAATCAAAATTACAAGTTGGCAAAATCCTTTAAGGACACACAGAAGTTGCTAACCTTCTAAATTAAACTTTATAAAATTCACATGGATTTTTAAGACGCACTTGTTTTGCTTAAAACAAAAACAAGATACACACAACGCTCCCTTAAGAGCCATCATTTTGTTGATCAAATCGATTCGTAAAAACTTCACAGATTGCACTTTTTCCAGCAGTTATTTTTTTAGGACTCGCGATAAAATCAGTACTTATCATCACAAAACCCAAAAGCACATTATCTACCAAGAAACACGCGAAACATCCCTCCATTCATTTATTTTATGTACATGGGCTTGGCCCGCCTGCCTATTCTGCATATACGAGTAACAGTACAGCACGGGACTAGATTTAAGCACTTATTTTTATACCTTTCTGTAAGTCCATGTCATCCATTTCGGAGTTTTTAATTTGCGCCAACTTCTCTCGAAATTTTTTCGTTAGCTGTTTCCGCTGATAGTCGGCTTCGATTTCCTGTTTTGTTCTTGGAATTCGAAACCGTATGCAACAGCAAACTATGATAACTAGAAAGAAAACCCGTTTTGAGCTACATTGGATTAGGTTGGTGGGTTATGGATGTGCCAATAAAGCTATTCCGATATTTGATACAAACGGTTAACTTCGTTCTTTACTTGGGTATCAAATGTCAACTCATTGGCATGCATGTATTTTTGAATACAATTTACGTACTAATACTTAATAAAATTGCTAGGCAAATCGCCATTATATGCCAAACACGAAATCCACCAACAGTAACTTCTTCAAGCCAGCCAGGATCTACTTTAAATATATCCTCATCGTCACTGGACATTTTTGTAGTATTTTCTTAAACGAACTATTTCCAACCGATGACGAAATCACCAAACCGAAATCAACAAGTTACAAAATAAAAAAATAATTTGCAAATATCTTAGCGAGGAGATCTAGACGAGGCTAGGACCGAAGGAATACTGAAAGTGAAGAAATTTCCCAAAACATTTTCATACAGGACGAAGAACTCGGGCATTCGAATGTCTAGCGGCATCTATTAAGTAGATGTAGTAAACTGAGGAATGGGTCGATTTTAAGGAGTGCCATCCAACCGACACACACGTTACGCGACAGTGGGTGGTGTGTATATCGAATTCTGTCCGCCTCTTTGTCCATGTGTCCTTCCGTCTGAAAAGCGGAAAAGGCATGCACACTGGGCTCGTGCTGTTGACGATGATGATGATGATGAACGGCGGCACTCCCAGCTGTGATACACGTTCTTCGGTCGTTTTATTTTTTGTTTGTCGTTTTTTTTTTTTTTCTTTGAAAAATGAATCCATCCATAACTATGTGTTAAGAGCTTACTGGAGGAAAACCGCCGCATTTGATATGTAGTAATGGTTGTTGGATAAATGTTATGCTTAAGTAGGGCTACAGCTACAGCGACGCGGAATGTTGTTATTGTAACTGATGCAGGTAGGGCTCGTCCTCTGTGTGTACATAACATATACTTTAATGAATGTACAGAATGAGTACTGTGTGCGGTTAAACGTTTTGAGAATTAATTTCAATTTGTATTCATTTTTGGGGGCGACAATAAATGGCCTCGGGAATAGTCCGGGATGATATGGCGTATCATTTATCGCATTAATTTGGTTTGCCTTTGTTTTTTGTGCGGAATTGGCCAATAGGGAAATGAGCACAACTAATTTGTCGTAAAGAGTAAGATGGAAACATTGATTTTGGACTGGATTTTGAAACCAAACTCGACTAGTGAGTCAGTTTTCGAAAGTGAGGTACCAGATGTTAACCGCAATTAAAAGGCTTTTGCATCGGAGTCAAAGTAGGGTAAGAATTGAGTGCACACATCTCCCAGGCCCAAAAGAGTTAATTTTGTTACAAAAAAAAAAAGAAATAATATTCGAAACCATTTTTTTGTAGGTACAAATATTTATTGTCAATACCAACCACAATATCAAATTTGGTCAATAGCCGCTTTTCGAACTATACAACTTGATCATGAGTGCAATAAAACGATAAATAAAAATATTGTATTTTATTAAATATTAAATCTAACTCTATTTTGTTGGGCATATCGTCCGTTATATATTCTTCTAGTAGGTACTTTTTGTAGAGAATATCTGGAATCCTGTTGTACGGGCAGTAACCTTGAAGATCACTAAAAGGATTTTTGGGTTAAAAACAACAAAGTTTCATTCATCCAGTGCAAAGAACAGAACTGTGACAATCCTTAAGGTGTTTCCAGGGACAGTTTGAATTTTGTTTAGAAAAAGGTTCTATATATAAGGGTACAATTCTACAATTTGCATGTATGACTGACGAGCGATACAACAAAATATAGGCAACATTAAGCCGACGCCTGTGGTCATAATTATAAAGTTTCCACTACGCATTTTAATGTATCGGGTGTATGAATACCTACATATAGAGAATGACGAGAAATTCAATTTATTGGCACGCTGTTTACACGAAATACTCTCGAGCAGACAGTATCCAATGCCTTCAATAAACCCAGTAAGATTTCCTTTTCTGATTTCCTATCAAATACCATAAATTATATTGGACGCGCGTGACTGCCACTCGAAACCGTGAACTTACCACTGTTTCCGTAAAATTGCTTTCGTATAAGAATAAATACCTATACGACACTGTTTTTCTTATTCCTCCTTTAAATATGTGTTTACTCATTGCGTATCCCAAAGACTTATCAATTCGTTTTGCTTTCAATGTCTGATTTTACCTCCTATTGCTTCAAGCGAAAATTGTTCTGTTAAAATAGTACGTATTCGACACAGTGGTTTAATAATATATTTTTAATTGAGTTTGGACGGACTATAGCTTTACTATACACCAGTGTTTTAGGACTGTCTCTTAATTTTTTCCACAAAGCTTGCGGTCATTTTTCCCTCTTCACGTACTCGAATTACCTCTATAGTTCTTGTGAACAAAAATCTAAACTGTTAAATGTAAATTCTATATTATACGGAAAGAAAATCGCAAACTGAATAAATAGTTGGTCCAGGAATCCTAGTCCTTCTCACAACCATTCGTTTTGTGAGTTTTGCATTTTTGGAAAGAATGGAATCTATCTATGCCGAGTCCAAATGGCTAATTGAGAAGCTCTTTCATGACAGTTATACTCTCATTTATGTTTGTCAGACGTTCGCGAGAGGTGCAGTGGAAAAAATCCTTAAGATGGAATCGAACCGGACGAGTAACCCTCGCTTAGTACTTAGTAGTCCTGCACAGAGACAATACTGAGACCCCCAACTTCGACCGATTAACAGTTATTTGCCTGATTTGTTTATGGTCCTGCACACTAACCACTAAGTCACTGCGCCTACCTACATTAAACTATTAAACTAACGGTGTTTTCTATTTATGAAAAGAGCAAATCTAGAAGTGCTCTTTCTATGTTCCCTATGTTTAATTGAAATAAAAAGTGCACTTCCAGGCCAATTCTTAACAAGCCAGAAGTGTCCGGGATATTTTTAAAGTATTGCCCTGAACTCAGCAGCACACACTAGCAAAATGACAGATTGAAATGTTTGTTGTGCGTTGGAAACAATTTTTGCGCTATGTGATTCGAAAATATACAATTATGCGTGCAAAATGTAATTTCAAAATTGGAATGTATTAATTTGCTCCATAAAAATATTTATATTTATAGTGGAAAAAGAAAGTAGCAACGAAAACCGAATCTCACATTATGGTGTCAACCACTATTACAAAAGTGTTTCATTCATTTCATTGAGAAGAGAAATTCTGGGGTCGAATTACCGCACCTGTGATCGAGCCATACGTCACTGAATTTTTTGGATTTTACAAGCAAAACAATAACAAATTCAGTCACGTCTCACGTATTACTCGATCACGGATGTGGTAATTCAACCCCTGAATTTCGGGCAATTCTCTCGGATCTTCAGAAAAACACCATAACGTTTAGCATAACAGTCGCAGTTTTTTTTTTTTTTTTTTAATTATCTATTTTTGTTAAAGATTCCCCGATGATGAAAGAACCTTTTGTCTATTAAATAAAATACTCCAAACGAATATGGTAACAATTTAAATACAATATTGGCTTTATTATATTGTTACATTCAGGCTGGGATTCGAAAAGATAAAACACTATTCTGTTCAACTTTTCTAATAAAATCACTTTATTTACACTTTCTACTTATTCACTTATTAAGTACCAAAACAATATCACTTAAATCAATTCTTAAACGTTTCAATCCAATCGCTTTATTCACTGTATTACTTTACACTTATTTATCTCACAACCGATTACTCTTTCGAACTTAACAATCGCGGGCTAAAAATCAACTGTACATCTCTGTTGTCAACGCGCCCCTTTTATATCCGCGCTGCCACCTATCAGCGAATATTCCAGAAGTAGATATATTCCAGATGTATATTCCATATCTTCTCTAGATGGTTCTAGAATAAACTAACGACAGATTCCAGTCTCCAATTGGAAGTGGAACTTGGAGGGAAAACAGAGTGCCCGATTCACCACAATTCCTAAATGTCTGATTCACTAAGTGCCTGATTTACCACAATATGTGTGAATAAATTCTAAGTTAATTGTATAATGTTAATTAATTATCGCAGGTAGAACCTTCCATGTCGACGGCTGAGAAAGAAGAGAACGAAGAGTTGTCTTCTACAAATGCATGTAGTAGATAGCTGCAAGTTCTATGTTTATTCTAATAGATGTCGTGATGAACGTTTAATAGCTGGATGCGTGGTGCCAGATCATAATATCAACAATTATGATGCGAGAAACCGATTAACACAGATACTTTGACAACAACAGCAACAGCGAATTTAGGATTAGCTCTAACGTTGTTGTCGCTGTCGATTGCTGTGGTAATGTGTTCAAAGTAAATAAAACACAGTGGTTCTAAAAAGTTGTCAAAGTAACTGTTGATACCGCTGTGTTAATCTGTTTCCCGCATGACTTTTTGGTACTAGAAAATTTTACTAAAATGCGATTTACATGAGCTCTTTTTTATGAACTTTAGTGTGAGAGATGTAGATGTTTCGATGAAATTAAAGCGAACATTTTGAAAGTTTTTCGGTCAGATTCCTGAAACTCCCACGATTTCGCTGCTTTTTCCATTCATAAAACCTCGCAGTTCAACTTCCCCTAGTAAACGATGTAACATTTTTGCCTTACATAATTTGATCCCTGATTAAAATTCATATGGTGGAGAGGTTTGGTTGTTATGATTTGTGAGCTGTATAAAGTTCTACCAGACTCTTGCAGCTTTAGTGTAGAGATTTTTAAAAAAAGCCAAAATGACAACACCAATAGATGGTTTCCTCAACTTTTTTTTTAGTTAATAATAAACACTTACCCCAAGAGGCGTAGTCCTATTTTTTTACTTTATGGAAAAAAATGATTTTAAAATTTTATATTATACGGGATATTAGATTTATATGTAAATGTATAACAAAAAGTGAGAAATCCCACGATCTTGAACACTGCTAGTTCGAAAAAATAATACCAATTAGTTGTTCTAAGTTCCAAAATGTCCCACCGGTTCGTGTATTAACTAAGCACATCTCTCCGTTAAGTTAGACTACGGCGAATATACCCCACCCTTCCACGAAAAGCAACGAAATTCTGTTCAATTCACCTCAAATAAGGCGAATCGAAACTAGTGGTGTAAAAGCAGTCCAAGTGCAGAAATCGAGGAAAAGTTTGTCCGCATCATTTTTCATAAAATTTCCAAATTTCAAAAACACGTACCTTACACCACAAACCAGAATACAGAGTTCAAGTGAAGGTGGATACAAGTAACTCAAAACTTTAAATTAAATGCAATAATACACCCAGCTTCGAAATCAGAAAATTTTGTAAAAGCAGGAAAAAGAAAAATGCTGTAATCGCGAAAGGATTTTGTAGGCCAAAGGAGCGCAGTGTGTGTGTGTGTGTGTGTATTTGTGTTGCCATTCCGTGGTGGATATAACTAAAAGGTGGACTCGCCTGTCGAAATCACCTCGCCTCCAGAACTATACCCAAAACAGAAGTAGATTTCTGCAACGATGATCACTGCCAAGGATACAAGTGTGTAGGTGTTATAACGGTGAATATAATTTTAGCTGCAGAGTGTTTTCGAGAGAGAACTATTATCCGTATCCCTCTGAATGGGCGAGTTTCCGCCATCACCATCACCTCCTGCTGCTCCACCACCAGCAGCAACTACAGCCGCTTTCCACTCCGTCACTCCTGCCATCCTTAAATTTTCTCCACTCGTTGCCTACCCCAAGAAGGATTCGTCGTAGTTTTATTGCTGTCGCATAGAAGAGTTTCCGTGGTGAAAAATTGGTGTACCTAATCTGCTATACACACAGGAACATGTGTATTGCATTTTGCTGTGGAGTACGGCAAATTCGCATCGACTCGTGAAAAACAACCCACACACCACAATGTTGGGTCCCGTGTCCCCGTTTTGACATTTCTCTTTTGAATGAATTTTATTGGAAAAGAAGAAATTCCTCGGAAGGACATCCGCCGCGACGTTCGCTAAGTTAAAAAACGGTGAAAAAAGAAAATCGACAAGTGAACTTTGAAATCAACTAGCAGCATTTGTTCGTGTAGAGTAAAAAAAAAATCAAATATCCTTGGTGCCTTAAGGAAATTTCACGGTCACAGTAAATAGCTCGTACGATACCCCAAGCACAATTTTCTGTCAATCATCTTTTACGTGGGAACGATGAAATCGTGTATTTTGTGTAATCGTGCAGCAGTTTTCTATTTTTTCGTTCTGCTCCGACGTGCAGTAGTATTGGATAAATAAGAAAATATCGTTTTCTGCTTGTTTTTTTTTTTTTTTTTCGTGTGTGAAAATTTAATTCATAGGAAAATATTCATAGTGTGTGTTACATATAATATCTGGAGCGAGCGATATATTAAAAAAAAAAATCCGAATCCCAAGTGGGGCGAAAAAAAATATCAATTGTGATTGTGAGTAGTGAGTGTGCCGAAAAAAGGATGATATACGTTTTTTTTTTTATTATTTTTTGATGAGTTGTTTCTTTTTCACCACCACCTTTTTCCTATATTCGCTTGATAACTGTCAAATATACCTCTCTATTCGCCTGAATATTTTTTTGTTTTTCTTTTTCCCTCCGTGTGTGTGTGTGCTGGTTTCTATTTTGCCATGGTGAATTCATTACAGAAGAAAGAGCATAGAATCGAGAAATAAACCCACGATGAAAAGAACAAGAAAAAAAAAAGCAATAAAGAGAATGGGCAGCTGTCAAAATTTTTGTATGTCAGTCGGTCGAATTTACGGATAATCGGTTTTTTCCTCGTTCCTATTTTTTTAGCAAGAAATTTTTGCAATTTCTTGCATAAAAAATTGAATTGTTTTGTTTATTTTTGTTTTGTTGTGTGGTACTAGATAAAATACCAACGATTTTTGATTTAAAGTCATAAAAGAAATATACAGTCAGTAGTTTTGTGGAGTGTGTCACGTTATATAGAATTGATATAGAATATGTGTGTGCCGTTTTTTTTTTTTATCACGAAAACAGGTGCAGCAGTATTTTAGTGTTTTTTACTGTATCTATTGTTTTACTTTTTGTTTCTTTAAAAATAATAACAATTTTCCATTTGTTTTGTGAAAATATTTTATTATTACAAAAGGGTGTATTATTGTGAGAGGCAAAACAGTAGTTATGTGAAGAAGCGAATTCGCTCGTATACATATCGATAGTTACGTAGGTCATGTAAAAAAAATGTGTTCTCGAAAAAGAAGAAAAATGTTTTTTTGAAGTACATATTCTTATTGTGGATAGTTACAAATAAGAAACCAGCCAACATTGTATCGCAGTTTGAAGTTAGGAGATTACTTTTTAGGTTTCTGAGGAAACACCGTTTATAGGTCAGTACGGTCATAACGAGAACTAGAATGCTTTTACACAATCGTGTTGGAAAACATACAGTGATGCTCAACTTTCCTCGATGATGGACACTAGTGTGAAGATAAAGGGAGCCTTGTTTTTTTTTTTTTTTTTTTTTTTCCTAACTTCAGGTCGATGAACTTGTTTGCATGAAACGGTCATTTTATACCTATCCATTAATTTATCGAAGAAGAGTGTGTGCTGCTTGTTCCAATTAAATATACGCGTTATCCTGCCCAAATGTTGAGTAGGTAGGTAGATGCGTTTGGGTCGTGTGTACTTTATGGAATAGAGTCCGTTTGGGTGCATCTCTTCTCAGAGATATCATTTCCATGATCACTTCATAAATAAAAACAAATCGTTTTGTCTAGGACAGATTGCTTGTTTTTAAAAAGTTTATTTACTTTTGCAGTTCTGAAACTGTTAGGTGTCCTTTCTCATAGTCAGCCGACTATCTTCATCGTGGGGTTTTCAGTGGCAGTTTTGTTTCTGTAAAAATATAGGAAAATGTACAAAGTACCTAATACAAAATTGCCAATTGCCCACTTGTTGCTCCTCGTCCTCCTCTAAGGTAAAAGAGACGTACCTACAATGTATGGCCACTTACTATGGCATAAGTCTAGAAAAAGTCGTGATTGAGCCAACTGCGGTCTGTTCGAGTTGATGGGTTGGTTTCTCAAGCGCTAAACATAAACATTGACCAACATTTTTCAATACAGACCTTCGGAATCGGCATAAACCTACTATTCTCCCAAAGATAAAAATCTCACAACCGAATGGTTATGACTTATGAGTAGCTAGGCCTAGGATCATAAATGAACCCACTGCCAACTACCAATGTATCTTATTTTATACTGATCATAAGTCTCAGAATGAATGCAAAGTAAATCAAATTTGGGAGTTTGTTTGTACTAAAAAAAGTATAAATAATAAATGTTATTTGCTCCGACAGCCTCTCAACACTAATCGCAGTAACAAACCCTAACAACGACACCCCCGTTATTGCTGCCATCCGGGACAAATTAAGAAAACAAAAAGGAAAAATTAAACTCCTATGGGTTCCTGGGCACGCTGGTATAAAGGGCAACGACTAAGCTGATACTGGAGCCAAGGCCGCGTTAACGGAACCCCTCCTTACGGACTTCGTATTTAATAAAAAGGATTTAAAAAACTTCATTACATCTGTCTGGTACGAACAAAACCAACAGGATTGGAAAATATTCAGACATCAATACAATTTAATAAACCCCGATGCAAAGCCGCCCAGATTCCCTATAAATTGTACCTACCCACAAAATGATGAAAACCTTTATTCGATTACGCCTGGGGCACACACGACTCACACACGAGTACCTCATCACCAAAAACAGTCGTCCCTTTTGTCATATGTGCAGCTGCAATCAAGTACTCTCTACCCACCACATAATCTACGAATGCAACGCCATCAAATCCAAAATCCGTAACCTATCCCCATCCACTTCCCTACAACAAATACTTTCACTTCCCACCGAACACAATGTTAAAATAGTTTATAATCTGCTATCATCCCTCAATTTAGAAAACAGTATCTAGTCAACATAAATCTTAGTAAAATTTAGCCGAAAGCCCTGGTAGCTAGTGCTATTAACCCTAGTATTAACAGTATAATTTATTATTCTGTCAATAAAGCTTTAATAATAATAATAATAATAAATAACAGTCTAAAGAAAACAAATCCTGATGATGTCCAAGTAGATACTTATCAAGGAACATTTGGGGAAAAAATACTCATCAGTAGGAATTATTGTACTAAACATGCCAATACAAATTCTTTAACAACGTAAACAAAAAACCCTGTGTACAACTCAGTAGGTTACCGTGTTAAAATTTCGACAACCAAGGCAACCTAGGATTATACGCTATTCACACCGAGCCGAAAACCTGGAGTCAGATTCTGTAAGGCGAAACGATCAAACGTTTTCCTGCGCACGAGTGATTAGCCATATGTTACACAAGCAAATTTCATCGAGCTCATGAAAACGTTTGAACGTTTCGCCTTACAAAATGCCGCCCCTGGTTTTTCGCGAAAACATTCGAAAACAGAAGTTTTCCCATACATGGGTACCTATATTTTATCAAAACGAGTCGTTCAAAGTCGTTTTCAAAGATAACGACTTCCAATCGTTGCGTTCTTGAAACAAACACAACTTTTGCAACATTCAGCAGAGCAGCTGACCGAACAAACGTCACAACTTAAAATCATTTTCCACGCTAGGTAGGTATATGGACTAATATTATTTTTAAATGCTCAGAATTCATTTTATCTGTTAATTAATGCGATCGAAATTTGTAAACAAAACAGTTCACAGAAGTTTCACGACTAGTGTCTCACAGCTGATTGAAACGTCAAATGAAAATTGGTTATTGTTCGCTGTGAATGCAATTTCGAGTTTTCGCTGCGGTGTGAAAAGGGTATTAGATATTGACCAATCGGAAATGCTCATATGGCGCTTTAAAGTAGGCTTATTCTTATTTACTTAAATTCTCTTTCGGATTTAGAAGTGAATAAGGCTTAAAATAAGTTCACCGTATTTATTTTCGTTGAGCTGGTACCTTACTTCGGATTTTCTAACTTAACAAGATTGTTATCGCCGCATAATACATCCTACGTAATTTAAAACACATGCTGCATTCCACCTGCGCACCTGTTATAAATTAAATACCTAACCGGAACACATTACAAAGAAACATTTATTTCGCAAATCCCCTGAAATTAAATATTTTTTTACAGAATAAAGTAATATTTTCAGCAACCAAGCAAACATAAACAAATTAAAGTGAAAGAATCGCGCGAGATTAAACATCCAATCGTTTAAACACACAAGTGCAATAGTTATCTATCAAGACGGCAGATTCAAATAAATCACCACCATCATCATTACCATTAGGCGCAGCAAAAGAATCACCCAAAAAACCAGCAGTCTCTGAGAAATCAAAGAAAAAATCCCTCACGACGGCGTGTGGCATTTATGATCCAGCGGCGATCACGGAAACGACGGCGACGACGAATACGAAAACGGCGGCGAAATCCACCAGCAATAGCAAAAGCAATAAACGGCCATCAAAAGGCAGTACAACACCAACAACTAAAGTAGCAACAGGACAAGTAACATCCGCTACCATCACGAAGACGAAGAGGATTCCAACCAGCACCACCCTCAGTAGCTGTCACAATAGTAGTTCGACAAGTACAATGGCTTCGTCGAATCATCGTGGCGGTGGAGGCGGCGGTATTCAAATTGGATCGGCTTGGTTTCAGCGTAAAATCAATTTGCGTCCTCAACATCGGGGTGTTCATTTAGTGACCGAAGAGATTCTCAGACAGATGCCAGAATTGGGACAATTTTCGGTTGGATTGTGCCATGTGCAAAGTGAGTATAATGAATTTATTGTTATTTCTTTCTTATCAACAAAAATACTCACTTGATAACCCTATTGATAATATATAGCATTCGTTAAATTAGATTTGTGGTGATGGCAGTGTTCCCAGATTTGCAAAACATTTCTCCCTTGGAACATCGATTTTTGACACTTACCTACGGATGTAGCAGTCGGGTATTCATTTTTCCCCATTACACATTTCTCACATTACACGTTTTTTTGTTTTATTTGTAGAATTCAAGTTTTGAATTTTTAAGAGGACAATACTCGATTGAAATATCCCCCTGAATTAGGCGGCCTAAATTTTTAATAATCCGCATGAGAACACCCAGTGTATTCGACAATGTTGAAGCGGCTTGACTTCCTCTTTGGAAAGCAGCATACGCATATCGCATACAACGACAGTTTTTTTTTTTAAAGAAACCATCGCAAACATCGAACTTCCACCACTCCATCCGTCAGCGCTCCCATAGTTAACCAACATTCCTAAAGTGAAGGAAATGCGTATAATTCTGTTTGCAAATAGTCTGCACTGCAATTAGTTCAAAAGTCTATACAGAGCAGTTACCTATATGTTAGGAAAACTCGAATTAGCATAAAGCACAATGAAAATTATCATTGACTTGAAAATCAGCCATGTCATGGGGTGGTTTAAGTACAGTAGCACGTTTTTTCCAAATATCACTCAACTGTTCGTCGTCGCCTGCAGCAAATCCGTTTCCCTCCACTGCGCCAATAAAGTAGCTCTTGGAGTTGCAATCCCCTCTCCATGGAGTTGCACCTATGTATCTGCAGTTGCAATCAACCACTGTTGGTACAATTGCAAATAAAAGTTAACTTCTCTCACAGTTCTCGTTGGAGCTGGGGCATATTTTCTTTTAGTCCCATTGTTGGCTCCGAAATTTCCGTTACCACTCCTCACTGCCTTGTCTATCTGGTTGCTTGTTATTTACAGCAAATTGTTGTTTCTTTCAGTTTTTATAGAGAAATTAAGGAAATTCGAAAGAACAAGAAAAAGGACATGAAAACAACAAAACACACCAACAACCGCACACAACTTTATTTTCACCCGTGTTCCGTTTGGCTAAACTCAGCTGCTGTTGCTACTGCCGTTCTAGGTCCTTCCAATATTTCCTCTTTCTCATTGATATTTCACTGTATATTTTATTTTATTGTAGGTATAGGTTGTATCTATCCATCCAGTTGGAGTATAGATACGAATATGAGTATCGTGGCGTCTTTTTCAACCTGAGTCTCGTATAGGAATACCTTGAGTTTGCCTACCATTGGTATCGCCATCACCACTGTGCCACCCTGCTTCCACTTTTGTGGCAAATTTAAAATGCACGATACAATTGGGCCAAAACTGATACAAAAAAAAAAAAAAACACACACAATCACAGGGACATAGTAGCACCAAGTAATTGCGCCGCTCTACTTGGTTATATACCAGTGGCGTCTCGTCAGGGTGTGCAAGGTGTGCATTGCACACCCTGATCTAACGAAAATAAGTCCCTCATCAAACACTGTGTAATAATAATAACACACAAATAATGATATGCACAGTTCCATAACCCATAAAACCTCCATAACACAGCCGACAGCTACAACCTACACCATACCTATTCATATTCATCCTTTATCAATTATAATTCTTCTTTCAAAATTCCTTCACCGCTGTGAAAAAAAAAAAAAAAATAACTCGTACAAAAACTCGCTGTGCACCATTCTGTTGATTTCATCAAATAAATTCATCCAACTCCAAACTACATCCCTCTACAAGATTTCTCCAGTATTCAACCCCATCGTCATTCGTCACCCGCACGCCACCGTACTTAAATCGCTTTACTTTGATGAATGCATTCATTTCATTCATTTTATCTTCTTTTGCATCTGTTCTGTTCTGTTTCCGTAAAAGCGTCATAAGTCAAATATACAATGTATTACATCGATACTCGTGAAAATAAAAGCTGTGCACGAAAGCCGATGAATGAATGGTTGAACTTAGCTTTTCGTTTAAGTGGTTGGGGATTGGGGTTGCAGTTTCGTGCGGTGCTTTTGATTTTGTATGCGAAAGTTTTATTTTTCTATATTTTATTTTGAAAACAAAATAAGATATCAAAAACAGCAAAACAATGATTGAGAGAACAATAAATGGGACGTGTTTTCAGGCAATTAATTGATATTTCTAAAAATGTATAATTTTAAAGAATTTGCACACCCATCTAAATAATTCACGCGACGCTGCTGTTATATACATACCTCGGTGTATATTGTTCTTGGGGTTTTTTTCCTGTTGTTGATTTCGATCTGTGTGGTTGGGTAGGACTGGTAGTGCATTATTGGTTTGCATTGTGCATCGCAGAATTCAAATATCGAATGAATTCGATGAGGAAATCGTCAGTATGGGAATCGGCTGAATCAACTATCCGTATCCTGGCTTATTAATAATTTTGACAGCAAGCTGAAGTTTGTTAAATCGGTTGAAAGAAAGCAAATAACTTTTTTATCCCCAAAACATTCACTTAACCTGCTTGATAGCAGGCAGAGACGAGCAGTTCGACTCATTGGAGACCTTAAACTCACATCGAATCTACAACCGTTGGTGCACAGAAGACAAGTCGCTGACCTATGCTTGTTCTATAGGTACTTCCATGGTAGATGTTCTGAGGAACTCAAAGACATTATCCCTCGAAATGCAACTTTTGGGCGCCCAACAAGACAGGCTGCTAATGCTCATGACCATACAGTACACTTGACAACCGCGAGGATATCAACTTTCAAAAACTCCTTCTGTTACAGGACAAGCAAACTTTGGAACTCGCTTCCTGGGGATATATTTCCGGAAGACTACAATTTGCAGCAATTTAAGAGCAGAACAAACCTACATCTGCAGGCATCTCGGGGTGCTGTTGAAGCGTTATAGGTTCGCCTATCCCGGGAGAAGTATATAAAAAAAAAAAAAAAAAATACCTTTAACTGACACTGAGGTAGTTTTAAGCATTCCTCAAAATCGTTTTTAAAAAGTTGAAATTTTGAAAATTGCCCAGCCGCGTTTCAAATTCCGCCCCTCATTTTCTGGAAGTACTGGTATAAAATATACTTTTATGTACCGCTTTTCGTAACCATGCTGAAAGAGCTAAAAAATAAAGAATTTATGACATATAGTAGAAGTTATAATTGACAACAGCCGTTCATGTTAACACTGGACACTGCTAGTAAATTGCTTACAGCTCCAACTACTCTCAGCGAGCGGGAACCAGGAGAACCTTGAATCAAAAAAAAAAAAGGGAAGACATAATACACAAGACACAACCAACAAATAATTGCAATCGTTGCCACTTTAGAACAAATTTGACAGTTTTATTGCTACTCTAGATTTGATAGGTGTTCGAATGTGGGTTTTTTTTTAATCGTTAATTAAAAAAAATTTTTTTGTAAATTTTGAACTTACTTATGATACCTAACTTACTTTACTAACAAAATTTTGGGCATATGTTCCAGACTGGTGGGACGCAGCAGCATATTCATGCTAGAAGACGGACTTTTAAAGACACTTTTCAACAAAACTCTAAACCTAGTCTTTTAACGCAATTTTTATAATGTTAAAGTCCGTTGAACAAATGTTTGAAATGTTACCTTTTTTGACTATAATGATGCACAGAAGCATTTTGTCTTTAAACGCCTTAAAATACATACAAGATGCAATCCTTTTCGAGCGTTCGTACCCTAAATAATGAAACCTGTTCCATTGCTCTTTATCCTCGGTATTTCTCAGTGATTACTTATAGACTTTAGATTGCGGTGACTGTTGATTTTCCTTTCCGTTTTCTTTGTCACTCAGCAGTTATCACTCAATTGCTGTGCTACAGCTACTTGAAATACTGCTCTTTTTTTTTAAATATGCGCATTTTGTTCTTAAAATATTCCAAAACATTATTTTGAGTTTTAAGCATCTGGAATACAGACGCACCTTTAAAGTATATTCTTGCATTTGCTTTACAAACATACCCAGAGAAAGTGACATTCGAGACAACAGGAACAAACGGAAATGGTTGCCATTTCTTATACATGTATATACATATTATATATATTATATATATATATATATATGTATTTTTTTTTAATATAGAGTACCTATAAGCAATTTACTTCAGTTTGTTGAGTATATTAATTTCAACGTTGATTAGTAGCTCCATACATAGCTACATATATCGTATTCTCTAGGTGCTGTTTTGCACTGTTTTTTTTTTTCGTGCTGCTGCTTTTTGCCTTCAAACGACAGCTCTTATGACATTATCGAAAAAAAAAACAAAAGTTCTCTTTAAATGCAGCATCTAAAAAAAAGTTTGAATTGAACTTTTTATAAGCTAAATACCTATTAAATTTACCATTTTTACCACTTATATGTTCTAGGAGAACATATTCGTTGAAGGCGAAAATAAATAGAGACTTGTCAAACTTTTGGTCTGTCACTTATGTCGTTTTCCATTGGGACCAAAAATCGATCTTTTTTATTTTGATCTAAATCACTTTTAACGTTCCATTGGGCAAAAAAATCAATATTTTTTTTCGATTAGGATCACTTTTTGCAGATCTCGATATTTTTTCAGATTCACACATACCAATATACTTTGTACAGCTGTCAGTTTAAGAAGTTAGCTTTCGAGACAAATGCGCAAAGTTTCGTGAAAACCAAAATAATAAAATACATAAATAGCTATTATTATTATCTTCATTGTCTCCCTCGTCATCTGAAGACTACAAATCATCAATAATACTTCATTTGTATCTACAAAAGAGAAAACATTTTTCAGGTCGATATCCATTTTTGATTTTGCCAAAAACGAACGTCATTTGAACAGCTGATATTGTTGTCAAGTAACGCACGTTGCACGTTCCATGATCAGTCTAAAAAGATTGGAGCGAACACTAACTTCTTTACAATCGCAGTGGCTTAGTGTTAGTGTGTTGGACTACTAAGCGAGGGGTCTCAGGTTCGAATCCCACAAAAACCCAAATTCCAAATTATGTTTTTTTTTTTCCACTGCGCTACCTCTCGCGAACGTCTGACAAACATCCGAGAGTATAAATGTCTTGAAAGAGCCTCTCAATTAGCCGTTTGGAGTCGGCATTAAATTGTAGGTCCCTTCCATTCGTTCCAAAAAGGAAAACTCACACAAAACGAATGGTTGTGAGAAGCTAGGTCTAGGGTCCCTCCGGACCTGTTGCGCCAACTATTTTTTTTGTTTTTTGAACACTAACTTTTGACATGTTCGAAAAGCGGTGCCAGTTACCTTTTACTATGAAAAAAGGGGAAATGAATTTTTCTCTCACTTTTTCAGTTTTCTCCGTACGCACTTAGCAAATTTTAAATAATTTTACGTTGGCAAAAAATGACACGAACGAACCTATTTTAAATATGTATAGACTACTAGTAGCCAACTTCGCGTTGGTTCCAACATCAGCGCTAGCGCTTTTGGTTCAAAGCGGAATAAATTGGAAACAAATTATAAGAAGCAGAAATAAAGTAGGTTTTATGGGCTTCATAATTAGTATGAGGAATTTAAAAATACCCCTTTTTTGCCTTCAATCTATTAAAGATTGAAGGCAAAAAAGCTTAGAATACATTTCGTATTTTAAGTTAAAGAAGAAAGTGATCTTATTCAAGAGCTCCCCTGTCCTACATTTGTAAAATTCAGAGGGAATTCCTTGCGATCCTGCATTCTATCCATCGTTCAGATGATTTGGCATATCCAGTTCTCCAGTACATCTTCCACAGTTACGAATCTATCCAAAATATCGCTTTGAAGATTTGTAAAACTGTCCAGAAAATGTTGTTAATTGAAATACATATACTTGCATAATATATTAAAAAAAAAACACAAATGTAAAATAACGGAAAAATCTATGGGGCAATAAATGCACTATAATTCAATTTTTATTCAATTTCTGTTCGTTCCATCTAATATTAACAATTTGAACTACCTACTACATCTGTTGTAAAACATTCCGCAACAATTTGAACCATGAACTATTTTACTTTGCATTTCTATGCAGGAATCCAAGACGGTTGGCATTTTGTTACACTTTTTATTCACTTTGAACCAAGAGCGCTAGCTATGTTGGCGTTAGTTTTTGCGCAGAGCTTGTGTGGAACAGACATTTTATACTAGCAGTTCACATTATGTCAATGGTTGTTCTCTTAACAGGGCAATGAGAAAGCTACTTTCAGTGTGTCTTATGAACTTTCTTTATTTAATTGAACAGTCCTATTGGCTATTGACCGGATCCCTCTTATTTCGAACATCTTCTTAACTTCTCATTTGGTCCTTTTATATCTCAAAGTATTGATTGTACAAAAATAGAGAGTAAATTACAAAATCTTAATGATGAATACTTTCCCGGCCCAGATGGCCTTCCTACAATATTTCTTAAAAAATGCTCCTCTTTCGGTCCCCCTTTCATATCTCTTTAGACTATCGCTATCTCAAGGGAATTTCCTCAGATATGGAAGTCCTCTTTCATAACACCGATTCACAAAAAGGGATCAAAGGGCGAGGTAACTAATTACCGCCCCATAGCAAAACTTTCCCATATTCCAAAACTCTTTGAAAGTATGTTGTATGAAGCCTTAAGCTTCAAGTGCAAGTCCCTCATTTCCCCTAACCATCAGCACGGTTTTCTCAAAGGTAGATCAACAACCACTAACCTTATAGAATTCATATCCTCTACACTCTCTGGTGTAGAAAGCGGTAAAGAAGTCGACGTTATTACAACAAATTTCAGTAAGGCTTTTGATAAGATTTCCCATGAATTAAAACCTTTCAAATTGTCTGCCCTCGGCTTCGAACCTATATTGCTGAAATGGATATCTTAATACCTGTAAAACCGTGTTTATAGAGTCCGCTTCAGGTGCGTTCTCTCGGCCGCTGTCTTAGCCAGCTCGGGTGTTCCTCAAGGTAGCCACCTAGGTCCCCTTCTCTTCATCTTAACAATTAACGATCTTGAAAGGGTCATTCAACACTCAGCAGTCTCTCTCTATGCTGACGACACCAAATTTTTCAAAACCCATTACCTCACTACATGACTCCAGTCTCCTTCAAAAAGATCTGAATAGTTTTTCCACATGGTGCCTTAAAAACTGTTTAGAACTGAATGTCTCCAAATGTCGATCTATTACCTTTTCACGCAAGAGAAACAAGTCTCCTCCCCGAATTTACCTTCTTCTCGACCAACCTATATCTATCGTGGAATCTATTCGTGACCTTGGCATTTTATGCGACAGGGAGCTTAATATCCGTTCGCATATTGATGAGATCATTGCCAAAGCAAACTCATCACTTGGCTTCGTTAAAAGATGGTCCAAAGAATTTTGCGACCCCTATGTTGTGATGTGCTTTTTCTCCGGCCGGGGTTTTGCTCGCCGGATCCAGGGTTTACCAAAGAAACACCAAAACTTTGGTTTAGAGGTACACTTTATTCGCAGTGCGTTTTCTTAATACTAATTACAATGTTGCCATACAACTCTATACAAACTACTGCTTAACAATATTTCAATAAGGTGTACATTTTTTGTGTCCACTATACAAACTAATTCTTGCCAATATTTGGATAATATGTACAATGTTCTCTGTATAACTCTAGACAAACTACTTCCTAACAATATTTCGATATCTCGGTATGTCTATACAAACTACTCGTATCATAATAATAACGTCTATACTACGTCTCTAACTACGTGGCCCGACTACTGCGTGGTTCCTTAGCGGCCCGACTACAGCGTGGTTCCAGGGGAAAGGAGGGGGAGAGGCCCGACTGTAGCGTGGTTCCAGGGGAAATGAGGGGGAGAGGCCCGACTGCAGCGTGGTTCCTTAGCGGCCCGACTACTACGTGGATCCTAATGGCCCGACTACTGCGTGGTTCCTTAGCGGCCCGACTACACCGTGGTTCCAGGGGAAAGGGATAGCAAGCCAGCTGGGATTTCTGACCTGCTTGATTTAAGGCCGGTCTCCCAAATGGGAATCCAGCCACCAAAAGTCTAGAATTTGACCTAAGTCGCCTTCTATAAATGGAGCCTTATCTGGTACACGAGATTTGTACACTTTACTGGCAGACAGGTCTCGACTCATGGTTTTCTCACTCAGCTACTCATTGTTTTTTCCTTCAAAAACACAGTGTGAATTCTATGAGCCGAGTGTACAATTCTATACCACATACGGGATTGGTATGTGAAAGTGTGACGAACGCTGGCGTTTCGTTACAATGTGACCAGGGGCCTATATCACAATACAACAAGTGCTTGTTAAACAAGTGAAATTCAACGACTGTTGAAAATTTGTGTAACACGTACTAACAAGACTGGTTAGTTGTTTTCAACAGTTTCAACGCCGGGATGCAGCAGACATTCTTTTCATTCACCGACTACTCTCAGGCTCGGTGGATTGCACGTCCTTTAACAACTCTATCTGCTTTAACACTAACCCTCGTAGTCTACGTTGCCCCCGTCTCTTCTATCTTCCAACCCACCACATCTCCTATGGCTCTAATGAACCAATCTCTCGTATGTTGAGAAAGGTTAACTTAAACCTCACTGTTTTCGACTTCAACCGCAGCACCTCCTCCCTTAAAATCGATCTCCTTAAACATTCTTATCTTTAAGTACTAGTTATAAATTCCTGAATTTAAGTAGCTTTAATTCATTGTTAGCTTGTATTAAGCCTAATAAATGGGGGTTCTTGCCCCCACCAAAATTAAAAAAAAAAAAAATTCACATACGACATCGAGACCGAAATTTAAAAGCAATGGTGTTTGTGTATAGAAGCACTGCCTTTTTGAGTGACTCACTTTAAACGTCTGAAGGTAAAAACGCGTCGTGGATACATTAATTCATTCATTAGGTAGCGCTACGATTCGGGGTGAACCTGGGCCTCCACTAACAAGCCCCTTCAATTAACCCGGTCCTTAATTGCTGTGGATAAACTTTGAAAAGATTCCTAGTTCAATATAGTTCGACAATATGTTTTGGTTGGCCTAATAAAAATGTGTTTTTTGTAATTGATTTTGTATTGGTTGCCTAACCAGGTAGTCCTTGAAAGCTTAAGGCACTCAAAGAAGTTATCTCATATCCATCCTTAACCGTTTGTGCTTTTGAAGCCCCTTAACCGTTATACTGATGTTCTTCTTTCCATCTCCAACTAAATTCTACGATTGTTATAATATAGAAGTGGGAACAAACAGGTAATAGGAATAGCGGTTCGATGCCAACAAATAGCCTACTGGAACCGTATTCTCCAGTCTAACCTACGGCATCCACTACCCACATGCAAATGCAGTAATACCAGTTTTCCCTTTTCGTCTATGACATCAGTTTCCTTTTCGAATCGTCATAATCGTTGGCTCTACCAGGGTGAAGAAAAATATCGGTATTCTCCCATAACGTTTTTTTTTTTTCTTTTTGCTCGTGCACATATAGGTTATGTATAGGTACATATTTGATTTTTTTATTTTGGTGGAAAATGTCAATTCGCCGGTAGTGTGCTACTTTTGCGAAAGGATATTGGTTGCATGTGTCAGAAGTCTTCATGGTTGTCATTTTGAATGAGTGACTGAGTGACTAACTGACTGACTGACATAAAATTGCTATAACTATTTTTGCGCCATATCCCTAGCCGTAGCTATTTACCTATCCCCCCTGTTCATGATGGGTCGGGCATAATAATTGAATGACTGCATTGGTGGAGTTAAGTTTGAATGCACATACATTTTAAATTGTTGTCATTTTCAGGTGCTAGTTTGAATTTCTTAATTAAGGCGAAACTTTTGTTATGTTGCGAGGGGTATAGGCGGAGTTTGAAATGTTATATACTAGTGCGGCTCTGGTGGACTAGTAGAATCAACTTGTTTAACCTATTTTATAAACTGAGCAGATATCATGAACATGATAGCTTTTAATTTAATTGCAATCCTTGCGTAGAATCATTTTCAAACAAACACTGTGGGAATTTAGTGTAGATTTTAAATTGTGTCAATTTGTGGTATATTGTTTATTTTCGAAACTGTTATTTTACGAAAATGCATAAGTACATGTTCACGTTTAGCAAGTTTGACAGCTGGCTGACTTGATTAATCTCAGTTTTTATTGGCTTAGATCGGGCACATGAACAGCTGTTTCAGTTGGCGTCTTTGGAGTGCTCCTGAGTCTGCGATAAAGGTAATCGGGTCTATTCCAAAATCCGTCGTATTCGGAATTTTGCTACGAACCCCGAAAGAACTATCACAGAATCCGTCGTAGGGTACATTTTTTGCTTTCGAAATTCTTAGAACGTGGTATATTCAGTGATACCACTTTCTAGGAATTTCAAAATTCGCCTACCGCGGATTCTGTAACAATTCTTTCGGGGTTCGTAGCAAAATTCCGAATACGACGGGTTCTGTGATAGACCCGAATACCTCCGGTAGGTATCACCTTCTTTGTCGACAGTCAGGCAGCTTCGACATATAAGGACATTTCATGCAACGAGAAAGCCGATGTAATAGCACGACAAGGTTCGGCTAATGCTCTAGAACAAACATGCCCCTCCGTGTATATCCCGCTCTCTGCACTAAAGCTAGATGCAGCGCAGAAGGCCTCGGATGAGGTAAACGCTAGTTGGATATCCATGGATACGTGCGCTAATACAAGGAAGCTATGGCCATCTTTTTTTAAATCCAGAACAGAGAGAATCATGCGAAATAACCGGAAATGTCGGTATCCTAACGGGTCACATGAAGAAAATGCGATTGACCGAGGAAGAACTTTGCAAAAACTGCAATGACAAGTGAGTTATAGAGGACACAACCCACTTCCTATGTCACTGTCGAGGTATTCAACACTGCAGGAACAAATTCCTTGTAAGATACTTCTTCCATAACCTGAACGAGCTATCTAGCACACCAACAGATCCAATAATGAACTTCATCAAATCATCAAGATGGTTTGTTTTGTATGCAACGACACACAATAAGTAATTAAATCACTACAATGCTTACAAATAGGTTAACACTGGTATGGAATGAACTCTTTTTCCCCTAAGGGTATCACAATTTTAACCTGAGTGTGGAGCGGCATATTTCTCCTCGCCAACCCTCAAACATAACCTAACCTAACGTCTGTGGAGAGGTAGCCGACGAATCTATAGATAGTCAAGGAATTCGTGACTGAGTACTAAGTTGACAGTTCGGTTATGTGGCTTACGTAGGAAAAGTGACGTTCCCGACCAAGGTTAACGTTAGTTCAGGTTACATCCATAGTCCGACTAATCTAGTCGAATGTCCAATGTACTTGCAAAAGATATCATTTTCATTTTTTTTTTTTCATTTTAAATTCATTTTTATTGAAAATTTCAAATAAACTTACATGCTAGACAAAAACGATTAAATCTAATTTAAAACTAACATTTATCTTATTCTAGCTTACTGGCTCTAAACGAGCGCTCTAAACTTAACAATATCCTTAAAATTATTGCCTTTCGGCCTTAAATCTATCTATGTCTATGATTTGTTTTGTTTTTTATTTTTCAAGAAACTTTAGAAAACTTGAAATCTTTATTATTTGTTTTGCTTAAGACTACTTAAAACTACCTAAGCTACTTAACCTACATTACTTATAATCAGGGTGGTGAGCAATCTTATCGATTGGTCACCATCCTGATCGCGTCTTTGGTTGCCTGTCGGCCGCCAACAAGGGTTCATCCGCGCCGCCGAGCCTCCACCGAGGCCATGAGCGTCGGTCAAGTCTCGGAAGCACTCTTTCATGTTGGCTAGTCCAGCACTTCCCAAAGACCCCCTACGCTAAACCTAAACCTACTACCTTAAATCTAGCTTAAAACTAAGGAGGATGCTACGTAAGTAGCGCACCGGCCCGGGAGAGCGTATCCACCCTCACCTCTTCTTCAAGCCACCAAAATTCGGTGAACTGCTTTACAGTATCGACCCTGTCCCGTTCCGCAATTGCGGTACTAAAACGGAGGAGCTCCTGAGCATTGGCGGCGGACCCGTCGTGGATGAGCCGCTTATCCCTCGCGCCGCGGTGGCTGTGGTACAATACCGGCACACCATCCTTTGTCTGGACTAACCCTTTCATGTCTACATGAAGAAATGCCTCAGGCGGAATAAAGCCAGACCGAAGCGTACTCTCGTGGTACATTAAATTGGGGTAGTAAGCCCCTGAGATCAGGTTATTATCACTGGCCATCGCCCTAGCAACGTGCCTCCGAATCACCTTAATAAGGAAATTGTCAATCCTATTCAGTCGAGCCCCATTGTATAAGGTCCTGTTGGGATAATATTTTATGTACTGAGATTCAGGAGTTCTAAACAACCCTAGACAGGCCCTGAGGCATTGCCTCTCAAACACCCGAATCTTTTCCATATAGGACGGGCAAAAGATATCATAAATGGAGAGATGTCACTTTGAGTAACGGCAAACGTATGTCAGGATGGCCGAGCGGTCTAAGGCGCCAGACTCAAGAGCAATCTTGCCTACGGAAATAGGTGACTGAGCGTTCTGGTCCTCTCTGAGGGCGTGGGTTCGAATCCCACTTCTGACAATTTTTTTTTTTTTTTTAATGGGTTTTTAAATAATAAAATGCACCTACTAAAATCTTGCAAAGTATTTGCTGCTTTGTCTATATAATCAGACTAGCTCCATAAAGGGTTGCTTATTTCTTTTGGGAAGTTGTCTCAGTGGTTAGTGCTGACTGATGAGTGTGCTGCTATGCAGTGATGCCATTCTGGCATATTTAATGCTAGATCTAGCATTTTTGAAGACTTATAAGCATTTTTTTTTTTTTTTTAAGAAAAATGCCAGATGCTGTTTTAGCATTTTTTTTTTTATTTTAAAATTTTTTGATATTTGCTCTGGAACTTGTCATTCGTGTACCTACATTAAGCTGATATACAGTGCACCGAAGTTTGAGATGTTTTCCACCCCTTTCCCACGCATATGAAATGTGAAATGTGAGCGGATAATGTGTGAGTGCGATGAATCATGTCTAAGAACAGGTACGTGGAGATAAGTAGATCAGACCAAAAACATAAATGTTGAAAAAGAGCCAGAGAGTTCAGTTCTTCTATATAAAAATCTCTGTTTTTAGCAAAATACGATACGAAATATTTAAAGTAGAACAGTACTGAAATAACTACAAATTAAGAGAGAAATTCTATTATTTAATCATTACTGACTAAAATTTGGTGGGTTCACTGATCAAGTTTAAATTTGGCGTAGTAAAAAGAAAACTTGCCAAGTAAGCCCACCAAATTTTAGTCAGTAATAAGTTCTTAGAAATGTCGTGAACTTTTAAGTTGCATTTTCAAAATGTCAATAGGCAGACACGTCGAATAAAAAAATCATCGATTTTCAAGCTCTACCGATCAACCGAATTTCATTATTCTACAGCAATCGGAAGTCCTCCTTATAATTGACAATAATTCTGAGAAAGTGGGTGGATACCACAACTCCTTATAGAGAAACCTCAATTTTTTTATTTATTTCTTTGCTTGCACCACAAGACATCATCATCTGTCAGTCAGTCGGTTACGGTTTTTGTGATTTTTGAAGCCCTATATTTCAGGAACCACTATTGCTAAAAAGTTTACTGAGGCACCTGTGTTTTTTTTTTTTTTTATATATACTTCTCCCGGGAAAGGCGAACCTATAACGCTTCAACAGCGCCCCGAGATGCCTGCAGATGTATGTTTGCTCTGTACTTAAATTGCTGCAAATTGTAGTCTTCTGGAAATATATCCCCAGGAAGCGAGTTCCAAAGTTTGCTTGTCCTGTAACAGAAGGAGTTTTTGAAAGTTGATGTCCTCGCGGTTGTCAAGTGTACTGCATGGTCATGAGCATTAGCAGCCTGTCTTGTTGGGCGCCCAAAAGTTGCATTTCGAGGGATAATGTCTTTGAGTTCCTCAGAACATCTACCATGGAAGTACCTATAGAACAAGCATAGGTCAGCGACTTGTCTTCTGTGCACCAACGGTTGTAGATCCGATGTGAGTGTAGGGTCTCCAATGAGTCGAACTGCTCGTCTCTGTATGCTATCAAGCAGGTTAAGTGAATGTTTTGGGGCCGAGCTCTATATATGGGAACAATATTCCAAGCATGGTCTAACCTGTGCTTTGTAGAGAAGGAGAAGTTGCTTGGGGCTAAAGTAAATAAGTAGCTCTAAATAGGTAGCTCAACTTTGCGGACGCCGATTTTGCGATATAGGATATGTGGTTCTGCCATGTGATTCCTGAGTTGACTGTGACTCCTAGAAGGTGCATTGAGTCCTTGTGATGGATTGGATGGTCATCCATTTGGATCTGAGGAACTGTTGATGCATTTTTTCTGGAAAATGTTGTGAGCTGTGTCTTGTTTGCATTAAATACAACCAACAATCAACTTAGCAAATATTCCGAGTTTGAAGTTTCTGACTTCATTGGTACTGAAGATAGAGGGTGGTCGAAAATCGCCTGAGTTTGTTCATGTATACAAGGTTGGCCAAAAGAAGTCATCCGATGTTGTTTGGCTCTCATTTTTTGGGCGCCGTTACAATTGATCAATTGATTGCCATACGGGCTCGTTTTATGGCATTTTTCATCACTTCGGCGAGAACTTCGGGCGACAGATTTTCGCACTCGTGTCGAATGTTGTCCTTGAGGGACTTCAAAAAACCCCACAAAAATAATGTCTGGAACTGTTAAATCGGGCGATCTTACGGGCTGGTGCAAATCGCCAAATGAGAGATGAGGCGAACCGGCAACGCCGCCTTCAGAATATCGGTTCTGGCTCGCGCAGTGTGTGCCGTAGCTCCGTCCTGTTGGAACCACATGTCCTCCAGTCCTAATTCCTCCAATTGCGGTAGAAAAAACTCGGTTAACATGGCCCTATAGCGTGCACCGTCCACTGTTGGCCCGATGACTCCTCCAGCGTGAACAGCGCACCATGCAGTAACAGTCTTTTCAATTGTCAGGTATTAAAATTTCTTATTGTTTTCCTTTCTTTTTTTTTTTTTTTTGTTATTTATGTTGCCATATCTCGCTTAAAGTATACTGTATCTAATGTACTAGTAAAAGAACTTAGTTCTTAATTGTACAAACCACTTTTGTTCACTTAAATAAAATAAATAAATAAAATAAATAACTTTGAGCGGGTGTAATGGCTCCTCGTGCATTACTCGTGGATTTTCGGTGCCCCAGAAGCGATAGTTTTGCTTGTTCACGTACCCGCTGAGGTGGAAATGAGCCTCATCGCTCATTATGATTTTGGTCGAAAAATCGTCCACTTCGTCCTCGAGATTGAGGATGGCTTGGGCGTAGGTTACACGCGTTTGGCGGTCGACAGGCAGCAGCTGATGCACGGATTGGACTTTGTACGGGAACATGCGCAATTCTTTGACCAAAATTCGCCTTAGGGACGACCGGCTAATGGCTAATTACTAGGCACGGCGTCTGGTCGATGTTTCCGGCGACAGCTCGACATCCTCGTCAACAGCGGCGATATTCTCGGTACAACGGGCGCTCCGGGGCCGGCCACTCTTGGCACCATCTCGTGTGGTCCCATACTCTTTAAGGTTGGTGGCCAAACGGCGCATTGTTTGCGCAGTCGGTGTCGGACGGCCGTGGAATCGGCGACGGAATTCGCGCTGCGCCCTACAGACGAATTGTTACGCAAAAAAATAGACACGATTATTCCGCGTTCTTGGGGACTGTATCGCTCCATGGCTTGTTCATTTGTATTCTACATCTGTCTTGTCCACAAATGTCAAAACAGATTTGACATTGGCGGCCATTTGCAAAAATAAGAGCATCTTCCAATAGGGTGATCTCTTTTGAATAGGGTGATCTCTTTTGGCCCACCTTGTAAAAAGGGTGTATTGCCAGAATATGCCCTTTGATTTAATTCAGACGTGTGTTGAAGGATTTATGTCTTCAATTCACCACTGCAGTTACTGTTGATATTTTTTTTGGTTTGTTTTTGTTTCTGAAGACTGATACTTTAATATTCAGTCCTAGTCCAGTCAGCTCGAAATTCCTTCCTAAAGAGAGAGTTACATTTTATATTTTACTAGCTGACCTGGCGAACTTCGTTCCGCCCAAATTCATTAATGTAGGTAATAAAATAAATAATTCCGAGCTTTCGCTTCATTCTGCTTCATGTAATTCGGTCAATTCAAATTTTTTATTCAAAAGGTACCTATATTAAAATTAAATAAATAAATAAAATCAAAAACTTGTCGGCCAACCTTTTTTTGTTCTATTTCTATTATCAGGTGTGTACACGTACAAAGCGAGAGCTTTGCCGACACGTGAAATTCAAGATTTATGCCAAACACATTCAGCGATTGTCCTTGCGACTTATTAATTGTCATAGCAAAAGCGAAACGTACGGGAAATTGAAGACGCTTAAATACGAACGGCAAATCGTTCTGAATAAGTGGAATCCGCGAAATAACAACACCTTCGCCTATGAATTTTCCAATGAAAATCGTTGCTTGAATTATATTTGATATTAAATTCTTCACAATCAAACGCGTACCGCTACAGAGTTTTGGTTCATTTAGGTTGCGCAACAAAATTATTACTGAGACGATTTTTAGTTTCAAATTGTGTGGAGGCAAGCCCGAAACATCCAAAGAATTTAAAAATTCCGTGGGATAGTTGGTGGCTTCGTTTTCATCCATCACGGAATCGACTGATTTGTATGAATGCAACTCACCAGCGATTTGGTTTTGAATGGCGAAATTCAAATGTTCGACGTTATTGTTTTTCGCAGTCAAAATCACTCTTCTCTTGAACTCAGCCAATGGTCAATATTATTCTGAGCGATATTCGGGAAAACATTCATGATTAGTTCTTCCAGTGTCGTTGTAAGGTTGCAAACATTTTGTGGAAACTCAATCAGGCCGGTGATCATTGCTCCACCGAAAGGTCATTACGTAAACGATTCAGGGCCTCCAATGCGCGTTTGTAAGCCATTGTGCATTCGTCCCATATAATAATCTTACATTGCTGCAGTACTTTCGCCATTGCAGTGTTCTTTGAAATGTTGCATGTAGGTTCTTCGTCCAATTGCAGATTCAATGGCAGTTTCAATGCAGGATGAGCTGTTCGACCGCCTTCTAACAAAGTAGCCGCTATCCCAGAAGAGGCTAGGACCAAAGTGATCTCAGATCTCGAACGAATTTTAGCCAAAATAAGTGAAATCATGAATGTATTACCAGTTCCGCAATTTTCGTTATTGACTGGTTGCATCAATTTATCGTACACTTTCTTTTATTCTTAATTCAACATTGGCACATTTGTTTGAACAGCTTGACTCAATGCGATTCGATCGAAGTCCTTTTCTCGCTCCAGTTCTCGATTAAATGCGTCTTGCATTGAACGATTTGGCTGTATCATCCCCAATTTGCACAACAAATTGCCACTCATGAGCAGACACATATCCTCGATCAAAATCAAAGCTTTGTTGCGCATTCCATCTGACATCTCCAGTTCATTATCCGATGTCACAGTACGAATTCGATGCAAAATCGTCGGCTATTATCATCTTTGTATAATCAAAGTATCTACTTTATTTCAAAAAGTTACTTAATGTAACATAGTAAACATAAACATTGAACAAACTTTAGGTACCTATAGCCTATAGGTATTTAAAAAAAAAAACTTTCAAAATTGTTGACAACAACAATTTGGCTGGAAAATAATTAAAATAATTGACAACAACAATTGCTTTTAAAATTTAAAATATTTTTTTTTTTTGTATTTCAAGTGTCACTACTCGATTTCTATCCAGTTTCTTTTTTTTCAAAGTGTACAAAAATGAATTTATTGGAATGGCGGTTGCACCTTCTTTCAGAAATTTATCATACTAATATATTAACCTTCTCTGCATGGTCTATTAACCAAGAAAAAAAACTAAATCAATATCGGATGTGTGTGGTAGTCGGTAGGCTGTCACACACACATTTATCAAGTTATTTTTATATATATAGATATAGCTAGATAGGCAAAAAAAAATACATTCAGATGAATTTGTGTATAAAAGACAAAATATATATATTTTTTTTTAAATGTGGTGAAAACACATTTTGTTTTGTCTTACTTACTTACTTACTTACTTAAGGTGGCGCTACAGTCCGGGGTGGACCAGGGCCTCAACCAATACGCCTCTCCAGTTAGCGCGATCTTTGGCTAACTGCCTCCAGTTGCGCACCCCAAGTAGGTTGAGGTCCCCTTCCACTTACGCGCACCACCTAAGGCGAGGTCTTCGTCTACTGCGTTGTCCCTCCGGGTTGGAATCGAAGACTCTACGGGCCGGAGCTTTGGTGTCCATTCGCTCTACATGTTCTTACCATCTTAGACGACTAATGCGTACTTTTCTGACAAGGTCGATGTCGCTAGAGTTCGCTGTTAAATCTTCTCCTTCAAAGCCCGTCAACGCAAACGGGACCAAAAATCACTCGAAGAATTTGCGTTCGAAGCGACCAAGAAGATACCCATCCGTTTTTGCTAGGGTCCATGCTTCTGCGGCATAGAGCTGGACAGGGATGATGAGAGTCTTGTAAAGAATCTCCTTAGTGCTTCTTGACAAGGCCTTACTAATCAATTGCCGTCTTAGGCCAAAGAAACAGCGGTTGGCAAGTGTGACTCTTCGCTTGATTTCTGATGTGATGTCGTTATCAGATTTTATAGCGGAGCCGAGGTAGACAAAGTCCCTAACTACCTCAAAGTTATAGCTGTCTATCATGACGTTCTGTCCGATTCGTCGATGTTGTGTGTCCCTTCTTGTTGACAGCATATATTTTGTTTTACCCTCATTCACCACTAAACCCATTTTTGCCGCTTCTGTACTAATACTTGCAAACGCACCAGTGACAGCTCGCTGTGTTCTGCCAACAATGTCAATGTCGTCAGCGTATGCAAGCAGTTCAACAGATTTTATTGTGCCTCTGTTTGTGAGTTTCGCACAATTTTTTTCAAGAATGATGTTGAAGAAGTCACATAACAGCGCATCACCTTGTCTAAATCCTTTTTTGACATCAAAGGTCTCGGTGAGATTGTTTCCGACCATTACGGAGCAGCGAGCGTTCTCCATCGTCATTATGCACAATCTGACAAGTTTGGCAGGGATGCCAAAACTAGACATGGCTCTGTATAGCTCGTCTCTATAAATGCTGTCATATGCGGCCTTAAAATCGATAAAAAGGTGGTGAGTATCGTTCTGGACTTCTTGGGTTTTCTTCAGGATCTGCCGTAGTGTGAATATTTGATCGGTCTTGGATTTACCGGGCCTAAAACCGCACTGATAGGGACCTATCAGATCGTTGACGAATGATTTCAAGCGTTCACACAGTACAGCAGACATGATCTTATACGCAGTGTTCAGGAGACTGATGCCTCTATACTTGGCGCAGTTTAGAGAGTCTCCTTTCTTGTGGATCGGGCAAACGATGCTGAGGTTCCATTTATCAGGCATACTTTCGTTTGAACAAATCTTTTGTTTTGTCTAGCATTTTTATTTTTTGGTTTCATACATTCTAGCATATTTTTTTGGCAGTCTAGGAACATGTTATGTTAGATTCAAACTCTGGAAAACCACCTCCCGTGAAGGTCTAAGACCCGTTGGCTGATACTATTCATAGCGATTTAAGTTCCATTTAAAATGTTGCGGTACAGTTTATGATATAGAAAAAGTAGCCCATAAGGTTAGTAGAACTTTAATCGCTATTAGTATACACATATATTTGAATCGCACGACATAACCAAAGAGCAAGTGGGGTTTTTATGTTCGATTAGACACACAAAATCTGAAATCTGAGAACGAATCTGAAGGAGCTCAATCGAACACCACATAAGTATCATTTCTGCGATCGGCGTTCGGGTCCAACAAGAAAGCAACTTGCATAGTTGCGAAAGTTTCACATGAATGTGTCGCTGACTTCATAGAAGCCTATTGCAAAAAGCTACATCGCTCTGAATCGATTTTTGAATTCCCGAATGATGCTGCTCATTGGCTAATTGGCCGTATAATTTGCAAGTACTTTTACAGCTACACTACGTCGAACGATATAAGATGATAGGAAATGCAACATAAATAGAAACTGCTATCGTATTACCAATCGAGAAATGACTGCACCCATGAATTCATCTTCTCAGCAGGACGCTACGCTCCGATGTTTATTTTGACTACTTGGACTTGTCTTGAATGGGGGCGACAGAAGCCACTTACATTCATCGATCCGCATTGCAAAGGTGCCTCCACCCTCCACCTCCATTCAGTGTGGTGTGAAATTTGCCAACAACACAACCCTTGCTTCCATGCTAATAAACCCTACGAACAATAATTATGTCTACAAATGTAGGTGAGTTTGTTATCGTTGTTGTTGTTGTGGGTTTTTTGTTTCTTCTTCTTCTACCTCTTTGCTACCAAAGTATCATAGCAAGTATGACGAAATCATTTCACGTACTGTAGGTGTAGCTACGTGTATCCTGTCACTGCTACTGCTATCGCTGTACCATGTTCATTCAGGTTTTACTATCCCTTTGGTGTGTGCGCTTCTGCTAGTTTTTTTGGTATACGTCAACGCAGTGAACGAGGACAAAAACCGACCAAGGGGTGCTCGTGCTCGTGCTCGTGCCTCTGTACTATAACACTGTGCGATATGGGCGGTGGAGAGGTGGTCCAACTCATGTGTTTGTTTTGTCCTACTTGTTTAAATGTATAAACGTAACTATACACGTTGAAGAGAATGCGTTTCCTTCCCTTTCTTGGTTTTATGCTGCACACCGCAGCACCACCGTATGCTGTTCTAAAGTGAGTTCCTTCAGAATGTCCTCTGCTCATAATTGTTGTTGCACGACGACCAGGGTTGACGAGGGCGAGGCAAAAGCACCAGCACACCAAAGCTAGACAAAAAAAAAAAAAAAAAAACACGGAATTCAAATACTCGTGCATACATTCACCATCAGATTTGGGTCATGTAAAATAATAAACAAGGTGTCTATTCGCATTATGTAAATTGTTCGTCATATAGTAAATGTGGCTGGTATTGTGCTTGTTACCAATGTACGAGTCAGGACAAGTACATAACATCTGCAATTGAATTAATAATGTATTCTCAATAAGGGATTTCTTATTTGGGGGAAAATTCGGCCTTAACGTACTGACTTGTGATGTTTTAACTCGAGCACAGGGTGGCCAAGGGATTTTTGAAGAGCACAAGTATGCGAACAAAGTGTTTATGCTTGAAGTGTGCTGATGCTGGAAATATTATGGTTGAATAGATTAGGTGTTGGATTTTCGACACTTGGACTTTCTTTGGCCTGGATATGATGGATTTGTTCACCAATCTTCTTTCAGTCCTTTTCCGTGGGATATTTATGAATGGAGTCAATGTCTTTGTTAGGTGAAATTAATGATAGGCAAACTTCCAGTAAT
The DNA here is from genome assembly GCA_946477585.1 of Cheilosia urbana. Classification (NCBI taxonomy): domain Eukaryota; kingdom Metazoa; phylum Arthropoda; class Insecta; order Diptera; family Syrphidae; genus Cheilosia; species Cheilosia urbana. The sequence goes on along the minus strand of OX297854.1, from coordinate 129,327,735 downwards.
CTGTCAGGTATATCAACTTTACGAAACACTTCGTGCGGCATACATTTTCACTGATTGCAAATGTCAAATATGTGCGATTGTTGTCTTAAATTGTTTTCTTTGATGCTATTTATTAACAAATTTTAAACATTGAGCTTCAAAGCTTTTACGATACATGTATGAAGTTAAGCAACAGGTCCGTATATGACCCTAGGCCTAGGCCTACCTTCGAAATGATAGCTATATATTTTTATAAGTACAGCGCAGTCTTCATTCAAAGACGTATATTTTAAGTGGGTACAAATGTGGAATATTTTTTAAGAGATTGTGGAAACAAAGGGGAAAATTGCAGCTGCTTAATAGGGAAATTATATCCATTGGACTAAGATTGATTGCACTTTCCAATTGCACATCAAAGGTATCCGTGTTTTTAAATGAAAATTATTAATGAATTTTCAAATATCACCTGGCATAATATTTTTATCAATCGGTTGCTGCCAGTTTAAAATTCGAGGAAAACAAAGGGCGAGTTCATAATTGCCACATTTTTGCGCATGCCATGCAAAAAATATTGATTCAGTGCGATTTTGAACAGAAACGCAAGTTTGCAGTAGTTTTGCGTTTCCAAAAAAGAGTTCGTATATGCAGAAGGCAGTACAAAAAATTACCAACATTTTTGTTCCCTTTCATTCCTATAAAACACAAATAATAGGTCTTTTCCCTTACGATAATGCATTCGAATACATTCACATACATTTGTCAAACTTCGTTTACTTCTACCCAAATTTTGCGTAGGTAACGAAGTTTGGCTAATGTATTCGAATGTATAATCGTAAGGGAACCTTCCTTTTTGATAAAAAAAAAATCTTCTTTATTTTGCATATGTATCTATTAAATTTTCATTTTACTTATTTTTTGCTGCCATCTGCAGATGACAACTGCCCTCATTCAAACATAATGCAGTTTATTACATTATTGAACGCAAAAGTGCTGCCGCATTTTTACTTTTATGAACTCAGCCAAACTGTGCAATCAAATTGCAAGAAAAGTCAAATTTGTTGAATTTGGTATCGTAAACCTGAAATGAATCAAAAGTAACGAATGTCATTGTGCTAATGACCTTAATTCGTATTTGATAGTTTCTCAATAAATGTCAAACCTTTTAAAAATAGTGACGTTCGGATTTCTAGTGTAGTAAGTCTGACAACTGACAAACTAAAAAATTAACTAATGACGTGAAACGTTTTTTAAGTTGACGTTTATGGAGGGGTAGCCTCTAGTCAAGAAAATTCTCGCCGCGTACTCAGTTGACATTTAGAAGTGTCAAAATTCAAAATAAACCGCGAAAATATAAAAACAATTCAAGTCAACGCGTTCTTATACCCAATCCAGACAAATCTAGTTGGCGTTTGACATGACCTAGGTATTTGAACGTCCCCAATAACACCCATTTTCAGATTTAAAACAAATCGGCTACAAGCTATAATTTTTCGGAGTGGGCACGATTTGGTGCGCTAGTTTGTTAAACAGAAACTCGTATTTACAAATGAAGGGTTGAGAATGAGAAGGTGTTAAGTGACATTTTTGAAAATTTTGATGTTTTTTATCTGATAAAAGTATTATGTGACAACTTAAATTTTGGTCTATTCGCCGATACTCTACTGTACTTAATATAGGAGTTGGATATGCTTAAAGTTTGTAAATACACAACTTTTTAAATGAAAAGTGATTGTAACTTTTTTTGCATAAGGCCATTAAAGGCATTAATTTGTAAAAAAAAATCCACTTATTGTAACGTTTAATAAATGAAGTCACGTTGTCTAAAATATAATTTTCTTTATTTACTTTTATTTCGTATTACCGAACTCCAACTTCCTTTATAGGAAGATTTAGGGGCAAATAACTTTAAACGTCTTTTACTCGAAACTAGAAATTTGTCACTTAACACCTTCTCATTCTCAACGCTTCAAATGTCACGTAACTTAACAAATTGCCGCTCACTAATACACTGCCGGCAAAGTTTCTGGCAGCGTTCAAAAAATTTTATCCAAACGAGGAATCAATGATTCTTCTTATTTATTTCTAGTACGTATATAGAACATCTACTTCAAATAGTTTTATTAACCAAACAAATCAATTTATTCGCCTTTTAAATATATATATATATAAATAAAAAAAAAAAAAAATAAATAGTCAATAGGCACAACAGGTCCGGAGGGACCCTAGGCCTAGTTTCTCACAACCATTCGTTTTGTGTGAGTTTTTAATTTTTGGAACGAATGGAAGGGATCTACAATTTTATGCCGACTCCAAACGGCTAATTGAGAAGCTCTTTCAAGACAGCTTTACTCTCGGATGTTTGTCAGACGTTCGCGAGAGGTGGCGCAGTGGAAAAAACCCCTAAGCTGGAATTTGGGTTTTTGCGGGATTCGAACCTCGGACCCCTCGCTCAGTAGTCCAACACACTAACCGCACTAAGCCACTCCGCCTACTTTAAAAAAATATATAGTAAAATATATATAATAACATTAATAACCAAACAATGGAATTCAGTAATGTTAAATTGTGGTATTCCTGAACTCTATTACAATTGCCCACAATTGGCAGCATTTTTTTTGATTTATGTTTCTGCATTCACACGGGTTCTAATTGTTATAACACCGAAAGGAAAGCAAAATGGCGGAATTTGGAAAACAAATTGAGGCAACCAGCGGCAAGAGGATTGCGAGTAGGGGGTCTGTATGACTTCAACAGAAAAAAAAACCTATAAATCAGCTGAAGACTAGTTATTTGAACGTACCCTTTGCCTGAAAGATTTGAAAATACACATGTATCTACTACCTACTACTCGCTACTTACGAATATGACAGTTTGTTGTGAATTACCAGGCGTCCATTTTTTTTTTAGTCAAAGGAAAAAGTGTCATAAAACAGAATACTGACATTTCAGCAATCAATCCAATACCGACCAGTGTTCCCAGGCAAAAATGTTAAAATCCAGTCAAATTTGACTGTTTGACTGGATTTTTTTTGTCCAAATCCAGTCAAAAAAACAGTCAAACATTTAGAAAAAAAATCCAGTCAAAAAAACAGTCGAAAATGAAAACAGCTATTTTTTTTTTTTTCAACAAAATTTTTTTTTATTTTATGGCTAATGAAAACAAAAAAATAAGTCGTACTTAATTTCACAGCACTAATTTCTTATACCTAGGTCCATTAAACAAATAAATAGATTATTAATTTTAACTGGTAAGGAATTATACCATTAAATTAAATTAAATGCAGTCTTCTGAGTCTGTGTCATTGCCTTCTATTGCTTCCATTTCTATATTTTGATATATGTATAGTATTCTTTCCAACTTTTTTTATAATTTCCTCAGGTATTTCAAAATTTGTACAACATGTTTTTTTATCTCGCAAATTATTTCTTATTGTCAAAATAGAGTTGGTTAACAATAATTGCATCCGATTTCTTTGCTTAGTTTGGACCAAATTTAACTGACTAAATATTCTTCCCACTGCGGCATTCGAAATTGGCAAAACTAAAACAGAAATAGCAAACTTTGCGAGATCTTGAAGTGGATTTTCTCCACTAGCATCTTTATAGCTCAAAACTTCGCACCAGAATGTTACTGTTTTCTTTATATTTTTCAATCGAACCAGGAAAAAATTATTCCACTGACTTAAAATGTTGTCTTGATGCCGCTGTTAGTGGGTTTGTTTGTCATTTTACTAAATGGGTGTGTTCATTGCACTGCGCTCATTTACACTAGGTTTGCATTGGAGGTGAATTTTTTTTTTAGAGTTAAAAAAATAAATAACAGTCGACTTGATTTCCGTTTAAAGACGAAAAAATCCAGTCAAAAAAAAAACAGTCGGCTGGATTTGATTTTTTTTTCAGCCAAAACCAACAAAATCCAGTCAAGTTTGACTGGAGAACAGTCAAACTGGCAACACTGATACCGACACTCCTGTCAGGAAAAACTAACAATTGATGTTCAATCAATAATAGAGCAATCGAAAATGATTTGCTAACTAGCTGCTAGCGTATTGAACGCGGCCAGTCCTATAACTGAATCTGTCAAATGCAAACTTAAAAATAGGGAAGTTCAATGGTTGCTGTGGTCTAAATTATTATTTTCAATGAACAATTCGATACAAACGCAACGCAAGGTGGTCTGGACTCTGGAGTCTGAATGGCAAGTCCTTTACGAGAATTGGTATATTTGCTCTATTTCTGATTTAATCGCCGTTGTTCTCCGCTCAATTTAAGGATCGGCTGGCCAATTATTACTAGTTCATGAAAATTCCCAAAAACTTTCTTATATTAATTATCAGAGGCTGCTGTTCATCTAATTTGATCTGCCCCTTTTTTAACTTGAGTTTGTTTTCCTATACGCAGATTTTTTTTTTTTCAAAAAAGGAAGCATTTCACTCTTTCTCGCTCCCTTGCCATCTTAGACGAAGAAAAACAAACAACCACCACAGACAATCGCTAAAGCCAAATCGTTAATAGTAATCCGCTTGTGTACGTCATTCTGTATTACGAACCTAATAACGCAAATTCGTAAAAGGGATAAAACCCAGCTAACACACATCAAAGCATTCAGCCTACACACTGAGTTGCATTTCAGTTCAGTTACAATGGGGAGTGCTCATAGATTTTCTTTTTTCTAGTTTTTCTGTCATCGTCGTCGCCGAACTCGTCTGCCGGCTTCTTCTGCCAGATATACATAGGTACATTTATGTGACTCTGGAATTGAGTCAAGAGTCAGCCTCCTTCCCGCCCTTTACGCTATAAAAATTGAATCGAAACCAACGTCGTCGGGTGGGGTGTTTTTTTTTTTTTACACTTTCCTGGCAACATCTCAAAATTTCGTTCACTCTCGCATGCATGCACTATACGAATGCATAAAGTGACTTCCACATTATTCTTATCATCATCATTATTATAATATCTATCTATGCTCATGTGTGTCCTTTTTGTTCTGATTCCTCTCTCTCGCCTTCTGTCGATGTTCTTTTCTACTTCCGATGTCGATGGTCCTTGCGGCTGGGCTGGGCGTCGGTGGTCTTTTGTCGTCATTGTCGCTGCACCACCATTAACCCCACAACCCTCTTAGATTGCCTTCAATATATTTATGAATTTTGTAAATCTTTCATTTGATGAGCAATAAAATTATGTAATCACGTTCATATGCGCATATGTACGCGAAGGAGGGTTCTCCATCCTTCGACGAAGACGATGACGACGACGAGGAATAAAAAAAGAACAAGCAAATAAAAGAGGAACATATAACAAGTGCGAGGTGATGATATAGAAGAAAACCCAATAAGTGTGCAATATGTGTCTGTAACGACCCCATACACAATGCCCACTTGAAAAGGAGGCCTCCTCATTCGTTCGCACAAAGCCTGGGTGCTGCCGAAGGACATTGTCTTAATTACAATATTCCTGTCCCTGCCACCTCTTTTTAGCTCTTTTTAAGAACTTACTTAAAACATACGCCCAAGAGTCCCGTGCTCTAATTTCGGGGAGGGGATTGCTACACAATAATGAAACAGCCAACGCCAGTATGGTCGATAATAAATATACAAATACCAAGGAGGGTGAGTGTCCTTTTTTCAGCTGCCTTTGCTCTGATGGTGAGCTACCGTACAAAATAATAATAATACAAAAAAGGCAACTCTTCCTTTTGTTGGATTTGTTAATATTTCACCGTAGACTGTGGGCAAGGATGGAGCAGTTTTTTATGACAGTAGCCTGAAACAAGTTTCCAATGAGGTTAATCATTAGTCTATTTACCTTTTTAATTTAAACTGTTGGGCTTTCCTATATAGATATTTTCTTTTATATTTTACTTACTGTTTGGAGTTTTTCTTGTGCTCTGACTCGAGCATCGTTGTTGTTCCACTTTGTGTTTTTTTCTTTTCTTTTTAATATCTCAGAATTTTGTCCCAATTCGCTTGTGGTCTCTATCTGATCTGAATTGAGATGACCATACCCAACACAACTCTAAAGTTCCTAAGTGCAATTTGTCTACATGATTCGAAAGTACATTTGACTGGGGATTGACAATAAACCGAACGACACGCCCAAAATGTCAAATTTCGAAAGTTTGGCTTTGTGAATTTGGAATTTATATTTGTGAAAATCTCGAAGCGAATGGTTTTTTTTTCGAATGTCTTTATTTTTATTCTGTTTTTGTTCTGGATGTTTCCTTTGTATTCCATCTGTCTTTGCCTTTGCCACTTGCCGATTGGATAGTTAAGGCGAGTTTGTTGGTTTCATTGTTCGTTCGTACTGCTCGTACCAGTTCTGTGGAACTTCAATCCGCAATGCCTGCTACCCTGAGTCAGTGCTTGAAGAATAGTTTGAGACTAGCGACCCGCCCCGGCTTCGCACGTAGGGTTCAGCCTGCGTTTGCAATGTAAGCGGAAAAAATGTAATTATTTACGACATCACATTAGAAACCTCAAAAAAAAAAAACAGTATTTCTCTACTATTTAATAGATGTTATTATACATATAAACCTTCCTCTTCAATCACTCTATCTATTAAAAAAAACCGCATCAAAATCCGTTGCGTAGTTTTACAGATTTAAGCAAACATAGGGACAGAGGGACAAAGAAAGCGACTTTGTTTTAAACTATATAGTGATTAGCATTCCATCACCGACGGTATCTTTCTAAGGTCTTTTGCTTCCATTTTTTTTAATCAAGATGCGATTTTTTTACTTCCCATTCCCAACCATATATTCGACCTATCCTATCCATATCTTTATCTAACTTAGTTTTAATTATATGAAATGTGCTATTGGGTCGTATAACCGTCTCTCTTCTATTGCAGAAGTAAAATTGACTGCTTCGATTAGGCGACCATTTTTTTTGCGTCAAAATCGCGTCACAAAGCCGTCATTTTAATGTCGTTCTGTGTGATCGCCATTTTTGGGATAACACTTTCGGCATCATTTAAATGACTAGGAAAATGGCGGACCAAATGACATGAATTTTGTGCCATTAAAATGACGAAAAAAATTACTTTACTGACGCCTAGGAAAAATTAACAAACTTTTTTCTACACAAATGACAAATGATGAAGCATTTCGGTATTGACTTGTGAATCTTAATACACAAAGTAGGTACAACAAAGTCGAGAAAATTAGCAAATTTATTATAATCCTTTTTTTTATCACTGATGCTATGCGTCTTCGCCGAGAGAAAAACACTAAATGACATTAGCTATATTTTTCTCATTGGTCATTGCCGTCTGATCGCAAAACAGATAAATGACGCGAAATCGAAATAATAGGCAAGGTGACATTTGTCATTTTGATGAGGCATGCCCTTACCATGTGATCGTCATTTTTTTTGCTCAACATTTAACGGGATCCCAACGGAAAATTCTAAATGACGCCCAGTGTCCGTCATTTTATTTTGGGACAAAAATGACGATGATGTGTCATTTCGTGTGATCGCCATTTTTTCGCAAATGACCAATGAAGAATCGTAGCTTAAATGTCACTCTAATGCGACATTTTTTCCAAACTTCACAGAGTCATTTAAATGACTCGAAAAAATGGCCTGCACGGCGTACGTACCTTTAGACTTCCAGAATGGGAATGGGACAAGGCGAATGACAGTTCTTTGCCTATACAAACTAAATTTGTTCTTAAGTTTATAACGTTGGCTAAACTTGATAGCTACATCCGAATCCATATTGGAAACTTCTCTAAACATTCTTTTATTATTGCCTACTCTAAAAATCAGTCAGTAGAGATTTGAAAGCTTACACATGTAATATCATGATGTCTTAAAATATTTAGTGATAAGCGGAAAAATTGATTAATAAACAATTAGGACTACCATTAAACGAAAACCATAACAATAAAAAATATAGAAATAAATAAAGGGGTTTTCGTTAGAAACTTGACAACTTCAAACTTTCAGTTTGAACGCACCCTTAAAACAACTACCGAACTGTCAATGTCAAAATCTTCAGTAAAATCAGCATTTACATCATATTTAGTGTAGAAAATGATTTTAAGTTGTGAATCGTGATTTTATTTCGGTCAGCTGTTCTGCTGAATTTGCTGAATACTGCAAAAGGTGTGTTTGATGAAAATCAGCATTTTCATCATAATTTAGTGTGGAAAATGATTTTAAGTTGTGAATCGTGACATTTGTTCGGTCAGCTGTTCTGCTAAATTTGCTGAATACTGCAAAAGGTGTGTTTGTTTCAATAACCCAACGATTGAAAGTCGTTTTCGTGTTTTCGCGTAAACCCAATTTTCGGCTCGGTGTGAAAGCAACTCTCCAATCACTTTGCTAAATTTTCGCTTAATGTTGATAGTGCCATCACGGTCAAAGCACAAACAAACAAACCCATTAAGTAAGATTCTCCATTTTAGTAATTTCGCGCGCATAATAGTCCTTTTTTTTATTATGCTCACATGATCTTTATAGATCATTGATTTCCATGGTTTACAACAATAGTATGAGATCCAACTGTTGTTGTAAACCTTGGAAATCATGTGAGCATAATAAAAAAAAGCCTAATGTGAGACGTTCAACGAGAATTATTATCGGTTACTCAATAAAACACAACAACACCATCGGATATCGTCTAATACCAAGTTCGTGAGCTGCGGATAATGAATTATGCACTTGAATGGGCAATAAAATTACAAAAGCTAGTATCAAATATGAATGGAAATCTAATCTAATCTCAAACACACCGATCCCAATCCAAACGCGCATTGTCTTGCGTCAGCTTATTTACGTGCAAACCGACGGTTTTCTTTTCAAGGGCGTATCAGCAAATTATGATTTTGAAAAGTTTAATACTGTATTTACACCATCGCGTACACGCATTTTAGCAGGAGGAGACAGAGCGATCCGTTTGTCCCCAATCAATGCTAATAAAGGCGTAAGAATGAGATCACAAATCAGATGCCTAAAGTGTCATGGCTCATGGATGTTCTAGCCATAATTATAGCTACTTAGAGCGGAAATAAACACAAATTCACAAATACAAATACACAACATACCTGCAAAGACTTGAAAACCTTTCTATTTCCGATTTATAACATATGAAATGAGAGTGTTTTTAGTAAATTAAGCCAACAATTCATCAATCATTTATACGAAATAAATAAATAATTGTCGATTCATCACTTCCCGAAGCCATTGTGTTTTATAGGAACGCGGAATCAAACATCGCTATAAAAATATAAACATGCAAAGCTTTCCCATAATTCCTACCACGTAAACAAGATGGCCGACCAAAATACGTGTCACGTCTTTTTGCATGTTAGGTAATGCTGTCCCTTTCAGTCATACGGCTATTAAGTATTGGGCATTGGGCTTCCCTTAAGTATTCCGTGTTACGAATGTGTGATGGTGTTAATACAGTGTTTAAAATACGCGTGTCATATTGTTGTTCTGTCAGAATTAATTCAATTGACTCCATTTACTTTGACAAAATCGTTTCATTTGCTATTTACATTCGTTCACAATTATTAAGCAAACAACACATGAACCCATGAAGTCGCAATTTGTTTCGTTTCTTTTTCCTGATTTCTTTCTGCCTCATATATAAATGCAGCATATAATAAGCAGTTAGTGCAACAAAACACGCTTTTCGTTTCAGCTGATGATGGTCGCGGCAGGGGATGTGGAACGTATAGAAGTAAAATGGCTGCGTGATTTGTTTTACATTCATTTTAGGCGAAAAAACAAAGTATGGTTGTAGCGATTTGCTTGTAATTACACATGACTAGGCAATAACATGCTTTAGTCGACTTGAAGGATTCAGATTTATGTTTCTATAACGGTTGCTAATATATGTATGAGTTACGCGAATAATCAAAGAAGGATAGTTTTTGTCTAACGAATCTTGTACATTTTTGCGGACGCAGAATTCTGAAACGCGAGCATTGTTACTCGTTTGGGAAATTAAAGTGAAGTGGTTGTTCACAAATAATTACGTTTAGCCAGGATTTGAGCCTTTTAAATGGTTCTGCGCTAAAAAGATTCTAAAGACTGTAGGTAATGCCATTGTTTTGAACAGCCAACCACAGGCTGGTTAATTGAGGTGAATGTTCTCTATTCTCTAGGGAACAAAAGAGCTTAACTCTTGCTGCCGGTTTTTTTTTTTTTTTTTCGTCAACTCCGAATATAATTTTGTTTCCCTTCTAAGCGTGTTCTGTTCTTTCAGCGTTGATTAAAGGCGATTATCGTTTTTAGAATAGCGTACAGTGGACCCGCATTCCTGTCTTGTATTTTACTTTGAGTAGCCGGATGCGAACACCGTTTTTAGTACAAGAAGTAGTGGGAGTGGGAGTGGGAGTAGTCCTGAGTCTACTACATTTATGAGTGCTTTAGCATTAACCAAGAATCACTTAAATTTAGTCGTAGATATTTTAGTAGTTTGCATTTATAACGTAGGTCTGTGACCAGCACTCAAAATCCCGGTACCTCCATAATCCATAAAAAAATTAAACTAAAACTTTCCTAATGACTGCGAAGTTTTGAATTAATGAATTTATTTTAATCTTTTCGTTTCAGTTCTTCACACATCAGCGAGTTTAGCGTTAAACGAAAGTTGGGATCCCGACGTGAGGTAAAATCTAAACAGCCAGATGTATTTATTATCTCGCTGGGATTTGTGTTTTTTTCTTTCTCTGTAACTACAGTCTCCTTTCTTTCTTTGTACTTTGCAGGGACGATATGGAAATGATGTTAAATAAAATAGTTCCGGAAGGCTTACCGTACAGGCACTCGTGTGAGGGACCTGATGATATGGTAAATACACATCCCTAAAAATTTTTTTGGGGAATTGAATATTTGTTTTTAATTTTAATTACCTTTATGAATTATATGATTAGTCTGAGAGTCTATATTTTGTTTTGCAAATGTCAGGCGTTCCAGCTGAGCTATTCTTGAAAGGAGTAAACGACGGTCTTAGTTAAGAGTCACTACGAAGAGTTTTTCAGTAGGTATTTGTGAAGTTTAAGTTTGTTGCTATACCTTCAAGACTTCAATGACTAAAGAACAGGAAGCATTATATGAAAAATTAATTAATCGCAGAATGTTCCAAACATAAGTAGGTTTAAATTAAGTAAACTTGGCATCCACATAGTTGCTTCCTACAGTCCGCGTCCAAGATTAGTGGGCCTCATTTTCGGCAACCCCGCGAACAAAAATAAGGAAAATCACAAGATCTTGATAACTTCACCTGTAGTAGGCCAATCTGAATTGACATTTTTCTCAGCAATCTTTGGAACGCAACTACTACTTGACACATCCCAAACTTACATTAGGTATTCATCACAAAAAGAAGTGACGCTTGACAACAGCAGTTCAGGTTGAGAACTTTCTGATGGTGATGTGTTAATGCCGCAGCTTGTAAACTGCTTAAAGCGCCATTTACTTTTATCGAGCGACAATAGGAAAACTTCGAAACAACCTCAAAGTAAAGTGACAAGAAAAAAACAGTTTATGCCCTTTTAAAGTGTTTTATTGAGCATTCGTCTACTTTCTTTAGTTAAGATATGCGTTCAACAAAACAGAGGTCGAATTAGCGCATCCGTTTACGAGCAATACGTCAGTGAATTTGTGTGGATTTTGCATGCAAAACCAGTGATGCCAGACTTTTTGGACTGAATTGCCTACGACGATTATTGAAAATAACCTTTATATATGGGCGTCAGCAGCGTCGCGTGAATTATTTAGATGGGTGTGCAAATTCATATCAAATCATATATTTTTTTAGAAATAGGTATCAATTAATTGCCTGAAAACACGTTCCATTTATTGTTTTCTCAATTATTGTTCTGCTGTTTTTGATATCTTATTTTATTTATTACCACAATAAAATATAGAAAAATAAAACTTTCGCATACAAAATCAAAAGCACCGCACGAAACTGCAACCCCAATCCCACTTAAACGAAAAGCAAAGCTCAACCATTTATTCGTCGGCTTTCGTGCACAGCTTTTGTTTGCACGAGTATCGATGTAATACATTGTATATTTGACTTATGACGCTTTACGGAAACAGAACAGAACAACAGATGCAAAAGAAGAGAAAATGAATACAGCCCGTGCACCGAAAACCTTCGCACGAGTTCACTACAAGTTCATCAAAGTAAAGCGATTTTAGTACGGCGGCGTGCGGCCGACGAATGACGATGGGGATGAATACTGGAGAAATCTTGTAGAGGGATATAGTTTGGAGTTGGATGAATTTATTTGATGAAATCAACAGAATGGTGCACAGCGAGTTTTTGTACGAGTTCATTTTTTTTTTCTCAGCGGTGAAGGAATTTCGAAAGAAGATTTATAATTTATAAAGGATGAATATGAATAGGTATGGTGTAGGCTGTAGCTGTTGGCTGTGTTATGGAGGTTTTATGGGTTATGGAATTGTGCATATCACTATTTGTGTGTAATTATTATTACACAGTGTTTGATGAGTGACTTATTTTCGTTAGATCAGGGTGTGCAATGCACACCTTGCACACCCTGACGAGACGCCACTGATGGGCGTAATTGAGGTTTTACACAACTTTCCATTGAAATTAATTGTAGCTATAAAAAATTCATTCATTCATTTTCAATGGCCGCTCTTCCCTTAATAGGGTCGCGGGTCGCTCTAGCTCATCAGGGGCAGTCCCCATACGGGCCGAGAAGAGATTTCGGACTTGATCTATCCATCTCATCCTGGGTCTTCCTAGAGGACGCCTACCTGATGGCACGGATTCCATAGCACGTCTTGGGATCCGAGTTGGAAGCATGCGTTTAACGTGACCAAACCAACGAAGTATGGACCGCTCCGTCCAGAGAAGTAGCTGCTCGATATTTAGTTCCTCACGTATTTTGGTGTTCCTTATACGATCTCTGCGAGTCACACCAGCAATACAACGAAGGAATCTCATTTCGGCAGCTTGTATGCGCGATCTTATTCTTTTGGTCATTGCCCAAATTTCATGACCATAGGAAAGAGTAGGAACGAACACCGAATTAAAGACCGACAACTTAGCTTTGACACCAAGGTCGGTCCTCCTGAGAACAGAATGGCCTAGCTGTCTCAGAATTGATCCAGCCTGACCAATTCTACAGGAAAACTCAGCATTGCTCCTTCCATCACTCGTGAATAAGACCCTGAGATACTTAAACTTTTTTTACCTACTTCAACTTCAATGGGACAATGGGAACATGTAGAGTGCATTGAACAGGCGTTAATTAAAATTATTAAAGTATTAAAACCGCGCAGAATATAGTCGTTTATAGTGAGTGAAAAAATTGCAGGCATTTAGCTTTCTATGTGTGAATTTTTGCACCAAAAACTTATCAGGATCAGACACGTTTGGTTTGGACTACTAAAGTTATATCAGTTTCTAACCATTTAAACTCAAAAACAATTTAATTCTTTAGCTAATTTGTTTGTACGATCGTTTTTTTCTTTACAGCCAGCCCATGTGAAAGCATGCTTTCTCGGTAGTTCACTGACAATCCCCATCACCGATGGAAAACTCTCGTTAGGCACATGGCAAGGTGTATGGCTATGCGAGCATCGTGATCAAGCTGGCTCCCGTAAACTAGTTATAACATTATCCGGTTGCCCTCGGGAATCGGCACGTAGCCCCTTGTCGCCGGTATCACCAATTGCATCTACATCCAGTTAGGGAAGGCCTCGCTCCGCCCGCGACAGCCGGTAATCGCGGGGGAGCGACAATAATGACATCATTTCGTCGAAATTAATTTTTACAAAAAATTTAGCTAATACGAAATTATTAATGACAGCAACGCAACAGCTGCCATCATCATCGACGGTAGCAGTAGCAGTAACTTCGAATGTTTCTACAATAAGTCCTAGTAATATAAATTTACCTACAACTACTACGTTCTGTGATACAGCAGCAATAAAACCACAGCAAGCCGTAGTAGTGTCATCGTCGTCGTCGTCGTCGTCGTCATTATTATCCTCAACATCCGCGTTAGCTAAATTTAATAGAATTATCGATAATACAGTGCCCGCAACAAATTATTACTCCAGCAGCAGCAACCGAAAACAACAATCCATTGATGGAGCTCGTTCTAGTAATAATCAAAAATACCAAAACCAACAACAAACGGCAAATGTAATCAATAATACTAGAAAAGAAATTAATTCCACAACAACCGCAGATAATAACTATTATACGAGTAGCAACAATCGGTATAACAGTTATTATTCTACAACAAACGATAATCAAACGAAACGAAATGATGTGCATTATTTGTTGAAACAATTAAATAGTTTTAGTGATATAGAAGAAATAGAAATTGTTGATTTGCATCGTAGTAGTACTAATCATTATCATTCGCAAGCGCAAGCGCAGCCGCAACATCAGCGCAGAAAACAAACGAAGGCGACACCAATAACAACAGCGTCGTCCGTAACACCGACATCGTCATTGTCAAATAAATCATCGCCAACATCTGTGTCGCATAAGATTCGTCACTCCGATTGGGGCGAAATGATTGGCGACGAGGATGCGCATGTGTCACCTCTGCTCCTGCCACAACAGTACGATGATTATATATTTCAATCCTGCCATTATTTGGAAACCAGTTGTTTTGCAACAACCATAACCACTGCCATCGCTGGGAGCAGTAGTCATGAGTTTCGGCCTTCGACGTCAACCACAGCGGGGGCCTCCTCATCGAATTCGTATAGTAGTGCTAACAATAAATTAAGGAGTCCTATAACTGCAACAAGTGCAACTCAAGTAGTAACCACGCCACCGCCATTATCGCCGCCAACAGCGAAAACGATCAATGCTACTGCAGTCAAAGCGACGGCAACAACCTATTCTACCACCAGTCGTCTAACTGGTAGCGAAGTCATCCAAACCGAACTTTCCACTTCGTCGCGATCATCATCGAAAAATGGTGGCGGCGGTAGTAGCAATAGCAGCGATGAACGTCGGGCGCCATTTTTCAAATGTTGTTACACGCCACTCGATCGTTGGCGGGAAAAACGTCTCGCCGCCGGCAGCAGTAGTGCAGCAGCTGGCAGTGGTGGCGGTGGTGGCCCTGCCCCAAGTGGCGGTAGTCGTGCCCAACACAATGGTACTGGAAAAGCTTCTGCTACTAGCCACCATCAACAGCAGCATCATCATAAAACTGGACTTGGCGATCCCGTTTGACATACGACGATAAAACAATAACACACCTTAGCGAAATTTAAATTCAAATTGATAAAATTGTTAATACTGAAAAATAAAAGTAAAACCTAATGTAAAAACACAACGTCGTGTTAAATTAACAAATAGAATTTATAATTTATTTAAAATTAATTTATTGTCTTATGAATTTAATTCAAACAAATTGTGAGAAATCAAATTGAGCGAGAAAGAAGGCGAACGTTTGGGAACTTGGATACTTTTGTATAATTAGTTTTAAACAACAACAAAAAAATTGTACGAGAACAATTAATTGAAAAAAAAATTCAAACAAACCTATTTATAAGAGAAAGAAACGCAATTTCATTAATTCGAAATTCAAAACAAAATTAAACTCATGTTTATATAGAGAGCTTCAAAATTAAAAAACAAAAATCGTCAGCAGAAAGCTTTTCGACAACGGTTCATCTTGTTTTCGTATAATTTGTTTTGTTTTTTGTTCAAATGTACACATAGTATAATGCAGCACATGCAACACAAAACGAATAAAATCAAAAAAAAAATTAAAAGAACATTTCGTATATAAAATTGCTACCTTTGTAAGTTGCAATATGATATATTCACATATATGTACATTTGTTCCGTTCGATGATACGAAAACATTGAAAAGTACTAAAACCATTTTGTGGTGGAGAAACATTTTTTTTTTGCATTGCTAATTTTCAATTTATTATTTAGGGTCTTAATTTTTTTGCAAAATAAAATGGGTTACGCACACTTTAAATTTGCTTTGTTTTATTATTTACATAATGACGAAGATGTTTCTAGTTTGGATGTATTATTCATCCATCAATATTGTTATTATGTGCCGGTCTCAAGAGAGTTCAAAAAGCGTAATTCGCGAATGCAACCAATGCTTCTATGAATGTTTGACACCCAAGAAATTTATGAACTGTCTGCTGTCTTGGCCCCTTATATTTACCTAATTCTTAAGATTTTTCGATCAAGCATAAGCCAGCGAGTAATGGATAACCATATACGTCTTCAATACAGGTCGATTCAAACTAAGATGCTTCTTTATACGAATGGATTTACGGATTCTTCTAACTATGCACAATGAACGACTTTCCGGTACACATTGGCGGGGTTCCTATTGGTTTATTTAATTAGCTAGGACATGGAATCGGTAAACGATTTGTGTTGTGCTGTATTGAATACGAAATTTGATGTTGTTAAAAAACGGTCTTAAAACGTTTTATCAGAAAAATGATTCTTTATACTTTGCGAAAACAGGGCTCATGTTCCGTAATTCATGCGATAAATATTTGCATCGAACACTCTGTTTCTATTCATATCGTTTTAGTAATAAATGAATTGATGTGATAGTTACAGAACATGGGCACGGGACTTAAAACGTATTTTCGCTTACGAATTTAGCGCTAACAAAAATCCATATGTCGCTGGTTCATATCCGGCTTGAAGGACCAAAACGTTCATTGTAGAACCGAAGTGTTTCCAGAAGAAATTAGAACAGTCGCTACCAGAGATAAGGCAATATTCGCGGACAAAGAAAAATGATTGGATTAATAGACCAAAGCAAGGTTGTATCAAGATCAAACTGTTATACTCAGTTACGTTAAGAAACGGCGAATTGAAACGACTTATTTGTACCACGTTATAAAATATAATGATTTTCCTTTCTTTATTTGACAAATAACAACTTGTGTCTTTGTTTACATTTTGACATTTTGACCTTTGGGCATTGTTGTTGCTGCTTGCTGCATTCAACGCAATTTGGAATTTATGACTTGTTGGCTGTACTTTGCTTTGGAAACGCGTAGTTATGTATAGAAGCTGAAGTCCACAAAGATAATAGTTGAAACAAGAGGTGCATTTAGGACTTGATCTATGATTAGGTCTTCTGAGACGGAAGGCTAAGCTAAGAAGCTTTCATATGACGGTTATACACTGCAATGTTTGGGAGGGTTTCCGAAAGTCTAATAGGGATTTAACGTGGAACCTATAGCGCTTTAGTTCAAAACACTACCCACTAAACCACTGCATGCATAATACGCATATGGCTAGATATTAAATGAGACTCAGTTTAGGGCGTCATCGATTTGTCTTGATTTGTGTTTGATTAAAGCCGTGAAGTTTTGTGAAGTCGCCACCATTTCACAGTGACGAAATTTTCCATGTGAAATTAGTTCACTCTTGTACTTGAGACAAACGTGGAATTTAATAAGTAAGGCCCATTTGGAGACTAAAATTATTAGACGGAGATTTTTTAGACTTTGAAAGATGTTTGAATGAAAACA
Source organism: Cheilosia urbana (assembly GCA_946477585.1). Lineage (NCBI taxonomy): Eukaryota > Metazoa > Arthropoda > Insecta > Diptera > Syrphidae > Cheilosia > Cheilosia urbana. Next base: position 129,310,267 of record OX297854.1, on the reverse strand, counting down.
ATGATAAAATACCCTAAGAGAAAGAGCACCGCACCAAGTTTGTGTTCAAAGCAAGTTTTTTATCTACACTTTCCTTGAAGTTGATAAAACTATGTCCTCCTATGTCCTCTGTCCTCCAATCGCAAGCAGGAAAAATTAAAGACGAATACTAAAAATGATTGCTAGTGCTATGAACATAACGACTACTCTCTTTTTTCCATTACAATCTTTGGGCTTAGAAACTTAGATAAATCAGGATGAATTCAATATTCGCCTACCAGCAAAATGACCCGAAATCCATATTATTGACTACCGCACTCTAAGTACCCAATGTTATTTGACAATCTATCGAAATGAAAAATTGTTTAAATTTGCAATTTTTGTCTGTTTTTCTAGAATTTATAGAATGCCTGTTTTCTCTACTGCCTACATTTACTATAAAAGTTTGTTTCCATTCTTGAGAAAAGTTCTATTTGTTATAAAACGCTTTGTTATTCTGAAATTTCACATAAATAGTTATACACTTTACACTCCGGAATCGTCAACAATAGCAATATTTTCACCGCATTTACATTTTTAATTATTTACTTTTACATAATGTAGCATTGAGAAAAATAAAAACTTGATAAAAAAAAAACAACACTTTGCTAAACTGATATGAAAATAGAAGTAAGAACATTTGTACACATTTAGAATGCCACTTTTTTATTATAACAAAACAAAATGTTAAAACAAAAAACGATGGAATGTTTTTTCTTGGTTTTTTCTAAAACAACATTGATAACGATTCGATTCGATATCCCTTCAATAGGAAACAGAAAATAATAACAAAACGATAAAATGGAAAAACATTTTTTGATATGTGATGATTTGTAACAGTAAAATGTATAATTCTAGTTATTTAATTATTACGAGTACATAGAAAATAAATTCAAAAACAAAACAAAACTCATAGATAAACAAAGAAACCTAGTAAAATTCATAACAAAAACAAAATATTTATATATACGCCGACGTATATGTACATATGATATACTTAGTTTTAAGATTAGCGTGAAACGATATTAAATTTAAATAAAAACAACTTAATAAGAAGTAAAATAAAAAAATATTGTCAACTTTGCACAAATCCGAAGAGAATGAAGAAACAAATATACAACAAAATGAATGACTTAAATATGTATTTAAACAATTTTCTTTGCCGTAATAATAAAAATATATATTATATACCTATACATATTAATGGTAACCTTATTTAAAAACAAAAATAGCATAAATATACATCAATCCCAAAACACAATCCAACATTATATCCATCTGTACACAGAAATACAACCTATAAGAACAAAAAAAAGTTGAAGGTGAATCAATTCTTATACATGATTAAATCCAATAAAAACTAATGTTTCATTAACGAATTAAAAAAATAAAAAAAAAAAAAAAAACGGGCAAATAGAGACTTTGAAAACAAACGATACATTGCCCTCAATTTCATTCAAGCCGCTTTGCTTAATCCTGTGCTTAATTAATCTCAAGTCTGTTTTTCCACAATATGTTGGATTCATGGCACAACTATTGTAGAACTCATTATGATGTTCTGAACCCTCGTCTATGCGTACATATTATCATACTGAAGGTACTGTTGCCAATAAAATACAACTAACAGAATGGGCTCCGAATAATAACGAATTGTTTTAGCAATACATTCTTCAGCTACTATAACCGTTTGTAATATGGTCACATGTAATTGCATGCTAGTAGCGTTTGTCAGGGCAGAATTCATGAAAACGGCTCCGAAAAGCCCGAAAGTTATTTATAGTATATTTACATCATCACGCACTTTCGCATAAGACGGGACAGAGAGATCCGTTTGTGCCATGGATGTTCTTTCCATAATTATAGATACGTAAAGCGGAAATAAACACAAGTTCCGGCGACCAACATTTCTGCGATCACTTGAAAACATTTATATTTCCAATTTAAAACATGTGAAATGAGAGTTAGTTTCAGTAAATTAAACCAACAATTCATCAAGCATGTATACGAAATAAATAATAATTGTACATTCATAACTTCTGGGAGCAATTTTGTTTTATAGGAACGCGAAATTTCGTTAACCATCGCTATAAAAATATCCACGTGGGGAGTTTTTCCATAATTCCTACCACGTAAACAAAATGGCCGACCAAAATACGTGTCAGGTTTTTTTTTTTTTTTGGTTATTAGGTAATGCTGTCCCTTTCAGTCCGACGGCTGTTTAGTATTGGGCATCCTTTTAATCTTCCCTGTTAGGAATGTGTGATGGTGTGAATGCAGCAAAAGACCAAATTTGATACACCAATAAATTATACTGACAGATGACAAACCAAACTAAAACCCGAATATCATAACCAGCTGCAATTTAGGTTAGGTTAGGTAAGCGGGATGGCGTGGAGTACCCCTTGCCACAAGCAGGTCAATATTGAACCATTGTGGGACCCATTGGGGAAGGACGTCCCTTACCCGTAATAACCCTGTCTATAAATACCACTGTGTTGTTGCATACAAACCGTCCTGTGGATTTGATAGAGCTTATTGTCTATATCTGCGCTGGAAAGTTCGTCTCGTTCCTGGAAGAAGTGTCTCCCTAGCATTCTGTGGAGACCTGGACAGTGACATAGAAAGTGGCTTGGATCCTCAAGAGCTTCCTCATTAAAAACCTTCTCCTCAATTTTGTTCGAAATCAGCTATATAGTTATCTCTCAAATTTCCGACACGGTACTGTCAATGTCAAATTAGAAACCGTATGTCGTGTGAGGTAGGTATAACAAATAAAGGTATAAGTACACAACTTCTGAACATAAATGCTAAAATTGGTTAGTTATTTGATAGTTCCTTAAAGGAAATAACTTAATTATGCGTACCAAAATGTATGGGCTAAATTATTGGTACAAAGATTAAATAACGAATCCTAATATCTACATTACTTCACCAAATCTGGATTAAAGTTCTCAATTGGTCGTTTTCACTTCCCGTTTTTAGTACACTTATTATTAGGATTGTTCCAATGATTTTTTACTCATTCACCTAACCCAACTTTATGATGTCGACAGGCATTTATTTAAAGTCTGCTTTGCCAGTAGTGTTGATTATTTGCGTAATATGTATGTACTTTTTTTATGAGATTTAGAAATTATAAAGAATATGTCATTGGATTGTTACTTTCGAACAAATAATCTTCGAAACAAAACTCGGAACAATAAGTATATCCACGTACATTTTTTTTTCGACTTCAATCCAAAAAAGAAACAGCTGTAAAGAAAATGTCCTTTTGTACATAGTCAAACATAATTCATAAATGCTTCACATTTTGTTCACATAATAGAATTCGCAATGAAATAATAAAAAACGAAAAACAAAAATTTAATCTTATAACTACTCTTAAAAGGAATTGATAAAGGCACATTTTCCTCTTTTAATTAAAACACACATTTCCAATGACTTGTTTACTTCCTTGCCATTTTAATACGAGATCCAATTTTCTCCAAACTTATTTTTAATAATTTCACATTTGCGATTATATTTTCCATAGAAGAAATATACACTTATACCACCAAAAAATCGCCAACAACTATAAAACCAAAATAACACAATACAAATTAATTTAGTAAAACAAAAGCAACCAACAAAAAGAAAAACAAAACACAAACACAAATATTAATTAAACGCTAACATAATATTTTCGTCCACTAAAATAAGCTTAGAACGTATTTTTAATATAACACAAAACAAAAATAATACAAAAAATTGCATAACAAACAAAAATCTATCTTTTAGAAAATATCAACCGAAAAAACAACAATTTAAATAGCTTACCGCAGACAAAAAAAAAAGATTATAAAAAGCAAATATTTTTCATACAAAAACACGAGGGAAAAATTAAAAAAAAAAAAAAAAAAAAAAACAATGTTATCAACAAAAATGATAAGAACGTGTATGCATATTAACGAGTTGCAATAATTTGATTATTAATAAGCACACCATGCATTATTTATATACAACATCAATATGTAAAAGCAAAAATTGTGTTCTTTTAGTGCAATTTAAATTAAAAAGCAAAACATAATAATTCTTTTTGGAATATAATTTCCTTTGTATATTTGTAGATACAACAAATTAGTTAATGATATATCCTCAGAGCAAACGATTAGTTTTAATATTTTAATGAAAACAAAACAGAAAAAAGTATATATACATAATTGTAAGCAAAATTGAAAATAATTTTTTTAACAACAATATGAGAAAAATTACAAAACAAAACAACAAAAAAATCGCACATATGAAAGATTGCACTACACAATACGAACGCCACTGATAATAAAGCTTTAAATAAATTAAAACAAAATAAAACCAAAACATATTAATGAAATCAATTAATACTAAACCATTATATAAGTCATTCCATTTAAGTAATATTCTATGAATTATGTAGAAAGAAAGCATTATAAATGCGCAATTTTTTAGGTTTACATTTTGGGTTGTTGTTATACTCTTTTTTTGAAAAGAGCAAACCATTTTGAATTTTGTACGTACATTGGTTTAAGAAACAAATAAAAGGTGCTAAATTACTTCTGCATGTATAATAAATAGAAGGTTGGTAAATAAATTAAAAACAAATTTAAATTTAATTCCACGATTCAATTTAAATTCGCAATTTGTTCTTTAAGTAATATCATTGTTTTGAGTGAATTAGTAAAAGAAGTGGCGCATCTGCATGCTGTTCTTAGACTTAATAAAATTAAGTTGCTAAACAATTAATATACACAATCCTGTCAATAGTTAATACATAGGTATGTTTCGATTCGCAAATATTAATAGTTGATGCTAATTTTCTTTGATTTAGAAAGAGGTTCTTCTACGATAAAATCGTAGCCAATATGCCGTGTGTCTTCCCATAGGTTTTTACCTTTTTCCAAAGTAATGCAGTGGCCCATTAAAATTAAATCTACCTATATCTACATTCAGTTGAATTTTTAAATCACATTTGACGTTTAGACTTAATATTAAATAAACCTACACCCTATTTTCAGCAAATTAAACACCATAATGCCCAAATAATGCCCCTGTCAGTTTACCAAAGATTTACGTGGTTCAATCTCCGACACCGATAACATAGTATCTGCGAAAGAGGAACCGAGACCGAGTTCATAGTTATAATACAATGTATGTGTATTAGATAAACAAACAAAAAGTATTGGGTCCATCAGATCCATATCTATAGGGCCTACATTTTTACAACCAGTACTGCATATTTTACACTGAATCCAAAGGCATGAGTTGAAATATTATCACTTGATTTCAGAACAATGTTTGACGGAACTTTTGTTTGCTTTCTTTTAATCTACATACCTATCTACATATTTATATTGGCTACATTCCAAAATCGAGTTATCTTAAGTCAACTCTGGACCAGATGTACCCTGAACGCCTGAACTCAAAAACTAGATTGGTAAAGTCACATTTATGTCATTTTCCATTGGGGTTTTCAGATTTTGCTCTCAGATTTCAGATTTTTCGTGCCCAATGGAACATAAAACGAGATTTTTCTTCCTTTACATTTGTGGTGGTGCTTTATTTAAAAGTCAGCTATTCTTAAATTGTACCTAATTAATGTTTATAGGAATCCATTGAATTTATGCTAATATTTTTCACAGACTTCTCGTCTAAAAACGTAAGTAAGCACACTTTAAAGTTTGACAAATGACAAATGTTTTGGTGTTAGTGCAAATAGGTGTAAACCTCGCTCAGATATCGAGATTCGCAAAATTGCTCTGACTCTTAAAAAAGTGTTTTTTTTTTTTGCGGCCAATGGAGCATGAAATCTGACAGCCAGCTGATTTCGAGAGCAGAAAAACTGCTCTGAATCTGAAAAAGTGTTTTTTCTGTCCCAATGGAAAACGAAATTAGTTCATCAGCTACCTATATGAACTGTCAACTTAATAGATGCGTCGGCTACCTCTCCATAAACGTCAGTTGAAAACTCTGTTCACATGACCGATCCAGGCCAATCAAAACTGAGACACTTTAAGTAGGTACTCAGGCTTAGTAAACTAGATACTTGAACGTCCCCAACCCCATTAATTATGTGTTGTTCGTCCATGACACATAAAGGTGTTTGCGATCATAATACTTCCCCCTAATATCTTGACTGCAGAAACACGTTACGTCTGACAAACATCCGAGAGCATAGCCCTGACATATCAGTAAATCTGATTAAATAAATGATTGATACAAATGTCACTTGATTATTTATTTTCCGACTGCATAAACATATTTATTATTAAAAAATAATTGGTGTAAAAGGTTACTTTCGTGCGTGGAAAGTTATAACTGTCTGCTTTCCTAGTTACGAATATAAAACAAAAAATCCTGCCACTTAATGAAACTTTGACAAACAAAAATCAGCACAAATTTTCTATGCTAGTTAGATAAATTTTTCACGTAATTGCTTTTTTAAAACAAAACTCTTTTAAAATATACGATTTCGAACGACTTCTTTGATATCCTTGTATTTATATATTTCCACCCGAAAAACAAACGAACAAAATGAACACATTTACCATAATTTACACACTCATGTGAACGACAAAGTTTCACAAGAATATTTTTCAAAAATTTGCACGTATTTAAGAGAATAAAAACAAAAACACGTTGAATATTATTTTTATCCACTTTTCATTCTACTACAAACCTTATACCTAATCTAAGTTACACATTCATTATTAATTCATCAAATAAAGTGTAGAAAGAAAAACAAAATAAACGAATTCATTCGACAGAGTTTCATACAATTAATAAGAAAATAAACTTAACTATGCTTGATAATGCGCTTGGGATAGTGTATATTAATAACGTAGTGACGGATAACAAAGATTTAATTTCAATATATATACATATAAAAACAAAGAACATGTTATAGAAAGATGGTTAGGAATAAACATACAAATTTAATTAAAATATAAATCTACGAGATACTGAAAATATATCTATCAAAAAGAAAAAACATATTTTAACAATTGACAATATGTAAATAAACGCAAAAAATATGTTAACGTACACAATGTAAACAGAAAAAAAGTAACAGTCTAATAAACGCAAAATGTTTACTACCATTCTCAAGAAACGCAAGTATTTGTAAAGAAAAAAAACGTAAAAGAATTTGTTCGAAACAAAAGAAAACACACACACGGCTAAATTCAAATTTTCTTTTTCGTTGTTTTTATTATTTGTTTGTGTAAAAGAAATTTTAGTACCTACACGCTACATCGTGTGCTACATTTGAACCCCGCGTCAACCGAAATATTAGAAAATAGGCATTTTTGAATACGATTAACTAATTACAGCAACACAATCTAGGTAAATCGAAATAAAATGTAATGTTATCGTCATAAAACAAATAAACGAAGCAAAATTAAAAGAAAAAATAATTAATACTTTTAATGCATTGAGTATCATAGAGGTGTGGATCAGTAAGAAGAAATTGTTATAAATATTGAAAAACAAATCTAAATCCTAATTTTGTAAATAATTATTCATTATTATAAATAGTACATTATTATATACAAATGGAAGAGAGAACAAAATGAAATACTATCATCAAAGTTTAGTAATACATTATATACATTAATAAATTCTTAATGTAAAATAATTAATAAATTAATAAAAAAAAAACTGAAAAAATAAAAAAAAAAATAAACACACGTGATTCGAATATCCAAAATATATAATAGAATTATCTTGAAAATAAAATTATTTAAATAATATAAAAAAATGGAAACCTTTTCTTATTTTTCATTAGGCACAACAAGCGTTCGGAATCAACGTACCATTGACACAAAAACTGATGCAGGGAAATAACTTCACGGGCAATAACTTCACATGGGAAACAACTTCACCTCTAGTTGGAAAAAATTTCCGTTATTTTATATGAAGTTCGTTCCCACTGAAATATTTTCTCTTAACATGCGACGAAACAAAACCGGCGCTACTGAGGTATCCGTCGGAACGGAAAATTCTCCGATTTTATACGATTCGAACGATTTTTGCTGCGAGGTATTTTTTGAACAACTGTTCAGAGAATTGTTCCGAAAAAAAAGTGTTAAGTGCGATGAAGTGCATTTTTTTGTTAAATTTTTGACAGCTGGGTGCCGATATCCTCCGAAAGAAATTAGTTGCGGAATTTGTTTAAGAACTGGAGTGCGTTGCGGTGCGCCATCGCAATTGTTTATTTCTCTTCCGCAGTCGAACACCTCGAATGCAATTTGAGCCTCCGAAGGAGTATGCGTTACGGAGAATTTTCCATTCCGACGGATACCTCGCTAGGGCCGAATGTAAGCCCACGATTCGTAATATGTAATGAAAATGCAATTCCCCTGCTTGGGGTCACTGTTTAGGGGTAGGAGAGGAGTAGATGCGACGTTGGATGTATACAAAGATGTTATTCATAATCACCCCTATAGAGGTATCCGTTCGGAAAAAATTCCGATACGAAAGATAAATCCCATCGGAACTCAAATTGCGTTCGAAGTATCATAAATAATATAAATGAAGCATACAAACGCGTTCATTTCACATGAAATAGGTATTCCGCAGCAATTAGTTGTCGTTGTCGGAGAGCTTCGGAAAAAAATGTGCGTGTAGCTTTCAAAAGTGGTATAAAGCGGTTCCACGCAATGCAACATGTCATCGGAGAATTTTTCCGAAAGTTGTATCGGAACGGATATCTTGAATGGAATTTTCTCCGATCTGTACGAAACAATTCTGGTGATTCGATAGGGGAAGGGGTGAATATTCCGCAGCAATTCGTTGTCGGAGAGCTTCGAAAAAAAAAAAATTGCCGTAGCTATGAAAAATAAGTGTTATAACCAGTTGTCTCTCGTTATAACGCGGTTCCACGCAATGCAATATGCAACAAGGTGCGGTATTATGTGTCCGGAGTATTTTTTCCGAATGTTGTATCGGAACGGATACCTGGCTGAATTCCGAAACGTCAAAAAAATGCATTTAGGAACAACACCAATAACGTCCAAAAAATTAGTAACAACCATACTTTTTAACAGCTTTAATAAACAATGTAAGTTCGAACAATGCCAACACGTTTAAGCATAATAAACTGAAATGTCAAATATCATTTGCATCATAGTCATTCACGATGCTCTGTTTGCTTTTGTTTGCGCAGCTGATTTCGTATAAATCGGAGAAAATTCCTTTCCGAACGTATATTTCTGTCAAATAACGCACTAATAAATTTATTAATTTACACAAGCAGATCAATTTCGTTATAAAAATATCCTTCTGGTGATTCTGAGAAGAGAATTCAGAAGCACTCACAAAATTGTAATTTAAACCGCATTTACATTATCACGCACGCGCATTTTTGCACGAGACGGGACAGAGAGATCCGTTTGTCCGCAGTCAATACTAATAAAGGTGTCATGGATGTTCTACCCATAATTATAGATACGTAAAGCGGAAGTTCCGGCGACCAACATTTCTGCAATCACATGAAAACATTTCTATTTCCAATTTAAAATATGTTAAATGAGAGTGTTAATTAGTTTCAGTAAATTAAACCAACAATTCATCAATCATTAATTTATACGAAATTAATAAATAAATGTACCTTCATCCCTTCCGGAAGCCATTTTGTTTTATAGGAAAACGAAATTTCGTAAGCCATCGCTATAAAAATATCAACATGCATAGCTTTCCCATAATTCCTACCACGCAAACAAGATGGCCGACCAAAAAACGTATCACATTTTTTTGCGTGTTAGGTAATCCTGTCCCTTTCAGTCAGACGGCTGTTCAGTATTGGGCATTCCTTTAATTTTCCGTGATAGGAATGTGTGACCGTGTAAATGCCCCATTAGGGATTTTATACAAATCAGCTGACGGTGGGGTGACATAATGTCAACGGACGTTGTTTCTGTCCAAAACGGACATTATGAATGGATTTTTATAAACACAAATTACGCCTTATTAACAAACAGACATAATGTCCAATCTAAAACGGTCACAAGATCCATGGACATTATGACCGGATCAAAGTCTAAATGGAACTACATATGTTCTGGCCGCTATGCAAATATTTTCGAAAAGACAAAAAAAAAAAAATGGAAATTAATAACGTCCAACGTCAATACGAAATTTTAAAAGAGACGTAGGTAACTTTCATTGACATTATGTCTGTTTGTTAATAAGACAAATAAAATAACGTCCATGGACATTATGTCCGTAAACTTTATCGGTTTGTTTCCTGTACCTGCAATGTAATTGTTGCTCACAACTCACCTTTAGCATCGTATCTCGTAGTCTCGTATGCCCTTCAAAGTTTTAGAGTGCACTCTTTTATTGAACGGCGAATGGACAGCAACAAAGTTGTGTTCAACCTGCTGCATCAAAGAAGAGAGGAAGAAATAACGATGAAATGAAAAGAGCCCATATACATTTTTTTAAAATATAATTCTTTATTTTCTCATCGATTTGTTTCGCTTTCTGTTTTTTGATTTTTATAGTTTTTTTTGTTTTGTTTTTATTTTTTCCCTTTTTAATTAAATATTATCATTTAAATAAACCTTTAATTTATAATTAATATGTTTAACGAAGTAGTGTGGAAATGAAAACTGTGAAAAATGTTGTCTAAATTTTATTTGTTTTGTTTGTTTGTTTAAAATGCAGCACATCAGTATAATTTTTTTTTTCAAATTGTATTCTTTGTTTATAACAATGTATTCACTTCATCATAATCCTCATTCTTGTCCTACTAATTTATCAGTATATATCGTAATAAAATTAGCGCAACTTTTTCGGTAACAAATAATAAAATATTTTTTTTTTGTTATTCATCATTTACAAAAAGAAGGAAATGTGTGTTCTCTTGTTAAGATCCGTATAAAAAATTAACAGACACGATTAGTTTATAATTTACTTTTGCTTTGTTAATCATAATCACGTATTAACACTTTAGTTGTATGTATTCTTTAATTGTAATTATTTTCTGTTTGAAAACATAAATGAAAACACAAAGAACAAAAGAAAAAAACCATTACAATCATAATAATGTTTCACACAATTAAAACGGCATCTGGTTTCTCCATTTTGTTTTTATTTTTATAACAGTAATATGGATTTGCTTTATTTATATCTCTTTTAGTAATCCGATGTATTTTTTGTTTTGTTTTTTTTTTCTTTAACACAGTAACATATTATAGACTTTTTGTATTTATTTGTTTTTTTGTTTTTTTTTTACATAAGTGTTGTTCGTTCGTCTTAGACAATTTTGCGTTTTATTGTATTTTATAATATTTTGGTTGCATATTGTTATTTGGATTCCGCGTTAAAGGCTTCATTTGATCAACTACTAGTTGACCGCTGAAACTGAGCCGATTGCTTTTTGTTTCTATAATGTTCAATTTTTATGTTATTGACTTTAAAGAGTGAAGTTGATTTTATTTTCAATTAATTATTAAATTTATTATATTAATTTTCATTTATTTGCTTTTTTTTTTGCTTTGTTAAACTCCTAGTGTTATATATTCCTTAATTTAGCTGTATTTGACTTATTCAACGAAGAATCCTATATTCATCGGGCGAATTTGTAGAACAAACTTCAGACAAAAAGTTTGACAGACACTTTCTGCTGACACTGTGGTGGTTGTGTGTTGAATCATTCCCACTCTGTGGTACCGGGCGGTTTTGAAGTTAGGTCGTAGAGAACCCTTGAGATACCATCCAAGTTGGAGATTTCACGCACGATGTTTTCCAGTACCTAAGAGGGACAATTCAATGGTAGTTGGGTAAAGTTAAATGTTCTGTTTTAAGTAGATAGTTGCTTAGTAATGTGCGAATAAAAAGCGTGTCTATAAAATTTGTTCGTTGCACAATCGTTCGAAGAGACGATCGATTTCCAAGCGAAAAGCGGTTAAAATTAAAGCTGCATCATGTACGCCAATAGATTCTTGATAATAGAATTCAAAATAGACTGCTGTATAAAAGCTCTACTGCAATTTTGTAACCCCATAAAAAGAAAAGCAACTGCGACCAATCGAGCAATTGATGTCAAAAAAGGTTTGAGACAAGGCGACGCGCTATCATGTACGTTCTTTAACATCGTTCTTGAAGCAATTGTATGAAACTCACAAGTCACAACCCAACACCAGAGGTACAATTTTTCAAAAGTCCGTTCAACTACTTGTCTACGCTGATGATATTGACATTATTGGGAGAACGCGGCGAGCTGTCAGTGGCGCATTTGCATGCATCGAAACGGAAGCCGCGAAAATGGGTCTGGCTGTTAATGAGGACAAAACGAAGTATATGCTCTCAACGAGAAAGGACTCACAACATCGGCGACTCGGACAAAACGTCACAATGGACAGATACAACTTCGAAGTTAGTAGTTAAAGACTTTGTACACCTGGGATACACTTTCACTTCGGAAAATGACATCGGCGCAAAGATCCAGCGAAGAATCACTCTTGCCAATCGCTGTTGCTTTGGGCTAAGAAGTAAAGCCCTCTCTCATAGAACCAAGGAGATATTGTATAAGACTTTAATCATCCCGGTCCTGCTTTATGGTGCAGAAGCATGGGCCCTGTCAAAAGCGGATGAAAACCTTCTGGGATGCTTTGAGAGAAAGATTCTTCGACTGATATTCGGTCCAGTTTGTGACGATGGAGTATGGAGAAGAAATTAAACTACGAACTATACGGGCGATGCTGAATTGGTCAAAAAGCTTAAAATACAACGGCTGAGATGGATAGGACACTTTGAGCGCATGGACAAAAACGCACCATCCCGACGAGTCTTCAAATCCATCACTGACGGACAACAGTGGAAGACCCCACCTTAGGTGGTGCGCACAATTGGAGAACGACCTTGACCAACTTGGCTGGCTTGAGTGGCTTGTTGGTTGAGGCCGTGGTCCATCCCGGACTGTAAGCGCAACCGAAAGTAAAGTAAACTGCGGCGACCTAACGACATAGTGATGGCAGAACAAAGTACAAATTGTCTACAATAAATGGCATTCCTTAGGGGCGCCTTGTCGAGGACGTCTCCTGGGCTGTGTGTTGAAATGCAGCTATGCTATTACTGCTGAGATCAAACAAAGAATTCCTCTACCCAATCGATGTTTCTAGGGGCTTAGGAGGCAAAAGCCCAATCACAAACAAGTTAGCAGGCGTTTTATAAGACCCTTTTAGACCTTATCCAGTTTTAAGCCTTTGCTCTGACATGGGCTGATGAGCACTCAGTTGGCTAGGCACCTTCCTATGCACTCAGTTACTTTAAAAGAAATAGTGTTATATTCAGTCCGCTGTTTGTTTCATTTGGAGCAGAAAGTGCACAGTAATATATCGACTCGGTCACTGATTCGGGACTGCATGCTTTTCCATTGACTTAAGTCATATGCAGCCTATAAAACAAATTTGCATTAAAACTCACATTAAGTGGCAGGTGAACTGATCCTGGAACGGCTGGCACACCAGTCATAAAATCATTTGTTATAAAAGGCCGCAATACAATCGATCTACAGCACGATGGTGTTCGGTTAGCTGGATCTCTATCAAAATGGAGCGGAATTAATACAACAGGCATCTGTGAGATTTTTCTATTTAATCCAGCAATTTGGATGATCTGCAAATAATAGAAAAGCCACATTATCACAATCGCCTATGAGGACAATGGCCGACTTACCTCAGTTGCAATCGCGTCAGCCTGTCGCAACTGTTTTAGTACATAACGATTCAGATTCGTATGCGTTATATCTGAAAATTGATACTGAACTTGTCCACCGAAAACGTAGCAAACTCGATTGATATTGTGTAAGATGCGTGGGATAAGTTTGGCCAAAAACATTATATCGTTCCAATTCGGATCGGTGTCACTAGAAAGGCCTAACACGTAGCTATAACTTCTTTTGTCGCCTGAAAAGCATTCACATGTTAGCAATATATATGTATGAACTTTGGCAAATGGATCTAGTCACCTTGAACTCCAACAGATCGGATAGGCAAGACGGTCGCTTGTATTTGGGAATTTGTTGAAATTCGTAAAAGTTCTCTTCGTTCATCTTCAGATGTTGAGCCGGTTACCCGATTTATTAAAGCGTGATTCTTTTCTAATTTATTTTTGTAGTCTACTATCACTCGTGCTATAACCTGAGAAGAAATCGTTTTTTTTTTTTTTTAAACCTTTTGGGGTTAAGTTAAGTTTGCGTTGATTTTTACCTGTGTTTCGGAGAAATCCTTTTCAATATACGGTTCGTCAGCACATAAAATCCTAATGGCTAGTCCGGGACCGGGGAATGGATGTCTTTCGACCAAACTTGCTGGCAGTCCTAAGTTAAAGCCCAAGGCTCTCACCTCATCCTTGTGGAAATCACTAAGTGGTTCGACTACTCGACCAGCATTCCTTAGTTCTCTGCAAGAGAAATAAACTTGTTTAAGATTTTATGTAGATTTTTAAGAACACAAGAAAACGAAAACATTACAGAGTGCGAAGAATTGATGGTGGATTCATTTAAGAAAAAGGTAACTGACCGAAGCGCCAGGGCATTTTGCGGTGGACACTTTTATGAATAGTCGAAAATGCACCCATTGCATGCAAACAACAAGAATTCAATATTTGATGTTTGTTTGTATCAAGTTGCCCCAGATGTCTTCTGCAAGAAAAGTTTCCACTGAGGCTTCCACTTTGTTTGCCCGAATTGGAACATGTGGACAACATCTGATACAATGTACACTGCGAACAACTTTATGGTGTTCTTGACAGCACACTTTACAATTCTCGCAACCTGTCATTTTAACCTTTAAAAGCCATGAGAATATGCCATCTTTGCAGGACTAATTCAAAAGGGCACCACGCACTCGCTACTTTTATTCATCACCATCTTCGGAGCAAGCTGTGCACGCATTCTAAAAAAAAAAAAAAAAAAATAGTTGGCGCAACAGGTCCGGAGGGACCTTAGGCCTAGCTTCGCACAACCATTCGTTTCGTGTGGGTTTTTCATTTCTGTAACGAATGGAAGAGAATACAATTTTATGCCGACTTCAAATGGCTAATTGAGAAGCTCTTTCAAGAGGGGTATACTCTCGGATGATTGTCAGACGTTCGCGAGAGGTGGCGCAGTGGAAAAAAAAAAACAACTCTAAGTTGGAATTTGGGTTTTTGCGGGATTCGAACCCCTCGCTTAGTAGTCCAACACACTAACCAATAAGCCACTGCGCCTACATGCATTCTACCCAAGGATAAAATGCATTCTTAAGGATAAAAAAAAACCTTACTGGGCAGCAACAAAACTCTTAAACAATCTTTACCTCCCTTACATACCTTATCAAATCGGTGTCGTTATGATGTGTTTTAATTGTGTCCGCATTCGTGCTAACCAAATTGGATGCTGATTCAATAAGGTCAGGCCGTAGTGTCCCTTGTGCTAGTAGTACTTCTTCGGGCTTTAACTTCATTTCGCTTACAACGTCGTTCGTCACCTTGACAAATACATCTCCAATGATTTTACGCTTCTCTTCGGGATTAAATGTTTGACAGAGCATTGGCGTCTCCACGATGTACAATTGGCCTGGCCGCTTCACAGAAGTGGTTCCTTTCAGAAATTGAAAGAGTTCCTTTCTAACTATCAGCTCGATGCCGATTTCTCGAAGTGATTTCTCTACCTTGTCACTTTCTTCCTTCCGCATAAATCCTAAAAAATAAAAAGCAAATAAAACACAAGTTCAAATAAAAATGTTCTGCCCTTACCGTTGTCTACGTGCACTGCGATAATTTGACTTGGGTCCAATGCATGTCTGAGTAAAGCAGCACAAACTGTCGAATCTACACCACCACTTACAAGACACTGGAAATTTTACAAAAAAAAGAAACAAAAACCATAAATTTATCGATCTTCACAATTGAAAATTACGAATGAAATCGTTTTCAATGTTGGCATTGATTATACTTTTTTACTTGTCGCAAGGTAGGGTTATATATTATAAGTTATGAAAGAACGTACCAAAACTTTATTGTTTCCAACTTTATCCTTAATATATTTAATACACTCCTCCTTGCGGTTGCCAATCGTGAAATTTGGTGTTAGTCCACAAATATCGTAGAGGAAGTTAGAGAGCATTAGTTTGCCATTAGTTGTTAAGTCCACCTGATGGAAGAGAATAACTTAATGGTGGCTGGATTTGGTTATTGAATGATAGTGTTACCTCTGGATGGAACTGCACTCCGTATATCCGTAATGCTTCATTGTATATGGCAGTTACAATTCGACTTGTTGAGTATCCACCAACTTTTAGTTTGTCTCCTAATCGATCGATACTGTCGCCGTGTGTTAAGAGTACGGACTGGGTTCTTGTAAGGCGACTGTAAGAGATGACTTGTTTTAATGTGAGCTTGCGCGCAAAGATGTGTGTTTATTGGATGCAGATTAAAAGCCGTTTAACGACGCTAGAACTTTATCAATTAACAGAAATAGAAAATAAAATGGCGTCTAACAAAGATAAAAACAATCTTGTTACATGACCGCGAGTTAATTGACCCGTTTTCTGATACTACTCATAACGATTTAAGTTCTACTGAAATACCTTATGGGGTACTTTTCCATGTCGTCATAAACTGTCACATAAAATCTAAAGTGGAACTTAAATCGTTGAGTAGTATCAGCAAACGAACCTTAAAAAGCTAAACGAATCTTGTGTGCATCTTTGATGTGCAGCGCTTTTTAAGCTCTATCCATCCGCAGACAGACGCTGTAATTCTGTAATGCCAAGTGTAGCCCAATATTTAAAACTTGTCAATATTGGAATGTTCAAAGCGTTTAACATTTTATCTAGAAGGATTGTATCAGGAATCACCAAAGTTCGCTGGTTAATCTCTTTCTTGTCCTTCAAATGATGTTTATGGGGAAAATACAACTTAAAGTTGAACGAAAAGATTTACTTACTTAAAAAGTGGACAAGAGGTTTCGATTTCAATATTCTGTTGACCATCCTCACGCACGTCCTTTTTGTGCACTGTACCACCGAATTCTTTATTCAATAACTGCATCCCATAGCAAATGCCTAAGATGGGGATTTTCGCTCGAAATATTTCCGGATCATATCGTGGCGCGTCATCACCATAAACTGAACTTGGTCCGCCAGATATAATGATGCCCCGATAGCCGTTGACTTTAAGCTGTACAGCTGTTGTGTCGAGTGGCAGAATATCAGATTCTATTTGCAGTTCGCGTACCTTTCTGTCGATAACCTGAAATAATTATAATTATATTATACTTCTTGAATTTTTATTATACTTTATAGGTTATACCTTTCCATATTGAGATCCAGCATCTAAAATGGCTACTTTGTCGTGATGAAGACCGTTTTCCGTTGATGACAGACATTTATTTGATGTAGAATTCATTTCTTTTTCGTTGCAGCACTATGAAAATGAAAAAGAAATTTAAAAGCTGTGCACATATTTATAAACGATTGGCTTTCAAGCGCTTATGAATGATTTGATTAGATGGCTATTTGGATTGGTTAAAAATATTTATAAACAGAGCAGGAGAATAAACATGAGCTTTGCCCGCCATTGAAGTTTTACGAACACCTTTTCTTTTCTCTTAGTAGTTCCGAATCAGCCACAGAACACACCTATCATAACTAGTGCGTTTTGAATGAAGAAAAAAAAAATAAAAAAAAAATTGTCACCACAAGATCTAACTTTACCATTTGATTGATTAACCAATTGAGAAAGTCCTGTGTTTAATTTTAATCTAGGAGAAGTTTCTTCAAACAATATTTACAACTCAATAATGTTTGCTGTTTAACTCCAAATTCATACCTACTTAAATTGTGGATGCGCGCACACTCAGCCATTCCCACGGCCAGGATTCGAACCTGAGCTTGTGAGAGGCATTACAATATACCCAGTGCTCCTACCATCTGAGCTACGAAGGTATTTGGTAAGGGTTGGTTTATTTTCGGTAACATTTTTCATGAAGATCGACTAAATAAACTGTTCTAACATAGAAAAGTAAAATAAACAAAGAAAGAGTGGAATTGTTGAGGGAATGATCAAGCAGAAGTGTCGTTGCTTGGTGCCCGTTGCTTGGTGCCCATTGCTGCGGCATATTCAGCCTTATCGTGAACTCCGAGAGACGATTTCTTTCACACCCGAATTCGTGTGTTTCGAACCAATGGTTGTTAAAATATCGTGTGAAAATTCTAAGTTTGCAGAGCAGGCTTTAGAAATGACACCCTTTTTCTCTCACAGGCCCTTTTTTCGACTCTGCATAACTCTGCGGCGGCCACTCTGTTTATTTTAAATTTGATTTTCCCAAATCTCAACTGTCGGCTTCCCCTCCATAAACGTCAACTGCAAAAACTATACACTTGACCATTCTGGGCCAATAAAAACTGATATAGGGAATCAGCTGTCAGACTTACTAAACTAGTAATCCGAACGTCCCCAATTAAATTAATTAAAACATTGAATTGCTGTTTATTATTTGTATTTGACATTCTATTCACTAATTTTTTTAATTTTCAGAAAGTAATCAACCAACTTGTCTTGATTGTCATAAATTCTCCAACTAAATAATGGCCGCGTTCCATTGCCCGCTAGATTACTAGCGGCATGTCAAACTCCATTATAACAAAATTGACATTTCACCATCACCATTCGTTCTAGACGTCTAGAACTAACGAAAACTACCCGCTGCTTTGGAAAAAAAAACCTACCTGTCAAAGGAAATAGTTTAAACGTTTACAAAATAAAAATAAATACGAAGTGTATTTGTGATAAAATTGGTAATATTGGCCGCATTCAAGAATCTAGTTATCTTAAGTCGACTAGATTGGTCTGGATACGATGTAACCTGAACGCAAAAACTAGATTGGTCGGGAACGTCACTTTTTCTACGTCAGCCAAATACCCGAACTGTCAACTTAGTACTCAGTCAAGAATTTCTTGACTAGATTCGTCGGCTACCCCTCCATAAACGTCAAATGTCACAGGTGTCCACGTGACCGATTTCAACCAACCACAACCGAGATAGATCTAGTCAGACAGCTGCCAGACTTACTAAACTAGATACTTGAACGCCCTCATTGTAAGTAAAATAGCAGTTCAGATATTGTTTTGATAATATTTGTATCATTTCTTTAATTGTAGTGTGGAAATAATTTCCGCTGCCGCTAAGGTTCTAGGCGAGCGTTCATTCATCTGGTATATTTTGTGCTAGATTTTGCCGCTGTCGCTATGTCGGATATGTTGTGCTAGACGTCTAGTGGTAGTGGAAATGGCGGAAATATCGGAGGGAAAATCCAACAAAAATTTCCCCCGAATTCTCATTCAAGATTGTTTTTTTTTTTTCAGGGAATTATTTTCCCTCATTCAAACATCATTCACAATAGGAGTATTGGAAAGTAGGAAAAATTAAGCGTTGCGTAGTTTTGAATTTAAGTAGACCGAGACTTCTATTTCGACTTGTGCGTTTCATCTGTCATGTAATAAACGTACATCGCCGGAGTGCTGTGATTCCTGTTTATAATAGGCGTTCTTATTTTTTAGTTCAGAGTAGAACCTGAACTGTTATGTAAAAAGTTCGTGTTTCTTTTTTAGCTCAGACACATCAGACCTCGAATTTTTGTTTCTTTTTTCGTTTATAGCATGATCACAGCGCACAGTGAGCTCAGAATAAATTGGCTGAGTAAAAAGCTAATTACACATATACATATACACACTTCCAGTCACATTTGACAGAAAAAAAAAAACCTCAGAACGATTTGTGCACGCTCGGTTCAGAGCGCGCTCAGCTCTGAACTAAAAAAGAAAAACGCCTAATGCAGTCCAAGCAATATACATATTACTATTCACCTTCTTCTGCTTTTAGCAGCACTTCCTTACGCACAACCTGACTCGCGCGTACGTTCTATCGTAGCCCAAATTAATGTCAAACGGTCTAAATAAAAATTGAAATCTAACCATTTGCGCTACAGACCCAACCATTCTTGCTAAAGAATGTCACACCTTTTAGTCATCCGGGCATATTATTATATCCGACGAAATAACTACCCGATCCTGCTTAAGGCAAGTAAACCATTATTCGATACTATCGAATGCCGTTTTAAAATCGATATACAGCAATGATGATGCACAAGGTGACGATGCGGTTGTCCTTCCTTAATCAATATAAATATAGCGAATTTTAAAACGACTTATCCGCATTACAAAAGTCAACTTGCCCTTTTCAGCTGCAAAAATGTGCAATGTGTCAGTTATATTAGATCTTATTTAAGTGTAATTGTCCTAATGTACAATAACAACAATTAAAATCCTATCCAACCCTAGCTCCACCACTCACATCCACTCTACTTCATCCACCTCATCAACAAATGACACAAGCGAATTCCCTAACCGAAGGACACCCTTTTGAATAAATGAATCTCAAATCAAAACACTCCAATGAATATATTCCTCCATCTGCACAATCTAGTGGTGGTGTTGCTGCACTGAAACTATCCCTCAAAATATACATAAAATTTTATTTTTGCTCTCATTTTCCTACTGATTCACTGGCTGATGCAGCTCCCCTGTCGCACTATGCAGTATTTTTCAATCGGCAATGGAAAAGCCATGCCAACAGGCCAACTGTCAAACTAGCAGTCGATGGGGCGCCTCTCTTTTTCCTCTTATGAACAATGATTTTGTAGTTTCCTTCACTTCACTCGTCTACACTAATTCAATAAAACACAAAACGACAGAACTCATTAATTATGTAGGTGGGTGCACAGCAGCAGCAAACACAGTCGTGCAAAATTAATTATAGTTTATTTAAATGTCTTTACCAACCGGCAGTACACGGAAGAAAGCTCGTAGGAACATCCAAGAAATTGACAACAATATCGAGAGAATCGTTCGAATTCTTCGTTTAGTTTGTTTAAATTGACTTTTTATTTACAAATTTCGGTTGGAGAACTTTATAATAATTGCACTTGTAGGGATTGACTAATTTTAGTTGCGGCGTGTATGTATGAGAGATAGTGGTTGAATCGTCGTATACGCTGCGGTGTTGTAAACAAAACAAACGACGCAGAATGTAAATCACAATCGAATAGAGAGTAGGAACTTAAATAAGAGAACAATAGGTACTCTGCCAATGTCAACGGTTTAATAAATGCTAATAAGTCGATTTTTAATTTAAATTCACTTGACTATGCTAGATAGTCTTCTGCCGTGTGAGTGATTTGATTTGTTCTTTTGTTTTGATTGCTCTCGGTGTCGGTTGTTGTCCGTCTTTGTTTCTTTTCTTGACAATCTCCTTCGAATTATTATTATTCTCAAATTTTTTGTTTCTCTCATAAAACTGGTGTTAATTTATTAATCGCATCACTGACACATATATCAGCCTTCAGTCAGCTTAGATAATTAAACTGTCTCGCTCTTTCTGATTTTTTAAAAAGTTTAAAAACTCAAAAATTTGAAAACGAATTTTTCGCAAGAGTTTTTCGGAATATAGATTCACATCAGCACGCACATAGGAAAGACGACGAAAAATAAAACAAAAAATAAAAATAAATACTACAACGGCGACCAGGCGACGACGGCAACGAGCGAGATGACAATGATTTGTTGATGGTGGTGCTGATGATGAGAGATCGCAATTTGAAGGAGCTTCTGCTGCTAGGGGGCTGCTTTCTTTCTGCTAGCTGCTAAGGTGCGAATTTTCCTCGTGAAAAAATAGAGAAAGAGAGGCTCTCACTCTCCCAATGGGGTTGAAAAGGAAATTCGTAATTCTCCCCTTTCCCATTCTACATTTGCATATAGTATTGCTTTTGCCGTCTTCTTATGAATCAAATTAGAAAATTTAATTTCAGCAGCAGCAGTGAACAGGCTCTTTCTCACAGCCAACGACAGTATGGAGAATCAAAAGTCCCAAAGGACGACGACCATTCCTTTGTGCACTGCCAAATAAATCGTTGTTTGTTTTGTTTGTGTTGAGTGTTGACCTACTAGGAGGGAGTGCTTTGGTGGCTTGCTTTCTTTTAGCAATGGGGAAAGGTAATTAAACTATGCAGGGAAAAGCAATTTTAAAAACTTGCAATCGACCTGGAAAATATTGTGTCAGAGTATCTTTGCAGAGAGAAGAACTGCGCAACAACTATTTGAATATATTCACCATCTACGTTTTGGGATAGCATTTGTTATGCACTGCACATGCTATTAAATAGAGCTGCCAGGTTTTTCACTAAGTCCAAAAACACCCACAGGGTAGTTTAAGTTTTCACAAGTTTTGTGTGGGTTTAATGAGTGTCGGGCGAAAACAGCCTTTATAAATTGAGCGTCTTTTACTCGCAATTGAGGTAATGTATTTGTGAATTTAATATCCTTCAATTAAATTATACAAATCAACGTGATTGCTTGAAGAAGGAATGGAGTTGTAAGTGAAGAATTGCCAAATATACACACGGATCGAACGAGAGGCGACAAAAATTCTTTTAATATTAAAAAAAAAAAATGGATTTGATCTTTTGACTTGGCTTGTCTCTTTACACAAGTGATAGGGTTAACCGAATGAAACTGCGAAATCTATGTTCAAGTATACCTACCACGTGACAGAATTTGTAATTGTTTTGCATGTAAAATCGAGAGTGACGTGACGGGCGTGCACCACGGATGGGGTATTTCGTCCCATGAACTTTTCTGTTAACACCTTTCGCTTGTGACTTGCTGTATAGGTAAGTGAGATAAATGTTCAGGGTTTTACCTCTTGTAAAAATGGTTAAATTATAAATAACATTTACTCATTGCAAATTAGGTAGGGTAAAGGCACTAGTATCCGGACAGTTAACGTATTTGGTAACTTTGATTTCCAACAGTTCGGTCAATATTAAAGCTACCGCAAAAAAATAAAATGTTTGTAGAAGTGGCGATATTTATTAATAATAATACATTAACATTTTTTTCGAATGTTACGTTCTGAATATTTATAAAAAATAAATTCAAAAAAGTTCGATTTACACTAGTATCCGGACAGCAGAATTTAGTTTCCGGACACTTTTTTTTAGTATCCGGACAGAAAAGTTTCTATGAAGTTTAAGTCGTTTTTTGCCTTTATTTGATTAAAAAAAAATATTTTTTTTATAAAATATAGGTACTTAAACTATAAAATGATAACTTCTAAAACGATATTGGTATCAACTCCAACATTTCTTAATTGTTCTGACAATGCCTCAATCACATCGACAGCAATCTTTAATTTTGATGTGTTAGTCGATTGTTCTTCATCGAATAATTCTGGAGTTTGAGTTTGAGCTATTCTTAATCTCTCCATTGTTTTTAGCACATTTCGTATAGTAAATAGCTGATGGGTCAAAGGAATACAAGCCACATCTTTTAAATGCATTTTGTATGGTAGCAACCGCATCTTTTTTTTGACAATAGCATCATTCAAAAGGGGACAGAAGTTTCTCTTTGTTAAGGCCCGTCTCAAATTTTTGGATTCCCATTTATGATAGTTTTTTTTTTTTTTTCAATAGCTTAAAAACACTAACGTCAGCCAGTTGCATGATGTGGGTGGAATTCGGTGGCAACGCATATAAACAATTATTTGGTTGTTGGTAAACTCACTGACTTCCCAGGGTTAGATGCGACTTGTGCCCATCTACGAACAATATTACAGGTCGTTCCACGTTATTAATCAGCAAAAACCATGGTTTTGCCATGCTGTCAACAATGTCTTTTGGAGGACGCAAGTATGGAAACAGTTAGGTTAGGGGTTAGGTTTATGGTTGGATGCGGCAGAGCGAGCCCAACCGCACCCCACCTAGGTCCATGTGGACCCATTGTGATGGCCTTGAAGGGGGTTAGCCGATGTTTTTGGCGGTGATGAGTGTTACTTCACAGTTACTCGACCTTGTCCAGCCATCCCCATGTCCTCAGAAACCTGTTAAGATCAGATAGTGAGACATGAGAAAGTTCATGTACGTCATGGAAGTAATAGTTCCAAGTGTTCTGTTCCTCAAGTGACAGAGACTCGGGCAATGACAAAGGAAGCGAGGTGTGTCCTCGTGTACTTCCTCGTCTCTGCAGCCCCTGCATATATCGTCATTCTTGAGTTTCAATTTCATTGTGTGGTTTCTTAGGAAGTTATAACCTGTTAATCAGGATCAAACCGCATAAGCTTGCTAGTCCGACTAGGATTATATTCCGGCCATAGCTTCCGTGTTATTTCCCAATTGGTTAAATCTTTCCACCTGTTATTGGCTTTCATTCGGATCTTATTTTTCAATCTCTCTCTGAGATTGCAAAGTGGTGGTTTGATGGACTTAATCGCCCGATCTTGATCCATAGCAGAACCATTTCTTGTTAGTTCATCGGCCATCTCATTGACGGTTTTCTCCCTGTGTCCAGGGATCAAGCAAAGGCGAATGGTGTGCTGCGAGCAGGGAACCGTAAGCTCTTCGCGGCAACGGTGATCTAGCTTCGATTTTATTTCAATAGCAGATACTGCTTTTATAGCCGCCTGGCTGTCGATGAATTTGGTAATATCTGTATTTGGTATTGCTAAATGGAAACCGTTAACGTCTCTTTTTCATTTCTAGCAGCAATTTGGTATATGTTTTTGTAATCTTTTGGGGCTATAACCTTGCCAGTTTTTGGACAGATGCTTTCGTCACTATTTAAATTTAATTCGTTAAGGCTCATTTATGATTTGCTCCAGAACAATGCTTTTCAAATATTCAATTAGTTCCCTAACATTTTAATATGTATTCTGGGTGACTGCTGCCCTAACCTTGCTGATGTTTAAGAGATCGTGGACTTTAATAAGAAATCCACACTTGTAAAGATCGGCACACAACTGAGCAATCCGTTCCTGTTCTTCATTTGTCAAATAAGGATATTGTCCTATTTTCGTAGCTTTTTCACCAATCTTTTGCCCTTTAACCGGTCATGTAATGTTGAATGGCATAAACCAGCTTTACACGAATGATTAACTGATTTGTCCCTAGGTATATCGCCTATCGCCTATCGCATTAGCTATACTTTCTGCAACCACTTCTTAAAAAATGAAATAAATTAAAATGCCTATTACGATAATTAGAGCTTTGAAAACCGAAAATAACATTCAAAACAATAAGTTGTCCGGAAACTGAAACTAATTTTTCAGTATCCGGACAGATATATTCTCACTTAGTATACCCTGTCCGAATACTGAAAACCTGCGAGAAAAACACAATTCCTTTTCTCTCTCTCATTAGAAACATACATAAGTATGTTTTAGGAGCATTTAAACGAGGATTTGTATTTCCTCTCAAATTTTCAGTATCCGGACAGGTTGTCCGGATACCGAAAATGCTCTTTAATTTTAGTTTTAGTATCCGGACACTAAAAATTAGACCAAAAAAATAATTTTATTCTATTTTTTTTTTTTAATTATGAAAGTGGGTTCTATTTAAAGGAAAACAGAGTACTTTCCAGAAGAATACGTTAAAAAATACTCTTTGAATAACTTACTTTTTGTAAATACTCGCACTATTTTTTTGGTATGCAAAATGACAATAAAACCACACTCTCGGAGCTCAGCCACAACACTGCCGCTTAACTCTTACAATATGCATCTGATTGATTTCAAACTTCGTATGGATATAAGTGACACATAAAGGATTATATTATTGTTAATATTTGAGACTATTTATGTGTGATATACCTATTTTTATCAGATAAACAACATAGTGTCATACTAGTGCCTCTACCCTAGTTCACTGTGAACACAAACGTAAACAAAACTAAATGTCATTCTTTTTTCCGCAGTCTGGAGACCGTTAGCGAGTGTTTCTCTATCTGGGCTTTTTTTTCTTACATTTGAATTTTTAAATTACCATAACGTGAACACTTACATATAATGTTCACCCCACATCGTAAATTTTAAGTGACATTCCTCTCTATAACAATGTATAAAAATGTAATGTAGGTAACTATTCTCTGAATTTTAGATTCTTATGCTAGACGTACCTATAGCGATCTATGGAATGCGCATAACCGTGATTAAAACGGAATAGATGTAAATTTCTTTGCAAGACTTATGTAGAAATTATGGTAACCCTATGTAAGCAGTTAAAATTCTAATTAGTCATAGTGCAATTTAAAACGTTCATCAAATTTCTATCGTCAGTCAAAAATATTGGTAACAAAAACAAAAGATAAACAATAACATTCATAGATAACGAAAAATGTCGACGACTACATCCAAAACCGAATATAAATGATGATCAATTGGAGCTCGCATTACAATTTCGAAACGTCGAAAACGACTCGCATTAGCCGTATAAAAGCTTGAACAGCGTCAACCCTTAGCACGTGTTGAAGATCACTTTATAATATATAATTTAATATCGCACAAGAATCACACCTTCGCAGCCGCGAAAACTACATAAACCCTTGTCTCATTGTACCAATTGTACGCAATCCTCACGAAATGCGAATGCTTGTCATTCCGCCCACACCACTCCCTGAATGTCAAATTGAAAATTTTGATTTTTTTTTTTTTTTTGGGCTAATTGGAAATTCAGTCGCATTTAGCCAAAACCGAAAAACAAATAAATGCAAAAAGTGCATAAACCTGTGATTTTTTCACACACAAGTGGGAAAATGGAGAACAGAAAAATCGAATGTCTCGCACACTTCACCACCGCTGCTGCTGGGTGTCGAGACATCCAAGGATGACGACGACGAAGACGATGACCAGCAAGTCAAATAAGCAAAAATATATCTGCATATGAAATTTTCACATTAAAACAGTTGATTTTATTTAATCGGTAGAATTCGGTGATTCTTTTGTCTTGCTAAAAAATGTTGCGTGATGTTTTTTTGCCCATTTTTGTTCGATTTTTTCGTTACCTTTTGGGAGATATGCCTCTGGAAAAATGGTTAATTCCTTGGGATTTGCACGTTTTTCGAAATTACAATCGTCTGGCGGGGTGAATGCTTCGCATTTACGGCGGAAAAGTTAGGTTGAATTTATTGAATACAAAATGGAGAATAATAACTGGCGAAATTAATTACAAAAATTATGTTTTCTTTTTTCTCATTCGCGGCGGAAGAAAAATATTACATACCGACACCGCTATATGACATATTCGAAAAAAAATTATTGCAATGAACGGCACACAAAAATTAATGGGGTGAATATCGAAAATGGCGGATAAGCGGTATTCGAAACAAAAATGGAGTGTCGCCTCCAACTGTCAAATTATTCCGCGCACACACACACACGTCGTTTTCCATGCTTGGATTTGACTAGGTGATGGGGAATTCGAGCTTCGGTAGACTGCATTCAGACATTCAGTATTATGGCGTTTTCGGTTGAAGAAAAGAATTGCCCTTACTATGAAAAGAGCAAATCAAGAAGTGCTCTTTCTATAGGGGTATTCACGATCCGGTGCAACTGGTCTTGTATAATTGCAAAAATTAGAAAGTGCAACTTTTATGTTTGCACTACAACAACAAAATATACTGATAAAAATGTCGCTAGCATATTGTAACCGAAAAATACAACAGATCAGTAGTTGACAGTTCCCTAAATTGTTAATTCTTGTGTGCAGCTAAGTTCCGCCGAAGGGAAAATCATAATTTTCATTATGTAATATTAATTAATTAACATAATTTTGTCTCCATTATCTCCCAATAAACGTTGAATAGTTTTTCTTTTTCTCTTTTCAATTTTTTTTTTTTTTTTCAGAACAAATGTCAATTCTCAAATTGGATCTGACGTTTGTTTCAGTTTTGCTGTTGATGAGAAAAAGTGTGTTCACGATCTGAAAAAAAAAACAAAATTTCGCAATTTTACTAGGTCTGTTACACTGAATCGTGAATACCCCTAATAACGTCAAAAAAGGAAAACAAAGAACATTTGAATTCATTTAAAAAATTCACAGCACACTAGATAAGTGTGCACAGAACACGAAACGACAGACCACACCGAAACCACACGTTACAAGTGTACAATAGGTGTGTTTTTTTGAGCTTCGATCTCAGCAAAGCAAAGCAAAGCAGGATTTTCAGCACGCAATTACAACAACTACGCTCTACTTGACAGTTCGAAAACTCATAGTAGTTGTTGTATTTGCGTGCTAAAAATCCTGCTTTGCTTTGCTTTGCTGAGAACGAAGCTCAAAAAAACACACCTAATACTAGCATGCAACAGAATTGCTTTTTGTACGAAATCCTATAACGAATTCCATCACGAACACATTTTCGCATTTACAATTCCGTCCATGAACACTACTTTTCATTTCTCAACTTGATGCGATGTTTCTATGTTCTTACTACGTTGGCGGGAAATCGAACGTCAACAAAAATTTCAGTATGAAAATTTAAAAAGTTATCGCAGCTCATAAAATCTAGAAAAATTGAAGCAGTGCAATATAAATTCATTAGTACAAAGCTAAAAATTGTTTGTTGAAGGTAAGTTTTAGTTTTTAACGCCTAACAGAAAAAGGTTCTCATTTATGTCCATTTAAAATAGTCGTATATTATGTCGAAATCATCGCAGTTCAAGCCAATACCATATTCGTTTCTATTGACTGATATTTTTGATAAACCATTAACTCTGGACCAACGTCGAAAAAATGATATTGTTGCTCATAGTCCACCCTTTCATATTCTGTTGGATCACACTATTGCTGTTCTATGGATATTGTTTTCGTTGGAGTTTTCATATCCTCTGCATGGCTCTCAAATCAGCTGGGCTCTGAAATTTCTTGAAGGGATGACTAATAAGTAATGACTATGATTGCTTTAGACTCCTAAAAAACAATTCCAATTTATATTAAAATTTGTTCAGTTCTAGGCATAATGCGTATGCCAGCGATGTTAAAAAAGCAATTGAATGTCTGCAGAATGCCCTTGTCGGTTGTATTTCAAGAGAAACACCTTGTGTAGCATCGGTTACTGAACTAACAGAAACTGAAACTCAAATTGAAAATGAAAATAAGGACGATGCAAGCGAATATAGAGAAGAAAACCCAGAACCCTTTACACGAATAGTGAATGTGATTAAATCGGTTCTATTAAGAAACATGTTAGGTCAATCTTGATGACTAGGAATATGGTAGTTAATACCTATAAATTCTAAAAAGTAGTAAACACAATTGCAAGGCAAATCAAATATTTCAAACTGCTTCAAATTGGTAAGTAGCTTTGTGGCCAAGCCGCAGTGAGCTGTTAATAGTGAACAAATTTTGGCGTATTAGGTAGGTATTTAAAATTCAACTAAAGAACAACAGCGTGTGCAATTTTTAAAGCCAGGCAAGAAGTAATAGATTCGTTCTACAGAAGTATGAGCTCTGAAAAACCCTACTCACAAATTTACCCATACCAGAGTTGTAAAGAGCTGTTGAGGGATTGTAATTTTCAAAAATCTGTTAATAGCGTTTGTTGAGTGGGAGCCAATTGTCCTTATTATCTACCTCTCGAAGTATGGCGATTCACCCATATCCTCTCTAGACTACAGAGTACCTTGTTTCAACTTGAGTAAATATACCACCAAACCTTTTCGGACTGAGGAGTTAGGTGGGGTATTCCTCGTCATTCCAACCGACAACCTACATCCGCTTCAGGATTTCTGACTGAATTCCCGCGTTTTATTTTCTGAGACTATTTTGCTCTAGCCTTACTCCTTCTATTTTCAGTTTGAACATGAGTCCGTCATCTAAGCCTGTCGAGGCTACCGAGGACGATGTCGATATCGACGCTTTGGAGAAATTGCTGGCCGCCGCCGAAAGGGATAACGCGATGACCGGTTCCAAAAATGTTGTTCTAATGGAGAAAGATGTTGATATCGCTGCTTTGGAAAAACTGCTGGCCGCCGCCGAAGAGGACGAGGAAAAACCCACAACCCAACCAACTTCTGGACCTCCTTCCCAAAATATCGGTCCCAAACTGCGAGAGGACAGTACCTTTGCCGAAGCATTCAGCTATGAAATCGATTCCACGGTAATGACTAAAACGTCAGTCGTCTCCACAAATATCGCTGCCGATGATATGGACTCATCTGACGATGAGGAAATCAAGAATTTCCTTGAACGCAAATACAACGAGTACGGCAGGGACATCAACAAGAAGCTCAAACAACAGTCTGAGGCCAAGCATGAAGCTACGGTTACGCAGGAAGTTACCAAAGCCATCAACAATCCACAGCCCTTAAAGAATCCCCACAATCCCATTCAAAGAAAACCGCACGCTGGTGCAAGTGCTAGTGCTAGTACAATTAGCACCTCATTCAAGAAGGTTCTTCAGCCGGATAATTCAGCGAAACCGAATGTGATCACCAATTATTTACAGCCTTCCTCGGTGTTCACTGATCCTGTTTTTGGACTGAAACTAATTAATCCGCTCGTCTCCAGCACCGGACTGATAGAACGTATGTCTGGTAGGACTCCAATCCCATTCTCATCGCTCGCTTTTCACACGCAACGAGGAGATCTCACCAAAGACTGGGTCATAGCGGGGGTGCTTATTAGTAAAAGTCCAGTGAAGACGACAAAAACGGGCGCACCCTACTCCATTTGGAAGCTTTCCGATCTAAAGGGTGAAATTAAGCTGATTTCATTGTTTATGTTCAAGACTGCGCACAAGCAATTGTGGAAGACAGCCAATGGCATGGCTGTAGCTGTTCTGAATCCAAGTGTATTCGACAAACGTGCAGAGAGTGGCGATATAGCCTGTTTGTCGATTGATACTGACCAGAAGGTGATGATACTGGGTCAATCGAAGGATCTGGGGACGTGTAAAGCTCGCAAGAAAAATGGCGAGCCATGCACATCAACAATAAACCTTGGCGACTGCGACTATTGCGTCTTCCACATGAAGCAGGAGTACAGCAAAATGTCCCAAAGGTCCGAGTTGCAATCGTGTACCGCTGGGCGTGGTCTGAATGAATTGCGAAACAAAATTCTCGGCAAAAGTGAAGTATTCTACGCCGGTCAATCGTACACTGCTATTCCGGCAAAGAAAAGTGCCAAGCTTGCCGCTAAGGACTCCCAAAGGCTAATGACTCTCTCTGAGTACGCGGTATCTCCAAATGCAGCCAGTGTGAATCACACTTCCTCGCCAAGGCAGACGCAAGCGGTTCCATACGCCGCTCGAGGTGGTCCCATATCGAAATTGGCATGCAATGTCGAGGCGAACACTAAACAGCGCCTCAAGGATATTGAGAGATTAAAAATATTGCAGGAGGAATCTGCTAAATTTGCGACAACACCGGTCGCTGCACCTTCCATGCCCGTTGCGGCTGCTAAAACTGCGGATACAGTTGCCCAGTCTCCAGCTGCCTCAGTGCCCGAAAAATTCAAGAATCGCGAATTCAGTTTCGCCTCCCGTTCCCCACAACTGAGCAGGGATAATTTCTGTATCGAAGTAAATGTCGGTGATCGACAAGCAAACCTGGCCAAGCTAAAAGCAATGCAGGTCCTGAAAAAGAAACCACTTGAGAAGGCGAATCCTAACTTTGTCAAACACCGCGGCACTGTTCACGGCAAACGACGCGCAATCGATGAGCTAAATGACAAATTTGGCAGCGAATCAAAGCGACAGAAAATCGATGAAGATCAGCGAGAGATTGATCGTAAGACCAGAATTCAAAAGATCATGGAAGCCAGCTCTTCGCATACGAATTTGGTAGATGCCCGCGAGATGCAGGAACAAGACAAGTACTTCAATAAACTTGAAAAGAAGGAGGCGCTTGAGGAGAAGATGTTAAACACGTACAAGGTGCCGTGTAAGGCGGTGATTTGTGTCCAATGCAAATATACTGCGTTTTCAGCTGCCGATCGCTGCAAAGAAGAACGCCACCAGCTCAAAGTCATCGATACGGAGAAGAGGTTCTATCAGTGTAAGGATTGCGGCAACCGGACAGCTACAGTGCATAAACTGCCGAAGACGAGCTGTAAAAACTGTCATGGTTCTCGCTGGGAGCGGACGGCTATGATTCGAGAGCGCAAAGCTAACGATGGCAGGGAGTTGCTATCGATTAGGGGCGACGAGGAGGTGTTTATGGGCTCGTTGGCGAGCAAGGCGAATCTAAACCTATTGGTGCCGGAGTAAGGGATGGGTGTATTTTATTGTATGTAAGCGTAGGGCGGTAATTATTGCAATTGAATAAAAATATCGTTAGGAGTTATGCATTGGAGTTTTTTTTTTAATGTCGATTTCCATTGGACAGAATAAGCAGTGCTCTCAAAATCATCTGGCTGTCAGATTTCGTGTTCCATTGGCCGCAAAAAAGGGAACACTTTTTTCAGATTCATAGCAATTTTGCGAATCTCGATTTCTGAACGAGATTTACCTACACCTACTCACACTAACCCCAGAACATTTGTCATTTGTCAAACTTTTAAGTGTCAAATACGTTTTTAGACAAGTCGGTGAAATGTAGAGATAAATTTAAATTTGGCCGCTGCAATGGATATCATCTTAAATTGAATTGAATGGATTTTTATAAACACAAATTACAATTGAAGAACAGCTGACTTTTAAAACAAGCACCACCACAAATGCAAAGGAAAATTCTCTTTTTATGTTCCATTGGCCCGGAGAGTCTTCGATTCCAACACGGAGGGACAACGCAGTAGAGGAAGAACTCGCCTTAGGTGGCGCGCGCAAGTGGAAGGGGACCTCAACCAACTTGGAGTGCGTAACTGGAGGCAGTTAGCCAAAGATCGCGCTAACTAGAGAAACATATTGGTTGAGGCCCAGGTCCACCCCGGAATGTAGCGCCACCTTACGTAAGTAAGGGCACGAAAAATCTGAAATCTGAAAATCCCAATGGAAAACGACATAGAATTGAAATCAAGCGACTGTTTCACTGTTGATATAATTTCAGGCCTGAAACAGTAGAATACTCAATTTAGAATACATACACTCGAAAAGCACTTAAAGCAAGAATGAATAGTTGACTTTATAGGTTCATACAACATCCGAGGCATTGCTTCTCACAGCCTTTAGTTATTGTGTTTTTTTATTTTTTAATTATTGTAAAGATCGGAAGGGAAATGAGGAATTGATCTGCAATACGGGTGGAAGTATCACCCCTATCGAGGTATCTGGGGCCCTACTCTGTATTTCGTTCCGATAGTGAAAATCTCCGAAAACGAATATTTTGTACTCTCTATTTCAAAAACGGATTGAAATCTACTACTTTCGGATAGACAATTCCGATAGTGGAATTTTCGTACCTGGCAGCTCGTTTTCGAATGTCAAAAGCATTCAAAAACGGAAAATTTGTTTCTACGACAAATGTGATCACGGAAGTTACTACGAATGTTGTAAAATGTAAGTTTTTTTTACAAAATTGATGTGTTTTTGACGCAATATTTTTTCTATGTACCTTTGCAGTACAACTTGATGTTTTTTATTATGCCATGCCAGGGGAATATCTAGTTGTTATAGCCTCCTTGCCCTAAAAACTTTAAGGTAACACTTATGTGGTTTTCCATTGGGACAAAAAATCAATCTTTTTTTTGATCTAAATCACTTTTCGCGTTCCATTGGGACGAAAAATCAATCTTTTTTTCGATTCGGAGCACTTTTTGCAGATCTCGATATTTTTTCAGATCTACACATACCAATATAATTTGCACAGCTGTTTTACGTCATTCTGCGAAGTTTGCTTTCGAGGCAAATGCGCAAAGTTTCGTGAAAACCAAAATAACAAAATATATAAATAGCTATGGATATTATTTCGGAGGAATTATTATCTTCATTGTCTTCCTCGTCATCTGAAGACTACAAATCACCAATAATACTTCATTTGTATCTACAAGAAGGAAAACATTTTTGAGGGCGAAATCCATTTGTGATTTAGCCAAAAACGAATGCCATTTGAACAGCTGATATTGTTGTCAATTAACGCACTAATCCATTTACAAAAGCAGATCAATCTCGTTGCGCGTTCCATGAGCACAGTAAAATCTGAGATCTGAAAAAGATTTCTGGTGGTCCCAATGGAAAACCACATTAGGTATAGGATGGCTGGAATTGCAGTTGATCTTAAAGGAGCAGAGAGTTCATCTTGTATGGCATTTAAAACATACAAAAAAACGTTTTTCGAAAGGCGAAAGTTCTGTACAAAATTTAAATAATAAACAATAGCTAAATAGTGAACTGAATTGTTCCCACCAATAACATTTTACTTTTTATCACACATTTCCATAATGTTTAATTTGACCCGTATACTATTTTGTTTCATCCAAAGTGCAACCGAATCCATTTTCTTTTGGTTTATTTGTCTTTAAAAATCGTAATTTGTTATTATCCGGCTTGTTTGTTTTTTGTTTTGGTTTCTTGATTTGACAGATCTCATGAGAAATAGTTCGAGACTTGAAAAATCTAATTAGAAATAATTTGAGACTTGAAAACACAATTCCGTAAAAGGGAAAAGTATTAAGTACTATTTTTGTTCCGTTTCGTATATTTAACAGAGTACAAAATCAAAAGCGGAACGAAAGTCACTTTTGAATAGGATTGCCTTTCGTAACGAAATACAGGGGTGAGATTCTGTAAAAAACGAAACGAAAAACGCTTTCGTTTGCACGAAAAAATTTGCTTCCTGCGCACGAAAACGTTTGATCGTTTCGCCTTACAGAATCTGGCCACTGTTCGGAGAAAATTCCGTTACGAAAGTGAAATCCGATCGGAACTCAAATTGCGTTCGAAGTATCCGTTTCGGAATAAAATAAATGAAGCATACAAACGCTTTCATTTCACATGAAAATATTCCGAACGGATACCTCGAGAGGGGTGTATATAAATAGTGAAAAATAAATGCACATTATATGACGCTAATTTGTTTTATTATTTTTATTATTTAGTTGGTAATATGTAGGTATTTACAGTATATTGCATTAATAAGAAGAATTACTTTAAAGGAATGTCTTGATTTATTTTCGGAATAAACTAATTCCCCATAATCGTATAATGTATATAAATATGGATATAAAAAGCCTTAAATGCTAGATATTGGAACATTGTTGTATTAACATAACTCATTCACGAATACATGGGAAAATTAATTCTTCAATAATGTACAATTTAAAATATTAAAATAAACATCAACAAATATGTACAGACAATAACAAAACAAGTAGAAAAAAAAAAGAAAAAACAAATTCAAATAAATTAACGAATTAAAATAATTCAAACAATCGAGATCAGTACTTCCGACACATATCTAGACACGGCGCTACAAAAAAAAATGTACTTGAATAAACGCGGAAAAAAACATACATATACAAACTCGTCCTTCGTCCATCCACTTAGCTTAAACACACTTGAGTATTACTATTATCTATCTTTGGCTAGACTTCCTTCCTCCATACAAAAATTACGTCCCTAAGAGAGAATTTCTCTTGGCAAAAAGCTAAGCGCTGCTATCCTGTTCGTTGAGATTCAGTAAACTTGAGAACCGAAATGAGATGTTCTTTGAAATATTCTTCTCCACATCGTTGTTGTCCAAATTGTCCGGGATCAATGTCTTGTTAGTCATATCCATATAGGAACGGCCACGTTTCACGGGCACCGCATAATGACTTGGATCAATTATGGGCGTACTGCCTCTTAATGATTTTCGAATATTCAACGGAAACCGCAGGTCGTTTTCATATCGAAGGATCTGTTCAGTCGTATTGGCTTCGATTAGAGGACGTGGCATATCGTAACCCGGTGGTGGAAGAAACTCGGCCTTCGTTGAGGAATGCTCCTGACTATTGCAGTGCTCGTTGTTGTCGTAGCAGATTTTCGGTGAGTGCCATAGATGATCCAGACAATCCGGTTCTCCGAGATCATTAGTGAGCTTGGACAGATCGCTTTGTGAGGCGGTTGTATCTTCGCTACAATAGAGAGGATTTGATATCGCATTCGACTCTATTTCGATATATTTGGCGTTGTTTCCCAACAGTTTTTCGAACTCGGATGCTATGTACTTGAATGATGGCCGCGCATTGGAATCATCGGTCCAACAGGAGCGCACAATGGAATAACTGAAATCGAGCAAAAATGAACAATCAATTCATCGGAAATTAGTTTTTTAATATAAGCTTACATTTCATCTGAACAGTTTTCCGGACGTTCCATTCGATAGCCGGTTTTCAACAAGTGGTAGAGATTTTGCGGTGGAATTCCCGGGTATGGGGATGCGCCTAAAGTGATCAGCTCCCAGCAAACAACGCCAAAAGCCCAGACGTCCGATTTCGTGGTGTAGACATGGTCGGCTAAGGATTCGGGGGCCATCCACTAAAATTGTATTTATTAGCAAATATGGACTACAACTGCTTGTAGTTAGGTTATACCTTGACAGGAACTCTGTCTCGGCTTTTCTTTAAATAGGCGTCATCCTCGTAGACGTCACGGGTTAACCCGAAATCGGAAATTTTACAGACCTTACCCTCAGCTAGGAGGACATTCCGGGCGGCTAAATCACGATGAACCAACTGTAAGGAAAAACGCAATGCAAGGACAAATTAAGTGGGGAAAGGGGGTATCTTTGTAATAGAGCTATAAATAGATATTTCTTAAATATAGACCACAAGCTTATATCATTTGAAAATGTGATGTAGAGCAACAAAAAATTGTCATTCTGGTTGCAAGGCTCAGCCTTTGTTTTAGTACACAGTTTTTGGCTTTTAGCAGTCTTTTTTGAGTGCTGAACTGTCTGGCGAGTAGTGAGAAAGCCAGCCAGCAGATACTCCAAGCCCTTCAAGCGAACCCGTAGAGTCCACTTCGGCGCAGTTGGTAAGCATTCCACGAATTTTTGAAACCACTTCATTAAAAATATGCTCACCATAACCTCGCATTGCATTGAGCGTGAATAAAATACCAACTCACCTTTATATCCGTCAAGTAAGCCATTCCCTTGCAAATTTGCCATGCAAACGACAAAATATCCTTCACAGTGATCGGTTCAACGCCATCCGTGAAATCCACTCCAGCACACTCAATCTTTCGGCTGAGTCGCAAATAGCCCCGCAGCGATCCATATCTAGCATATTCGATAATAATCATCGGTGAATCGCCCTTGGTGCAGGCTCCCAGTAGCTTTATAACATTCGGATGAGAGACCTCTTGAAGTAACTGAAATTCTGACAGCAGCGCCATGTACTCCACCGAATTAGCGCCGTTCTTTAACATTTTAACGGCCACCGTTGTGACGCCTGGACATTTGGCAATATCTGTCGCATAGCCCTTAACGACTTTTCCGAATTCACCCTCACCCAAAGTGGTATCCAAGATTAGGTTCTCTCTCGCAATTTCCCACTTTGAATCTGAGTCGAACTTAAAACTGTTCTCCAATGGCATCAGTGGTAGATCACCGTTGCGAGTATCACAATCAGCTTCCTTGGGACTTAACGACTTTCCCTTAACCTGCTTCGCATATTTACGCCTCGAGAATAACAAGCAAGCAATAATGAGAACCAAAATAGCCGGACAAGTCACTGCCAAGATGATGCAGGACGTTCCACAAACAATTCCCGGCGAATTTTCCATAGTTGCTGGTTCCATTGTAGATATCTCAATGTTGTCGAATTTCGTCGAATCCTTGTTATTTTTTCTGCGACCTTTTCTGCGTCGATCCATATCGTCGTCATCCAAAGGAGCACACGAACACTTGCCATTATCCCCACAAATGCATGTTCCCGAACCGGAAAAAATTCCACGCTTATTGTCGTTCGGGGTGTGAGGTCCCACAATTTGCAAAGCTGGCGTACAATCCTGCGGGCACGCAAAACCGTTGAGATCTTCAAGTGGATCACAAATATTGTCGGGGCAATACACCTCATTTGGCACACATGAAGCGTACTGTCGACTAAAGCCTTTGTTCATGCCTCGCCAGTGGCATGCTCCTCCGTCTGTGGCCATACCACAAAATTTAGTGCACTCGTTCTCCCATTTTATTTGAGCGCAGGATTGAGTGCGGGACTTTGCTTTGTGTTCACACGAGGTGTTGCTGGGTCGGCCATCACGAAGGTGTACGTTCAGGGTGAACGATCTGTTATGGGTATCTGTCCAGTTCACAGTGACACTGAAATGATAATACAAAGAAACATGTCAGAACACAGTTGTAAATACAAGAAGCGATTCATATCCATTGTCCACTTAGGCCGATAGGATCTCAGGCATAGCCTTTCATAAGTGGTAAAGGAGGTTAAGCTTTAGGCATTGAACTTATTTCAACGATCTAATAATGTTCTTGTACTTTTTAGTACAATTTCTGCAATATAAAATTTGGAAGACTGGGGGAAATTTGTTCTTGACGTTTAGCAAAGTTAGTTAAGTACAGCATTGGAAATGAAATCTATAGTTTTCATGGCGGAAACACGTAAATGTCAGTTTATTTCTTTCATTTAACAGCTTAACGAACATTATTTAATAATGTATAAAGGTATAATAA
This sequence comes from Cheilosia urbana, assembly GCA_946477585.1. Classification (NCBI taxonomy): domain Eukaryota; kingdom Metazoa; phylum Arthropoda; class Insecta; order Diptera; family Syrphidae; genus Cheilosia; species Cheilosia urbana. The sequence goes on along the minus strand of OX297854.1, from coordinate 129,271,812 downwards.
TAAGATCGCCACCCAAACACTTAAAGTCTTACGGGAACACGCTTTCCGGTGAACAACATTTCTGCAATCAATTCACGTTCATAAATTTAACGACAAACAAATGTGGTTCGTTCACCACTTCCGGAAGCCATTTTGTTTTGTATAGAAAAGCTAAATCTGCATGCTGACACTCCATAATACGAAATGTTGTACTTGTGTCAATTTTTAACATTTCTTATCTATCAACAGCACCAATCAGTGGAGACGTTCGGGTACCCAGTTGCCAGTTCATAAATTATTAAACGTCAACTAGATTTGCCTGGACTAGGTATGCGAATTGCGAACGTGTTGACTAGTCAACTTGAATTGATTTTGTATTCTCGCGGTTTATTTTTATTTTGAATTTTAACACTTCGAAATGACAACTGAGGATGCAGGCAGGATTTTCTTGACTAGATTAATTGTCGGCTACCCCTCCATAAACGTCAATCTGGATCAAAAATAACTGAAATTATTGTTTTTGGGAGAATAACTCTTAACAACAACTCGTAGAAACAGTCGCTTTGGTAGGATTGAGAGCTATTTCGAACTACACCACTAATTCATCATCAGACTCCTTTAAGTTATTGTTTCTTTAAATATTTTGAATTCTGTCAGTCAGTTCTCCGTTTATAATCCACTTGGGAAGACAGTTTTGCTTTCCCCTGCCAGGAAATGAACTTGCATTTCGATTTTTACCAATTGACCAAGTGACTAGAAATCCGAACGTCACCAGTCTAATAGAAAAATGTCTTTATTATGCGCGAAACAGATTAACACAGCGACTTTGACAGCAACAGCAGCAGCGAATTTAGGATTAGCTCTAACGTTGATGTCGCCGTCGATGTTGCTGTGCTAATGTGTTCAAAGTAATTTAAATACAGTGGTTCTAAAAAGTTGTCAAAGATGCTGTTGATGTCGCTGTGTTAATCTGCTTCTCGCATTATACTTTTCCTTCTGACAGTGATTGGCATGGCACCAACAAAATATATTGGACACGTTCAATTAGCTAGTTTAATATGTCTAAAAGCTGGCTGAATCATTTTTGATTGGCTAAGATCGATATCACATGAACAGCTTTTTCATTTGACGTTTATGCAGGCGTAGGGGACAATTTTTGAATGTAATTCTCCAAATCGGTTACCAATTAGTTCTTCTAGTCAGAATCTATCATTTTCCGACTCGGAGCAGTGACATATCACCAAACAAGCGAACTGTCACTTGAGGCAGTTCATTGTTGTCATTATGCTAGTATGGACAGCACTGTCATACAAAGTACAATTTCTAGCCATGAATGATAACAAAAAAAAAGTGATATACTTAAATTTAATCATAAAACACTCACAAGTACACTGTTTCTACAGCTCTTAGCAGTGCTGTCGTATTTCTAACATACACAATTCCAGCCTTCTCTGTGATTCCGAATGCCCCAGTGCGATCCCATTCGATTCTAAATCGTAGACCTGTCATATTGATTAGATCCACCATATTCGCAGGCTGTGTTACACGATTCCACTCCGTGGCTGTTCGATATATATAAACATCCTTCGCGTACGCAATCGGAAGGATACTTAACGTCTTGCTGCCAAACTCCAGTCCAACCAGCGATTCCTCTGAGTTTACTATCGTCGAGGATTTGCGATTGTAACGTGATGAATGTAACGCCTGCGCAGTTGGACGATTCGACTCATGAATCTTATTCACATCCGTGTGAATGCAAATATTTGCTTTAGCCTGTAAGATTAGCAAAAGATTTTGACATTGAAATGCACCCTGCCAAAGAAAACTTAACTGTTTGTGGATTGCTACTGTCAACAGTGCTATCGCTGGCCTCCAGCGTAATACAGTATGGACTATTGCCGAGAATACCATTGCGAGCAAACACCAATTCTATTTGGAAAACAAAAAGTAATCAATGGAAACTTAAACAATATTTGATGGAGTATTTATTTAATTTTATTGACTTACGACAACCAATGATTGAGCTTCGCTTCATCATGTGATCGGATTCGTAGGCATTGCAGTTGGGACGAATCAAGTTGAACTGGTCATTGTGAACTTCGTAGACAAGATGGGAGTTTGTTTCCACTGTATCTGAGTCGAGGAAGTAGATTTTTTCACCAATCGGGTCGTCCTGTGGAATGGAAATAAAGTTTAATGTGTGCTCAGATTTTGTGTAGGGATTTAAATGTGAGGACAACCAAATAGAATTGTTTTCGACAACAAATCGGAGAACTATTGTATTTGTGTTACTCGGTATTTAAATGCAATTTTATTTCAGTTGACATTTTTCAGTAAATTATAATTGTAAGTGAGATGTTCAAGTATCTAGTTTAGTAAGTCTGACAGCTGGCTGGCTTGATATATTTCTGTTTTCATTGCTCGCGTTCCACTGCCCGCTAGATGAGTAGCGGCCATGTCAAACTCCATATAAAAAAAATTACATTTCACCATTTGCGCTAGACTTCTAGCACTTTCTGTGAAATGTCAGTTTTTTTATATGAAGTTTGACATGCCGATATTCATCTAGCGGACAGTGGAATGCGGGCAATGGCTTAGATCGGTCGTATGAACAGTTGACGTTTACGAAGGTATAGCCGATACATCTAGTCAAGAAATTCGTGACTGAGTACTAAGTTGACAGTTCGCATATGTGTCTGGCGTAGGAATAGTGACGTTCCCGACCAATCTAGTTTTTGCGTTCAGGCTACATATAGCCCAAACCAATTAAGTGGACTTTAGATAACCAGATTTTTGAATGTACCCAGTAAACTAGCTAGCAAACGTCAGATAAAATACACAAATTTGACAACTGCTAAAAAAAAACTTTTAAATGCAATTATTTGTCACTTCTCTTACTCAAATTACAGCGTATGAAAAATCAGTCTAGACGCAGGTACCGCGTATATTGACAGATATTTAGGACATTATAAAGAAAAAAAAATGTATTTCCCATACCGGGAATCGAACCCGGGCCTTCTGGGTGAAAGCCAGATATCCTAGCCACTAGACCATATGGGATATAATAAACCGTTTAGCTACTTTTCGGCTCATGCCGTTATTTTTTCTATTTCCGATTGACGACTGTCTGTTGCAAAAATTCGGTCAGCTGACAGTATTTTGTATGAAAATTTAAAAGTTAAACAAGAAAGTGAAAATAAACTACTTTAAAAGAAAGTTTAGTCGCAAAAAAATATGCAATAAATGAGGGAACTAAAAAAAGTTTTTATAAAGTGAATCGTTGGTTTAGTGACAATGCAGAGTTTATTTCTTCGCGCTAACTTCATGCTAGAACCTTATAGGTATCAAAGCACGCAGATAATAAAATGCAGTTTATACGACAGCACCTCCTTGCTCATCAGTTGCCACAAGTTCATCGTTCGTAATATCTCCAACAAACATGTAAGTGAGTCGTAAATTCAACCCACTCTTACGACTACCTACCCAATCTCCTAATGGGCCTCAGTTTTCCTTTTCCTTCTTTCTTTTGTAAACATTAACCTTGATACAAACTAATGTCAAAGTGCACCTACAATCATCTTATATGACACACGGAGATTTGCTTCAAAACAATTACTTCCTCCATTATGTGGCTCTTTCTACCAGTGCTGTCACTGATTGACGTTGCTGCATTCTGCTTTCAATATAGCATTAGATTTATGTACACTTTCAGCGACCACCATCTATCTGGTGGGGGCTTCGACAAAGCTTTCGGGATAGTTTGTTGTCTTTTAAAAATAACATATTGCGATACTTTGCCGGTTATTTCCTTTGCCTTCTATTCTATAGATAGACATTACAAATCGTCTGTTTTTTTTTTTTTTTTCGTATGTAGATAGAAAGAGGGGCAGGGCTAATGTACGTCGTCGTCGAACGGTTTCATTAATGATTTTGTGACACGCGATTTCTTATGACAGCTATACAGACGGCCGGCGGTCATTGTCTTACCGGGTTTATAGATTTCTTATCGATACAGTTACAACTACTATTACTACATCGTGTTTCATGGATTCCTTCATTCACCGGCTAGCCGGTAATTTAAAATGCAACATAAGTAAAGTTCATTATTGCAAATTGATTTGGCTTTTGATGTCGCGAAGTTTGTTCGTTTATTTGGTGTTAAATTGTGCACGGTTTGCGCTTACTCTGACGTATACGTAACATTCTGACAGTATCTGTCAATGATTTGTTTGCTCGCGTCCATTGAATTGACCGTTAGAAGCTAGCGATTCGCCCATTTTTTGTTAAACGCTACATGAAATAAAATTAACATAGATCACCATTTAACATGAGTCAAATGTCGCTAATAGATTAGCGGACAGTGTAACGCGGGCGTTGATAGATTAGTTTTGCTTGTCGTCTTGTTGAGGTGTCATTCGACTTTAGATTCGACTTTAAGTGCACATATCAACATATCATTTATTAAAGAGTTTAGAGTATTTTAGTTAGTTATAACTTTAGTGGCATACAAGGAGCTGAGTATGATGAACTTTTAAACGTTTAGGGGGTTGAGACCGCTTAATAACATGTATGTCACTACGTTCTTTAACAATACAAATAAGCCTTCCGGTTTAATGTGTAGACATTAATTGTTTTTCAAAAAAAAAAAAATGGAGTCCTCAAATCGACCGACTGCATGGCATAAGAGTATAGTGTTCCAACTTTAACGGCAGGTCCCATAAGAACTTTGCATGTTTTGTAAAAATTTCAAAAACAAACAATACGAATGAACACGTTCACGTATTTTAATCGACACGCCAACACACTTTCTTTGCACATTCATTTGTTATTGCCAGTCGTAACTAAAGTAGGTTTGGTGTTTCTTTATTTAATTTTTAAATGCGCGTATTTTTTTTCGTTTAGTTTTCCCTCTGGTGAAACTTGCTTCCTTTCATTGAGAGCATTCAATCCTTTGGTAAGCATACGCAACAAAAACTACATCATTCAAACCGTACAGTGGAAATGTTTTCATTTTGAAAAGATGGCGGATGGTGGACATGGAACTAAGGTGTGCAAAACGCACGAACTTGCAGCAGTTTAACCTGAGTTTTGTTGTAGAAAATGAGCACTTAATCGACGGTGACATTGTTGTTATTAATAAACATAAGTCCCACAGTGACTTCATATGTTTCTGACGCAAATGTCGGGAATAGTTGAATGTAAATAGTATTTAATCATCATAAATTAATTTTACTGCGTTTTGGGTATACTTTTTGTATGCCCTTGTACCGAAACATATGCCTTTGGAAAACGATTTTGTGGAAAGGAAATTAATACGAAGAAAAAAAAAAAAAAAAAAACGCTCCCAAACACGTTCGTTCCATTGTCCTGTTCGTTTTTGGAGAAATTTTGCGTACGCAAACGGAGTTGCATCATTGGAAAATATTACAAAAATGGGAATAGATTGTGAAACGTCAAATAAATATACATTTTGATTTAGCATAAACACTTGCTAGTAGGCGAGTCCCTCTTTCCTTTTAATTTCTCTTTAAATTTCTACCCCCGTATTAATAAACACTGTGTAAAAGTTATCAACTTGTTACTCAGCAGTTATGTCCAAAATTTGTATGCTACCTGACGTTTGCTAGTTAACTTACTTGTGTAAATTTATTTGAAACTGATGCGCGGTACAGCACTGCATCTCTGAAAACTTTTTTGAAAGATAAAATTTTAGCTTCAACAAAGGAGCTGTCATTTGTCCCGAAGTTGGGGGTCATTATTATTTGTTTATGACGTTTTCGATTGAAGGAAAGAATTACCCTTTCTATGAAATGGGCAAATTTAGAAGTTTGTTTGTATGTCTTTCTATGTTTCATTGAAAAAGAAAGTGCACTTCCAGGTCAATTCTTCACACAACAGAAGTGTCCGAGATATTTTATAAGAATTTGAATTTGGGAACTCAAAATTGATGCCACAAATATCCAGAGATTTGTCCTTGCGACTTACCATTTGTCTTAGTGAAAGGGACACGCACGGAAAATTGAAGACGCAAATGGCAAATCGTTCTGAATAAACGGAATCTGCGAAATGAGAATGTTTATACAGAGTCTCCTTAGTATTTCTCGACAAGGCCTTACTAATCAATTGCCTTCTTAGACCGAAATAACAGCGGTTGGCAAGTATGATTCTTTGCTTGATTTCTGAGGTGATGTCATTTTCAGAAACAATAGCGGATCCGAGGTAGATAAAGTCCCGAACTACCTCAAAGTTATAGCTCTCTATCGTGACGTTCTGTCCGATTCGTCGATGTTGTGTGTCCCTTCTTTTTGACAATCACACAAGCTACTCACGAATGATGTTGACAAAGTCACATGACAGCGCATCACCTTGTCTAAATCCTTTTTTGACATCAAACGTCTCGGTAAGATTGTTTCCGATCTTTATGGAGCAGCAAGCGTTCTCCATCGTCATTCTGCACAATCGGAAAAAATTTGGCAGGGATGTCAAAACTAGACATGGCTCTATAGAGCTCTATAAATGCTGTCATATGCGGCCTTAAACTCGATAAACAGGTCGTTATTAAGTTTCAACGTCATCGAGTTTCACCCCGAAAGAATTATAAATCTAGAAGATGAATGAAAAATGTAAACTTAAATTGATATTTATACTGATTTGGTCTATTAAAACATTCATATTTACTAAAGAAAAAAAAGGAATAACAGGAAACCAAGTCTCACAAATGGAGGTCTGTTCCCTAAATATAATGCATTCGAACACATTCACCAAATTTAGTCAAACTTCGTTTCTTTACATTAAAGTTGGGCAGAAGAGAGCCAAAAAGAAAGAACAAAACATTTCCCCTCCATAACACAAAACACCTGCAAATATTAGCCCAAGAAATTTCTTTGGGCTAGTTGGTTATTGCTGACAGAGCTGTCAAATCGTTCAAGTGCTAATCTATAACTGACTTTTTACTTGATTTAATTTATATATTGGTAGTCCCAGTAGCTTAGTGGTTAGTGTGTTGGACTGCTATGCGGGGGTCCCAGGTTCGAATCCCGCAAAAACCCAATTCCGACTTTTTTCCGCTGCGCTACCTCTCGCGAACGTCTGACAAACATCCGAGAGTATAACTGTCTTGAAAGAGCTTCTCAATTAGCCGTTTGGAGTCGGCATAAAATTGTAGATCCCTTCCATTCGTTCCAAAAATGAAAACTCACACAAAACGAATGGTTGTGAGAGGCTAGGCCTAGGGTCCCTCCGGACCTGTTGCGCCAACTATTTATTTATTTTTTAATTTATATATTGTGCTGTGAAGTAATAGAATTTAACTTTTTTATTTCTGCAATAAAAGCAATTCATATCTTGGTCTTAACTATAAATTTGTTCTGCTGAAATTTGAATATTCCCGCCAAGAAAAAATTAACATTTTTCAAATTTGTGGTGGTGAGCAAATTCTCTCGCAATGAGCGAAATGTGACATATTGGCAATATTGAACCAGAAAGTAAGGGAACAGAACTTCTACCCAGTGAGGCCAACTAAGGCATAATTATGCCTTTTAGTCATCATAATTCCGATGCTTGAGGCATTGAGGAAATTATTTTAGAAAAAAAGCATAATTGTTTATGAATTGTTTTTTTACCATCAATTTATACAATTAGATACAATTTGAATTTGGTAAATCTGGTAGTCGCATACTTAATTTTTATTTACAACTGTGCGTCTACTAATATTCTAATTCTCTACTTGACTAATTCAAGAAACCCAAGCTTTGGATTACAGAGATCAAAAAAGGTTTAATTACCTATCGATCCACCAACATTCTGTCAACAAATTTTCATCACGTTGTAGGTTCGTTGCAGTACCTTTGTAAAATATGAAATTTTTATTCTTTTTATCAAAAAGGCATAATTTTTATGAAAAAGGCATAATTTTTTCGAGTTTAGGCATAAAAACTTCGATTCCAGTTGGCATCACTGGTTCTACCACTATTGCAAAAGTGCTCCAACGAATTTTATTGAAAAAAAAGAGCAATTCTCTCGGATCTTCAATAAAAACTGCCATTAGATGTTGTGTGTCGCCATTTTCGACTCAAATACGTGTTCTCGGATCTACTTTGAATAAAAAAATGTCCACTCCCAAATTATATGCAGCACATTTCTTCAATATAATCTCACCGTTGAGTAAAAAAACGACTTCAACTTCTTAAATTTGAAAAGTTACGGTATACATACCAGTTTAAAGTGCGGATCATGCAGCTCAAACGACAACTCGTCGTCATTCTGCAACCTTGGTCCATTGTCGTTTCTATCTACGACTGTGACATTAATCCGTTTGACATATTCTGCTGGCTGTTCAGTTGGTGATCTCTGCACAAAACACTTAACATCTGCAAACACTCCATTGGTCGGTACAATAAGTGCCTCATGATCGACTGGCTTCTTTGTATAAAGTACACCATCCTTGACAGTTAAATACTCAGATTGTAGAACTTCATATGTCACATCGACTTCGGAGCACAAATAATTTAGGCCATTTGGCCGCAATTCACCAATACGCATCGGACGGAATTTCACATCCTGTCTGTCTTCCACCACCGTGTAATGTGCCTCACTCCAGTAGCATAGATTCTCCAGTTGGCCACAAAACTCGGTCGAGTTGGTTGGCACAATTCCCACAGACATACGGGGCATTTTAGTCGATTTCAGGCGCGAACTCTTCGCCGACACAATATATTGTGATCCGTGAATCATGTGCTCGTATGCATTTGTCAGGAATACCTCACCAGTCTGACTGTTTATTTGTAAATACTCATCGGCACTCCTCTCCAGGCTGTAAGTGTAGTTTGTCGCAGGAATATTGTTCGCCAGCGAGACTACTTGAAATTTGCCAAATGGAATTTTAGTGAATATACTGAGAGCCTTTTCACTGGTGGGTATTTTCAATTGCACCAGCGACAGTGGGAAGAATACCTCGTATCCTGGAAGTAGAAAAAAAAAGTAGTTTTTGTTAGGACTTTAAAATGGATACATATATATATATATATATATATATGATTGCCTACATTTTCTGTTGTCACGGGGAACACTCGGATGCGATTAAAATCGAATGCAAATGAACTGCTTTGATGCGGAAATACACAATTAACCCAATTACAGATATCGGTTTCTAACCGGACATCTGGGATAGCTACCGTGGTGCACCAGGGGAATAACCTCGAAATTGACAGTATCAGCGGGCGGAAGCATCGATTTGTGTGGCAACGGGGAAACACAAAATAGAAGAAAAAAAACGACCAGTGGGGCGCAGTTCGCAAATTGACTTTCGTCCTCCACTGATTTGCCACTAATTGACATGTGATAGACGCGAATTTTGTTTGTCCATCGCGGGGGTGGCATTCAATTGATCACAGTCAGCGGTGTTTGCCATGGATATCCCTTTTTGCATATATGTAAGCGGCAGCAGCGAGGTGCGCATGGAAATAGATACCAAATGATACGCCTTTGGCCTAAAGAGGCGAATTAACTATGAATGACGTTAATGGTAGCCGTGTGTGCTGTATGGACATCTGATACATTATTTTGGGCTTAGCAAATGAGTTGACTCCTTTTGGTGTCGTTAGTCTTTTATATTCAGGGCGAACAAAATAAGCAAGTTGCCTACACGGCGGGAGACGAGGGGAACTTATTCGAATCAACTGTCGTTTGTAGATGTAATCGGTCTGCATATATATCATTTGTTCAGTCTAAATTACTAACTCAATCTATTACAATATCCCTGCTAATGTAGTCTAACCCTCAGTTTTCACTTATATTGTCATACCAATCGAACTAAATTGTCATTATTATGCTTACTATTTTCTTTATAGATCTTATAAGCTTCCGCCTGTCAATGTTTTAGTTTTTGCTCTTCGAAATAAAGCCACGCAGCTCTTGTTAGGAAAGGACGTGAGTTTTGCCTAATCTCTCTCCTCTATTCAAGCTGCAATTAAAAGTAAAATAAGAACTAAATGTTGCGCCATTAAGTCCCAGCGATGAACAAACAAATTTTTTTTGAGCTGATTTGTATTTTTTTACGAAATTTCGAATGACTTTGAGATATTCATCCTTTTTAATATGATGCAATGCTGTACGTCTGTCTGTCTGTACATCAGCTTCTGAGGACTACACCTAGGCGGATTTTTTTTAAACTAGGTTTTTGGGGCTTAAGGTTCGGAGGCATTTTTTATTTTGCACGGCAATTTTAAAATTTGGATTTTTCTCGAAAACGATACCTAAGTATATAAAATTTGAATAAAAATGTATGACAAACACCGTTGGTTTTTTAAAGTATCATGTGACGAATAAATAACTCAAATGAAATTTGTATATAGTTCTTTTATAGGTTCTTTTATAGGTTACATGGAAACGGTTACAACCATTTTCTCCAAAATCCATAAAGAAACGATGTTTTTGAAATGATTCCGTCTTTCGTTTTCCACACGAATTTAAAAATTTAATATTGTTCGGCATATACCTAAGTATTACTTGGTTTTCAAAGTTTTATTCAAGTCGAAAATGGGAGTTTAGAAATAATATGAGCAGTTATTATAATTAGTGTTTTTTTAATATAAGTAGGTATATGCATTTTGTTCAGTTCCCTTTTCAAGCAGGTATTTTAAAAAATTACTTTTTTCAAAAATCCATTGCTAGAGAGAAAAACGGAGTCTCTTCTATTAAGTTAGAAGTGACCCTATTACTTTAGAAATAAATTACAATCTTATGCACCATTTTCGAGTTATGCCGTCATGTCGATTTTTTTTTTAGCGAAAGCCTGTATTCGATTTTTTTTTATAGCGAAAAAATGAGTATGGAGTCATGTCACCTAATAAAACTTAAATATAAATTTTGGTTGAAATCGTTTTCGAACAGATAAAACTGGTATGAAAATTTTATATGAGAAGTACCATCAATATCGGGGCTACCTTGCAAAAAAAAAAAAAAAAAAACGGCCCCGAAGTGTAGACTCCCAAACTCAAAATCCAAAGTTAAAAAAAATTTCGGGGAGCCGCTTAGGCTGTAGGCCTCGGGACAAACGGACATAAGGACAGACAGACAGACGGACCGAATTTCGAGACCCATTTTTTGAGGTCCTCTATCATCGCAATGTCAGAATTGATTAAACTCTCGAGTTCGAAATCTATTTAAGAAAATTAAAAAAATAGTGTGTGGATTAGCCCTTAGAAATAGAAGAAAAAAAACAAAGTTCGACTGTTAGTGAATTCTAAACCCCACCTAGCTTTTCACAGAAATGAAACAATGAAATGCTAGATATTGCACCGTACTGATAACAAATTTTAGTCTCGAATTTAAATTTTCACAAGCTCACAATTGCGAAATTTATATGGAATATATATACAGTAGGACCCGCTTATTTGAAACTCGTTTAATTAAAAACCCTGCTTATATGAAAAATTTAATTTGTCCCCCTGTACTTTTCAGTCCGCTTAAATTAAAAACCCAATTAATTGAAATTAAAGTAACGATTTTTTCTCATTTCATTTAAACGGGTTCGACTGTATAACCACTGTGAGCTCACCAGAGGCGAGCTTCAAGTTATTATAGGTTCGTTCATGTACTTTCATCATAGAAAAATGAAAAATCTCAAATCTCAAAAATCGAGAGAGAAATGTCTCAATTTCAAGAAAAGTACCTGACCGGTTTTCTTACAAAAAATTTAAGAAATGTCATTTTGACATTAACGTAAAATAAACTCTATCTCTAATATATATCTACAAAACAAGTTGGAATTCATTTTTTATAAGCTCAATACCTATGCGCTGATATGTTCCTCTAGAAGAAGAAAATGGTGTCAAGTTTCTGAGCTGTCACTTAGTTTTCAATTTTAGTTTTTCATTTTTCATTAGGTCTGTTCCTTTAATTTTAAATCTTACGAATATTTACTAATTTTTACGAATTCTTACGAATTTTTAATCAGTGCTGTTCCTTAACTCAAATTCGTAGAAGAGAGCGTCATCGAGAAAGCAAGATATTTCCCCTGCACTGAGAATCTTACGAATTTTTACTCAACAAATTTCTTGGTGTAAGAAAAGACGTGAAAAAGCTGTCAGCCAACTTACAATTAATTATTCTATTTGGCATATGCGTGCATTTGTTTTAATTTATTTCATATTAAAATGGTATCAAGACGGCAAAATAAAATTGAATGTTCTACTCAAAATTATTATCAATAGTGGCGATGAAATTCTTCCTCGCTGTAAGAGTTCAATCAGTACAAACTTTTTCACATATTCGGACTCATCAAAAAGAAGTTCGATGAATTATAGATCACTTTCATCATCATTCAGGTGGTAGATGAATCAACTAATATTTTTAATAAATTAGGCAATTCTTCGAGTTTATCAGATATTTTAACGACTTTTCGTATGACATTCTTGAATTTTTTAATTATGTATCTGTCATTTTTCATAGATAACTATAAAAGCGTTCCCTAACTTTTTCGTAAGTGTGAGAGAGTGAGAGAATTTATTCGCACCACTGCCATTTTGACAGTCTTTTCCATTCTTACTACAAAGGTTAAGGAACAGACCTATTAAGTCGAAGTTCGCCGAGTAGAAAATTACGAAAAAATAAAAAGAGGGGAAATGGATTTCTCTCTTTTTTTTTTTTCAATTTTCTCTGCACGTGGTCATTTGCGGAGTTTCTTAGAATTTTTTTAGAAATTACACGAACGAACCTATTGTTGATATGAAGTAAATGAACAAAAAAATTGTACGAATTGACAGATAAAGCGAAGAAAAGAGTGACAAGCACTAAGTCTCGTTAGTAAATATTACTTTACTTTACTAATTTGATTAACAATGAGCAACTTGGAGCTCACCCCAATGGGAACTTCAACTAATTGCTTTTGACAGATGCCAATCGAATTTTGACTTAGTCAGTGGTGACTCCAGTCTAACTATTTCCTAACTTAAAGTCCAATTTAAAGCTTTATTTCTTATAATTTAGATTAAGATTTGGTTCTTTGTCAAAAGTCGTAGGTATTTTAAATGATTTATTGCAAAGGGCCATGAGTGTAATTATGCATTCTTTTGTTTCCGGGGACGATTGTATTTTGTATATTTCCAAAGTCCATTGTAACTTAAAGGTTACGATTGTAACACGTAGAAATTCTACAATTATATGAACCTCGCTTATACACCACATATTGGAAAAGGAATACAGACAGCATTGAATCTCTGCACGATTAAGGTGCAAGTGAAAATGGTTCTAAACTATTTTCCTGCGCCTGTCTCAAAAAAGTGTATGTTTCCCTGTCGCCCGTAATTTTCAACCAATTTAGTTGATTTTTTTTAAATGCCGGTAATTACGGTGATCAATTGATAGGCCAAAAAATTAAAATTAAATTCTAGCAGTGCCTGGCGTAGCCGGAGGGGTTCAGCTATCAGCTAGTTTATATATAATATTTATGGAGATTTGAACGGATAGACTGACTTGTGGTTTTTAAAGACACGAATAGAACTGCTGTAAGCGAAAATGGTAAAAGAACTCTGGACCTGATTAATGACCGCCTACTGACATTCTACTTTCACGTCGTATGAGAAGTTTTTCTGTTGATGTTATACTTGAGGGAGTTACGTCTGTTTATTGCTTTAATACATCAGTCCTACAAATTTTGAATCCCCCTGAGGTTTACAGAAAAACATACCCACTTTCGAATCGACTTGTAAATGACTACTTAAGAGTATACTTAATATTACTGTCTTCACTTTGGCACATACCTAGTTGTTTGCAAATCATTTATGTATACTCTTCTGCTCAGCGCATTTGCAAGCCTAATTAACCATTCAATTAGCTCGTGAGTGCGCCCGCACCCTCTATGAGCTTATGTCTATACAAACATTCTATATCGCGCCCTAAATTCCAAGGATATACCGCCAAACGTACTAAATAAATGCAAGGCTTCTTCACATCCCCATATAGATGTGTAAGCGTATACGAATGCGCTCCCCCAAAGGATACTACAATACCTCATTAAAGATTAAATCATTGCGTTATGTCGTCAGCTGAATAAGCTGCGTTCCACCTAACACAATTGCTCTTTATGTCCGATATAGAACTGTGCTTCTTTGTTGAGCCAAAATGTGAATATCCGGAGAGATATCTCCTGCCAGCAGGAGATTATAGATTTTCCAGCGAAAAAAGATTTAAAAATAAAAACACATCTATACCGATAGTACAAAAAATAACAACGAGACGTGCGTATCTCTGTCGTCAATATAATTTAGTCTCAGTATTATCATCAGAATAGCATCGTCAATGTGATTTTCCCTATTCATGCTCAGATAGATGGAGTGAGTCACATTGAATAAATATCGGGCGGATTTGAAAATTCAAGCGAAAAACATTCTCATCCGACGACGACAATGGCACTCGTATCTATTCATTAGCAGTTGTCATAGCTTTTTGGCACGCTTGGCAGACAATCAAAATATTGTTGCAAATCCCCACGGTAAATGTACGCTTATTGTATAGGCACCTCATTTGTATATCAAAATAAAGTTTATTTAGTTTTGCCGAACTGTAGTATAGACTCATTTTGAAATACAAATTATTCAGGGGCATGTCTTGTCTTGAGCACCTATCCAGTCTTCGGCGTCCCTCTTAAATAGCAAACACTCAAATACTTGGACGCAAAGATGACACTTCCTGGCGACACTTTTCCAAAGCGATTGTAGATTGAACAATTACGCGAAAGTGATTCCCTTTTGTTGGCTTAAATCAATACGGAAATAAAGTTACAAGAGACTTTCTTCTTGACCAGCTAACGCTCTAAAGGGCGTTGAAATATTGAATTGGGCGTTTTATGCCTCACAAGTTCATGGCTTTTAAGCATCCTCTTTGGAGCTAGTGGATGTATCATTTGCCTATATTTGTTCCCCCCAACTCTGCTGCCATATCAAGTATATGGCGACAGTTATATCGAAAATATCGTTTTCGTACGTTAACCGACTATTGTAGATTTTTTTCCGGAAGCCCTCTTTCGATTATAAGCTGGTTTTATTATATTTGGTCAGGTTAGGTTGAAGAGTTTCCTTTTGCATAATAAACACGCATGGAGCCACAACAAGCATCAATTAAAATCACGCAGACCTAAATAAAATGCAAGTTTAAAGACTTCAGCCAAGAAATCGATTCGTCCCTTCTTATACTTGCGATTATATTTTTGTTACCACTCGCGAACGTCTGACAAACTGACAAACATCCGAGAGCAGCGTTACCAGACGGTCAAAATCTGACAAAGGTATATCTGATAGGTAAATCTGACAAACACCCAGATTTGGCTTTTTTTCGAAAATGTTCTATGCACGACTTAAAAAAATGTAAGTTTGGTTTTCCGAATGCAAAAGTATTCGGCAAATTAATACAACGCGAAATGTAATCGCATGTGCATTTTGAAATCATCTTGTAAGAATTTACCAAGCCCTTACGCAACTTTAATAAAATTGTTGTTTATAAAATTTACAGATGAGGTGCTTAAAACAGGGGAAATATATTTGAGGCTCTATTACAAAAAAAAAAAAAAACTTTTTCTTTATGCAACTACTCGTATAGCATTAGCTTTTTTTAAATGATTTGTTTTGTAAACTAAATAAAATTAATTTTCACTGCCAAATATAGCTTTGGAGGATCGATCGATTATTTAACAATATTTTAAAATAACAAACACGTTTATTTCATCCTCGATTTTCATCACCAATTTTGAATCATTTTGGTTGTGGACAGAATTGAAGGAAGAATCTCTACCTTCTTAAGTTTAAGTTACTCAGAGTTTATTAAGTTCGCAGAATGCCTATTAATTTCTGCGGGAACAAGATTTTAAGATTACCAAAAAGGATATTATAACGAAATGCAAATAAAATAGAATTTAAAAAAAAAAACAGTTTTTCCCCTAAACAATTTTTACCGCAGATGAAAAAACTCCTAAATCTGTAGGGAAAAACCCCAAACTGGCAGCCCTGTCCGAGAGTATGAAAGAGCTGCTTATGTCGTTTTCCGTTGGGATTTTCAGATTTTGCTCTCAGATTTCAGATTTTTCGTGCCAAATGGAACATAAAACGATTTTCATTTATTTTTGTACATTTCTAGTGATTCGTGTTTTAAAAGTCAGCTGTTCTTAGTTGGTAATTTGTGATTATAAAAATCTATTCAATTTATGTGGATATCCATTGCAGAGGCCAAATGTAAATTTTCTTTTTTTTTTCACAAGAAAAAAAAAAAATTAAAAACCAATAAACCCGACTGACTGTAAAAAAGATTTAAAAAGATTAATATAAGACACTTTCAAGTAGAACTAATTGGCAGTCGGAGGCTACGCATATTTTTGTCAGATTGTGTAGGTAGTCTCTGATTGTCAATTAGTTATACTTGAAATTGTCTTATTTTAATCTTCAGCCAGTCGGACTTTTTGTTTTTTTAAATTAACTTTTTTCTTTTTTTTTTTTAATTTATATTTTTATATTTATTTGCTTAGCTTATGACACTCTGGGGAAGAGTACCAATTTAATGACACCTTACTTTTCAAAATCGGTCAATCCGTTTGGGCTACAGAGCGTCACGTAAGAACGTATGCATAGGATACGCGCGAAACACATAACCCTCCCTGTGTCCAGTCGGGTAAAAACGTAATTATAACACTTTAACGTTTAACAAATGACAAATGTCCTGGTAGGTGTAAATTTCTCTTTTAAAGCCCAATGGAACATAAAATCTGACAGCCAGCTGATTTTGAGAGCAGAAAAACTGCTCTGAACCTGGAAAAATTACCTTTTCTGTCCCAAATGGAGAATGACGTTATTCATTCATTCATTTTCAATGGCCGCTCTTCCATTTGTAGGATTGCGGGTAAGGATGCCTAAGTGGACCCTCCATAGCTACCGATCTTCCGTCACCAACTCTAGACCATCAGGGCCGAGGAGAGATTTCGGACTTGATCTAACCATCTCATCCTGGGTCGTCCTAGGGGACGCCTGCCTGATACCACGGATTACATATCACGTATTAGGATCCGAGTTGGAATGATACGCTTAACGTGACCAAACCATCAAAGTATGGAACGCTCCGTCCGGAAAAGTAACTGCTCGATTCAGTTCCTCACGTATCCTGGTGTTCCTTATACGATCTCTGCGAGTCACACCAGCAATACAACGAAGGAATCTCATTTCGGCAGCTTGTATTCGCGATCTTGTTCTCTCTGTCACTACCCAAATCTCATGATCATATTCATAGGTAAGAGTAGAAACAAACACCGAATTAAAGACCGACAACTTAGCTTTGACACCAAGTTAGGTCCTTCTGATAACAGAATGGCCGACACCAAACGAATGGTTGTGAGAAGCTAGGATTAGGCTCGGTACGGACCTGTTGCGCTAAATGTTTATTTATTCATATTTTTTGTGAATGATCCTAAATTTAAAGTAGCGATCATTCTCTTAACTCTACCTGTTATAGTCTTTAGTGGCCAAACAGTGAGTGCGGGAAACCACCTACGGAAACTCACTTTTCATTTGGTGCGCATTTCAGAAAAAAATATGTTTTTAAATGGAACTTATTTGCGGTCGAGCACTAGCGTATAAAATTTCAATTTGGTTTAAAATCAATCACATTACAGTCACGTCCTAATTAAATTGAAAAGGCCAGAGGCAATCATTTTAAGCGCAAAAGGATGTTTATGCCCCCACTAAAACTTATATGACGATGGAATTGTGAAATTCAAAGTGAATGGCTTATTTATTCGAATGACTTTCCCGTCTACCTACGACCAGACACAAGTTCAAGTTTAAAGCTATTGTCCTATTGCCAAACGGACACAGCACATCCATTTACAAGCCAATAAATAATATCCGATACCCTCCTACGAGTGGTATTTTGCGGGGAAAATCCATTTTCATCTCCTCATTGTATATATGGTGGCTGGGGGGATGCTATGACTATGACACGGAAGGATGCGTAGTTGATGAGTCATGTGGCTGTGCAGTTTTGCAATAGGGAAAGATTATAAAGTTTTTGCGCAAAGTTTTTGGTGTCTCAGTGTTCGTCTCCGACAGACAGCAACTATATACCGTAGTGTAATTACTCATTGGCAGTGGTGTGGAGCATTTTGGGCGGAGATGTTACAGTTTGGTAAGTATACAGTGGGTGTCTGTGTCATTCGGTCATTAAGTTGAGTGGAAGGTTGAGGAAAAACAATTGTTGTGGTTTTAAAAGAAAGTTGAAATTGAAAAATTATATTTACGAAGCGTTTTTGGTAAATGCGGATATTGGCCAATCAACACAGGGTCTTCTATTGTACAAGTTTTTTTTGACATTTGAACCAAAAAGATACCCCATCTGTGAAAGGATGGGCTTCGCGAAACACTCTATTGTGACCTACAACAAATTTAAAGTGAAGTGTATTTTAAAATGTCTGCGTTCCATTACCCGCTAGTGACATGTCAAGCTCAATGGCAGAAGATTGTACGTCATTTTATCATTTGAGCTGGAACTCTATTACAAATTGTCAATTTTTGTTAATTTTATGCGAAAAACAGATTAACACAGCGACATCAACAGCAACCTTGACAACTTTTTAGAACCAATGTATTTTAATTACCTACTTTGAACACATTAGCACAGCAACATCGACAGCGACATCAAAGTTAGAGCTAATCCTAAATTCGCTGTTGCTGTTGCTGTCAAAGTCGCTGTGTTAACTGTTTCTCGCATTAATCTTAGTATACGCTGCTCGAGCTAAATTTTCTCTCCCATACAAAATTTTCTCCAAAGCTTCAGCTGAGTCGTATGCGGCTCGAGTTAAAAACTTTTGTTTCAGAATGTACTTCATGTATCTGTCAAAATTTAGCGTGCATATTTTCTCATGCTAAATTTCGACAGATCGTTGTGTTCTGTTGTTCTTTTGTGTTTTTGTATTGCGGAGAATGGGAGAAGTAAGCAAGGATGTTTTTTTTTTTTCAGTAAATACCTCGACGAGGAGTACCCACAATTGGAAATGGTTAAAATAAGAGAGTGTTGCATTTTTTAAGTAAGTTATTTTCAAAGAACAGCTGTTTTCTGTTACACTTAACCGCAGCGTACTCTATGTCAAAATTTAGCTGGGATTTTAGCTGAAGTTTGGAGAGAAAAGTTGGAGACCAGATCAAATTTAGTTTAGCTCGAGTAGCGCACTAAGCTTCAAGCATAAAATTACCTGATATATTGAAAAAAAGAAAAATTTAACGGTCAAACAGATTCAATTACAATTAAACAAATAGGTACGGAAATTCAAATAAAATTTCGGAATAAAGTGGGATGATATTTTTTTACTGGAAAAACGCTTAGTTTTTTTTTTTTTTTATTGAAAATCAAACTTATATCTAAATATTAAATTTTGGATCCTCTGGCGCTAGAGCTTAGGTGCCGTTCACATATCTGGGATATTATATGCTAGACGTCTAATGGAACGCGACCAATTTCAGGAAAAGCTGTCAATTTCCTACGAGTATTTTATAAGTGATACATTTAGAAAGTTCAAAATAAGTCTAAATATTACATTTTTATCATTAAAAACAAGAATTTCACGTTCGCCGATAGCGTCATCGGTTAGGAGCTATAAGATAAATAATGCCGCGAAGATGAACTGCTCAATTCAGACCGAGCGAGAACATAAAACTGTAGATCAATGTCATACTTGCGTTTAAACAAAAATTCATCCTGATATAGTTTCTTTTATAAATACCGTATATACTTTACCCCCGTATTAATAAGTACTGTGTAAAAGTTATCAACTTGTTACTCAGCAGTTATGACAAATTTTCGTATGCTATCTGACGTTTGCTAGCTAACTTACTTGTGTACTTTTTTTTATTAATAAGGGGTTAGTGATTACTTGACAATAATAAAACACAATAAATAAAATACATTAAACCAAACAAAAAGGCCATGTATGTTGTGTTGCAATTAAAACGGTATTAAGCCACCTATTTTCATACTAAAAACTGTCATTTAAATGACAGCCCAAAGGGCTGAAAAATTTGTTCAAACATTTTTTTCTTCTGTTCTATTATGTAATTACCCTTTAACATACCTGTTTCATTTAAATTTAACGACTGCACTCCTTGATATGCCCCTTTGGTTTCGTGCAAAAATGTAAAGCTGTCAGGAAATTATTTTCCGTAACGCAATGTGTAACTTGCATTTAAGAACGATGCGATCTTAAGACCATTAGCTACCTACATTAAGTTGACCGTAACACGAACAAATTCCTTCAGTAGGGGGTGCATTGAACTGCATAGTTGGTACCTCCCTTCGGTATAAATGATTGCCCTTTGACATGGACGGCTTTGTGAAAGCCTATCGCTTGTCGTTTCGAAACATTAATTATTCGGCAAGGTATCGTTTTGTTCTACCATTCAATTATTCTAGAACTTCGTTTATTTAAGGGATAAAAAACTTCCGGAGGCCACTGTGAATTCCGCACAACACAACATAAAAATCTGCGGAAATAAAATGACCAAGTTACTTGATTCTATCCCCAGACAATAGACAATCGAGAAAGAAAAGTGAAAAAGATAAACTGCAGTATAGGTTTCCTTTTCCTAGACAAAGGAAAACTTTTCCGTATTTCGCGAAAAAAAAAGAGACAAGACGCCACACCATTGTTCAATATGATTTCTGGTGGAAATTTTAAGTACAAAACACTCGTAAATGGGTAACGTGTTTACAAGTAGGTAGGAGTACAGAGAGGAGTATCATGACTTAAAAAAAGGTAAGTACATGAAAAATAGAGTTTTGCCTATAATGCGCAGCTGTGATGCTTGGTCGCGGTTTGGAATTCCATTCAGCCATTTGCCTATCTGCGCACATTGACTGATCAAGGTTCAATGTTTCAACCTTTCCTATATGGATATGAATTATTGGCTACTGGGAACACTAGCACTGTACAGCATTTTCATAGTTCCAAGGAAAACAAATGAGTTATTGGTAGTTGGTAATAGACAACTCGGTTGACCTGGGCGAGCAGCAAACTCATCGTAAAATGTAAATTTATTATAATGTTCACAGTTGCATACATCGTACGTGGCTTTGTGTGGTAAATTAAAATGTCTGTTGGAATTGTTTGTCGCTTTTACTCAAAGTTCGGTTCCTTTTTGAACATAAGATCGCGCAGATCCAGCCAGACTATAGAAAATTAAAGATTTCATGAAAACCAAGTCAGTCATTTTTAGTATGTACCTTTTTGACATTTTTAAAATCGAATTTACGTAAAAGTTATGCAATACGATATTACTTTTATATGAATTGTTACTTTTGATCATTTTGCCACCTTATTATAATAATCTGTCCAGTGGCGTAGCAAGGGGGGGGGCAAGGGGGGCATAGGCCCCGGGCGGCACTTTGCCAGGGGCGGCAATTTGGAGCAGTTAATTTTTTTTTCTAATTTGTAAAAAATTATAAAATTGACAAAACGGACACTGCTTCACAGGAAGTAATTAGATATTCCTTGTGTTGCTTAGCAACAAAATCCAATGAACGCTGCTCCCTAGTATGCAACTACATTTTTTCAGAAATTTTAAACACAAATTAAGCACTGCGTGGTGTGTGCACATCTGCATTCGAAAATACCCCTTTTCTCTTTTCTCGCTAGAAGTTGGGTGTGTGCGTTGCTGGAAACTGGAGTTAGGGCGAATAAGTTATTATGGTTTTGCTGTTGTTGGTATTAGAGGAACCTATATAATTATTAGTTCAGACACTCTCTCTACACACCCACACCCACACAAACACAACATTGCAGGTATACTTTTCTTTTGTGTTTTATTTTGCTCAAAAGAAGTGAATTCTTGGATTTATTTTATGCTGTATATTAAAAATGATTGAAAAAAAAAAAAAAAAATGGTGCGACTGTATCCACCAGTCCCGAAATACATATGTGTAAACACCGTGCGTGCGGTATGTGTGTGGCTTGATACACGTCATTGAGAAAAGAGGGAATTGTAATAACCGTATTCTTGATATATTATGAAATAACAATAATTTATACGTTCTGTGCTAGTTTCGGTAGAATAGATACAATCGGATTGTGGTAGCTGAAGTTCGAGACCGTAATCTATCTAGATTACGCTGGAAGACAGCATCGATGGATGTTCCATATCGTGTTGTTGAAATTTTCCGGTTGGAGTTCATTTGAAGATTAAATTTATCTGGCATAAAATCAATAAATGGTTGAGCTTCTGGAGTTGCAAAATTGATATTGAAGTCTCCACTTATGATCATTTGTAAAAGATGAAACTGGCTACATAAAAGTTGTTTTTTTGGGATGTAAGCATTACTTGCAGCCCTATTGCGAAGATCAACTATCAATAGGTTAACGATTGACAAATTTATCAATTAAAATTGATGTTGGTATTGCGAAAAACGATTGATAAAAATATAACCTTTTGTGAACATAACGCCAAAAAATAATGTTATTGTGAATGAAAACTCAACTTTGACAGTTCTAAAATATTTTTGATTTGAAGAGTGATTATTACGATTTTTGCAAACAATTTAATTAAACAATATAATTACGGGTGTTAAATCTGCGAAATTTATTGAAAACCATGTCATCGGTGGAATTATTTTTTGATGATGACGAAGACGAGACAGAGTACCCGGAATTGACTGCAATACGGAGGAGTTTGCGAGTCGCATCTAATCCTTTGGAACTGGAAAACCGAAGGTAGCTAATTTCATTTCCAAGGAATGCTTTTGAGGTGCATTCGTTTATTTTTTGGAAGATATTGGACCCAAACTTAATTAACTGCAGCTCTGCTTGGTCTTGCGCAGTCAAAAGCAACAACAGTGTACTTATTCTAAAGTGAACTGCTAAACGCGTTATGGAAAATTACATGTGCCCAAAATGGATAAAATTCATTACACATAGGAAGAAAAACGAATGGCAATATGTATATGTATATATAGCCCTTAAAAATAACAACAATAACAATTAAAAACGTTGATGTTCAACATTTTCTTTTAAGAGTCGTACTTATCAACACCGAAATTGCGATTGATAGAAAAAATTGACAACTACCAATAAAATTGTTCAAGATTGACATTCATAATACCGATTTGTCAACCGACAATTGCTGCACGTTCACAGTCGATCAACACTTAATTGATAATTGATCTTCGCAATACCATTTAAAGAAATTTATTGATAAGTATCAACTATCAATTGATAGTTGATCTTCGCAAAAGGGTGTTGGTTTTTAGAGTTTTATCGAAATCAAAATCAGGGTTCTCGAGATACATATAAGCAGTTTTCAAAAAACAGCGTTTTCGGTGATCCATTTTGGTCAAAATCTTTATCGCCGTTTCCCTAGAAAACTAAAGAAAACCAAATTTTCAAAAATCTATTGTACGATAATATAGAAAAAACTGAGCCTGCCATTCAGTTAGGAATGACATTATTACCTTAGAAATTAATTTTTGTTTTCGAGATATTTCGAAATTTCAAAAGTACCTACCGTTATTCGATTCCAGAAATTTGACCAAGCTTACACAGGTCTTTTTAGTGTATGAAAAAATTAAGGGGGGGCGGCATTCATTAGGTCTGCCCCGGGCGGCTCCAACCCACGCTACGCCACTGAATCTGTCTGATACCCACAGAGAACAACGACTTCGATAAATTTCCGATTTGTATTTGTTTTCATTAATCATATGTAGATTATTTACTGCATTTACACTTTCACACATTTTCTAACAAAGATTAAAGGGATGCCCAATACAAAAAAAACATCTGAATAAAAGGGATAGCATTACCTCACACGCAAAAAAACGTGACACATAGTTTTGTCGGCCATCTTGGTAGAAATTATAGGAAAGCGTCGCATTTCGCATGTTGATATTTTTATAGCGATGGTTAACGAAATTCCGCGTTTCTATAAAACAAAATGGCTTCCGGAAGTGATAAATCGACAATTATTTATTTTGTGTAAATGATTGATGAATTGTTGGCTTAATTTACTGAAACTAATTCACAGGATTTAAATCGGAAATAGAAATGTTTTCAAGTGGTTGCAGAAATGTTGGTTGCCGGAACTTGTGTTTATTTCCGCTTTACGTGATTATAATTATCCATGACACCTTAGGCGTCTGATTTGTGATCTCATTCTTACACCTTTATTGCAGCATTGACTGCGGACAAACGGATCTCTCTGTTCCGTCTCGCGCAAAAATGCGCCTTTTCGATGGTATAAATGCAGTTTAAAATCATATAGTCATCAATGGCAATAAACCGCGTTCTACTGACATCTAGTGGTAAAGCGGCATGCCAAAAGAATGTCTATCTGTATATACAAAAAAAAAATGATCATCTAACACAAATAGAGCTATAACACAAATGGTAAAATTCAATTTTTTGGCATATACAGCTTGGCTTAAATTTGACGTACTGCTAGATATAAACTGAATGCAGAAACTAGATTGGTCGGTAACGTCACTTTTCCTACGTCAGTCATATTATGCGAACTCCAAACTTAGTACTCAACTCAGTCACGAAATTCTTGACTATATTCGTCGGCTACCCAGCCCTAAATGTGTACTGAAAAAGCTTTTCATGTGACCGATCCAGGCCAATCCGAAATGAGACACATCCAGTTAGCCAGCTGTCAGACTTACTAAACTAGAGACGTCCCCTATCCCCTTATATAACTATCTACATTGTCTATTTGAAGATGAAAACGGTAAAAGGGCTGTGTTCCAAATGTCTGGCCATGGCTTTTAAGGCAGTCGTTCAGATGGTGAAAAAGTGACAGAATGAATCGGATCCACTTATTGACGCATCTGTCAAATTGGCAGCTCTGCTGATGCTGATGCCTATTAAAAAGAAACCAGTTATTAACAGGATGGCAACTTCGCTTTAATTATAATAGTAACTGTAACTGTACTTATTTAAAAGGAAACATCAGAAAGTCGCACACAACAACAACGTACCTACCTATCAATAAGTCTTTCCTTGCACCAACATTAAAATATAATCGTTTATCGTTAAAAATTGTATCCAATTGCGATAGAAGGGCTATAACAATTTAAGTATTTATTTATATATAGTTATGACAGCCTACTTTGGTGCTAAACTGTGTAAATGTAAATGTACCGTTCACATAGAGTGCCGCCAAAGTCGCACATGTTCATCCTACTCCCATTCATACTACACCACAACACTATATACTTACTCCCAAGTCCCAACCCCATTCCAGCAATCATAAAACACTATAGGTTGGTATTTTATTGAGGTAAGTCTGGTGTGCGCACATAGACATGAACGTACATCCTTGCTTCGCGTTAAATAAATATTAATTAAAAGCAATTAGGTTCTCACAAATCCCGTCATTACCGACACGATAACCAATCTGCAAACATTACCCGATCCATTTCTTCTGAGCGTCGATAAATCATTTCGCTGTTGTTTTAACCCAGTTTATCTATTTATTTTTTACATATAAAGATAACACCTCCTATATCCGTCATCATTACGCAAATTTGTTATTATTATCGATTGTCGATATATAAAGTCCTCATAATCAGAGCGATAAGTATGGTAATTTATTGAGGTTAATGCTGAGTTCCTAGGATCAAACTCAAAGTGCAGTTGGTAACACAACACCAGTCCCAAGAGCTTACATACGTTTTGCTTTTAATTAAACATATAACAATGTTCTTCGAGATGGGTAATTAAACGGCATTTTATTATCGCATTCCTAATAATCATAAATTCATTTCCAAACAAAAATGGAAATTAATACAAAAATAACAAAAGAAGAACAACAAAAATCCTGGATATTCTTCAACTATACGTATAGCTACATACGGACGCAATTTATCGGCGAGAGTAAATTAAATTTATGGCGAACGAAAAAATGTGTAGCATTAATTAAATTGTACTCGTGCTCGAGTGAACATGGATTCACAATTAAACAATTTACGTTGTTCCGTGTTTTGGGGGTGTGTGAAAGCGAGTGCGGTGGCATATCCGGTTGCTCGTCAAAACACCTTTAAATCATAACGCTCAACCTGTGTGGAATGACCTTTTAGCACGTAGGACTGACATGTGATAGAAATCAAATTTCACAACTGGAACTTGTCAGTCTTAATGGATATCTGGTGCGGTTATGAAATGGGGGACATTTTTAAAGGGTCCAAAAGAAATAAAGGAAGTGCTGAATTTGATTAAAAGCATACTAATTTGCATTGGGAGAGAATGTCCTTGATGAAAATGAAAATATTTAATACATACTCGTAACAACAAATAGAGAGGAGAGATCACAAGTTGAGTTTCTGATGTGAGGATTGAGGAATAACCTCAAGTATATAGGTCTGTTCCTTTACTTTTGTAGTAAGAATGAAAAAGACTGTCAAAATGGCAGTGGTAGGGATAAATTCTCTCACAGAGAGAGACATTTACGAAAAAGTTAGGGAACGCTTATATAGTAATCTATGAAAAATGACAGATGCATAATTCAAAAATTTAAATACCTAGTGTTACGAAAAGTCGTTAAAATGTCTGATAAACTAAGAAAATTAGTTATATCATCTACATAGCGATGAAAGTGATCTGGAATTGATCGAACTTCTTTTGGATGAATCCGAGTATGTGGAAGAGTTAGAATGCTTGTAAATACTGATTGAACTAGTATTTACAAGCATTCGTTAAGACGAAAAGCGGCACTGCATTAAAAATTTCGAGGAGGAGATTGTCTCTTTTTACAACGACGACAGAATTTTGTCTCCACTTACGAAAATAATCTTGAGGAGAACATTCAATTTTATTTTACCGCCTGTTGATACTCATTGAATAAATACTCAAGAAATCAAAACAAATTCACGCATATGCCAAATAAGACAACAAATTTCAAAACAGCTGTTAATAGTAAAGTGACTGAAACCTTTTCCACTTCTTAAGGGCCCAACCCATAGAATCCGTCGCGTCCGTTGCGGCAACGTTTTCGACTGACAGTTTAATAGAAAACACAGTAGCTTATGGAGGGTGACACGCTCTCTGCACATGCGATGAATTCAAAGCAAAGAGCAACAGCAAACAAAAACAGCACATAGCAGAGCAACTGTCAAATTTCGTGTGATGGGCATTTCATAGCATACTTTCTTAGTACGAATAGAATGGCAACGAGTACACACACGAAGAGTACTTTGGCAGTATTGCAAAAAAAAAAAATTGATTTATTAGTTTTAAGATTTCTTAAGAGTTTAATTTTCCAATTTTCCATTTTTATATTTATAAAAAGTAAATTTGAAGCCATAACTGACTAATTCAAATTAAACATTTTGAGTTCCCAAACAGCACACTTTGATTTCCAATTTATTTGACAGCAAAATGACACTTTTCTTGTGTTCATAGTATGCGATAGATGGTATGCTTTTAAAGCATGCTTTCTATCGCAAACTATGGAAATAAAGCAGCTATAATGGTCTCCACTTGTGATAATGAAAGCATACTCTATCGCATACTCTGAATTCATCGCAAGTGGAGACAGCGTGTGACGGGCGACCCATAAAAAAGCAGCGCACACGCCGTTGACAGTTGGCAGTGGCACAGCGTGAGAGAAATATTGAGAGAGAGAGAGAGAGAAACTGTCATCGGCTATGACTATAGCTCTTATATCGTGGGAGTTCTTCCTCTTTTTGGGAATTTCGGTGTCCGAAAAGCCTTCCGTGAAAAAAAAGAAAATGTTGCAATAAACACTCAAACTAAAATTGTTTTTTTTTTAATTTCATCAAAATATGTGTCTATATTTCACAATGTAAGCACCACATTAAAAAAGAGCTTATTTAAATCGCCTTTTAGCAAGATTTTTTAGTATCAAAATTTTCTTGTACAAAAAGGTAATCATAATAATATTAACAAACTGTGATTTTTATACCAAAGGTAATTTAATGTGATAGTCTTTCCGTAAAATGTGAATTTGAATTTTAAGAGTTAGATTTTTTCACAAAAAAACACCTATCAAGAGAATTATGTAAAAGGGAATTTTAGTATGGTGAAAAGGGAAATATTACCACGTTTCGTGGGACAAATAATGATAGAGTATTTAAAAACTTCCTGTAACCGTATGCGACGGATTCTTTCTATGGGACTGCTCGTTCCGTCGAATGTGTTAATATTGACGAATCCGACAACGCGACGGATGCAACGGATTCTATGGGTTGGGCTTGGGCCCTTAACACCAAGAAATTTGTTGAGTAAAAATTGGTAAGATTCTCAGTGGAGGGGTAATATATTGCTCTCTCGGTAACGCTCTCTTTTACGATTTTTTTTTTTTTTTTGTTTTGAGATAAGGAACGTCACTGACTAAAAATTCGTAAGATTTAAAAGTAAAGGAAAGGACCTTATGATATTTCTCGCGTCACACTTGACAGATTTAAAATATAAATATGTTGACAGCTAGTATAGTGATAAATTAAGCTTCAAACAGAAGCTCTAAAAAATGCATTTTAGGCATGAGCAAGAGCTGTGTTATCTTCTTCATGAATCAGACATTAGAGAACTTCCTTCCAGTTATCGGTGGTGACTTCTATAACCCTTTTGCGAACTTTGATCATAAAAACATATGACCACTTTGAAGCACACTATCTGAGTGTCGTCACTCCTTTATATCGAGTCAAACGTCAAATGTGTGTGCTGCATCAGTACCAACATGATAATCTAAATCGTTACATCTGCAATAAAGGATAATGTGCAAAGTTCATTGTTCAATAGTGTATTTCATCGAATGGACAAGAGCAAGTTCACCCATTACCATTGAAGATGGAGATATGTAAATTTTGTAATGACCTTCCCCATCCATATGCGGGTATATGCAAAACTGACAGTCACACGCCATTCCCCAGACAAACAGACATTGCATGCTGAGCTGATTCATCCAGCATTATCCTAGCTTATTTTTAAGATACTACGCTCGCTCCCGTTTATATGATGGGAAATTAATTTCACTCTTTGAGGCTAGACGACCGCTGGCTGATGAGATGTATTTCGTTTTTTTCTTTGTTTATAAAACAAGAAAAGTGTTGAAGCGGTGCCAAAAGTGAGCGTGCCGTGATCGAATAATGGCGTGTATATCGCTTAAATCGTGTGATTAATGTTCTGTGAATATATGCATGTGGCAATGGCAAAATGCTGTCGTACCGCGCACGCAAACCTCATTGCTCTACATACATGCAAACAGTTCGTATACATACGCGAAAGCTAAACAAACCAAATATTAGTTCAAAGTCATGATTACGATGATTACCTCATGCGGGTCGGTGGGGAGGTGACGGATGGACTTGGGATATTTAAATCGATTGCAAACTTCTTATGATGTCCTCTAATCGTGTTTATAATAAAATCTCTGATACGTATAACATCGATGTAGGTAAGCAAATTTACACCTTGATGACAGACGTGCCTGTACAGTGTGTGCAACAAGTAGAGCTGCAGTTGCTGCAACCGTAATTAGCGTTGCTACTTTATGGCAATCTCTTCTTCACTAAAAAGATGTAGTAGAGATGACATTTCACGCATTCGTTTTGAAGCCAAACTTTTTCTTCCTGCTTTATTACAAATTTATCCATTTCACTAAGTAATTTTTGTCCATGCCGTATGTAGTAGCTTTGATTTTATGGTAGTAGATTTTCATTTCGAATTAAGTGTTCTTGCAATTGCTAAAAAAGGGGCAACGCTGATCGCAATATTTTTAGCGGCTTTTTTTTATTGTTTGTCGGCTACTCGGTTGTCGGTTTTGTTTATTTTTTTCTTCTCTATTATTATATCAAAATCCGTAATATTTGTATAGTTTCATACGAGGAGGAAGACAAACAGCGTTAAAAGAAGGTAACGCCATAACAAACAAAAAAATGATCAGCATTACATTGAAATTTGTTAAAGTTACATCTGAAGCCCAATATATAGGTATAGGACCTTAGGTTAGTTTAGGTTGAGGTGGGTTGTGAGATCATCAAAAAAGATTAGGCACCAAAGCGGGCCCATCGACATCCCCAGGTAACCATTACGGTTAAAAACCTAAACCAAATCGCCCAAACAATTAAATTCCCTACAGAATTTGATTATGGTCTCAATATTATTTGAGGAACCAACCTCCTATAAGTTATTAAAGAAGTACCTGCGTAGATACTTCCTTCTACTCCGAGCAATTGCTTGACACACGCATAGAAGGTGGGAGATGTCTTCCGTAACTTGTAGGTCCTCACAGTACCTGCATGTATCCTCATTAGCTAAGCCTAGTCTAACGGCATGCTTCCTTAGAAGGCAATATCCAGAGACTATTCCTTTCCTTTTACATTGTATTTAGTGGGAGCTCCGCTCCTTCCTAAGCCAAAACGTCGGCGTTTTCGTTACCCTCAATATCACAATGCCCAGGTACCCAACATAAACTGACACGGTTCTGCGAACATAATGCCTTAAGCGCATTGTACTGCAATTCCTGACTAGTTCAGATTTAGTGGTATTTGACTCTACTGCTTTGAGCGCAGCTTGACTATCAATGTAGATGGCGATATTCTTATGGGATATCGATCTCATCTCAAGTACCTCCGCAGCTATGAGTACGCCCAGACCCTCTGCCTGGAACACACTGCATGTGTCCGGAAGTCTCAGGGCGATATGTAGGTCCAACACGTTGGAGTATATATACCTGACCCCGTATCCTCACTGGTGTTGGATCCATCAGTATATACTGAGATCTCGTTTCCCCTCGAAACTATATTCCTAGGTATAGGTCCTTAGCAATAACACATTTTAGATACGACTTTTTGAAAAAAAAAGACAGCTCTTAGTCTAAATAATAAGAAATAAAGCTTTAAATTTGACTTTAAGTTACGAAATACTTCGATTGGAGTCACAGCTGACTAGATCAAATCAAACTGCCCGCTAGACGTCTATCACAAAATATCCCAGATACAGGAACTCTCGCGCTAGAACACTAGCGGCAACGGCAAAGTCCCCACTACAATTTAAGAAATGATACGAATATTATAAAAATAATATCTGAACTGCTATTTTATTTATATTAATACCAATTTTATCACAATTGCACTTGCTGGGCTTCGTATTTATTTTTACTTTGTAAACGTTTGAACGATTTCCTTTGACAGGTCGTTGTTTTTTTCAATGCAGCGGGTAGTTTAGCGCTAGATTGAGAAATTTCCCTGAAAGGGATATTTCACAAAAAGTGCTAGACGTCTAGCGCAAATTGTGAAATCGTCGGCTGAGAATTGGTTTGACGTATACGCCAAAATGTACTTTTTGGACTATAAATGCAGTCTTATGTTTTCAAGTGTGCTCTTTCCAAATAATGTTGTCTTTTGGTCCTATCTCCAGCCAATCCTGAGATATCTAGTATTGTTTTGACGTATATCCACCCAAATTAATAAGATAGAATATTGGTTTGACGTAAACGCCTTTTTTTTGGATATACGTCAAATTTTCTATGCAATTCCCATTTTCTTTTTTTTTAGTTTTGGTTTGCCGTATGTGCATATCTTATACCTTTAAACGAGCAATTCTTGTATGTATGTATATAAATTTATTTATTTATTTCTTTGATCTCGGAAACGGCTCTAACGATTTCGCTGAAATTTGGTATATGGGGTTTTTCGGGGGTAAACAGTAATTGATCTAGATTAGTCTTATGTTTGGGAAAACGCGTGTTTTCGAGTTTTCGAGTCAGGAATATATTATTTTTGTTTACTTTTTTCTATTACGTTTGTCTTTTTTTTCATAGGAATTATTTTATGCTGTATAACACAAAAAAAAAATGCATTCATTAATAAACAAAAATAACAAATTCCATAAAAAAGGTCTTTTATTATGTTTCTGTGAAGGTAGTGTTCTGTTCAGCACCACCATCTGTGCTTACTATTGGAATGACGTACGTGCAGTTCTTTTGACGTACGTGTATGAACACAAAAAATAAGTATCTTGTGTGGCGTATACGTCAAAACCATTCTGAGGAAATCTTGGAATAAATCATAAACTAGAAGAGGCGGAGCTTTTATGTTATTGTGATCAGAAAGTAGATTTATCCAAATAATACTGAAGAAAAAATGAGAAACTTCTATCGACCTATTTAATTTTAATTGAACCGTAAACTTTCAATTGCGATTTCCCAAAAAAGTTGAAATGGCGTATACGTCAAACCAATTCTCAGCCGACGAAATGTAAATATTTTTTGTATGGAGTTTGACATGCCGCTAGTCATCAAGGGGGCAGTGGAATGCGGCCAATTTAACACAAGTGCGTTTGTAGCTACTTTTTTCAAATTTCTCTTTATCTGTCAATTCACACAATTTGTTTGTTCATTTTCTTCACATAAACAATAACATGAAGTTCGCCACTGGTGAAACAATAATACTGAATCACAATAGCTAGCGTCAGAAGTTGACTTTTGTTAAATTTGTTTTATTTCTATAAAATGCTAGGTGAAAATTTAGAGTTCACTAACACAAGAGGACTGTAAAATCGGATTTTGTTTTTATTTTCTATTTCTAAGGGTTCTAGTCTAGGTGTGAACGAACACTTTTAACTGTCGCTGCCGAATGAAAATATTTTAGCCCATGTATTAACTCACTTCGTGTGGATATTCTTTACTCTCAAGATGAGCACCGATACTAAAATCTTGCTTTGTAAGTACATACTTAGCAGAAATATCTTAGAACCTTCTTCAAAACGGCACCCACTTAGGACCGCATTATCAATTGAAAATCGTTTAAAGACAAGTACCCACCATTGACCCTCATCCATTATAAATCTGTTCGCAAATTTTATTTGCAAATTTTTCCTCCCACAAGCACGTCTTCTTTGACATAAAATAAACGCACAAGCAAGTTTATTACGGAATATGCTAAAGTCATACAAATTTAAGTCAATAATAATAAAATTTCGATTTGGACACGTGAACCAATAAATTTGGGAAAGATTTAGCGGTCCATATATTCAAGGTGATGAGGTGTGGGAGAGTTCATTTAATTTATGTTCTTTCTGTTGTTTGCAATTTTAGGGCGACTAGTCGTACATTTCATGGAATCTGAATACAAAGTCTTCTAAGCTTTACTCAATTATATTTAGCAACAATTTGTTAAATGTCAACGTAAATTGAATTGACTGTGTGATAAACAACTCAAATTACTCTACACAGCTTGTGGCAGCTGCTTTGCGGACATATTTCTTAAAATAATATGTCACTTTCTGATTTATAAACAGCAATGGAAATTGCACGCAACATTTACTTGTGTATGAATTCGAGTTGGAGTTCCATCGAAGTGTGGAATGAAAGATAACTAATTAATAGTTATGCTTATGATAACATAAAAAAACATATTAACCTCGAGAGAGCAATATATTACCCCTCCACTGAGAATCTTACGAATTTTTACTCAACAAATTTCTTGGTGTAAGAAATGGAAAAGCTGTCAGTCACCTTACAATTAACAGCTGATTTGTAATTTGTTGCACCATTTGGAATATGCTTGGATTATTTTTTGATTTTTTGCGTATTAAAATAGTATCAACTGGCGGCAAAATAAAATTGAATGTTCTCCTCGAGATTTTTCCGAAAGTGGTGACGAAATTCTTCTTCGCTGGAACAGGGAATAATATCCTCCATGCAATTCTTCATGCAGTTCCTCTTATCTCTTCCACATACTCGCATTCATCAAAATAAAATTCAAAATAAATAATAGAACTAATTTTCTTAGTAAATTAACAAATTCCTCGAGTTTGTCAGACATTTTAATGACTTTTCGTACCATTGTGTGAATATTTGAATTATGTATCTGTCATTATTCATAAATTACTACAAAAGCGTTCCTTAACTTTTTCGTAAGCTTCTCTCTCTGTGAGAGAATTTATCCCCACCACTGCTATTTTTACAGTCTTTTCCATTTTTACTACAAAAGTAAGGGAACAGACCTTTTCATTACTATGCGATGAAGTTTAATAAGTATGTAACGAGTTCAGTAATTGACGTAACAAACGTCACAATGAACATAGCTGTGCGGAGCCAGAAATTCGATAGATTTGTTTGCTAATCCACGGTGGCCTTAAAACAGTGAAAATCAATTCGGAATACTAACTACAAACTTCCATTAAAACTGCTACCGTTGTCTATTCGATACTACAGATTGTGCTGTCAGAATTCAGATATTTACTGCCCAATTCAATGCAAAACAAAAACAAAAGGTTTAAGCTCAAGTGAAATGGTTTCGGATTAGTGCAACTAAGTGCAAATCTCCTGTTGAAAATTAAGATTGGCGAAGACTGGATCTAGGACAATGGAAAAGGATGGTTTTCATCGACCAACGGGAAGTATAATAGAAACAAAAATTGTACTAGAGCGAAAAAAAAACTTCTCTGAACAAAAAAAAGATTAATAATTTATTTTTTGGCCAATGGAACTGAGAAAGCCTAGAAAATGTTTGAAAATTTGAAAAGAGAACAATATTCGAACTTGAGATTCTTCTTTGCTTAAGCTTAGTACGCTGCTAGAGTTAAATTTTCGCTACCATACAAAATTCTCTCCAAAATTTAGCTGAGCTCAATTTTAGCGAACCCATTTAGCTGAGTATGGTACGCTGCTCGAGCTTAATAATCAAACTTTTGTTTCAGAATGTACTTCATGTATCTTTCAAAATTTAGCGTGCCCATTTAATGGGTCGGTACATTTTCTCAAGCTAAATTTTGACAGTTCGTTATGTTCTGTTGTTTTGTTGCAATTTTGTATTGCGGAGAATGGGAGAAGTGAGCAAGGGTGTGTTTTGTTTTTAATAAATACCTCGACGAAGAGTACATAGAATCGGAAATTGTTGAATTTTCGAATTAAATTATTTTGAAAGAACAGCTGATTTCTGTTATACTTATCTACCAGATAAAATTAGTTTAGCTCGAACAGCGTACTAAGCTTTAATCGAAAAAGCCCATCACAGGAGTGTTAGCGGACTTACAGATTTTGTCAATTGTAAATAAAATCAGACGACAGTTTGCGACTTAAATGTTTTTATTTGCTGGAAATTATGTGTAGGTAGTTAAAAAAATACTGAGTGGGGGAAACGAGGCGTAACAACGATTCTCGATTTTGGGAGTTACCGAAAGAAAAACAGAAATGTCTTCCCAAGTGGAATAATATACGAAGAACTGACTGTCAGAATTTAAGACTATTCAAACAATCACTTCAAAGGAGTCTGATGATGTAGTGGTGAAGTTCGAAATATTTCTACCAAAGTGACTGTGTCTACGAGTTGTTAAGAGTTGTTCCCTCGAAAAACAACAATTCATTAAAAAATTCGTTGTCAACTCTACCTGAGACTATAATTATTTTTAAAAAGCTTCCCAATTCAGCCGTTTTTCTTCGGCATATGTTGAACAAATAGACCAAACTATGAGCTATGATATTCCGGCTTTTGGATGCTTTATAGACCTGTCTTTCATCAACTATTTTCTATTTTTGTAGTTGACATGTCAATTTGTCGTTAATTTTGCTATTAGAAAATATAATATATCCCGCTGTTTGATGCAATCCACTTCTTTTATAATCAATCATCCAATGCCGAACTGACATCCAAAAAAGAACGGTTTTCATAAGTTTTCTTAAAATTATGTTTTTCATTTCATCGTTTTTTTGCTAAAAAAAAAAAAAAAAATTAAATTTCAAAATATAACTTCTCCACCTTCTTCAGAAGACGTCATCCACTTGATAATATCCAATTGGAAATCATTTACCGACAAGTGCCATCGAACTTCGTCTATGTTCCCTGGCAAATTTAATTAGAATATGTTTCTTTCAATCACATCAGTGTGGCACTGGCACGTCTTGCTTTGTAATTAAAACAAACACACAAGTACGTTAAAAGACGCTTTTAAGATATTCATGTAAACAGCTGCGCGATAATGTCAGTTTATGATGATAAAATTCCGTTATAAAAATGCGAACAATCGAAAACTAGAAGACATTTTTTATCGTCAAAAAAAAAATACAAAGTGTTTAACTGCTGCAAGCATTATGGAAGCTGTTCGTGAAATGTATTTTTAAGCTTCTTAAAATCATAAAACAAAATTAATATGACACTCAAGACTCAGCACAATGAGCAGCAATATGAAATTTCACACTGCTGTCAGTTTATTACTGCGCGGTGCTAATCTGTGCGACGCGAAAACATTGCTATTATCGCATATACATTTTACCTTGCTGTAAGGCAAAAGTTATTGGTTAGTGTCGACATCGAAATAACACAAATTTTGACAATATTAGTTTGGAGAAGATTAATAAGCAATTTCACGTTTGACTGCGTAAACAAGTCAAGTGTTTGTCTTTCTGACTGACGTTTGTCAATTTGTGATTGAGCCTTTTCTGATAAATCTGTTATTTTGGTATGAATTGTACAATATTTTGCTCACTTATTTTATTCTGGGCTTGGAGTTTTTATGAAAATCTATTCTGGATTTTTGAAAACTAACAATTTCTATGTTCGATGAATCTGTCAATAGAAATATAAAGCTGTGCTGAATATTTATCTATCTCAACTAAACACAAAACGGATAGCTTGATGCCAAAAATAATCTATACTTATACAGGGTGTCCGCGGGGAAGGTATACTACTTTGTTTTGCCGCCATTTTGGTAAACATTAGTCTTGACAGTTCATATTTGGCAGTCGTGAAGTGGACATGTGGAAAATTTATTCGATAAACCAACGTGTTTTACTCGTTAAAACATTTTATCAAAATCAATCCTCGATTACTGTGACGATGAGAAAGTTACGTGAAATTTTTGGGAGAAACAACGTGCCAGTGTAGTGAATGATTTCGAAGAAAGAGGGTCTGTAGGTGATAGGCCCAAGCATGGACCACAACGTATTGCAAGATCGGCTGAAAGCAGCAGTAATGCTGCTCATGGAAGTGTTCAAAACAATCCATCAACCTCAATTCGGTAACGGTAACTGTGAATGCGGAGCGATATCGTGATATGATTGAACATTTTTTAACGCCAAAACTTTATGCTTTGGGCTTGATTAACATGTGGTATCAACAAGACGGTTCCACATCGCATACAGCCAGGATTACAATGGAATTACTGCGAGACCTCTTTCCACAACAAGCTATTTCAAGAAATGGTGTTGTTGATTGGCCTCCACGGTCGCCTGATTTGACAGCTCCGGACTTATTTTTGTGGGGATATCTGAAACGCAAGGTTTATGCAAACAAACCAGAAACGCTTGAGCAACTCAAACAAAAAATTCTTGATGAAATTAATGAAATACCGCTTGAAATTTTACACATTTACCTGATATTGTATTCCACACATAATTGCCGAAATTAAATAAAACATTTATCAATATAAGATCCATTTTCTTTCATTTATTCAAAAATTATAAACAAACAAAGTAGTATACCCTCCCGGCGGACACCCTGTATATAAAACAAAGTTGCATCCGTAAGACCGCCCATAACTCGAGAACGAATCGTCCGATTTGAGCTATCTTTTCTTAGTTGGATTTGTCTACGAATGAGGAAGGTTCATATAGAGAGAAATTGTAAAATTTTAAAAATAAATTGGTAAAATCGTAAAAATTAATTTTTTATCCATTTTGTACGGGGAATTTTTTGGTTTTCATTTTGATCGCAATATGCAGTGAGATCGTGTTCGTCAAAAATTCTTCATGTAGAGTTTTTGACAAATATGATCTCACTGCATATTTAATTAAATAATAAATTAATAAATAATAAATTAGTAGATGTTCTTTACGGAAACAATTTTTTTAAATACATAGTATTATTCTTGGAGCGTGGATTCGTACATGACATGACCATACCAGAAAACTACAACCGAATTTCAAGAAATAGAAAAGGTTTATGTTACAAATGTGTTATACTACAATAATGAACACTTTATGCTACAAGTCATGCCAATAATTTGTTTAAATTAGTAGTTGGCAGGGCTGGTTAAGTTTCATCAATGCAGAAATGTGTTCGTAAATTTATTTCACTCTACATGTAAATGCGGTGATGCAACTCAAATTTTCTATTGGACACATCTTTCTAGGCTGATTGATCTTCGTTTTTAAATCAATTGTTTAAAACTGCCTTATAATTTTTGTTAGGCTCATTTAAAAACTTCATCTAAAATGATGATATCCTGTGCGTAAATTTGCCATCAAATGTTAGAAAAGTAATCAAAATGAAAATGACTTTTCAGCCTTCAATATTCCCATTGGAAGTACCTATATACCTACCTCTTTTCAAATGAAATTTGTTTTTGGGTCATCGGCTACAAACAACCACGGATTCAATAATGATTTGAAGGAGATAAATAGAAACCGAATATCAATGCCCCACGGCTCCTAAGGGGATCTTATGGAGCCAAAGTTGAATACATTCTATTTGTGGTTATCCCTATTTGACCCATTTGAAAAGTGGATGCCACTGACCGCAGACACTCTTCGATTTGGATATTTCCTTTCAATAACTCTACAGAAAATATTCAATGGGTTTGCGTTTGGTGCGACTTTTAGTCGCAAGATGAAGTGCACAGCAAACTCTCCTTGAATATTATGAACTCCATTCAACTTGTAGCCAAACCTAAAAACCTCTCAATTGCATTCAACCCTCGAGGTGTAGAAAAACCCGTCATCGTGTACGAAATAATAAAACGCACGAATCATTAATCATTTGCTCAAGGTCCACCTAGAGCAGCTCGCGAAGGGTAGAACTGGCCATCGCCACTACACCTACCTACCCACTGTCATACATAATTCCAACGAAAAACAAACATTCTTACTTAATTAAGCTTGATCAAGTTCGTTTACCCCAACCGAAACCGTTTATCTACTGGGTGTGTTCAACAACCCCCAATCGTGCATTCATCAGTCGACCACCCACTCTACAAAATTGATGAGCTACTTTTTTTCTCAATATCAGGGGCAACTGAAAAACGTACTCCACTCCAATCCCGACGCCGCATTGAACTGAATTGAACTTACCGGCACAGGTGTCGATGCTTTTGCTGATGATGATGAGTGCCGCAGCAGCAATTAACATTTTTAATCCGAAACAAGTGGCCATGGTGTGATATCCTCAAACAAACGTTTTTTTTTTTACACTTTATTTTACGTCTTTTAATAATTGTCACACTGACATAGTATTGAATTTCAATCAATTATAAAACCACATGAGTAGATGTCACAAAAGACTCTCGAAAGGACACTTCATCCACAAATCGGATTTATTAATATTTCCGTTGCATTTGGAAAGCCACAACACGCCGCAACTATCACTTTACTAATTGCAGTCGCCCATACGAAAAAAAATATAAATAATATAAACAACGAAAGGAGGAAACATCTCCTTTTGGTGAGGTTGAAATCCTTCTTTACCAACGGAATGAATGTTACCGGTTTTTTTATTTTTATTTTTATTCCACACCGTATTTGTAGTATTTGAGTCAACCCGTCGCGTGTAAATGTCGGACTCCGACTGTTAAACGCAGTGAGTTCTCACTTTGTGGCAAGTCTCACAACACATCCTCTAATCCTTCAGACATAGTGAAACAGACAGCGACTATTGCCACGATGACGACAACAAGTATATGACGAACGAACGAGTGACGATAATTTTTCCGGAAAATGTACATGGGAAATGGAAAATCACTTTTATGACACTCTCCCGTGCGAGATATCTTTTCGTCCGATGATTATTTTCGTACTCGACGGATGAAAGGCAACTATAGTACTGCCTGCGATGAAAAGACAACCGTTGACAATGACTGGCTAAGTAAAGTACTGTGCGCTGTGTGTGCGGCGGAATCCCCCGAATTGATCCACCAGTGCCACCCTTGCTTCTCGTACTCGGTGTCGGTGTCTCGGTGTTATCAGGCAGGACATTGTGGTGGGAAATTACACACGAAAGTTGCTCCATTTCTAAGGGGATGACAGCTTTTGGTTCGACAAAGTTTTCTCCACATTTTTGGGGTGTACTAAAAAGGCAAGTGCGTTTTACAGTGGTGACAAAAAATGTTAAACCAATCGATCGTCTGCAGTTTTCTTAAAATGTTAAAATTTATAAAAGCCCAAAATACTGAGACGAAATGTGAAAATTCTGGGGCCAGATTCTGTAAAAAACGAAACGAAAAACGATTTCGCTTTTCAAGAAACGATAGAAATCACGCGATAGCGAAAATTTGCTTCATGTAACTCCTTACGTTTTTTTCTTCACATTCGTTTAGGTTTGAGAAACTGTGTGACAGCAAAATTATAGTTTGGCAGTCTCAGTATGTCGTTTTATTTTCGTTAAGTTGTTTTGACAACGAACAGCTGACAATTGAAAATAAAAATATTTTTAAAGTGGAATTTGATTGTTTACGAAGCGGATCCTCCTCCAGCCAGTACTTCTAATGTTGCGGAAAGTTTTAAAATAGGAGGCACGTTTGTCGTTCGCGTACCTGTATGCAAATTAATATTGTCCAGTACATACTTAAAGGCGGCTTTGTTCAATCGAAAACGTTGCACAAAACTAAATAGAAAAACGAACTTTTTAACTAACTTATTAACTAACTTTTTAATCAAAATAAACCAACCTTTTGTCAGGTAATGTGAGAGGATTTGAACAATCCCGCAAACTTTTTCTAATTTTTCTTAAGTTCACATGTTCAATTTCAACTTCACTTTCTTCGCTGTCGTTGGTCAAAAAATAATAATTTGCTAACATATCTAATAAAATATTCAGCACAATCTTAAAACCACCAAATTAAATAAGAATAAAAACGAAAATGATAAACGTCAACAAAATAGCTGTCGTTTGTTTTCTTTCGTGGAGACGATAAAATCTGTTCGTTTTTAGGGTTACATGAAGCAAGAAAAGCGAAAACGTCAAAAAAAATGTGTTCGTTTGTTTTTTTTCGCGGCCACGAGATTTTCTTTCGTTTTTGATGTTACATGAAGCTAACCGTTCGTGCACACGAAAACGTGTAGACGTTTTCGCCTTACAGAATGCCGGCCCTGTTTTACAAGGAGATGTACAACCTTCCAATTGGAAATGTTCTGCTCCTAAAAATAGCATGAGGTAGTCCACCAACAAGCATGTAGGTGTAAACAAACAGAATGATTAAACAATGTTATTGAAAGTGCAGCTTGACGTGCCTGACGTGCATGCATCAACAAGATGACATTTGTTATTCGGTTCTCTTTATTCTCAACATTCCCAAGAGGAACAAGTGATAAACCTACTCTCTGACTTGTATGAGCTCCTATTTCCTGTCCTGCTACCTGTTTAAAAACCACGCGCTGCGGGTGACAGAACCATCAAACACTACTTTCATGTCAATATTTTTCCTTCTTTATTGTTATTTGGCTCTGCCTGGTAGCAGTGTAGCACATAATAAGATTCTCAGATGCGATTATTTGGGTATCATTGTGTGTTTTTATCTCCGGTATGTGTACAATTGGAAATAAATAATTGACTCAAATGTTTTAAACTGTTCGATTCGAGCTACCATTATGCGTCAATGGGGTTTTCGTCAAGAAACGGAAATTTACCAAACTTTCCATAAAAAAAAGGGTTGGCGTTGCCAGTTGTTTGCCCTTTGATGGAAAATCGATTCAAATTTGGGACATTAACACAAATTAAATACAAAAATAGCAGTCAAAATTTTGAAAAGCGATTGCTAGAAATAAAAATCAATAAAAACTCTCTCTGTCCCTATATCTGTGCAATGTGTAGTCATTAAACCTACTGCACTTAATTCTTTAATATCGTTTCTGACTTGATTGTGCTCCTAGGAAAACTGGCGACTTGCATTTCGTTCGCTTCGACTTCCCTGGCGAGTTCAACTATGATGTGCATGTAGGTATCGTTGGAAACATTACTGTGAATCTCGTTAAAATAATAACCGGCAATACGAAAGGAAAATTCAAGGAAGGATATCTCTAATTTCTGCAGAATTCAAAAGCCAACGGTAGAAATATGAAATATTTATTTTTGGTCATGAAAAGAAGAACGCTCTTTCAAAGGCATTTTCCCTTTGATTTAACAAAATGCTAGCCCCTCATACCCCATTTTTACGGAGCCGAAAACC
Organism: Cheilosia urbana; assembly: GCA_946477585.1. Classification (NCBI taxonomy): domain Eukaryota; kingdom Metazoa; phylum Arthropoda; class Insecta; order Diptera; family Syrphidae; genus Cheilosia; species Cheilosia urbana. Next base: position 129,229,703 of record OX297854.1, on the reverse strand, counting down.
GGGTTTTCGCGAAAGCACTCAAAAACTTCATCGAAAACAGAAGTTTTTGCATTGAGTTTATAAAACGAGTCGTTTAAAGTCGCTTTCCACGAACACACCACGAAAATGAATTTTTTTTATTTATTGCATTATTCAGCAAATTCAGCAGAGCAGCTGACGGAACAAAATGTCACAACTCACAACTTAAAATAATCTTCCACGCTGAATTGAATTAGCTTATATTATTTTTAAATGCTCTGAATTCATTTTATTTGTTAATTAATGCGATCGAAATTTGTAACAAAAATAGTTTATACAGAAGTTTCACGACTAGTGTCTCACAGCTCATTGAAACGTCAAACGAAAACTTGTGTGTCGGTGTGAATGCATCGACGAGTTTTCGATAGGGTATAAAGAAAGTCCTCAGTACCTAATGACTTCAATTGTTATCAGCGTGACCGTGGTGCAACTAAAGTTGCAATTTGGAACTTTTTTCGAGCGCCTGTCACAATTGGAGAAGGCGCTTCAAAATGTTTGCAAAAAATGCTGTTATATCCAAAAAATTTTAAATGCAACGCAGTTGCCTTTCCCAACACTTTTATAGTGCAAACAGAGCCAATGCTTGTTAAAATTTTTTTTTTTTTTTTTAATTTGCAGAATATTTCAGAAATGACTTTTTTCTCATTTGCAGTTTTTCTTGCGACTTTTCAGAACTCTGCAGCAGCGGTCAGACTGATTGAAACCATCTCAATGGCAAGAACTTTTCGCGAAATTATAATATTATAGTATCAATTTCATTCCACCCTACTGTAACAAATGTCACTTTTTAGTACCTACCCCTAGATATGAACTATCTACGTATATTGTATATACCAAAAGCTTTTTCGAATCTCCTGCCTTTTGGCAGTGCCTGAGGGTAATTATGGTAAAATCCGTCATTCACTGAAGTCGAGTGTTTTGGCATTTCACAGATGGAGATGCAACAGTTTGAACTATGCCTTTGCAATGGTACTCAGGCGGGAGGGTGACAAATAGGACGACAAGGTGAAAGTGTTATAATCGTTTGCTTTGTTTTGGCCTTGGCTTGTACAAAGTCGAGTGTCTTCAAGTGGTGCATTATGCGGTCTATTACTTATCCGTATATGTGTGCAGCTGCATATACCCAACGGTGTTTTGAGTCAGCATTGACGCGATGTGAAACTTTAGTTCTTAGATGGTAGCATAGTTTAATGATGCCACTTAGTAGGTACAATTTAATTTTCAGGGAACACTTTTTGTTTTGTTTCGAATTTTTCGCATCCTGTTAAAGGTGAACATGGGAGTTGGTTTTCGGACGAAGCCCAAGTTTCTAGGTATGAATGGGTATAATCAGCCAAAAGTGTAACGTGTTCAACGGGACACAAGCAAATTGGTATCAAGGGCAACCTTTAATATTGCTTACGTGCTGAAAAGCGCCAGCCTGTTAATTAGCTCTGCTGTAAGGTGGAGTAGGTTAGTCCCAACTGCAGATTAAAGTAATTTTTGCTATTCTCAGGTGACTACTGAACGTGGGCTTTTGGAAAACGTATAAAGATAATTAAAAACAAAATACCAAACGACAGGTTATGTCACCAAATTAAATGGTATGGAATATTATTTTGAAAGATGGGCAGGCCCCTTCTGGGTGTCTAAACACTGAAACGTATTTTGGTATGAATTGTGCGTTTTGATAATGGCTGACAACTAGTTTCTCTTTCTATACATAATACGAATTATGCAAACTGAGTTTTGTTGTCCTGGGACAAACTTCTCAATTCATACGTTCGGACTCAGCATACAATTTTAGCTTCCTTAATCCATAAACATATAAACACCAAACACTAGACTTTGTTCCACGGTTCCACCTAAACCGGCTACCGTTGCGAGTATACGCTCGTAAATAAAAATTCATCTTCGACAAAATATTGGTTAGGTGTTAAAAAAGCAAGGAACATTTCAAAATTAAAGGCATCTGTTTGTTTTAAGAAGAAACTTCCTAAATAAGTACATAATTCTCAAAATATGAGCTAGGTACTAACTTATTTTTGAAAGAACCTTTCCTTTTAGTAGATGTAGCAGAAAAACTAAACCTATTACTTTCTTTAATTAGGTAAACTATAGGGTTTTCCAATAAGAGGTGATTTTGGTATTCAAATAAAAAATTCATTTTTTGAGATAAATGATCGGATGTTTATTTCATAATAAAGAGGAAGGTATGCCGTTAATAATGAAAAACAACATCAGCCAAATGGCCAACACGAGCACGCATACAGGACCATATCCTTTTCATGAAATTTTCCATAACCAAATCGCAAAGTGGCTGTCCTATGTCCTCGATAGCCTCACGAATTTTATCTTTGACATCTTGAATCGACGCTGGGCTGTTGGCGTAGACGAGACCTTATCTTTCACGTGGCCCCAAAGGAAGAAGTCGCAAGGTGTTCAATCACAAGATCTCGGTGGCCAATTGTGATCACCTCTTCGAGAGATAATACGGTCCGGAAACTTTTCCCGTAAAAGATCAATGGTTTCGTTGCTTGTGTGGCACGTACCGCCGTCTTGTTGAAAGTAAACGTTGTCCAGATCAATACCATCCAACTTCGACCATAAAAAATCATTAATCATCTCTCGAAAAATTAAGGTCCAATGACCCCGCCGGACAATAAACCGCACCAAACAGTCACACGTTGAGGATGGAGAGGCTTCTCAACAATAACTCTTGGGTTTTCCGAGCTCCAGATGTGCCAATTTTCCTTGTTGACGTAGCCACCGAGGTGGAAATGGGCCTCATCAGTCAAGATGATTTTTCGATGGGATTCCGGATTATATTCATGCATTTCAAGGACCCAATCAGCAAAGACACGACGTTGTTGATGATCAGTCGGCTTGAGTTCTTGTGTTAACTGAACTTTATAAGCCTTAAGACCCAAGTCTTTATGCAAAATACGTTGTAATGACGTTTGTGGAATGCCCAATTCCAAAGAACGACGAGCAATGGACAAACCTGGGTTTTCTCCAACACTTTGGGCTACAGCAGCAATATTCTCAGTTGTTCTTGAGCGTCGTGCGGTCCGCCAGGTGCTTCACGACGACCAAAAAATGCTTTAGTTTTGCAAACTGTGACTGCAAGATTAATAATTTCAATGCGTAGTTGAAGCATGTATCGTTCCATTTTTAGTAATGGCGTAGTTTCTACTTGTCAAATGTCAAAGAATAAAAGCTTCAAAAGTGACAGCTACCGAAATAGCGGGTCATTTTATTATACCATTATTTTAATTAAAGATATCTGTAGTTTTAGGAAGAAGTTTTCGGAATAGGTATTTCTCAAAATATGAACTGGGTAGGTACTGATTCATTTCCGAAACTAATTAATTCGAGTAAGGCCTAGGCAGATCCTGGTTGCTGCGTTTGAACGATTGTCAAGCGGATGCGAACCGTTCGAAAAGATTGACCAGCATGAACTACATAAATTTTGTGGTTGCAAAAAACGGGATCAGTCGCATTTGATGCAATTGAGTGGTAAGACTGCTAAAAAAAAATGGCGTGTGTCTCGACTATTAGATTGGAGATTACTAGTAATTTCCACCCATATCAACAGAAAGCTCCCAACAAAGCTGGTGCTGTCAAGTCACTGGTCACATTCAAGAATTTAATTAATTTAGGTCGACTAGATTGGTCTGGATAAGATGTAACCTGAACGCAAAAACTAGATTGGTCGGGAACGTCACATTTTCTAAGTCAGCCACATATCCGCACTGTCAACTTAGTACTCAGTCAGGAATTTCTTGACTAGATTCGTCGGCTACCCCTCCATAAACGTCAACTGAAACAGCTGCTCATCTGACCGATTTCAGCCTATCAAAACCGAGATACATCTAGTCAGACAGCTGTCAGACTTAATAAACTAGATATTTATAAAAACTATGGCTTGAATCTTAAAAACGTCAAGTAGGAAGTAATTGTTGCCGTACTGAATATTTTAGCCCGGTTGATATAATATGTGCTAAAAAAACATGCCTTTGTCAATTTACAGCCAGGTAGTGAATTGAAAGAAAAAGTACTAGATTAAATAAGAAAATGGTGTAAAAATGGAATCACGGCGTTACCCGAACAAATATCTACTTTAGATGTTTACCTACTTATTTTATGGCAAACAAATTTTGTCTGCCGATGCATTCTGATTTATTTCAGCCACCAGTTTAATAAACTATCACACTAGTCTCCAATAACAGAGTGCGAAATTTCAACCTCATCCTGTGAGTAATTGAAATCAGATTTCACATCCATAAATGTGATTTATAGCGTCTTTCCCAACTTTTGGATTCATTATAAATATCGAAGGACATTCCCAATACGAACACGTCCGTTGCCCCAAACCAGCCACTTAAACGCATTACCACATCCGTTTTCTTAATGACTGCGCTAAAGGCTGGCTCACACTTAATTTATGTAATGTCCATATAAACTAGGTCATGTCAACACTAATGGCGATGAAAATTTCACGACTTAATTAAATGTGTTGTAGATATCGCTAATTATTTGATGTTAACCGGCGGGGACAAAACGGGGGAATTTTCCCTCTTCTATAGGGTGAGCAAGAATCCACCCCAAATAAATCTTCTCGCGGGCATGCAAATTCAATTCAATTCATATTGGCAGGAGTGAAGACTAATCTCTTCTGCATCCATATACTGTTGGTCGAGCATCAACAAAACAAAAAAGAACAGTGAATGATGAAGTAATTCTGTGATGGGGTAGCATTGCTTTTAACGCCCTTTCTGAATACAAAAGTACAGTTCACACCCTGTTTTCGTTTTAGCACACTATGACGCAAAGTTGTTTGGGGGGCTGGTTAAATAACTGCCGTTGATTCAACATTGCATAAATGTAGGAGTGATAGAGGGGTGGCAGTCGGTCCTGTTCTTGTTTTCCTATTTTATTTTTTCGAGTGCATAATTCCATAATTTTTAATGAGAAATCTCGCGGAGCGGTTTGGGTTTTTTTTGGAACTCCTTTACAATTTAAATGTTAAGTTGGAGGACTTTTCCAGAAGAAGTTTCTGAATTGTTGGCTGAAATGCAAGCCATCTGAGGGATAGGAACCGCCATTTTGTTTAGATAATTGCGTTAAGTGATTTGAAGGCGACACACTTTTCCCGCACCCTTGATTACCAATGCATAGTTTATCAATTAAATGATCAACTCATTTACCCTTTCATATTTGAGGTAGAGGCATTACCTTCGTCAATCAGTTGGGGGACACATTTTAGTGCGCGCCCAAGAGCCTGGCTCTGCCGTCTTCAAGTCAATGTACCCCGTATTTAAATTAAATTTATTGACACGGACGCAACTTGCCTACAGCCAGTTCATGGGGACCGTCATGATAAATAGAGTGTGACCATGTCGGGTTGGCACACATAAATTAGTGTCATAAGGTGAAGAGCCGGCAGCAGGACGCACAGTCGTCTTTGCGTAATTGATTCAAGTTTACGCATATTGTGGAGCCATAGAAGGTCGTTGACTGCTTTTGGGGCGTGGTGGTTAATATCCGTGCGATGCAGAGTGTCCATTTAGCATTTTTTTTTTTTATGTGAAGACCGTGGGTGGATTTTTGAAATGCTATTTCAGTGGAGCCAATCTTTTTAAGAATGAATGTATGGCGGCTGTATAAACGCAGGGTGCGGGACACAAATTTTCTATCTTCAGCATTTGCAGGCTTTTTTTAGAATTGGGCTTAGAAAATGGACAGATCATAATGATAATGGCTCTAAACTTATGTTTATAAATACTATTTTAAGTCAATTTCGCAATTTGCCTTGAGTAAGGAGGGAATGCCCACACCCATCTGTCATGCTATAAATTTACTCTTTTCAAACAGCACAGGTGCTTCTAGATCCAAGAAATGTGAAAACTGCACTATTCCATGTCCATAATGTTGTTTTTTTTATAATGAAGCAGAAAACGGGCTGGTTTGCATATATCCTACAACTGGTTTCGTGTAAGGATCCAATTCCTGTCATAATAGGCTTCCATGCTCACATCGTTACGTATGCAGTAAATTCGATAAGCAAACAAATCAAAGTCTCCAGCGTGTGATTTACGGAAGCCGGACACGATATTTTAAGAAAAGTAAGCCAAGCGCCGGCCGCCGCAGACACAAATATTGACTTTGAGTTTTCGGGATCAACAATTTTATACTCATAGGCGATATTAATTTGTTATTCCAAAAAATTTATTCCAAACAAACCCCACTGGCTTATTACATGCGTATGATGTTCGATTTATATGCAGTGTGAATACTGGCAGCGTTTATTTTTTCGCAATCATCCGCATTGGTATGTCTCGAAAACGCGAACAAAATATTATTATAACCTACACCTTGAGACTGTCAAGGGACTAGTAAAGAGAGAAAAAAGTTTACTCAAAGCGTGGAATTTAAGATGTGATTTGTTCGATTCATAAAGTACACACTTTTTTAAATTGGACGAATTATGGTTTTAGATATTAAGCCATTTAATTCTCGCAATATCTGCAGAATTTCTTTTAATTTATAAACCATGGCTGGAATTCAAAGATAATGGAAGTGTAGTGCTGGATCTGCTTTCTTGGGGTTGCTCGTGTTATTTTCTGTTCGTATACGAAAATTCTAAAAAAAGGACTTCAGCTTATACTTAATTAAGCAAACGTTTGTCAGGAAAAAATGCCAAATGTATATAGATACCGTTGGGGGTGAAATTGAAATGAACGAGTAGAGGACCCTTTTTGTTCCTTTTCTTAAATAAACAAAGGCACGTGTCGAAGATTTTAAAATCTGCCAAATGAAAATGATATCCTAGGTGGGGACGGTTTTTTTTTATGAATATATCTAAGGAAATTAGTCGGTGTGGGGGAAGTATAAGCTTCAACCCCTTTTCATTAAAAAAGGTTCCCCAAAAATGGATATACAAACAGATCATTATATTTTATGTCCAAATCTGGCATGCAATTTTTTAATAGTTTCCTGTGGAAATGGTTCCTTTGAGTACTTGAATATAAACATAATTATGCGGCATTTAAGCCATCAAACATTCCTAATACGGAAGATTAAAGGGATGCCCAATACGGAATAGCTGTTTGACTGAAAGGAAAAAAACGTGACACGTATTTTGGTCGGCCATCTTGTTTACGTGGTAGTAATTACAGGAAAGCTCCGCATGTTACTATTTTTATAACTATGGTTAACGAAATTCCGCGTTCCTATAAAACAAAATGGGGACTGGAAATGAAGAATGGTGATGAATTTACTGAAACTAATTAACGCACTCATTTCACATGTTTTAAATAGGAAATAGAAATGTTTTCATTTGATTGCAGAACTGTTGGTCGCCTGAACCTCGCCGGAACTTGTGCTATGTTATGGGAAGAACATCCCTGACACATTCGGCGTCTGATTTGTGATCTCATTCTTACGCCTTTATTAGCATTGACTGCAGACAAACGGATCTCTCTGTCCCGTGTCGTGCAAAAATGCGTGTGCGTGATAGTGTAAATGCAGTTTCAGAAACCCACCGACATAAAAAAAAATAGTATTCTGAAAGCCGTATAACGGTTTTTTTATTACCAGATATTTACCTCTCGAACTGTTAAAATCTGTAAGGCAGTGTGAAAAATTGTGGCGGAGTGTGTCTGAGAAAATGACGTATAAAAAGTATTGGCACCGCTTTTTCTTTCGAGTGTCGGCTACATCTTCTCGCCAAGTAGAGATTTAAAGAAGTACGCCTACGCCATCTTGGAGGAAGAAGTTTGCCAGCTGATTTCGAGAGCAGAAAAACTGCTCTGAATCTGCAAAAATGTGTTTTTTCTGTCCCAATGGAAAACGACATTACTCAGCAAACGTATTGGTGTAAGAATTGGAAAGGCTGTTGGTCAACAGCTGATTTGAAATTTATTGTCCCATTTGGCATATTCCTGCATTTGTTTTGATTTAGGTTAGGATCAGCGTTGCCACTATCTAGTACTGTGCTACATATTTGCTGGATTTTAACGCTGCACTACTACTACATCGTAACCTAAAATACTACATTTCTTAAGAGCCAACCATTTTAAATTGATTTAAAGAGTTTCCCTGTAAGAAAGCAAATTTGGAAATTTCAAATGAGCAGTGGCGCTTGTTGATTGGGGCTTTCGATCTTATTTTGAAATGTGGACCTCAAAATAGTAACATTGTGGCAATATGGGTAAAATTAAACAAACAAAAAATAGTTACTTATAGTAACTTAATATTTGAAGAACTTTCTAAATAAATATTATATTAGGTATATATTTATAACTATTTAATTTCAATACAAAAAAAAAAAACAGCTACTACATTTTGTTTGAGAATGCTACTTTTTTTTTCTCTAACGTACTACATTTGCTTAAGATTGAAGTGGCAACGCTGGTTAGGATAGGTTAGGTTGAGTGGGGTTGTGACTTGTGAGTTGTGAGGCACCAAAGCGGGCCCATCGCCATCTACAGGACACTATTAATCCTATCTTGTCAAGTCGAACGGCTTCGTTCTTTGTAGTCGTCGCAATAAATTGTTCTCGTCCAAAATTTGTCGGACTGAATTGTTAACATGTCCGATTAGTCGGTTTCTATGCTTTCGCGCGAAGCTTTTTGTTTCAGCTTCAATTATTGGAATTCCAAGATCCCTGTGAATATCATCGTTTCTAATATACCATGGTGCTTGTACAATTTCTCTAAGCACTTTATTTTGAAAAGTTTGTAGAATATTGGCATTTGTTTTCTTGGTAGAACCCCAAAGTTGTATACCGTAGGTCCACACCGGCTTTAGCACTTGCTTGTATAGAAGCAGTTTGTTTTCGGTACTGAGCTGGGAATGTTTTCCGAGTAACCAGTACATTTCTCTATATTTGATATCGAGTTCTTTACGTTTCATTTTCACGTGCGAATTCCATTTCAGCTTTGCATCGAGTGTCATTCCCAGGTATTTGGCCTCGTTTGCAAAGGGTATCCGGGCCAAGTTTAAAAAAATTGTCAAGTCATTTGTTTTCTTATACGTGAAATTCACGTGAACAGATTTAGTTTCGTTGAGGGTGATCCGCCAGTCCCTCGTCCATTCATTTACCCTATTCAGTGCGATTTGCAGTTTTGCAGTCGTTTCTGCAATAGTGTTACCTACTGCTAGGATAGCGGTGTCGTCAGCGAACGTAGCGAGAGTAGTGCAATCTTCTCTTGGTATATCGCGAGTATATAGCAGATAGAGAAGGGGTCCAAGGAAACTTCCTTGCGGCACGCCGGCTGAAATTTCCTTAAGCTCAGAGTATTCGTTTCCATGTCTAACACGGAAGAGTTTATTTCCGAGATATGATTCTAAAATATCACATCACTAGATGAATCAACAAATATTGTTAATTGCCAACGCTTCGAGTTAATCAGACATTTCGTCGCCTGAGAATTGTTTTGTTCCATACGCCACTTTTGTCATTTTTTAGTTAGGAACGGATTCTATGGTAATTTTGTATGCTCTTTTTAAATCTGTGATTCGATTTTCTCTATCCCGAGATATCGAGCATCGACTTTGTCCCATCTCCACCAAAATCAACAATTTGTAGAATTGTTTTGTGCCATAAACCATTTTTTGGCGTTTGGGACAAATTTTCCATTATAATTTTTTGCAATTTTTTTGCGAGAATTGTTTTGTTCCACGTGCATATCACTGCGACAAGAGATAGACAAAATATTAACGAAGTTGAGAATTGGTTTGTCCTACGTGGACTTGCGTTAAAGAAAAGCCATATCCATTTGTTTGTGTTCCACGTGCATGGACAAAAAAAAATCAGTTTCAAAATATAGGAGGTGGGACATAAGTCAAAAACTCATTATAAGACTAACTTCAAGTTAAAAAAATAAAAAATAAATCCTAACACACGGTTTCGGAGTACCAAGTACACAAACCTTTAAATGCGTTTTTCTCGGAAAAGTGTCAGTGGCGTATGGAACAAAACAATTCCCAGGCGACTATTTTAACAACTTTTCATCCGGGAGTGTTCGGATTCCGGTATCGAAACACTCACTTCTGAAATTGTTTTGTTGGCACAAAAAATACTCTCTCTGTGAGAGAATTTATGCCCACCACTGCCATTTTACAGTCTTTTCCATTCTTATCTACTACAAAAGTAAAGGAACAAACCTACTCCCATTCGTCGCATAAATATATTCCACTGAAATGTACCTGTCGTCACGTAGTTTTTAGGGTTCCGTACACAAAGGAAAAAAAGGAAACTTTTTCTGTCTGTCTGTCCGTCTGTCCGACCCAATAGACCAATTTTGTTCCTAGGTCTATCTCAGAAACTAATAGACGTAGAAGGCTGAAATTTGCACACAACATCCGGTATAACCTCTAGTTAAACGACAATGGTTGCGGTACTTCCACTGGTTTTGTAATTAGTAGTTTTGTGAAAAAGGGTTTCATTTGTACAAAAAAAATCGTATTTCTTGATTTACGAAAAATGAATATATACTTTTTTTGTGGATTGTGCTCGGATCTATATTATGTCCTGAAGAATGATTTGCGGAAAAGTTAATATTTTACAAGATATTTACAAAAAAAAACAGTCAATAACTGTATAAAGTACGCCTTTTTACCATTTTTAATTCGTTTATGGTGTGTTCTCAATCGATTCTAATTGGAACTCTACTCATGTTCAGGCCCTGATTAACCTTTAGGCTAATTAGGCTGCCTAGGGCGCGAGGATCGGAGGGGGCGCGTTAAAATCATGTCTTCGCATGTAGGGTAAAACTGGGTAATACCGGTCATTTCAACAAAAACTCAAATCAAACGAAATTTGTTATTTAAATAATACCTTTACTTCACTTTTTATTAAATTCATATATTTTTGTATTATTATAAACATAAAACAAGGTAAATGAACAAAACGGAAAAAAGTTAAACAAAAAACAAAAAAGGACAAAAATGACCGGTATTAGACGCATGGTCGGTTAATTCCGGTCAGCAATTCTGGTAATGGCGGTCATTAATGTTTATTTAAAATATACTTATATTTATTTTTAGTTTTCACATAAATCACGAAATGTTTGATCTGTGTTGCAAGTTCATTTTCCTGGTCTTTGTTAAAAACCGCGTGTCACCCCAGAAATGGCTCATAGAAGTTTTTCTTTTTTAGACATTCTGGCAGTGTCGAAAATGCTATTTTAGTAGACCTGGGGGTCGATTCTGGTTCTGTGAAAGAGTGAATCGAATAAATCGTTTTCACATTCGCTTTTACCCATTGCTTTCATTTTTTCGATTCACTTTGTACTAAAATGCGATTCTGGTTCTATAAGTGAAAATATCGTGGTGAATTCAATACCGCACACTGTGTTGTATGAAAGAGGGTTGTCAATTTCAAACTTTCACTAAAAACATTCACTTGCAACTGGGGCCGTGAAAAGAAATTATTCATATGAAAAATTTTGAAGTTTGGTTTCACATTTTCATAGAACGAGAATCAAAATTGCGTGTGAAAGGGTGAAAACATTTTCGTTTCACTCTTTCACAGAACCAGAATAGACCCCCTGGCCGCGGCGCGAATGGACATTTCCTTTTCAATAAGTTGTTTGGCGTTGTTAATAGCCACCTCTGACCACGAACCTCTGGAAGTGGTTCTTGACTTAGGCTTACCCATGAATAGGTAATGCCGATCAGTTGACCGGGACTACCTACACGGGAGCACCAAGGAAAAAAAAAATGCAAAATGAAATTTTAAGTTAAGAAAAACAAAGTAAAACCGATTCAGATTGTTAATAAAACACAACATAAAGTATGTAAAATATCACTGTATTTATAAGAAATAAGAAAAAGTACTTACTCTCTATTTTCTGATCACCTTTTCTTATAAGAAATTGACCGAAAACACTAAAAGATCTGTCACTTCCAAAGACCACAAATAAACTAAACAAACATCTGTCTGGTATGAAAACAATCTTCGGGGGCACTAACCCATGCAAAGAGTTGGTGAGTAAATGTTCCAATTCTCGAGATACAAGGGTGACCGGTATTACCGACTGACCGGCATTACCCAGTTGTACCCTACTAATCTAGCATCATTGCATCTTCCCTACATATTTCAACTAGACCGAGGCAAAACACTAAAACTAAATGTGCTTGAGAGTCCCTGATTTTAACAATCAATTTGGAAATTTTAAAAAGCGCGCGTAAAACAAACACTGACTTGTTACTTGAATCGGTCAGTGGTCGAGCGAGTGGGTGAGCTGGTAGCAAGTTTTGTATCATCCGCTTCGCAATAACGGATGTAGATTTTAACTTCATTTTGTATGGAAAATTCAGAATTTAAACAGTGCAACCTAGTTCTCGCGTTTGCCGCTAGACGACTCTGTATCATATTCTATTCTTTATCGTCTAGGTTGCACTGTTTACATTCCCATGCAAAATAATTTTCACTAATACGCGCGTTTCTGTGAGGCGAATTAAACAAAACTCTCACTAGACACTAAGCGCAGCTTGCCTCGACCCTAAGGTTGAATGTCATGCAGATTAAAGAAGAACGTTAGTTTCGCTTGCAGATCGATCTGGAAACTTTTATGAGTATTATAAACCATGTTAAAATGTTCCACTACTACTCTTCCTATTTACTACTTTTTAGACCGCCCGTAACACACCTGATGACAGGGGCGCGTCCTTAGAATTAGCCTAGGGCGGTCAGATCAGAACTCTTGATCAGGCCCTGCTCATGTTCATTTACACACCGATACCACACTCCATCCAGACTTCGCAGTTCACCTTAACAGTCCACTCCCCGTCCACAGACCACAGTCCACACTAGTGTTTGTGCATTGTTTTCTCGGTCATCTCATTTCTCCAATTCTCCCTCTTTTCATTAAAATTCATTCTCATACACACATATAGATTTAGACATATCTTTGTGCACAAACGTGGCTCTCGGTCATTACATTCATTAGAGTAGAGCGTGTTTTCTCCTCTTATGCTTCCATTCATGTAGTTTACCTCATCATCAAAAAAACTTCCCAAATTCAAACTCTAAAGAAGTATACGGAACCTTCGGTGCCGGTTTTTTTACATAACATACAAACATAAACAAAATCATCTATTTTAGCTTAAAACGTGTGTTTATTTAATCAAAGTCTTAAAAGCTACAAATATTTCTATGTACAAAATTAAATTATCTACACGTTCGCTACAGCATCTGTGAGGGCAGTTATAAGCTTAATTGCACATTTGTGCGATCGCTTCCTGCGGAGACGTTTGTAGGACATTTTCTTGGAATCCATTTTTTTTAAATGCTTTATTAGCTTGATAAGCTTTTTTCGGTATTCCTCGAGTTGTTCAATTTCATTGTTAATATTCTCATTTGCGGAATCGTTTTCACTCGATACACTCTGGCGCATCCTTGACCGGTTAATACGAATTATATCTTCTGTCAAAGCCAGTTTGGAGGCACACCAGCTTACTAGTTCGCGTTCTTTTTGTTGTATGTACTGCTGGTAGAGGTAAATGTGAAAGTTATAGTTGATAGTATTGTCGGCGCTTAGGTCCATTTCATCACTAATGTCCGGACAAAGCTCATCGAGGGATGGCGATTCATAGACGCTGACGTGTACGGTGTTCCTCTTAAGACAGTTTCCCATATTTTCCGGCAGCCTCCTTTTTGTTTTCATGTAATCGAGATCCTTGTCCTTCAAATGACTAATTAAAACTAAAGAAAATCAATATAATTTGCACATATTTATACCTAACCGTTTTAGGGGCATTTCTGGAAAACAGTCTGTATCCTGTATGACATGGACACTTTTAATTTTATGTATTTTAAATTAGCTGCTGGGTACTGGGTTATTATTCGATCGGTTTTCCAAATGAACGCGAAAACGCACATGTACCGCAATAAAACTGCACTCGCGAGAGAGCGATATGTGGAAATGGAAATATGTTGTGGATTAATATTTTTACCTCGTACAATTAAAGGTAGCTCTTCAGAAATTTTCCATCTGGGTACTGATCTTCGTTCTTAAAAACCCAATGTTAGGTAGAAAAATAAAAATACCTGACCGGAGAAATATGTGTGTTGAAAAGATAAAACCGAAACAAATGACATTTAAGAGAGTGTAATTTGTTTTTACAGTGTTGGTCTAATTCAAATACGTCCAAATTTTGTTTGACGGTTTGACATTCCATGTCATTTTGTATGTAGGTACACACATACTATCCGACAATGTACCTATAGTTGTCAAAAAGGAGTGCGTGCTTATTGCAGGGAATACCTTAGCTTAAATAACCAACAAAAATAGATCCACCCAATGCAATGCGCTTCTTTGCAGTTGAAAATTGTTTGCTCTGCGAAATAAGGCTCCAATGAAATAAGGCCCCAAAAGAAAAATGAAATAAGGCCCCAAAAAATTATACAGGAAACAACAACAACGATTTTTAATAGAATTCGGGGTGTTATTTCCTTTATTTTAATGCAAAACACACGTTCTGGGGTTCTAGATATATCTCGCGAAAAGGAAGAATGCTATATGGGGCAGGTATGGAGTATAGTTGTGATTTCCACTCGACGGGCAAACCGACCTACTGGCCAACTGATACTTCAAAAACACCTGACCTGATAGATTTTTTCGTCGTGAAAGGAATATCTACCAACCACATTAAAGTTGAAGAGAGCTTTGATCTGTCATCTGATCATTCACCGGTTATTTTAACATTGAGCGTAAAACTAGTAAATAATCTTGAGCCAGCGAGATTAACTGGTAGAACAACCAACTGGGAAGGCTTTAGGAACGAAATTGAAGAGAATGTTGAACTTAGCGTTCCACTTACGACACCCTATGAACTTGAGGTTGAAGTAGATCGCTTCGTTGAGATCGTACAGCTCGCTTCCTGGAATAATACGCCTAATCCAAGAAAAGCGCCGGCCAAATACGGTCTACGATATCCTCCCGAAATAAAAGAATTGGTTAACGAAAAAAGGAAGGCGCGTAAAAAATGGCAACAGAGTCGCGCCCCGCAACATAAAACACATTTGAATTATTTGTGCAATTTGTTGAAGACAGCTATTAAGGACTTTAAAAATCGTGCGATAGGTTCTTACCTTGAAAGTTTAACGGCGAAAAAAGATTCCAACTATTCACTTTGGAAAGCTGTAAAAGGCACCAAAAGGCCCAAAATACCCGCGCCGCCAATTAAAATAAATCAAAATGAATGGGCAAGGGAAGATAAGGAAAAAGCGGACGTTTTTGCCGCCCATTTAGAAGAAACATTTAAACCGTACGATGGTCGGGCGGTTCACGACAGTGTTATTGCGGCGGAATTACTATCCGACGATTTAATACTCACAAGTGCAACGCTAAGGGAACTAAAACGTGAAATTGAATCCCTAAAACCTAAGAAAGCTCCTGGTTATGATTTGATCACGGGAGAAGTTCTCAAAGTTCTACCAAGAAAAGCATTAATTAAGCTTCTTCATATTATAAATGCCGCGCTCAGACTAAAACACGTGCCGAGCCAATGGAAAGTTGCGGAGGTCATAATGGTTTTAAAACCAGGAAAACCGCCAAATGAAGTAAAATCGTATAGACCAATTTCCCTTCTTCCAGTTATATCCAAAGTTTTCGAGAGAATTTTACTAAAGCGCCTACAACCGGTTATAGAATATAATAATCTTATCCCTGACCACCAGTTTGGGTTCAGAACCAAGCATTCAACGATTGACCAAGTGCATAGAATTACTGACGTAATTGAGAAAGCATTTGAAGAAAAAAAGATATGCTCAAGCGTATTCCTTGACGTCTCACAAGCCTTTGATAAGGTGTGGCATGACGGCTTAAAATTTAAATTACGACAAGTTCTTCCCGTACGCCTATATGATATTTTAGAATCATATCTCGGGAATAGACTCTTCCGTGTAAGACATGGAAACGAATACTCTGAGCTTAAGGAAATTTCGGCCGGCGTGCCGCAAGGAAGTGTCCTTGGGCCCCTCCTCTATCTGTTATATACTCGCGATATACCAAGAGAAGATGGCACTACTCTCGCTACGTTTGCCGACGACACCGCTATCCTAGCAGTAGGTAATACAATTGAAGAAACGACTGCAAAACTTCAAATCGCACTGAATAAGGTAAATGAATGGACTAGGGACTGGCGGATCGCCCTCAACGAAACTAAATCTGTTCACGTGAATTTCACGTATAAGAAAACTAATGACTTGCCAATTTTCCTAAACTTGGCCCGAATACCCTTTGCAAACGAGGCCAAATACCTGGGAATGACACTCGACGCAAAGCTGAAATGGAATTCGCACGTGAAAATGAAACGTAAAGAACTCGATATCAAATATAGAGAAATGTACTGGTTACTCGGAAAACATTCCCAGCTCAGTACCGAAAACAAACTGCTTCTATACAAGCAAGTGCTAAAGCCGGTGTGGACCTACGGTATACAACTCTGGGGTTGTACCAAGAAAACAAATGTCAATATTCTACAAACTTTTCAAAATAAAGTGCTTAGAGAAATTGTACAAGCACCATGGTATATTAGAAACGACGATATCCACAGAGATCTCGGAATTCCAATAATTGAAGCTGAAACAAAAAGCTTCGCGAGAAAGCATAGAAACCGACTAATCGGACATGTCAACAATTCAGTCCGACAAATTCTGGACGAGAACAATTTATTGCGCCGACTACAAAGAACGAAACCGTTCGACTTGGCAAGATAGGATTAACCGCGTCTTAATTGCGGAACATGCAGGATCTTTCATTGGAAAGTAGCCTGTCAAAAGTTGTTATTTCGTTATAGAAAAATTGCTTGATAAGTTATATCTTAGTTGCAGTATCTAACAATTCTTCGAAGGGTGGTGTTTTTAGTCAGTAAAAATCTGACACTACTATGAGCACGCGCTTGCTATTCTCATAGTGTCTTTGGAAGATTTTCACCTACCCTCGGTATCTAAAAAAAAAAAAAAAAAAAAAAAAAACTTCTCAAACTCTTTACGTTTTCAATTGGGACTGAAAAGCCTTTTTTCAGATTCAGACCGATTTTCCTGCTCTCGAAATCACCTGGCTGTCAGCTTCCATATTACATTGGCTCCATGAAAAAAACAGTGAGAACAATTTTGCGGATCTCGATTACTGTTCGAGACTTACACCTACTTACCCATACGCCAAAACATTTGTCATTTGTCAAACTTCAAAAGTGTGTTTTTAACTAGCCCCCTTATTAATAAAAAAATGTGCAAAGGTAGGTTAGTTAGCAAACGTCAGATAGCATACACAAATTGGACATAGCTGCTGAGTAACAAGTTGATAAGTTTAACACAGTGTTTATTAATACGGGGGTAAGTTTTTAGACAAGAAGTCTGTGAAAAATAGAGAAAAATTATCATTTGGCCGCTGTAATGGAATCAACATAAATGCAATGGATTTTTATAAACACAACTGTCAATTTAAGAACAGCTGACTTTTAAAACACGCACCACCACAAATGCAAAGAGAGAAACAAGAAACATAAATGGTTTTATGTTCCATTGGGCACGAAAGATCTGAAATCTGAGAGCAAAATCTGAAAATCCCAATGAAAAACAACATCCAACGCACTTGAATTGGTAAATCTAAGGAAACTCTGAGAACAAATCCAGATTCGCAAAAGTGATCTGAAATCGGAAAAGTATTGCGAGAAACAGATTAACACAGCGACAGCAACAGCAACAGCGAATTTAGGATTGGCTCTAACGTTGATGTCGCTGTCGATGTTGCTGTGCTAATGTGTTCAAAGTAATTAAAATACATTGGTTCTAAAGGTTCTGTCAAAGTTGCTGTTGCTGTATTAATCTGTTTCTCGCATATTGCTTTTTTCGTACCAAACGAAATTAATAAGTGACCAAGAGCAAAAATATGCTCTGAGAGTGCCCAATCGAACACCAACTTAATAAAGTATCAACCATATAACAGAATACTGCCGGCATTAGCTACAGTGTCAATGGGGACGTCCATTCAAGTATCTAGTTGACTAAGTTCGACAGCTGTCTGATTTGACGTGTCTTATTATGGCGCTTTCAATTAAAACTGCCCTTTCTATGAAAAGAGCAAGTCTAGTAGTGCTCTTTCTATGTTTTCTATATTTCATTGGAAAAAAAAGTGCACTCCCAGGTCAATTCTTAACACGACAGAAGTGTCTGGGATATTTTTAAATACTTGCAAAATGTCAAACTGAAATGCTTGTTGCGTTTTCGAAACAATTTTTGAGTTATGTGATCCGAAAATATGCAATCATGCGTGCAAAATGTAAACTTCAATTCAATTATATTGATATGGTTTATTCATTACTGTGAAAAAAAAGCAGTAACCGAATACCAAATTTCACATAATGGTGTCTACAACTATTACAAAAATGCTCCAATGAATTTCATTGAAAAGAGCAATTCTGACTTTCGGGGCAATTCTCTCGGATCTTCAATGAAAAACGCCATTGGTTTTGATAAGCCTAGACGGTCACATGAACAGGTTTTATCAGTAAACGGACGTTACCATCTAGACATCTAGTCCAAACCAATCTAGTCGACTTTAGACAACTAGATTTTTGAATGTGCACAATATCTTAAACATTACTCCTATTTTGGTCTCGACATACAAAATTTCAATGTAAGCACGCATTGATTGACAATAGATTGACAAATATTGGTTTAGTTTTAATTAACTAAAACTACTACCTTACCCTTTTCTTGATTGATGTTGTTTTACGTATATACACGCAAGGATTACCGACAAATCAAAATCAACTCAATAATTTCTTGACTGAGCAATAACTGTGACAGCCTGTCACTTTTAATACGCAAAATAATTTGATAAATTTAAATACGAGTAAAGCCGTGTTTTATTCAATTTTTCACTCAACACCTAAACCATTTTCAACAGGCTTAACAGAAAAATTGACTTGACGTCTGTCAGATCGGTTGATAACTTCTGAGCAGCGTATTGTAAATACAGGGCTTACAGATCAATTGACTAGTGACTGAAAACTGATACGGTAATCGGTTGATAACTTCTGAGCAGCGTATTGTAAATACAGGGCTTACAGATCAATTGACTAGTGACTGAAAACGAGTACTAAGCATATGAACATCTACTCGCTTATGCCTAGGTGCTTATATATACCTAATCGAAGGAAATAAATTAGTATACCTATATGGATGTATACACTGATTTATTATTGTTCAACAGTATAAAGTACGCTTACTCATAAATACGTTATATAAGTACATATTTCGGACCTTAATTTTCATTCTAACGCTTTTGTGTTAATCACCTTTAGACATTATCTTCTATGTAACTAATTAAGGAGTTCGCAAAGCCCGCGTATTCTTACAAAATGCAGCTCACACAATTTCTTAGGTATATTTAAATGCGATCGTAATTACCCGGTATTGCAACGCAATTATTCTCGCATAAATACAGACGCGTCTTGCGTGCAATAAAATCCAGCAAAACAAAAAAGATAGAAGGATACCTGTCTGTGTATCCTTTACCGATCAGGTACCTGGACGCAATCTTATATAAAAGACGAAAGTCAAAATGTCACTTAAACACTAACACCTAACACCGAGAACAGTTCAGACCATTCTAATTCAGTCCCGAAGATTTGGAATACCTATATAATAAATTACAAAAAAAAAAGAAGATTTTATCGCGTCAAATCTAAACACAAAATGGATATTATTTCCGTTGACAAAATAGACAAAAAGGATCCGCACAACTACTTTGGAAAATTGGGCGTCGACACTCAAAAACAATTCCGTATACCTTGGCGAAGAGTCAACTTGGGCGATGAGATTCGTGAGCTACACGTTATGAACGATGCAGCAGTTATACCGCCATCAACTACAGGCTATTTCAACAAGGACCTCCTATGCAGACTTATCGACGACATTTTGGACGTGCAAAAACCACTTCGCTTTCAACCTGAAAGAATCAAACGTCGGTTGTTTATCAACGGCAGGACAAGACCGCACAAATCAACGATTACGCGTAAAAATAAATCACAACTCTCAACAGCCTTCAAATTTCTCTGCATTCGATCCAAAATCGGCAACCGAAAAATAAAAAGGAACTACTTGGATGAAGCTCGAATTACAGTTGCCGCCCAGATAAAAAAAGAAAAAGCAGAAAAGCGACGCCGAACGTCCTCATCTTCCGATTTCAAGGATTCGCCGGCACTTAAACGGTTTGGTGTTAGTGAATGGACCGATCCAAATGGCGTGCTTCATGTAAGAACCGACGATGGGATGTTTCCAATTTCGTCGAACATACTCGCCAATGTTTGTAAATTTCACGAGAAAATGGTAAGGAAACATCCGTCGAAGATACGCACCGAATATGAGCAACTCAAACGTAATCTTAACACAGAAGCTTGTCGCTTAAGTCGTCGTGTAAACAAGCTTGCTGGCCTTATTTTAGATGAACAGTATCGTGAGCGAATGGATACCAATCGTAAGGTAGCCGAGGAATCCATGAGATCAGTTTATTATTTGAAAGCCCTGCTTGAAATAATTAATGGAGCAGCATAGGAACAGAGTTTGGCTTTAGTAGGGATTGCAAATATTTGCATTTTTATTTTGTAATAAATTTTGTATATAGTATACCTACCTACACTTTGTACATAAAATTAAAAAAAAAATACTTAACAAAAAATAAATAAAAAGCGTTTAACTCTAAGCCAAAGATTTTCGTTTTAGTTTAATGTCTGTCATTCAAATGAGTAGGTATAAATAACGTACCTATAAGTCGAAAATTCGAAACGGTGGTAAGTACTGTTGCCTGTGTTGAGCGGGTTTTCGCTTAACGTCGTGTTTTCCAGGCACGAA
The DNA here is from genome assembly GCA_946477585.1 of Cheilosia urbana. Classification (NCBI taxonomy): domain Eukaryota; kingdom Metazoa; phylum Arthropoda; class Insecta; order Diptera; family Syrphidae; genus Cheilosia; species Cheilosia urbana. Next base: position 129,208,831 of record OX297854.1, on the reverse strand, counting down.
TCAATGACTTTCGCGAATTGCGAATAACTAAAGCATGTATTGTATAGGTATATTAAAAATCCGAACCCCGAAGCATTTATTTACTTGCATTTCAACTTAAGGAGAACCAGTCATTTCCTTTTGATCCACATTTTTCGGAAATAACCCATACGCTCTGATAATATTCGATTATGAAAAAGAATGTAAGACAGTTCACAGCTCAATTCGCTAACCCAATTCTTTCAACAAAGCTCATAATATTCCTACGTGACAATTTGGCGTACGTGTTATGGGCCATATGGTAGTTGTAAAACGTCAACATTCTCATCCGGCTGGAGAAAATAAAACCATCATGGAAATATAGAAATAAGGACGACGCCGATAAGTGCAACCGGAATGCCAGAAGAAACATTAAATGATTTTCTCTATGCTCAAAAATGTGGGGACAATTTTATAATTTACACCACCCTAACAAGGGCAGAGGCAGCATCATGTCTCTGATGCTAGAGTGACTTAAAGAATGCCATATCTCCTCATAGTTTCATTTAATTTTGCTCTTCCCAAGGAAATGTGTACTCGCACTCGCATATAGATATAGGGGACATCCGAGATCCCAGAGACTGTAAACGAACTTTGAGGTTGTACGCCATGTGACAGTTAAGCACGACATGAAAGCAATTTCACTTGTATATCTACAAGGAGTCATTTTGGTATTTACAAAACATTACTAAGCTGAATTGCCATTTTTCCAGAAAGAGCATGCAGGCTATTTCTTGTATAGGGACATGGGACATAGTGAAGGCCACAATTTGCAAATTAATATAAATTTTTAAAAGCGCGAAGTTTTAATTTTGCATCCATAAATTATTGATGGATGTTCCTGTTATGTGTCATCAGTGGACGTCCAACGAAATAACGAATTTTCGATATAATGAACGACGAATAAAGAAGGCAAAACGTAAACGATAGCGCATATATTTTACCGAATGTTATTGCGCGATACTAATAATAATTAATAACTAATGTAGTAGGGGAGACTGGGTACGGTTGAAACACAGGACGGTTGAAACAACACGAATATCTCGTGAACCGTACGCGCAGCGTCTATGAGTATTAGGGGTGAATGAAGCAAAAACAAGTCCGTCGACGAATTGTAGTCATGCATCGTTCGCTCGACGGTTCAGTTTTAAGTGAGAGCTAATTTTCTATTTAGACTATGAAAAGTAAGTATTTTTGTTTGGTTATTTTTTATTTTACTGTGGTTTCTATCGATGCGAGATTGCTGTGCCTAATTTTTTTGTATGCAGTAAAGAGTGTAGAATACAGTATGGTGACTAGTTTAAACGTGTCAGTGCTGTTTTCGTTACTTTATAGATTCTTTTTACTTAAAGGGGGGGTTGGGGACGGTTGAAACAATTTTTCAGGGGACGGTTGAAACAATGTGTTTAATTATTTTTTTATTATTATATATTATTTTCACGAAATCAGAAGAACCAGAACAACAGAAAAAGAACAAATGAAAAAGGAGCACGAAGCAAGACTGAAACAAACCAGCTAAGAAAAGGTTGGTAGGTAAACAAAAGAAAATAAAAGTTACGAAAGTCAAAAAAAAAAAAAAATAATAATAATAATAATAATAAATGCAGCATTGCATTGCTCTATTATTTTTTTTTTATTCAGAAGAAGAAAGGTTTTATTTCCTTGTCTGCTTCTCAACGTATTCAGGGAGCAGATCTAGTGAAAATTGGATACAAATGTATCACCTGTAAAATGTGGGCTCACAAAGAGTGCAAAGAAGGTTGCAATAGTTATGTTTGCCACAATTGTGATTCGGAATATTCCGAAAACTGAATTTTATCGATTGTATTATCAAGATTAAAGTAATGTTCTTTCAATTAATTTTTTTTTTTGATTTTTGTTTTCTTTAATTTTTTGTTGTTTAGAAATACTGTTTATTATTTTTTTATTTCTATATAAAACAATGACGTGATGAATATTGTCGAACAAAACTATTATTTAAAATAAAAATTAATTAAATATGTAACAATGGAAGATTGTGTTCATGTTTCAACTGACCCCAACGACTGTTTCAACCGACCCTGGTATGGGTACGGTTGAAACAAATTTCCATTTTTGTTTTATTATGATGTACTACGCAAAATATCACACCGAACACTCAAAAAACACTTTACATTTATACATAGAAACATGCTCCTACATTTCACATAACTTGATCACCGTTTAGCTTATAAACGGCAATGGTATGGACGGTATAAGCGAAATTGTTTCAACCGTACCCAGTCTCACCTATTCGATTGAGCTTCTCATAGGAATTTTTTGTTTGCTCTAGAGGTCACTTTTCATGTTTTATTTCGGTACGAAGAATAAAAAAAAAAAAATATTTTTCCGATGTCAGAGCCAAGTTAATCTAGATTTTATTCTCAGAGATCTTGAGATTTGACAATGCAAGTGCGTTTGAGTTTGACAACTTGTGGAGTTTGTTAACGTTTTCGTGAAGTTTTTCTACTGCAAAGAAAGGCATTGCATCGGGTGATTTTTTTTTTTAAATTTTATCTCATCTAGGTAGGTAGGTAGTAGGCGCAGTGGCTTAGTGGTTAGTGTGTTGGACTACTACGCTAGGGGTCGAGGTTCGAATCCCGCAAAAACCCAAAATTCCAACTTAGGGTTTTTTTCACTGTGCCACCTCTCGCGAACGTCTGACAAACATCCGAGAGTAAATATAACTGTCTTGAAAGTGCTTCTCAATTAGCCGTTTGGAGTCGGCATAAAATTGTAGATCCCTTCCATTCGTTCCAAAAATTAAAAACGCACACAAAACGAATGGTTGTGAGAAGCTAGGCCTAGGGTCCCTCCGGACCTGTTGCGCCAACTATTTATTTATCTATGTAGGTACAAAATGTTTAGAAATCCATTGGGTCGCTTATTTCGAATGATTTTTAGCTTCGATCTCAGCAAAGCAAAATAAAGTAAAGAAGGATTTTCATCACGCAATTACAAAAACTACTCCTCAAAATCTTGGATGGCTGGAATAACCGATGATTTATTATACCCAAGATTGAAGAAACCGGGTCTTAATATATTCAAAAATAACTCACCACACTATATTTTGATTGGTTGCCGGTCATTAGTCGATTTTTTTTTTTTTTTTTGTAGCTCAAGGCAGTGTTATTAGCACTCTCTCTTCATTCATCCCACGAATTTTTCCCTTTTCACTGTTCTCAAAATCCCTTTTAAATCCCTCGACACTTTTTCGCCTCAAAATCCAGTTTTTGGAAGTAAAATTTGTTATACAAGGAAAGAAAATCACGGTTAATTAACTTTTAGTATAAAAATCACAGTTTGTAACATTATTACGATTATTTTTTGGTACTAGAAAATTTTGATAAGAGACAATTTATATTATAAGCAGTTTTTTATTCACATTGGCCGCGTTCCACTGCCCGCTAGATGACTAGCGGCATGTCAAACTCCATATAAAAAAATAGACATTTCACCAAAAGTGCTAGACGTCTAGCACTTTTTGTGAAATATCCCTTTCAGGGAATTTTCTCAATCTAGCGCAAAACTACCCGCTGCATTGAAAAAAAAACAACGACCTTTCAGGAAATCGTTCAAACATTTACAAAATAAAAGTAAATACGAAACCGAGCAAGTGTAATTGTGATAAAATTGGTGTTAATGTAAATAAAATAGCAATTCAGATATTATTTTTATAATATTTGTATTATTTCTTTAATTGTAGTGGGGACTTTCCCGCTGCTGCTATTGTTCTAGCGCGAACGTTCCTTCATCTGGGATATTTTATGCTAGACGTCTAGCGGGCAGTGGAACCCGGCCATTCAGTGTGTTAATAATCATCGTTAAATGTAGGAGTTTTCATGAAATTTCAGCAACAATTTATAGTTTTAATGTTTTTTTGTTCGATTCCTCAAAATCCCACGATTTGGTGCTTTTTCCCTTTATCCCACGAAAGGCTTTTCGAACATCGAAATTCCCACGAAAAGGGATAAATCCCACGATATAACAACACTGGCTGAAGTCGCACACGTATTCACCGACACAAATTACAAAAATTACAAAAACAACAATGTAAAAAAATGGGTTTTGGGGTGATAGACGAACGAAAGATATCCAACTCTTTTAATTCCATTATCTTTGCTGCCTACAAACTGTTTTCCAGGCAAATTCATGAATTCACTAACATTTGCTCATTTCTTTTGTAGTATATGTGAGTTCCTGAATTGGCCTTTAAGAATCCGCTACAACGAAATGTGTATTTCACTATTTTTTTTATTTTAATGAATAAAATAATAAAGCCTTATCAAAAACCAAACAAGTTCAATACGAAACACAAAACAATTGAACAGCACGATGCCCATAAGAATGATTGCCGGCCATTAGCGATATGTTTTTTTAAGTCACACGTATTCACACACAGGGATTGAAGTTACAAAAACAACAATATAAACAAATGGGGTTTTGGGGGGATAGACATACGAAAGATATCCATCTCTTTTAATCATTCATCTCTAGTCGGTCCCACTTGCACGAATATTAACGAAAAACAGAGCGACGTTTTGAAATGCCATTAGCCAGTAGCCACACAAAATTTGAAATCTGAGAGCGAATCTGAAGAAGCCCAATTGATTAGTTATGCTGATGTCCATAAGGCTTTAAGTTGGTTTTAAAGCTTTAGCATCCCAGCAAGTAGGTAGTGATCTCGTTCTTTAGCGCATCAAAAAAAATCAAAGAAAAATAGAGCCAACAGTTCCTTTGAATGGAAACAAACAGTCCAAAGGTTTAATGTATACATTTTTTATTAAGAATTCTTGAGAAATAAATGGACGATTTCGATTTCATCTGACATTTTTAAAACAGCTCCTACCTTGACACTTTTTTGCTGAGCTAAGCTACTTCACCATCAGACTCCTTTAATTGATTTTTTTGAGCTGTTCGATTCTGAGTCTGTATAACTTTCTGTTGGAAAAACGTTATTTCAAGAGAGTTTGACACAATGTAATGCATATTTGTTGCAGCTTGACTTTACCGCTACTCTTACACTTTTCTTTAACATTAAAACACACACAAAATGCGATTTTACAAACTAAATTGTATAAAAAATATATTCGGTACAAAAAAAAAAAAAATACAAACTGTGTGAAGGTCGTTGCTATCTAATTGCCCACATTCACATTCACAAATTTATAACAATTTAACAATAAAAATTACATATAAAAATTAGAAGGAAGCACTACACCAAAAGTTGTATTTAGATCTCGTCAATAAGCTTAGAGTGAATCCCCATTAGACCCTGTAAAATAAAAGAAGGATAAATTGTGTTTCATTTCAAACTAAAGTAAGAAAGAGAGATTCATAATTTAATTATCGTAGTAAATGCCAAACATTGAATATGTACTAACAAAATAAAACATATACAAACTTAAAGTGATGTTGCCTTTATGGGAATTCTTATTTGTAACGCCGAATCCTTTAGTCAATCATCTTATCGTGTACTCCGACAAATAAGCCCTATAGCGGACATAAAATGTTTAGCTTAATATTTAAATTAATCGAAATAATTTGTTTGTAACTTGACAAATCCCAATGCATTGTACAAAGCTTGGATAAGTTCCCCTCAAATGCGTAGTAGTCTACACCAGATAAGACCTTTAAGATAATTTTATGTAGGCAGAAACCTTATTTCATGTTGGATGCTTATTCTTACCCAATTTTTCAATTAATTATTACCTATATACCTATATTTCCCACGTAACGACAACGCAGAATAGTAAAAGCTATTTCCATCACCATTAAGCTCGTACATTGAAATAATGTTAATAGTTAGACCAAATAGATATTTATTTAGAAATGATTATAAATAAATAAGAACACAAAAGCATGCGTACAATACAAAGGTTATGTTTCCCAAAAAAGAATCGATTTTACGATCGGCATTGCAAAAGTTAGATCTTAAGTCTTTTCAGCGAGAATGGGATCATATTTGGAAGGAACTTATTCGAACATTGAAACGCCAGTTTGTGGGTAGTCGCATGCGGAGATGGGTATCTCTGTGTCGGGTTTTTTTGAATATTTAAAATGTCATACATAAAATTTGCATTTAACAGCGAATTCTGTATGCCATACAGCGGCACTGAATTGGTTACAAATTGCAAATCAGTCATCTAGAGCTAGACAACATAAGGCATGTAAAGCGAATAGACACCAACGGGAATGAAAAACCTTGGATTCCAAACCCGGAGGTACAGCGCAGTAGATGATCCTAGAGTGAGGAAACCTGAAATAACTTAAAGTGGCCAATTCAAAATAACACCGAGCACCTTAAATGTATCAGAATTTAAAACAACCAAGCACCTTATCTATCAAACCATTAAGAGGCGACCCAAATGCAAAATTCCATAACCAACCCAAAAACCAAAAATATACACCCAAAAATAATGCACATACCTTAAAATATTTTACTGTCTTAACACGCAACTCCAATGTTGCATCTTCATCGCACACCATCAACGTATTTTGATGCTGTTGGAATGCACTAACCGTCCACATGTGATTGACACCTTCCTCGATTGCTTTGTACAATGCAAATGCCTTGTGTGCTCCAGTCACCAGTATCATTACCTCCTTCGAATCAAGTACAGTTCCAACTCCAACAGTTAGTGCCTGTTTTGGAACTTTACTCATATCGTTGCCAAAGAACCTTGCATTTGCCTCAAGTGTATCCTGGGCGAGTGTCTTGACGCGAGTCCTCGACACTAACGAAGAACCGGGTTCGTTAAATGCGATATGGCCATCTGGGCCAATTCCACCAATAAAGAGCTCCACGCCACCAGCTTTTTTAATTTCAGCTTCGAATTTATTGCATTCGGATACTAGGTCAGAAGCGTTTCCGTCGAGAATGTGTGCATTCGCCGGATCGATGTCGATGTGTTTGAAGAAATTATTCCACATGAAGTAGTGATAGCTCTCGTGGTGGTCACGGGGAAGGCCTGTGAATAAAATAAATAAAAATGTATATAAATAGTGGTACACTTGGCATGAAAATGAGTTAAAAATCCCCATCCGATGTCCGCTGTGAATTTCACTGTATGACTTGGGTATCTGCACAGCACGTACGAGTTAAATCAAACATTTTTTTTATTTTTTTAAGTGATCTAACTGAAGGGTCTTAGTGTAACGATCGTGCACAATAACTCCTTTTTTTTTAATTAACAAAACACCAGGCAACTCAAGTATAAAAAAAGAAGTCTGCTTCAACTTACCCACATACTCATCCATATTAAATGTCTTCACGTATTTGAAGGATATTTTTCCGGCTTTATGGAATTCAATCAGTTTCCTATACATTCCCAATGGCGTACTCCCAGTTGGCAGCCCTAAAACAAAGAATCTGCAAGGAAAAACACGCTTGAACATAATTTTTACTATACCTAAGTGTATACTTACTTGTTAGGTCCTGGATGAAACTCGTTTATCCTTTTCATCACATACTTTGCAGCCCATTCGCCAACCGAATCGGAGGTGTCCAAAATAATCAATTTCATGATGTGTCACTAACGCTGCCCACTGTAAAATGAAATACATTTGTTTGACTACGCTTTTCATCTTGGGATCGGGAAGATAAGACAATACCAATTGAATAAATTGATAACCCTATGTTGGAGAATTTAGGTCAGCGGCAATTGCTTTTCGCTTCAAAATAAAAGTCAGTCTCGATTATGTAGGAATTCACGCTTACCGATACCATACAAAATGAACGTATGCCTAGATTATTATTCACTTTAGATTGATTTCTTACTCCAAAAATAACTTATATTTGATACAATTGTTGGATAACGTATGATTGGTTTGACCTTCAGTTTCACATTCGCTTAAAACTCAATTCAAACAAAATCCAATCGCATAATTCACTTCAGTGTACTATCTTACCTTGTGTTAGCAGAGAAAATTAAATCCAAATAATTATGCGGGGTGAGTTTGGGAGGGTTCACTGCTCTTCTCTGTCAAATGCTTTAATAGACGGCGGTTTTGATAGCTGATAGTGATTACAATATAATTATCAAGCAGTAAAAAGAAAGAAAAATATATGCAATCACTCGTTGTCTTGCTTTGTTTTCAGAATAATCACTTTGATTTGACAACTTATATTGGATTGAAACTGAAGAAGACAATAATGAATTAATAAAACAAGATCAACTTGCATCGATTGTTTTGGTGGTTGACCGTTAAAATGGTATTAATTTTGGTTGGTCACCGGACAGGGTCAATGACATAGGTAGGTAGGGTACCTACTCGCCAAGTTCGATGCGTATTCGATTTCCAGTAGAGACAATACTTGTCTCCGATTTCCAGTACCTAACTATATCCAATTTTTGGGAATTAAATGACGTTAATTGCTTCATTTATTGTGACCTATCCTCTACCCAAGATTTTTATTCAGAAAAAAAATGTTGACAGATACGACACTACAGAAGAAGTCGTGCAATGTGAACTCGACAAAGTAAACTTTTTAGTTTTTTTTTTTGCTGCCATTCTGTAATCATGGCTGCCAATTTGTTGATATTTTACCAAATTTTGTAACTTTTTTCTTAGATGGTGACTTTTGGTAATTTGGTAATTTGTATCTGGTTTTGGTAACTTTTTGAACCAGGAACACCAAAAAAGAAGAACTCGATATCATCACATCATGTAAATGCTGCCTTAATTTTTCAGGTATAAGTATTACTTGTAATTTAGTAATAATATACGCCTTATTTGCTTAATTTTATACAATAGCCGTTGCTTAACTGCCTATAAAGTCTGGCAAAATTCGTACTGGCAATGTACAATGCTAATTGAATTTAAAAGTCTTATGTTAAAATGATTTGATAAGTACACTTTTCTTTTAGTTTCTCTGAAGACATAAGGAAACATCAATTCAAATAAATTTCACGTTTTCCTATAATTTATTTTTCACGCCGAAATGTCAAAAATTGAATGCGACTGACAATAAAACCCAAGTGTCTGCCAAAGCAGTCTTTAAAGCAGCTATTTTTCACCCGAACTGCGTACTTCCTACTGATATTTTCACTGGGAAAGTTCATTTTGACTTTTTGAAGTCAAAATTTGTATGAAGAATTGGATTTCACTTGAGAGGCTTTACGTGTACTGCATAGTAGTGCATACTAGGCTTAAACATAGGTACACTTTTCCACTGCCATGACATTTTCGTAAGTTCGTAAATCAGAGAAAAATCCAACGATACCGAAAAGTCATATTCATACTGCCTCAAGACGATATGTATGTTTCGCGTGCTGTGTGGCATGTGGAACCGTCTTGTTGAAACCACATATCATGCAAGTCAAGAACTTCCATTTCGGGCAAAAAAAAGTTTGTTATCATCGCTCGGTAGCGTTCACCATTGACAGTAACGCTGCGATTCGCATCATCTTTGAAGAAATATGGCCCAATAATGCCGCCGGCCCATAAACCGCACCAAACAGTGGCTTTTTCGGGATGCATTGGTAGCTGTTGCAATGCTTCTGGCTGATCTTCACTCCAAATGCGGCAATTTTGCTTATCTACGTACCCATTCAACCAAAAATGAGCCTCATCGCTGAACACAATTTTTCGATAAAAAAGCGGATCCTCGGCCAGCTTTCCAAGAGCCCATTCACCAAAAATTCGGCGTTGTGGTAGGTCGGCTGGCTTTAGTTCTTGCACAAGCTGTATATTAAAAGGCTTTACGCACAAATCCTTCCGCAAAATTTTCCACATAGTGCTGTAACAAAGGCCTAACTGCTGGGAACGGCGCCGAATCGACATTTCGCGGTCTTCTGTCACACTAGCTGATACGGCCGCAATATTTTCTTCACTACGCACAGTACGTAAACGTGTTGGTGGTTTAATGTCAAACAAAGTAAATTTGGTGCGAAATTTGGTCACAATCTTCCGAATAGACTGCTCAGAAGGTCGAGAATGCCGATCATAAAATGGAAGCAGCGCACGATGAACATTTCGAACCGAGCACGAATTTTGATAGTAAAATTCAATAATTTGCAAGCGTTGTTCATTTGTAAGACGATCCATGGTTAAATTGCAAACCAAACTGAAGCTGTTTGACAGTGACACAAGGTACTAAACACACGTCAGCTGTCAAAACCAGTGTTGCCAAAACCAAACCAGCTAAAAAATCACCCGTTACAAGTAGCAGTGCTACCATCACTCGCTATTTATGTCTTATTTGGCTCCTTAAAATTGTCATTTCGGATTTATCGTAATTCATGCTATTCACTTTATTTAAAGTTTTGCGATTTTTAGAATCCTTAGGAATTTATAATTCTATTGTGAACGTACTTTTTTCGTATAGCTTTCTAAACAGTAATGTCTTTTTCGATTATTGGGCATTTCAGATTTTGATCTGATTTCAGATTTCTGCTGCCAAATGTGTCTATTACTATCAAAAAGGCCCATCTCCACTTTTTATAAAAAAAAAAGGTTAGAAATGTCATTCGATTCTCCATAGAAACGTCTGTAGAAAAATTTGTGTCTGAAATAACAAACGGGCTCATTTCACACTGATTTAGCTAACCGAAAACAGGTATTACTTTCAAACCGGTACCATTTCCATGAGGACGTATGAATCAAACAGTAACATATTTCCCATAAATAAACTATTTTCACCAAAAGGTCACATATCCTTCGAAAAATTTGTTTGTTCGAATCAAAATGGTTCATTTCCGTTATTGACCATTACTGTGATTTTGGTGAAAAATATTGAAAATAATTGCGACGAGCTGTGTGAGTTGCAGGAAGAGGACTTTTCTGAAATTACTTTTAATGAAAATGCAACGTGAAGTTTCTAATTTTTTGACTGATTTTTTTACTATTTATTTATTTTGTTTTTTAATTTTATTTAAAAGTTACTGAAATTTTAATGAATTTAATTATGTTTATGTTTTAAAGTTTTTAATAAAATGGTATAAAACTATATACACACAGGCTTATAATAATTTTTCAAAAAGGTACTTTTCCCAAAGTTTTGTTTCAAAACGTCACATTTCCAGGTGTACCATTCGAAAGGCAACATTTCCAAAGTTTAAGTTGCTACGAATAATTAGATAAGTTTAATGTATATATTTTTGTTTCAAAAATGGATCTGCTAAAGCCTTATACAAAACATTATAATACAGTTTTTTTGACTCGTGGAACGGTTTAGACGTAATACGTTTTCTGCGTTTTTCTCAGTTCCACTTAACATGCCAATGCGCCCTTTTGATACTAATAGACACAAATCGAACATTAAATCCGAATTTGGTTTCTTTTGTAAGTTGGCCTCAAAAGAACATATATCTCACTTGCACTGGAAATCCATTGCAATTTATTTTCACAGACCAACCCATTTCGAAGTACCTACCTACATAGTTTAATCGGGAACTCGTTTACTATTGGGTTTCTTTTTTCTTTTCTTTTTTTTTGTTAAAAATGCAAAGTGGAAACTAAAAAAAAGTCTGTCAATTAGGAATTTGTTCAATTTTAATTTTCCTATTTGAGTTTGGATATTTTCGGCTTCAAAATTTCTCAATTTGACTCCACCCTCTTATGAAAGCTGGCAACACTGCAGCACAGGTCTAATTCGAAATGGAAATATGGAAATCGTTCTCCCAAGTCCCAAGTCAAATTTTGATTGAACGTTTTGGCTCCACCCTCTTATGAAAGCTGGCAACACTGCAGCACAAGTCTAATTCGAAATGGAAATATGGAAATCGTTCTCCCAAGTCCCAAGTCAAATTTTGATTGAACGTTTAAGCTGAAAAATATGAGCTACGCTGGAACACCAATCATGCAATAATAATCAGCATTAAAACACCTTTTTGATGTTATCCTCCCAACTTACGTTTTTAACCCCTGTTGCACTAAGGATCTTGCATAAAAGAAAAAACTCGAAACAGTATAAAATAGAACAATCAACCAAATTAACCAACTTTTAGAATCCGTAGATACCTATAAGAGTGTAAAATCAAGCGCAATTCCATAGAGCTAATAGTCCTCGCAGATTTGCTCGTTAATATTAGTATAAGCATGTAATTTTATCATTACTTGTTAATAAAACATAATAATAATAATAATTACCTAGGGATGATACGGAGCAGATACGGAGCTTCGACTCCGAATCCGATGTGTCGGAACTTCCGGTTTAAATTGCACCTCCGAATCCGACTTCGGTTCCGATAGGATATAATCACATCGGAGGCGACCGATGAACATGAACAACAAAGAATTATCGAGTTGCGACATTTTACAATACGACTGTCTTTTCACTCTTTTATGTATTTTACATAACTAGGCGGGATTTGCATTGAAGTTGAGAGTGCGTGCGTCAATTTTTTTCTAATTTTATATTTTAATAATTTGTGTCTGCGACTCAGCGTTACCTTTGGGGACGCTTTAGCATCCTTTTGACTCTTTTTGAACGCCCGTACTCCAGGACTCATCTTTTTGAAAATCAGTGAAATCGGACTCCTTTCCTGTAGGTAACTTACTTATAAACTTCTTTACCTGAATTTGCAATATAATTATAACGAATAAAAATAATGGCGTTTTTTCTTATCATAATAAGGGTATTTAAACTCGAAGGTCTAAGTTCACTGAGCGCGCATTAAGAAAGCCTAGATCAAAATGGGACTCTTTTTTGACTCTTTATACAAATTTTCAGAGGTATTACTATGGGAACCCCCTTTTCTGTCGGGACTCTTTTTTGGATTCTTTCTGAAAATTTTCAGATCTAATGCAGACTCTGCGTGCGACCTCCGCCTTCGACTCCGCGGAGGTTGGTATGACGCTTCCAACTCCGACTCCGGTAAAACCACCTCCGTAACATCCCTAATAATAATCATATAACAATTGTTTTTTTACTTTTTATTTTTTATTTACGAAACACAAAAAAAGGAAAAATGTTTGTTTTATATTTATAATAAAATTAGATGTACATTTATGCATTTATTGTTTTTATTTCTGAAAAGAATTAACGTTGAAATACAATTCGCTGTATTTAGTTTTAAATTCATTTTGTAGTTTTCTCTTTAAAAGAACCTGATATTCAATAGTTTGTCCTTTTTCAAAATCAAGGAAAAGGCGATTCACATATTATTTATTATTTATATATTTTTATACGTACAAAATTACAATTTCTGTCTAGGTATATAATATGCCTACATAGCGGATATTATTGTATTCATTCAATTTAAAGGCAAATTCAACTGTAGAAATCAGAACTGTTACAATTTTAATACTTTAGTTGTGTTGTTTAGGACTGTGTTCTCAAGTGAACCTCAACATGTAAAAAATACAAATGAAAGCAGATATTTGACGTTTAGAAATTATTTATTTAAATGCAATTGCAATGGCAAGGTTGCTTATAATTGATACACAACTGCCGAGATAGTTTACCAAGCCTGTGACATTTGTCTGTGTGCTTATTGTGATGACATACAAGAAGAGTGGTCTATTAAAGTATACGGAATGTGGCTCCGATGTGAAACAAAGCGGTGGGGGTTCAGAGTATTTCTACGGTCTACGATAGTGTGTGCGGCTTAAATTTTCTCAATCGAATAACATGGAATAAAGTGCATTTAGGGACAAACACAAAATAATAATAAAAATAATGTACTACATCTTAACTTGGGGGTAAATATTTTTTTAGAAAACGAAACAAAAATATTATCAATTACCGTTGAACAAAGAAAAATATAAAAATAAAAATAAAAACAGATTGCAATGCGTTTCATGAACACTTTGTGCGCTCGCGCTCTCGCTCACATCACCATGACGCGTTCATTGATACTTTTATCCACAGAGGGAGAGCGGATGAGGTTGTTTTACAAGTGAGAGGTTACGGTAGACATCGGGTTAGAGGCATAAACAAATAAAGATGACATGTATGTATACAAAATGTTGGCGTTTATTACCAAGCAACTTGGGTTCGGCTGTAACAAAAATTATATGTACTATACTTTGAATTATAAGAATTTAACTGAAAAAAAAAAAAAGAAAATGTATTTTGTTGGCCCTCTGTCATAAAAACTAAGTTTGTTTTGTTCGGATTTAAGAAAAAAAAAAATAATAAAACCTCGACCTTACATCAGGCGACATTTCTCTTCTCCTTGTGGATCGCCCTGTTGATGATACAGCTCTTCGTTGCCACCGATTAGATGTGCTGATGGGAATCCTCTGCCGGAAGAGCGATGGCGCGAGATGTGAGAAGAGATGGTTTTCTTGATGCGCTCTGAAGCAGCGACATCCTCACCTTCGGAGTTGATCAACACTGTCTTCATGTTGTCGCCTACGAACCACTTTTGTGTCTTCATTACGATGTTGGTTGGTGGTTCGTGTGTGACACCAACGTCGGCTGACCAGACGGTCACGGTGGCGCCTGCATCGATTTTCACCGAGCGGTGGAACTTGAACGAAGTCTCGTCGACGCCGCACGAACGAAGCAATTGCCAGCCTCCGATGGAGATTTCCTTGGTTGACTTGTTGTAGAGCTTGACATACTTGCCCTCGGGGTCGATTTCGGAGATTTGGATATCACCCTTGGCAGAACCGGTGACAAAGTACTCGGATGCATTGCGATCCTCGGACTCTTCGACGACGGTTCGCTTGCGCTTGAAGGCACCGCTGGCAGTGGACTGACCGCGTGTTGGTGTGCGCCGCATAGGAGTGCCACGTGTTGAGCGCAACGATTGACTGAGCGAGCTCACGCTGGCTGTGTTAGAGCCTGCTGCTGGCGTAATGTTAAGACGCGACTCCTCGCCGCAGAGCAGCTTGTCATATGCGGCTATTTCCAGATCTAGGGAAACCTTGATGTCCATCAAGTCCTGGTACTCTTGCATTTGCTGAGCCATCTCCTCACGCATACGGTTGAGTTCTGCTTCGAGGTTATGCAAGTCGGCGTTGTGACGAGCTCGTTCATGGTCGAGCAATTGTTCCATGTCGCGAAGTCTAGAGTTGAGTGCCGCGTTTGTGGATTCCAATTCGCCAATACGCGAATTAAGGGAATCGATACGAGTACGTGTAGTGCGAAGCTCTTCAATTGCACTTGCTGCTGCGTTTGAGTTACGGTTGGCGGCATTTTGCAAGCCCTTGATTTTGTTCTCGTACAGCATTTCGATCTCATCGCGATTCGCACGCATCTGACCTTCGTATTGATCACGCAGCTCCTGAAGTGATTGCTGCAACTTGGCCTCATACTGCTCTGAGAGGCGACCATCAATTTCGCTGATTTCCACTTGTCGGCGGGTGCGTGTTTCCGACATCTCCTGCGAGTGTATCTGGTCCTTGAATGTGAGCTCCTCGCGAAGGCTCTGAATGTTATTCTCCAAATCGACGCGAGCTAACGTTTCGTCTTCAAGATGCTTGCGCGCCTCCTCCAATTGCTTGCGCAAACGATCAAGCTCCTTTTGCAGATCATTGACTTCGTCTTGCAACTTTTTGCGATCAGCAGCTGCTGTGTTATATTTCGTACTCAAATCGTTGCAACGGGACTCGTACATTCGAGAACTATTCTCCGCATGTGTGCATTCCTTGGTCTTCTTCTCGAGCTTTGTCCTTAGTTCGTCATTCTCATCCCACAGCCGCTTGGTGTCAATCTCGAGTTTTGCCTTCTCGCGTGCTGTATCATCGAGCAACTTTCTCGCATCGGACAGTTCATGTTCGTACATCGACTTAATATTGGACGCTTCACGAGTAATCGACTCCCTTGTTGTTTGTACCTCAATAGAAAGCCGAGCATTTTCATTTTCTAAATTACGTACGCGATCAATGTAGCACGCTAAACGATCGTTGAGATTTTGCAATTCAGCTTTTTCTACGAGACGACTGTGTCGCGTAGGACTAAGTGGACTGGAGGGACGTGCATTGCCGCCCATTAGTGGTGTTGATGCACCACCCGGTTGGGGCGTGGCTGTACCCGCTCTTTTCGCTTTAGTAGACATTGTCCTTGAATCTATTGATCCAAAATTAGAAAAACTTCATACCTTATAGATCAAACAACACTTGATAGAAATGCTCTATGCTTACCTTGTAGGCAAATGACCTCGAATTTGGATTTTTTTTTTTTTTATTTCTTTATGAGGTAAGCCTCAAATATTTTTTCTGGCGAGTGGCAGTGGTGCTAGCTATAATATTGAATCTTCGGGTTGTTCTTTTATCTGTGTTAGTTAAAATAGAAAATTCGTTGAACTTGTACACTTGTTTATATGAAGGGATTATTTATTCTTTAACTTACAGTTTATCTTATTGCAAATTTATTGAATTTAATCACACAAATCGTCGCACACAAAAAAACCCGTCGTTAAAATCAAAGATCCAGCGAGTTTATCGAGGTTATAACGAAATGTCAAAATAGTAGCGTCCAATGCTTTCGTTGAGAAGCACGTTCTACATTAAGTGGAGAGTTTATGGGTTTACACAGTGCGTGGGAGTAGTTGTCGGACTTTTATGAAAACAAATTCATACGTTGTTATGGAACAATAAAAAACGTACCTACAAAGGCAGATATTACATAATATATAGGTAGATATAATTTCTAACTGGAGACGTGGCTTAATGCAAATCTACAAGTATTTTGTACTCCAAATGAAAATAAAGAATGAAACGAAAATGTTATAAATATTTTTGCATTATTTGACATAAAGGAACTAAAGGAGAATTGCCAAATACGATTGTTATTTGCTAATGCTTCACAAAATTAAATGATGCTGATATTAATGTTCATGGCAACTGACATACCTACCTAATTACTTAAAAATCAAATTCACGAAAAAACAGGATTTAAAATATTTCTTGTAAACAAAATTAATAATACATACCTATATGTATGTACTAACATAGGTTTGCGTTCTATATTTATGTGCTTCTTATATTTTTAAACGAGTTATTTGAACAAAGTTTAAGAAAAAACAAAAACTGCATACACTTTTAATTCAAAAAAATCAAATTCAAATTGTTTATTTTGTTTCCTTCTTAAATTGACGTGTGCATTTGGAAATTTCAAATAGCTTTCAATAGATGAAGTAGTAATATTTTTTAACAATTTGAGTAATTTTTAAAATCGTTGATTTATATTGCACCATCTCACGAAAATAATTTTTAATGCGCTGTGGAAACGCAGTTACTAGAGTTTACAGTGTAGACTCCTCCACCATTTTGGATTATGTTTTCATGAATCGTTAAGTTACGTCACCTCTAATTTAAATTCTTCATCATACTTCTGGGTACGTCATTATTTATTTTTAGACGTTAGACGCTTTCCCTCGATTTTTAAGTAAATATTTATGTTGGTTGGGCTATCATATTGCTACAAATTAATTTATGCTCCTTGGGATTTTGATTGCTCAGCAATGAAACGTATGAGTGTGTGTAATTTCTGAAGAATGTGTGGGTTATTCAAATGAGTCTCACTTCAAACTTCTAATAAGTGTAGGTATATATAATTACGAGTCAATTCAGGTTTTTGAAATAACACCAAACGAAATGATATAGACACGAATACGAATATTCTACAACAAAATTTGGATGGTATTATGAGGTACAGGGTTGTATGTGCTGTACTACTGCGCATGTACAAAATGTGATTCTACGGTTAACATCAATTTAAACTTGTTTGGTAATAATATTATGAAGTAATAAGGGGAAAATAGAATGACGAGAAAATGATACCATAGCTCTCCACTCCAACCAAACAACGTACAAAACTGGAATTGTATTGACCATGCGTAGCTTATATGGAATTTTAAATACACTACCTAATGTAGGGTGATGGCACCAGTAGATAGTCATCCCTTTAACATTTTTTTTTAGTTTGAATAGTCCTTAAAAATCTATTCTTCAAGTATTTAATCAACTATTTTGTTCTTCTGAATGTTTGAAGTCTATAGAAAATACTAAGCTTATTAAGTATAAGAGCTACGTACCTAATGCTAATTATTTACAAAATAAGTGAAGAGGGTATGATTTGCGAGTAGTCAGCCCCTCAGCTCAAGTATTCGGCCACTCAAGTATCCAGTAGTCAGCCCCAATTTAATTTACAAATTTTCATAAAAGGGCGGGGGGCTGACAACTGGAGAACGTTTAAAGGAACCGTGTCTTTTATAGTCAGCTGTCAGCCCCCATTTCTCTAGTAAATGTACAGGTGGCTGACTACTGAAAAACAAAAAAAATAATCAAAATTTCGGTGCTATTCAAGACAGATTGAAGTTTCTATTCATTTTGCATACCTACCTGTTATCTGTCAATAACATAACAATAATCACAAAATGCAAATATGTAGGTACCTAAATGGATTAGTATTTGTATCACTTTTCCAAAACCACTTCCACTATTTATTTTTTTGTAATACCACTCGTTTCCTGCGTTAAGAAAACCTGTACTTAAGTATATATAACTATTTTTTACGCGTGAAGCAGCAACAGGATTGTTGCAAGACGCAGATAGAAGAAATGTTAGCCAAGGGAATAGGTAATATCTTTCGCTTGAAAGAAAGACCAAAGGATTAACTATTGCGCTGCATTTTGTATTCCAGAGGCTGACTACTGGAGGGGCCTGAACTTAGGTGCCATCACCCCATACATATTTTTCTTAGCTTAGTTCTTAAAACATTTCCTTCTGCATTTTTCTAAGTAAATTAAATGATGTTTATGGTCATGTGTATTACTTATTTTTTGATGTCCCGGTCCGACTTTACTGATCTATTTAAATGATTCCTTACAATAATTTTTTACCACTCCTCATTTGAACCAAACTGTCACCTTGAATCCACCTTTCTTGACACTCCGTAACTGATAGTTCGCTAATAATACCCACTTGCTAGTTGCTACCAATACCAACTGGCAAGTGGCTCATTGGTTCTTGTACAATCGTCTAGGGTTTTTTCTCGCACTCGCCAAAAGTGAATAGATTACAAATATGTCGTCCCTTTCCATTGCGAAGGCCAGATTATCGTTCAATAAGAATTTTTATAGAAGTTCATAAATAGTACAAAAATACTTGCTACACTAGAGCATGACTCCCCCTAATTCTTCTTTTTGATCCATCTATAGCGATTAGAAGAGACTAAATTGAAAATGATTGTCGTTACACACACCGCGAACGTGGATATGTATATTGTCACATAGGTACTTTGTACGGGCATATCACATTTAGAGACGCCATGTGTGGTTGACGTGAATTCGGCCAGCAAAAAGCTCGGACTTACTTTATTCCTCCAACTGAACGATGCTAAACTGTACTCGTCTATTCCGAGGCGATTCCTCAGTTTGCAATAGTGGTGGGTATGACCACTAAACGCCAGACGGGGATTTATTATACTGCCTAGAAATACAAGTTTATTGTAAGTGGATTTGAAACGCAATCGGTTACCTAAGTCTTCTGTGGATGCTATTGACAGCACATCCCAGTTCTCTTTGAATCGTTGAATTTTAGGTGTATCGCGCTCTTGGCACACGGCATCTGAGATGCGATATGTGGGGAAATGCTGCATAAGGATGGGTCGTGAGTAGGGCAATTGGACTCCCTGGCAGTTTTGTAAATCGGGATGCTTCATGCACATTAGGTTTTCTGAGAATGACAAGTGTGAGTTCAACAGTTAATAATTAAAAAGAAATGAAAGACTCAACTGCCTATACGTTTTAACTCGTTTCGAGCGTCGACACACAGTTGGCATTTGTCATTCTCCATTGCCATTGAGTTGATAACAACAAAGTGCACCTCTCGGATTGTGTACAGATGAACACCGGTGTTGTTGAACTCCTTCTTGAATCGATCCAGAAAAAAGGGATGCATCCTGCGAAAGGCAAAGCGATTCAGATGAGCGATGAATTTTGATGAGTAATAACCTACCTATAATGAAATCCAACGTCGTGATTACCTACAACACTTATCACCTGCGTCCCTTTGGGCGTGTAAAATAATTTGTGAAAACGATCAACATATTGAGCAAAGAATTCGTCATTCACTATATGACCCTCGTCGAAGACATCACCTGAAAGGATTAGTTCTTATTACAACTGCAAATTGAATGTACACTCGTACCAAGTATAAAAACGACGTCTGGTTTAAAAAGCGTCATTGTGGTCTGGAAGGCTCGATGCATGTGCCACTCCCTGACGAGTTTATCGAACCAGTGTCCATTGAGGGGGCCCAGAAGGTGAGTATCAGCTATAATCACCGATTTCACTGGGGTTAGAGGCGAAGTGTTGGCAATATATTGGGGTAACATAGGCCATTTACACTGAGAAGAAAAAAAAAAAAAAAAACAGTATTTACAACCAGCTGTAGAGAATAGAATGTTAACAACTAACTTGTACAAGGACGACATAGTACACCAGAAACTCACAATAGAACACGACAGTGACAATCAAAGCAAATATTAACTTAAACACCTTACACCATTTCATGTTGCATTACTCACTGATAATAAATTAAGGGTGATATGATAACAAAATAACCGTTTAGGCACTGTATTTGTTACCACCAAGAAAATGTTTACACTTTGGTGACATTAAAAAGTAGTTTTGTCAACTTTGACTATTGATGTCATAAATGGATTGCATGAATATATTTCCATATCAATTATATCAGCTTCGCATGCATGTTTTAAATGGAATTATATTTAATGATTTCTTTCATTATTAAATAAAAGCAAGAAAATATATAATTAAATTAAAACTTCTTCTCAGGGTTTGTTTACTCCTTTTAAAAAAACGATTTTGGATGAATTTTAACGCCGGTGGATGTGATTCTTCACTGGCGGGTGCGTTCAAGAATAAATTAATTTTAAAAAATTCATTTGAGATTAGATCTGTTCGTATTGTACTTGTTTGTGTTTCGTATTGAATTTGTTTGGTTTTTGGGGAGGTTTTTATTAAATTGCAAAAAAAAATAGTGAAATACACATAAGAGAATACCGAATTCTTGCATTAAGGTCCAATTCATGTACTCATGTACTAGAAAAGAAATGAGCAAGTGTGCGTGACTTCATGAATTTTTCGGGAAAAAAGCTTGTCCTTGTAGACAGCAGACTTTCCACTGTAGGTTAAATATCTCTGTAATTCCATTATCTTTGCTGATAGTGCAATTCCATCCCATGTAAATTAAGCAATTCACGAAAATACTTTCAACACTGAACAAACACATACAAAATGAATGAATGGCGGCTAGCGATAGTATATGACGTCCATAACGAAAATCCTTTCACTTTTTTATTGATTGATTTACTTTTATGTAGAAAAATGAACTACTAAATGTAATGCCCAAAACACACGCGCAGAACCTTTCATGCAGTGGATATAGAACCCACGCGTGTAAACGGGAGGGAAAACAAGTAAATGCGTTCCAGTACTGCAAGTTGCCGCTATTTCTAAATCCACTGCAAAAGACAATGCCACCACAACACAGAAAAATAAATAACTGAATTTGAACGTAGGTATGTGGCATCATTACGTTTGACGTTTATTTCCAATATTTTGCGAACAAAATCGGCTGACACAAAAATGGAAGAAAAACTAATAGAATTTTCAACAAAAACATTATTTCAGCTTATCAGCACAGGTTAAAAAACTTCCAGTACGACAGGTAAACCGATAAAAGCAATACGATTTTGCGAATTTTATTGAATTTCTCAATTTTCATTTTCAACGAATTTAATTATAAACAAATTTCCAAAAACACATCAGCTGCTTAGTCGGCGAATGCTAGTAGCTGTTAGCTGATGCTGATGTAGCTGATGCATCCATGTCAAACAATTTTCTGCACATCTGTTTGAGAGAGAATTCAATTTCCCCTCTTTGCATTTTTTCGTTATTTTCTACTCGCCGAATTACTTACTTAAGCCTAGTATCCTGCTCGCGCTAAATTTTAGCGCGCATAGTCTCCACTTCGTTTCTCCACACCAAAGATAAATGGTCGCTAAATTATTATTAAACATGATATAGATGGGACAAAACCCATATGTTTATGAATGAATGAGTACCATGACAGATATCAGTAAACGTAATTTTAATAGAATTATCGAATTTCAAACTTGAAAGACGTAAGAAACCTAGAAATAATAAGAAGAACTTCGACATATTGTGTCCTCAAACTTTCCACAATCTCCTTACCATAGTGGAACACTTGTTATTGCTCAAAAGACAGGGCCAAATGAAAGCATAAGCCTCCCTGAAATGCGATTCGCTTTATTTATGTTTATATCTCTGTTGTTTGGCTTTGCGTTTTCTTTTATTTATTACACAAACATTTTCTGCGTTTTCCACCAAAAAAATCATAGCAAACACAAGTCAAACTCTTTCCTCCGTTTTGTATGTCAGAATTTATCTTCGATTTAATGTACCAGACATTTATTTCGCGAGCTAAATGAGTGGAGACTTTTCATCGGCCCATCTATATGAAGTTAAGGATTTAGCGTGCGAACAGGATACTGCTTTGCTAAACTGCCTCGCTAAATTTTATCTTTGTAGACATTTTTGTATGGGAGATAAAATTTAGCGCGAGCAGGATACTAGGCTTTAAAAATGAAAAATGAAAACTAAAAACTAACTGACAGCTCAAAAGATTTACAAGTAAAACTCTATTTACTTTCGTCTTCAACGATGTCGGAGGGAGAAGTTTTAATTGAATGTTCTCCTAGAACATAATATCAGCGCATTCAAAATGGTAAGTTTAATAGGTATTTAGCTTATAACAAATTCAATTCCACCTTATTTTGTAGATGCTACATTTAAAGAGAACGTTTGTTTATCTTACGATAATGTCAAAATGACTTTTCTTAAACTTTTTGTAAGAAAACCGGTATATGTATGGGGAAACTTCTGTTTACAATGAAGTTTTTAAGTGCTTTCGCGAAAACCAGGTTTTCGGCTCGATGTGAATAGCTTATAAGAACAAAATTGAGATTTCTCAAAACTGCCCCATATAAAAAAAAAATTGATTTTTTTGGCAAATAGAACATAAAAAAACATTCTCGATAAAAAAAAATTGATTGCTTTTCAAAAAAAATTGATCTGCTTGCAGTTTTCTACCTTCAGCTGCAGATCCAGATAGAAATACCTATCGTCGGCTTAATAAGAAAACCTCGTAACTCCATTTTTGCCAAAAATCACTTTTTGATGCTATCTTATAGAAAATCAGTAGGCGCACTGTTATGGAAAACCTCGTAGCTCATTAATAAATTTAAATCGCATAAAAATCGTTTTGTTTATATCTCGTAACTCCAATGCAGTCCAACAATGCAGTGGTTGAAATTGAGTATGAGAAGTTTGATTCGATTTTATTCATGTATGATAAAATAGTTATGTAGAGAGTTTGTATTGAAAATTATTCGACGGTGTAGGGAAAAGTAGGGACTTTCTTTGTGTACTGTAAGGATTTTTCCTGTGTTTTCTGTACTATCACTGAGTGAGTGACAGGTCGCTAGAAATACTGTTGCTTCAATGTGAGAATAGGTTAAAATAAAAGTTGCGTATTGCTTATTGCTTATTGCTAGTTGTTTATTGCTTATTGCTTGTTGCCTCAGTGGGAGAGCCGCCAAAGTTCCTGAAAATCCTCGTAACTCCTATAAATTACTGAAGAGCAAACCTCGTAACTCCTGCTTATAATAATTAAAACTCGCAACTCCACTATACAAAGGTATAAGACTTTTATAAAAAATCGGTTTTATTTTACAATTTAATTAGACCCGGCAAAAAAAGAGAGACCCGTGTGTTACTGATATAGTAGCCCTTAAATATTTCGAGGAAGATATTTTCTATAAATTAAAATTCAGAGACATTTGGAGTATTCTACCAACGAGGTGAGAAAAAGCTGGGGTTGGTAAGAAACTTTTGTCTCTCCTGAAAAATTTCAAATTTGTGAGTTACGAGGTTTTCTTATTAAGCCGACGCTATGTGTACGTACCTACATATAATCGTTTTGTCGTTGAAACTAGTCACTGCCCGCGTTCCATTATCCGCTAGATGAATAGCGGCCATTTCACCATGTGCTCTAGACGTCTAGCACTTTTTTGTGAATTTTGTTTTTTTTATATGGAGTTTGACATGCCGATATTCATCTAGCGGACAGTGCAACGCGAGCAATTGGAACGCGGGCTTTCATTTCAGACCCAAAGAACACAACAGCTTTTGAAAGCTTTCCAAACTGGCTATCCATGGTTGGTTATGTATGTGACTTTCAACAAAAGGCGTTTTTCTTTTTTAGTTCAGAGCACAACCTGAACTGTTATACAAAAAGTTTGTGTTTCTTTTTTAGCTCAGATACATCAGAGCTCGAATTTGTATTTCTTTTTTCGTTCAGAGCGTGATCAGAGCGCGCTCTATGAGCTCAGAATTAATTGACTGAGCAGGCTGAGTAAAATGCTGATTACACATATACATTCACACTTCCAGTCCTATTTGAGAGAAAAGAAAAACAGGAAAAACAGAAAATCATCAGAACGATCTGAGCACGCTCAGTTCAGAGCGCGCTCATATAGCTCGAGCTCAGTTCAGTGCTCAGCTCTGAACTAAAAAAGAAAAACGCCTAAAAAGAACAAACCAAAAAGCACTATATCGAAAATTCACTTTTCATCTTCTTCACTCGTTTCTTTTGGTTTCGTTCAGCGCGCTGAGAAAGTTGTTCATCACGCCAAAAGCGAATGTCATCCGCACAGGCAAAGTGATTTTTCAGATAAAATATAATTGGTATAATTCGAGAAAATATCAATTTTATTGGAGAAGTGCGGGCCAAACTCCATTAAAAAACACTTATTTTTATATTCGATTTTAAATCACTCCAAATCAAGCAAACCAAACTTTTTTCTTTGCTCTTTTGTTGCGTATATTTTCTCCGAAAAGTCTGCACATTTCGTCGAAAAAAAGTTATTACACAACCATAATCAATTAAACATGAAAATCTGGACTTCAGAACACACATTCAAGTAAGTTTGCAATTAGGAAGTAAAAACAAAATCGCGAAACTCGACAAGCAATTGTTTTGGGAAAATTCTGGATTGTGTCGCATTTTCTTGTTTTGTTTCCAATTTCTTTATGTGGCAAAAAATTCTTCAATTGCATTGAATATCATCGAATGCGTCTATAATGGGGATTTTCAATGTCATTCTTCTGGTGTGGACAAGTGTCATGCGTTCCAGCGCTCTGCCACTGCCCGTAGTGGGATTTCTTGTTATCTATTCAGTTATTTACTTTTTAATTATACATAGTTGTCTTGTTATGTAATTTGAATAAAAACAATAATGACTGGAAACTGTTCAATTCTGGACATCTAGGAATTGATATAAATGTACCATTCATTGAATGACACTACTCGCATTCAATACCAGTTTCTTGTAGGTATTCGATTATCGACTACCTCACTGCCATTCCTAAGCATGATCAATTCCTTCGCATAGCAACAGAGGTACGTTTTATGGACTACCGTCTACCACTGTTGCTCATAATTTTGGAACGTAAGTGTGAATGTGAATGCGCCAACAGCACGTGGGCTTTTTCGCAGCATCATCTCCGCGATGCTTTCGTAAATATACGAACTTTAGTCAGTGACGCAAGACTACTGTTTGTGTGAGTTATCACGAGGAACAAACACAAAGTTACTTCGAACTCGCACATGATGGCGAAATTTACTTTTAAGGCGTATTGTTAAGACTGTATTTATACAACAAGGTGGTTGAGATTCCCGAGGAATCGACACAAATCGACGTAATCAGTTGGATATTTTAGTTTATCTTCGAATTGGGTGGGCTTTTCTTTATAAAGCCGTGAGCTGTTTTACTGTCAAAAACTGTTTTACACATTTTCTTCTATGCCCAGTATCTACAAACAATCCTTGACTTTGAACTCGTAAATTATAAACAAAGTAATTTATCGGTGACCTTAAACTCGTTAGTTTTACAGATCTTGATGCCGCTGATAATCTTTAGCATTAGCTAACTGATTTTAAAATGTATGTTTAGAATTATGTATCATGCACTGCCTTTGGTCTAAGTGGCACTTCTTCCTTGGAAGATAGCAAGTGAAATATAAATTTCACGTCCTGACTTTTGAGAAAAATGTACACTGCACTAGAGAAATGCGATTTTGGGCCGGCAAGTTGCTCAGCTTTTAATAGTGCTAATGCATTCTGGCCATACACTATCAAGACACATTTTAAAATCATATCAGCTGGTTTTATCCACTACCTAAACGTCTCCACGTCCACGGTCAGTAGAAAACTTCACTGATTCCTCATGTTCTTTATTTTTCGCTTTTACGTTCCTTGGTGTAACTCTTCTAGGTCGGTCACCCTGCGTTGTTATCAGAAAATATGCATATCATTTTTTGAGTTGAGTTGTTGACTTTATGCAAACAATAATGCGGATTGATTTTTAGGAGCTCAAAGTTTATACTTCTGCTGTAGCTAGAGAAACTTAAAGTAGCAAGTAGGTTGCAGATAAACGACAAAGCTGTTGATTGTGCTTGCATAAAAGTCTTTCACTGCTATCTGAAATACTGATAATTCTCATATTTAACTGTTGGTTTCTTAATGACTGCTATGTGACCAAAATTTCATCATATCTCGTGCTCAGTCTAAAGCAAGCCATTCTGGAAGAAAAGTTATATTTCCCCGCTTGATACTTGAATTCCACTGAAATATGAAACTATTATTACGTACGAGGGTTGCAATGCACAATGTCTACCAAAGTCATTTGATAATTGTCATAATTTTATCATAAATCATAACAGCATACTGGTACCGGTGTCGCAATCAATGATCTGTTTATCTAAATGGGCTATCCACATCAATGTAGACCTGTTGTTGTCTGTCATTGTTTTTGACTGATTAATTACATCAAAGTCGATTGACAGATCTTCACATGCACCAAATAAAATGTGTACACAACGATGAACACTTTCTTTCGGTGTCCAAAGCTCAGTCCTCAAACAACTGAAAGCCAAACTTGTACATATGTCGAAGTATGAATGTTCTTGTTGAAGTCCGCACATATATATGCAGCTTACAATTTGCAAAGGCTGGTGAGATTTATTAAGTCGCCATTGGTCCAATTGCGATTTTCAGTGAAAACAAATTGATTGAATTGAATGGAAACGACATTGGTCATGAGACCAATTCGATTTCAATTGTTTTCTTTTTTTTTTGGCAGAATCTCAGTAAAAGAGTCAAGAAAGCCGCACATGCATTCTACTCATGTAGTCGACGGCAGAAACCCTCAGTTAATGACAAGAGTGCACAGACTATCATGCATAAAAACAACCAGTGCAATCAAAACGACACAAACCGCGTAATTGTCTGCTTTGTCGATTTATCTGTAACATTTAACCTGAATGCGCCCAAGCCTATTTTTATATATTAAAAAAAAAGAAGGTGTCAATTATTGAAGATCCCCTTAACCAGTCAGACTGGTGATAGGTAGATAACAACTTTAATATTGGATCGGAATAAGAGCAAAGAGCCTCCAGTAATTCTGCTTTAATATTGGTCATTGACTCGTACGTTCTTTAATATGGTGTATTTCGGAAGAATAACCAATTCGCTTTCAGTTGCAAACTGCTATGAAGAATAGTAATCAAAACACAAAGACGAATCTCATGGTAGTATCACCATGAACTGAATTAACGTTATAAGCTGACGAATCGAAAAGGAATCGTGTGAATTTAAAAGGAATTGAGTGACTTAAATAGTTGAACTTATGTCGTCCTCCAATATCCAATGGAAGAAGAAACTGCTTCTGATTGAGTCCATAAAAGTATTTGTGAAATGCCAAAAAATAATCTACGGCAGCTGTCATCTGACTTGTATAAAATACCTAAATTGAACATGTGGAGTGCTTCCCAAGTGAATTCTGACTTCAAAACGAGAAACGAAATTCTACGACATCAATTCTCCACAAAAACATGTATTGGTTAAGGGTCTTCCAATGAGGACTTCCCAACTTTGACAGTTGAAAGCGGCCATATTGGGAACGTTCAAGTATCTAGTTTAGTAAGTCTGACAGCTTTCGTGACTAGAGCTATCTCGGTTTTGATTGGCTGAAATCGGTCATATGAGCAGCTGTTTCAGTTGACGTTTATGGAGGGGTGGACGACGAATCTAGTCAAGAATTTCCTGACTGAGAACTAAGTTGACAGTTCGGATATGTTTCTGACTTAGAAAATGTGACGTTCCGGTCTACCCGGAACAGTTCGGATATGTTTCCGGTCGGCATTTAATGCGATTACATTTAAACCGCACTCCAGAGCTCAGTTTAAGTATTTTAACTCTGTTTAAAACTCAATTTCATAGTATGTACTGACATTTCTTCGTACGCAGGAGACAGGAAACAAGTAAAAGTAGGTTTCAATCGGGCTAAAAGCGGCTTAAATTCCGCGTTTAAATGCATCTTTATCCAGCGGGTATAATGCATGTTTTTGAGTGATTATTTTCAATATAGATTGAATTTTAAAACCCGATAACTGGGAAAAGTCGATTTGCATAACTGATTCGCGTACTTTGACTTTATCGAGCCAAACACTAACAGCCGTATTTATTAGATTCCCTTACGACGCCTTTACGATGTTGTTTAGTTTAATATCGCGTAAGGATTCAGGCAGCCTCTTCGTGGCTCTCCTAAAATTGTTATTTATAAACATTTTTCCTCACTAACTTTACTAAACGAGGTTTGTGTCTAAAAAGGTAAGAATTTCGATAAACTATTACAGAAAACACTGAAATCTATTACTCTTTGCTCTGAAACCAACATCAACTGTGAGTAGCTTCGTACGTAAAATTATTTGACACAAAAAAAGAAGAGAAATTATCCTGAACAACTTCGAAATATCTTCGGAGGGACTGCTGAAATATGCACCTGCTATCTTGTGTCTTTTTTATATCCATATACCTCGTCCAATTCCACCAACCACCACCAAATCTAATGCCTGGCCATAGGTAGAAATTGTTCACACACTTTCCTGTGTAAGGGCATTTTAGAGTGTGTAAAGATAAGCAGACTCTACGGTGAGTTTATAAGAAAGGCTGTAAAATTCTGTCAAACTCAAAAAAAAAAATATAGCGAAACTGAAGCTTAAAATATATCTACTCAAAAGTACGTGGATAGATTTCGGGCTACTTTCACCCACTTTCATCTTTGACACCTAAGCCATATCACAAATAAATATATAACTTACCTTTTTGCAACATATGACACGTTCTAGGAGAACATTCGACCATATCTGAATTTTCTTTATTTTCACAGATTTTACTTTTCTGAAATGGATTTGACGGGTTTTGAATTTGTTTCCTCTCAACTTTGTGCATTTGATATATTTATCAGTACTTGCCGGTTGAAATTGTCTGTGCCAAGAGAGGAACTACTCGTTACTCGTTATTTTGCTAATTTTCTCTTTTTCCGTCATTTCTGATGAGAACGTGTAGAGATTTTGTGCGATTGCGAATGAACTTACTTTATTTAATTTAAAGATAGGAAGTGCTTAATGAAAGACCCTTTACTGAAGATCTTAAGTTGAATTTGCTGTTCTATAGTTAATACCCTATTCACACCGAGCCGAAAACACTCGAAAACTTAATCGAAAACAGAAGTTTTCCCATACATATTTCAGTAGTTTTCAAAATGAGTTAAATGCTACGTTTCCGCCGGAGATTAACTGCGAGATTTAGAAAAATTTCCGTAAATCCCGCATAAATCTCGGGATTTATCAAACAAAAGTTAATCTCATAAAAGGGAGATTAGAAATAAATTTCTATTATCAACCAGGTTTACATGTACAGTCCGGTTTGTGAACACACTTTCCACAGCTCAAGATGTAAAAAGTGAGGGCGTTCAAGTATCTAGTTTAGTAAGTCTGACAGCTGTCTGACTAGATCTATCTCGGTTGTGATTGGTTTAAATCGGTCACGTGGGCACCTGTGACATTTGACGTTTATGGAGGGGTAGCCGACGAATCTAGTCAAGAAATTCGTGACTGAGTACTAAGTTGACAGTTCGGGTATGTGGCTGACGTAGAAAAAGTGACGTTCCCGACCAATCTAGTTTTTGCGTTCAGGTTACATCTTATCCAGACCAATCTAGTCGACTTAAGATAACTAGATTCTTGAATGCGGCCAGTACAAAGCAAACAGACCTGCATTTGCCATAAATGACAAATAAGACATGTCAAAATTACTCTTTTTCTCTCTCTCGCGAAACGTCATCCTCTCTCGAGTAGTTAAAGCCAGAGTAGGTAATACTTCAAGTTAATCTTCTTTTATTTGGTGGAAACACTTCGGGATTCATTTTAAATCTCTTGTAGGTACCTAATCTCGGGATTTATGTCCGGCAGAAACATAGCATAAGTTGTTTTCCACGAAAACGAATTCCAATCGTTTGATTGTTGAAAGAAACACACCTTTTGCAATATTGAGCAAATTCACAGGAACAGCTCACTGAACAGAAGTCCCAACTCACAACAACTTAAAATAATTTTCCAGTACATTAATGCGATCGAAATTTCTAACCTAAATAGTTTACGCAGAAGTTTAACGACTAGTATCTCACAACTGATTGAAACGTCCATCGAAATTTGGTGTTCGGTGTGAAAACTCGGTTTTCGATACAGTGTGAATAGGGTATATGAATGGATAAACAGGATTGACTCATATACTCCTTCAACTGATCTATTGTCTAAACCTGGTTGCTTATTCCTGTTTAAATTTGGTGTCGTCAAGTTTTTTTGCTTAACGTTTTAGCGCTAATTCTTACGACGACATCAATGGGAGGATCAAGTCTGGTTACTCTTGCTTATTGGTAATATTTCCGGGCTGTTCGCTTGTACGAGGCTATAAATGTTCTGGCCTTGCCGACATCATTTGTTGCGTACCTTTTCTGAACTGATCTAGAGTGGCAGTATACTCTCAATGCTCATCTTTGGATTTGTACAAAAGGCTTCTTCAAGAGTAGCAACATTTCTGGTTTCTTATAATATAAAGAACGTATGTCCACTCTTGATGGCGGTACACACATTTTATGCCAGAGTACACAGAAATACCATGCAGGACCCTAGGATTATACTTTTTGAAACAAATGCAGCGCAAGGTTCATCAACATTTTGACAGAATTTGCTCTCCGTATCTGAGCTAGTACATCCACAAATGTTATGTCTTTAAAATTTGTTATCGTCTACCCAATCAAGTTGAATGTAATGTGCTTGGAATGTCGCTCGACTATCTGCAAAGTTAGATCAAGGACTCCATCTGGCACTCCATATTCTATCCGTCGGTGTAACAGACCAGTCTTATAACTTCCGGTACAAAAAACACTCTCCTGTCCTTGCCTTAGGCCTCAGTTATAGTCATACGTAAAATGCAACCGAAATAGTTGGAACAGTGTGAAAATGCGTTTTTTTTTTACATTTAGGCGGTCATAGCAAAAATTCTGTCAGACAAATTTTTGCCTAAGAGAACAATTACATCAAACCAATCAACACTGATTGGAATCCATTAGAAAAAAAAATCCTGACGTTTAAAAACAGTAAAGAAGTGAAATATTTCACTGGAATGATTTTTTTTTTTTTTGTGGAATTGACTGGGAAGTTGATCGGAAAAAGTTTTTCGTACGGAAAAATGAACAAACTATTTTTCTAGAAAATTTAAAGATCATTTTCACTTTATAATTCGTAAGAAACATTTTAAGATCAATATTGAGTTCAACCATTAGGATTAAGGGATCAAAAAAAGCGAAATGACATTTTTACGGTTTCATTTTACGTATGGCTATAACTAGGGCTTTATATGGATCGAACTGTGTTCCGTACTCAGCCTTTTAGTTATTCATAACCGAATTATAGATTTGCAAGAGTGAAACATAAAAATCGATCTACTCATTAGCTATCAACTCTATTTAGCCGACATCACTGACGTTGGCTTATCTTTTATTTTAATTCTAAATAGCTTAACATATGAATACGTCAATAGCCAGAGCACACTGAAATTCTTTTTCTTGGCATTCGACTCACTCTTGAAATACCCACCACATTCACCTTGAGAATATTCTATTCATACATTTGAACCTAACAGTATTTTTGTTGTTTTCTTTTTATCGTTTCATTGTAGCCACCCCTGGGAGACAGTCACACAGGCAGCATGGCGAAAATATCCAAATCCTATGACCCCATCAATTATTGGCACAGATGTCGTGGATAGAAAAGTTGTCGATGGTGTTCTACACACACACAGATTGGTACAATCGAAATGGTTCTTTCCGAAATGGACGCATGCGGTAAGATTGACACTAAAAAAAAAATGTATAGTCTATAGATTGAATGCACTTCCTTACTTCCTACATTTCGTGTCCTATTCAAAGTGGCAGTGTGTTTATGTTGACGGAAGTCGGGGATTCAGTTACCTTGAACTTGATTAACAACTGAAATTGTCTTTATTTATGCCCGCGTGTGGGCGGAAAGCATTTTGGCATCGTACCAGACCGTGAATGGAAAATGTAAGGAACAATTTTATTGGACTGTTGTTGTTTTTTTTGTATTCTTTCAATTGTCGGCGAAAATTTTAACTATGATTGAGTGAAAATGAATTCAATTGACTTATATGCCTGCCTATCATTTATCAGCGGCCAATAATTCGCAAGATTAGATACGTGGGCATATTTTTTGATAGTTTATCGATGTCTTTGTTCAAATTGACAACAAGGTGACTTTTCCGCAAAAATACTGTCAGAAATTAAAAATGAAGATTGTTCGTTAAAGTTTATCTGACTTTACAGGCAGATTGATTCGGTTTTTTCTGCCTTAAGCGAGACGATAAAGATGATAAAGACATCCAACTCATTCAAGCATGTGCCATGTAACTTGTATCGGTTTCAAACAAACTGTTGGCTTGGGCGAGTTAGCGTTTTACTGCACTTATGAGATGGCACGAACTGCGGAACTAAAACAGAATCAATTACAATTTGCATAAATAACCCCCATTGCCAGTTGAGTCAGCATTGCAATTCGCAATTCAGTGTGACAGACTGGTGCTCAATTGAATCGAAACAAATTAAAGATCGATGGTAGTATGTACCTCCAATCAACTAGTGGTTTTCCCCCATTGAATTCGCGCTTTTAAAGTCCACTCATGACTTCTATATTTTGCCAGTCCATTTGTAGGTTATTTATAATTTTATTTTCATTTTGCATCGTATGTAGCCTATAAATACACAGTTCGACAACCCCTGTCTAATTTTTCTTCAAAGCACAAACACATTTCGAAATCGCTTACTACGCGATATTGATTGATACCGTTGAAAAGCGTCTTGTAGCGTTAAAATGAATGCATTCACTCGCTTCACTCATGCTTCTCTAATTTTAAACTGCACTATTGATATTTCATTGCAACGATTGAGATGTACAGTTTCCGCCTCCTATTTTTAGAACACACAAAACTATCAATTCAACTTTGTATTCTGTGTCTTTCTAGTTGATCGGAACAGCGAAAGTATGCTTTGCCAGCGAAAAGTCCACAGTCGATCCAGCAAACAAAAAAATGACTCTCAAGACAATGAATCTGACTTTCTGCCGGCACATTTCCATCGATGAAGTCATTTACTATGTTCCACATCCGAAGGACTCATCAAAGACACTGCTCAAACAAGAGGCACAGGTCAGTGTGCAGGGAGTGCCGCTCAGTCATTACATGGAGGACCTCGTTACATCCACAATAAGTATGAATGCGGGCAAAGGGCGTCAGGGACTCGAATGGGTGATAGAACGCATTAACTCGGAGGTAAGTGTGATATAGTAAACAATCCACTGGAGATTGATGCTGAATGTGGTTTTCTTTTAGGTAAAAGGTATCGCCGAGAGTGCCGCCAAGAGTACAGATGAAATCTTGATGACAACCAAGAAATCCCTAGACGATATGGCTGAGACCGCACGCAAGAGTATGGACGAACTAAGTGCGCAGGCATCCAAATTGCACATCTAACGAAATAAAGCATCACCTTTTAAAAACAATACCACGCCAGTTGCTATTATTCGTCAGTAGCAAGTCGCTTACATGAGAATTTGTTTCGTTCTTCGCTTTTGAGAAGAACGTGAAACGATGGCGAAAAACAAACCAAACCAAACACATACACATCATAGGACGAGTGCACGGTCCGTCAGAGGAAAAACAACGATCGCCACGATCCTTCTGATCGTTCTTCACAAGTACTTCATTTAAAACACCATCAGCACAAAGCGCTAGGAACTGAGACGAGGAATACACACAAGACAGAATGAGCAGCGATCTCATTTCATTTACCTAGATTTAGTTGTTTTTGTAACAGGAACACAGTAGCAATTTCCCATTCTCATACTCATCCATACGAGTCGCGACAAATCCAACAACCAATTCAATGCCCATTACATTTATGTATAACAATTCAATAGAAGAAGAACGAAAGAAAAAAAAAAAAAGAATTATTTTCTTTGCAAAATTTAGTAGAGAAACGAAAATTGAATGTTCATAAGTTATAGTGCTTTTTACCGCAGCAAAAATGAGAATCAGGCTGCGTTTCGGAGGAAATACGATCGTCAACCACAGAGTGAAGCTACTATTAATGTGTACATTTAATTATTGTGATGTTTATACATAAAATAAACTTAGGCATTACGAATATTGTTTTAATATGTTCCTATATATTCGGTTTTTAACGTTTGTTTCCCATTTATTCATCCCTTCCCCCAAAATCTTGCTACACAATGTACGTGGTCCATGATAATCTACTAGAAATATTTCCTCCTCTTTTCTTTTTTAAGTTAGTATAGCTAATATTGTATTTATTTTTATTTTACAACGATGATAGTGTTTATAATTCCGAGAAAATAACTTAAATCAATAAAAACACACGGATCGGTAAATTGTAAATGAAATTCGCTCAAAATGTTGTGCATTGCATGGACTATGTAATATTTTCATAAGCGAGCCGAATATTTATGTTGAAAATAAAAGATAACTGCATAGTTCAAGAAAAAATAAATCGCTTTTATTTTTAGTAAATAATACTATACTTCCAAATGGGGTAATAGTTTCGCTTTGGGTTTGGCACACGACTGAAAGCGGGTCAACAGACTGTAAGACACAGTAAGAGAGATTATCACATAATTGTGGTTGTGGAAAATTGCCAATAAGCAGTTGATGTCATAAGATTTTTAACCACGCTTAGAATAAAGAGGTGAATGTATTGTTGGTCAACGGGTTAAGAAACTGGATTCGAAGTCTCGCATCCGTGAACGAGCAATACGTCACTGAATTTTTAGGATTTTACGGCTCTCGATGACGCTCTCTTTTACGAATTTTTTGAGTTAAGGAACGGCAGTGAGTAAAAATTCGTAAGAATTCGTAAAAATTCGTAAGATTTAAAAGTAAAGGAACAGACCTTATATCGCATTAGCCGCATTTGACTTTTGAAACAATCGAGAGATTTTTTTAACACGATCGCGTTCACCTTTAAATGCGTGGAGTTGCTCAAATATACACTTTTGGTAATCATGATAGATATACCATTTGAGGTCTGGCAAGTATGCAGAAATGTCTGAAATTGAAATACATATAAATCGACTTGAATAATAAAAAGCGTTTTTTTAAATGACTGCTATAGCCGTCATTTGTGCCACTCATTTATGCGACTACTGATTTGTCGTGCAAATGACGGGTATGGCCGTCTGACATCTAAACAACACACTTTTTCCAACATGCACTACTTCAAATGAAGAATATGACGGCTAATGCAGTCATTTCCTTCAACGAACTTTATATTTAAATTTACCGTTGGGGATTCCCCATTTAAAAAGCAAAACGCAACACCTTCGAACAGAACTTAAACGCAAAAAGTGTTGCCATATGAAATGGTATCGCACTCGATAGTGTAAATTATAAAAATTTTACGTAGGATACAGAACTCAAACGACGGTTATAGCCGTAATTTGTTTTTTTGTGTCTCAAATACCCTTCAAATAAGAACGTCCTACAATGGTGGTGTGCGAGCTGCTTCTAGTCAGGCTGCAACGCTTGGCAGATGGCCATTATTGGGGTCAAAATATATATAAATAAATAAAGCTATTTATACGAGTATATTAATTTTATTGGTCTTGTTACTTTGTTTGTGAATAAATAAACTAAAATCGTCCATAGACTATTGATAGTTTTTAATGACCCATAAAAGTATCTTATTCGAAATAAGGAACTGCAAATTTGGGTCAATGTTCGCGCTGCAGTTCAGTCGGGGTCTTAATTGCGGCGGTAATTCATGCTTTGCGATGAAAACACACGGTTACATT